>CM077079.1:231809979-232444920 GCA_039513925.1 Platanthera zijinensis
GTTATGCATCCAAGAGCAAAAGGATCAATATTTGAGATTTGTAGGAGTGATCTGAGGGTGATCTGTAAATGGTGTGATGTGAGACAAATGAGGTAATTAATTCTCAATTCACTCATTAATAACAACAGTGGCCGCCAAGATCATGTTGACGCATTCTTGAAGGAATGGAAGAATCTCGCGATGTAAGACATGGTCGCATAATGTCCAAATCTAGACGGAAGTCCCATGACAAAAAAAATGTACCTGAAAATGGACTCTTGATAAAGGGGTGGTTCGAATTCAAAGAAATACGCAAAAAAACCACTAACAAATCCCTTGCTTAAGCTCAAAGAAGTCAGGTAGCTCATAAATCTAGGTAAGTTGTCAATCTATGAGTATGTCTAGTGCATAAGTCCAGATCTCATAGGCATCGCTTATAAGCATATAATTTTTGTGATGAGTGGGGACATCGAGTAGATTAACCATGAGACCACTAATGAATTGTTTGCATCCTACTTCATGACGGGTAAGTCGCGGTGGCTCAACCACTGTTCAATCAATATAGAAGTATAATTAGTGTTTGTGGTCACATGTTGGGCCACTCTAGAAAATTTGAGATAATTGATGTCAGCTAATGCCACCGTAGTCATCTTCAGAGAACCCAAGTGAAAATGTCTCTAAGGGGGGTCAGTCGATGGAGGGGAAAGGATGTTGGATGAAGAATCTGAAGAATGCCCATTGTCCATTGAAGGTAGATGAGTAATGCCAGAAACTAGATCCGGAAAGAAAGGGAAAAGGAGTGTGCTATATTACTACCACATCCTAAGCCCCCCTAAATATAAATCCTCCGGAGTGGGTTGCATATGATGCTCCCATGGAGGTCTCCAACAACTGTCGGATAGGAAAATTGCATGATACATTAGTCTCGCCAATAGAGCGGCAACGAACCATTGTGTCCCAATTGAAAGGGACGTGAAGACTACTAGCCCTCTGGATGGGAGAAGAAGGGGCAGCGAGCACTCTCGAAGAGAATGAGAGGTGATGAGACTTCTGGAGGCCGGAAAAAGTGGAGAGCCCATTGGAAGTGACGTGAGTGTTGTCGGGCTCTGTCAAGCGCTATCGAGTAGGATATTGTGAGGTGCGAGGTCGTGAGTGCTGGGAAGTTCGATGGCTTTGTCGAGTGCTCAGAAGGATCGATTAACTTTATTGAGCGGTCAGATGCGAGGTTGAAGGAGGATCACAAAAAAGGTCAAGTTAATCAAACGCGTGCTTTGTCGACTTTGATCCCAGTGGAAAAAAACAATGTTGATTATGAAATCAAATTAGGGTGCACGTACAAGCCACTTATACGAGCAGGTAAAATTTTACACGTAAAACCTAAAATAAGGATAAGGAAAGGATACAGATACAATATTATTCAACTAAAATATCCTTTCATTTTCATTCCATTTATTTTTATTCAATATCAGACTCACAGAATTGCACCAAACCAAATACAGGCTAAATGATCCTTGGTTAGTTGATGCAGTTGAGTTTGCTGGAAATTATCTACGTGGACTTCTATGAATTGTGATCAGTATGCATATAATGAATAATGCTAGAACAAAATATATGAAGAAATCGCATGCTGCTTGTTTGTACCAATAACTAAGTAAACACTTTTTCAGAAACTATTAGTAACTAGCAAAATTGTAACAAAATAGAGTTACAACATACCTCTTGATTGATATTACCAGAAGTACTTGTGCTTGAGTAGAATTTTCCAGCTCAAAAGCTTTTCTTTTAGCAAGTGCAACAACTCTCTCAGGGAAGTTTGCAAATTCTGCAACATGGATGCCAAAACTTTGATCGCAAGCACCAGGTTCAACCTGCAAAAAAAAAATTTAAGAACATAAACCAATGGGTGATAAAGGAAGAAAAGAAGAAAAAATACCAGTGCACATGGGACCTAAAATAATTTATAAGAGACAATCAATACCAAAGGATGTTCCAAACAGAATCCACGAGGATCAGGGTCCATGGAGGTACTGGATGACTGTTTCGAGGTAAAAAGTACCTGATTGATCGAATGACATGGGGATAACAACATTGTCTAGAAACCAGTGTTAATCTGCTAAGGATGCTAAAGCCTCTAAAGAGGGCTTATTATGATGAGAGTGATATCAAATGCAGTGTGTTTGGACCATTTGGTTCAATGTTATCTTATTTAAACAACAGACTGTCATTTAAAAATATTGATAATGATTATTATCTTTTGATGGGGATCAGCGAGGCTGTTGGGAGCCAGAATTTTAGGCTCGTTTGGGGCTGACGTTCACCTGCCAATTTTGCATCATCCGATGGACGATCTGAGTCCACAATTGTGTTTAGCGTGACGTCGAAAAAAATAAAAAGGTAATAAAATAATTGATTAGTTTAGATTTTAATTCGGGCATATGAACGATAAAACTTAAATCTGTAATGCAGGTTGAAATTTTCGACGAATCAGAATTGTTTATATTTTAGTTATGTTCATTGTTTCTATAAATAAGGTTAATGTGTATGCCCGTAATGAAATTAATTTATAGAGAGAACAAATTTAGTTTAAGAAAATATATCAAGATGTATAAATGTCTCTAAGCGTGTGTATATAAGGGGAGGGGGGTGGGGGAAGGCGTCTGGGTACACTAAAAGGGGCAGCTGGTTATCACAACAAGGACCGGCGGGTTAGCTGAGCGGCTGACTCACGCGGGCTGCATGAATGCCACGAGGGACAATTTTCTGAAGCCGTCTGGGGCACATAAAAGAAGGAGGCACTTATATCAGGCTCTAACTTTTTTCACTACCGAGCCTCTCCATCTCTTCTCACTCACACAACAAACACCGACACCGGCCCCAAAACGTCTATTTTCGCAGAATTTTCTCTCAATCTCAAGGTAATCCCTCCTCTCAAATCCTTTTGTTTCTATGTGGAATTATAGCTTGGATTACATAGGCTGAAACCTAGGAAGCACCGGCACGGATAACGGGTACCAGGTACGATACGTACCCAGTACGGCGGCACGACAAAATTTTAAAAAAACAAGATATACGGGTACGTCATGTATTTTTATAACAAATAATATATATATATGTTTATATAAATCACAAATGCAATAAATAGTTCTCAAACATCAAAAACATCAAACATAAATCATAACTTGAAGTATAAGCCCACAAATCAATGCAACATAACAAGAAGTTTTCAAACATTACGCATTCATAAATATACGAAATTTAACATCTTATATGTTTAACCAAAAGGGATAAAATTAAACTTAAGTCTACTTATTAATTTTTTTTTCTTCTTCATTGTTGGAGATCAACTTCATTGTTGGAGATCAACATCTTCAATCTCCTGTTAGTCTAGAGACAAGTTAGCCGTTTTGTGTTAATAGCTTGCGTCGTATCAATGTGTTCAATAGACGTACTTGTAACAAAAACGTACCAGCACTAAAAACATACTCGATGCAGATACACAACTTAATTGGACGTATCAACGCTTCCTAGCAATGAGCCAACTTTTGTTTACTCTAGAAAAACAGACTCCTATTCCAATATGCAGAATGCTGTGTTAAGTCCAACTGTGTCCACATAGGTGTATCCGACGAGTATCGGGTACGTACCAGTACCATATACGTATCAGGTACGGGCACTGTTGTGGATATCCTCCGACATGACCGATATATCGGCCGACATAAAGGTTTCATGGACAAAACGACACGTTTTCGATTTTTTTTTGCAAAATATCCTTTTGGAATATATCCTCCGATATGTCTGTTATTAACCGATATACTCGCCGATATATCGGCCGATATATTCCGACATTTTATCGACTGATTTTTTTCCAATTTATTTTAATTAGTTTCTATGGTCTAATAGACAATAGACAAAAATTATTTCATTGTTTAGGTTGTTTTTTTTCTCTTCCTCTGGCTTTCTTTCTTGCTCAAGTCCGTCATCAACTTTAATTATGCATAATCTTTGAATTATGAACTAAATGTTACTTATATTTTCAGTATCATGGACAACTTCTCAATATTTTGCTCGCTCTTGTTTTATTTCACTTGTTATACTTAGTTTCATAAATTAGGAGTTCAATAAATATCAAATAATAAATATATTAAAATATATATATATAATTTAAAAAAAGATTAAATTGCAAATGATTACTCATATAAATAATTAAATATTAAAACCCGATATATGAAATATCCCCGATATATGAAATATCCCCTGAATATATCCTCCCGACAATATTAAAACGACCATGAAAATAACATATTAAACCGACATGTCCCCGATATCCGACATCTGCAACCTTGGGTACGGGTACGCTGCCTTCAAGGATGTATCCGTGCTTCGTAGGCTAAAATCCTAGATGGAGCAAAAGCTTCAATTTTCAGATTATTTTTTTCCTTCCTTTTACTCTGGAAGATGATTACAGGTTTCTTAAGAAATTTCCCATGCAAAAGTTTATTTATTTTCTTCAATTAGTCTAAAGGCAGTACGCCCTAATGTTAGAATAACAATTTTCCTCATTTTTCTTAGTGTGGATGATGGATAAGGACTTATATGCATCAATTTAATTATTTCATGATAAACTCCGCGTTGTTGTGTAAGAGTAGTTGACTTGAGACTTGATTTAAAGGCTTCTCTTAGTTTCCTTATCTTAGATATGCATATATAGAACAAGTTTGAAATATATGTTGCGACGTATGAAAAGGGGGCTTGGATTGGAAGGGGAATGTTGATTAATCTTCATAAGCGTGTTCTTGGTTGTTTCGATTACTCTTGTGGGAAAAGTACTAACCTAGGATGACTGATATTGAATTGGTTTGATGACAAACTGGTTTTGTGATGACATGTTATATGTAGGGGCACATAAAGAGTAAAAGTCATTCGCATTTAGCATTTACATAGTTGACTTAGAAGAGGGTTGGCTTTAGGGCATTGAATTGATTGAGTTTTTTTTTTTTTTTTTTTTTTTTATTTTTTGGCGTTTTTCATTCTATGCAAGCGTAAAAGCTAAAAATCTGATTGTGTTTCTTAGTGTTAGCGAATATTAGGAACATGATGTACTGGCCCATTAATATGACCCATATAAGATTTAGGGCATAGTTCCACATTGTTTGTATAGCTAAGTTTTCCTCTCCTCTCTCCTATATATTTGTACTCATACTTGTATTTTGACATTCAAGAAGTATATACAAGGTTTGGACCTTTCTTTACATGGTATCAGAGTCATACGGTCTGGCCTATTTTTCTCAAACCGCCCAGTTCTCTTGTTAACCGGGCGGCTTGCGTTCCTGCCTAACCGCACGGTCTTGCGGCTTCTCTCTTTTCTACCCGCCTCCATCCCCTCTCTCGTGGATCCACCTCCTCCTTCTCGTCTACGTTCTTTTATAGCCTCCTCTATCTTTGGCACGTGGACCCCACTCCCGTACGGATTGATCTTCTTAACCGCCACGGGTTTCTTTCTACCCGCTGCGGCTTCCCCTGTTAGCCGGTTAGCATCTTTCTTCTCGCGGTTGATTTTTACCATCTGGCTTCCTGCTCTACCCGCTGCGACCTGTGTCTGCCCGCTGCGGTCTCTTCCCAGTGTTTTCGCCGCGGCCTCTGCACTTGCAGCGCGATCTCCTTCCTTGTCGCGCGGTCTCTTTGTCGCACGATTTCCTTCTTGTCACAGGGAGCTCGCCCCCTCTCTTGCCGATTGCCTTGCCGTTTCTCGCTTCTCGGATTGATTTGCTATTCACGCGGACTGTCTTTACCGCTCTGGTGCGGTTTGCTTCTAACCGTACGGTCTGGTGCTTATTCTCCGTGGTTGCTCTGGTGCGGTCTGCTCTTAGCTGCCCGAACTAGTTCCTATTCGCTTGCGGTCTGCTCCTAGCCGCTCAGACAAGTTCCTGTTTGCTTGCGGTCTGCTCCTAGCCGCCCGAACTAGTTCCTGTTCGCTGTGCCTTTCGTCCTGTTGCGGTCTTCCTCTAACTGCACTGTCTCGTACTTGCTATCAGTCTGTTTCCGGCCTCTGCCTCCTCTAGTCGCTGCCCGCCCAGGACCCTTGCCATCTTCTTCAAACCGCTGCGGTCTCATGGCGTCAGAGAATTCCAATGCTTCCTCTGTTCTCCCTGATCGTGTTGCGGCTCCTGTTCCCGAGCTTGGCGATGAAATTCACATTACTACTATCTCTCTCAGTGGGAAGCGTAATTTTGTCGAGTGGGTTCACTCGGTTCGTCGTGTCCTGCAGACAAAAGGTCTTCTTCATCACCTTACAAGGGTCACGCCAACCACTCCCACCAATGAGTGGCTTCACGATGATGGTCGCGTCCAATCTTGTCTACTCAACTCTATGGACACTGAGCCCTATCAGATGGCTATGTATCATGACACGGCAAAGGCCATGTGGAAGGAACTCCACTCTTTTTACTCGGGCCAGAATAGTTTGCAACACCTGTTTGACATCATCTCAGATCTTCAAAGCCTTGATCCCCGGGGTCCTGATGATATGATCTCCTTTGTTGCTACAACCAAGACCCTGGTAGAGGCCTGGATCCAGCATCGGCCTCCTACTACAGACCTGACCACTCAGCGGGCCTAGAAAGAGGTTGTAGAGATTGAGAAGATGATGTCCCGGGTTCCCTCTCACCTCCACGGTGTTCGGGAACAGATTCTCTCATCTACGACCACACCATCTTTATCTGATGTGTGCTCCATGCTTTTGAAGGTCACCGCTCCCCTAGATACTCCTGTTACTCTCTCCCCAGTGCTTCTACAACACTCTTCACCAGCTCCGCATGCTCGGGGGTCCTCAGCCCGTGGAGGCCGTCACACGACTCGGGGACGCAGTCGGTCTGGCAAACCTCTGTTTAAGTGCACTTATTGCGGACGAGATGGCCATCTTGAGGTCACCTGCTATCGCAAACATGGCCTGCCACCACATCTTGCTGCTCTTGCTCTGGCTGATCCTCCTAATGCTCCTGCCGCTCCTGCCCCGGACTCTGCTGCCTCTGCTCGGGCAAACATTGATGTTTATACGTCTCAATAAAATGGTGTGGCTGAGCGGAAGAATCACCATCTTCTTGATGTGGCGCAGTCCCTCATGCTTCAATTGCATGTTCCTACTCATTTTTGGAACTTTGCTGTCTCTATGGCATGTCGCCTCATCAATCGCATGTCTTCTTCTATGCTCGATCATGCCACTTCGTTTAGCCTCCTCTTTCCGTCCCAATCACCATTTACTCTCACGGCTCGTGTGTTCGGGTGTACCTGCTATGTTCATAATCTCGGTCCAATCACGGATAAGTTTGCTCCCAGGGCCCGCAAGTGTATGTTTCTCGGGTACTCTCGGACTTAGAAATGTTATGTGTGTTATTCTCCGCCTCATGACAAAGTCATTATCTCTGCTGATGTCACCTTTCAGGAGGCTCAACCACTCTACGACTCGTCGTCTGTCATTGCTCCTCCTTTCTCCTCTTCAGTTCCT
The DNA here is from genome assembly GCA_039513925.1 of Platanthera zijinensis. NCBI lineage: Eukaryota > Viridiplantae > Streptophyta > Magnoliopsida > Asparagales > Orchidaceae > Platanthera > Platanthera zijinensis. The sequence continues at coordinate 231,817,460 of CM077079.1, forward strand.
TGTCGGACTGTTCCCGTCACATCTTATTTACCACCGTTACTTCCAAACCCCCTTCCGGCACATGCTCCACCTCCACCATCTAAACCACCCCTTATTCGTGTCTACACTCGTCGTACCACGGTCTCTGGAGCTCTACAACAGCCTCCCTGTACTAGTGCTATCCCGCAGACTGACGATCCAACAACATCATCTACCGCTCACCCCATGACGAATTATGTCTCTATGCATCGCCTTGCTCCACCTCTACGCAAGTTTGCTCTCTCCCTCTCCTCCATTTCTATTCCTAACTCAGTGCAGGAGGCTCTTCTACATCCAGGGTGGTGCGCGGCCAAGAACGAGGAAATTACTGCTCTTTGGTCTAACCAGACTTGGGATCTGGTTTCTTCTCCTCCCAGACATTCATGTGTCAGTTGCAAGTGAGTGTTTACTATAAAACATGCTCAGGATGGGACAATTGACAGGCTCAAGGCCCGACTTATGGCGCGTGGGTTTACTCAACAACAGGGACTTGATTATGAGAAAACCTTCTCTCCCGTTGCCAAATTAAATTCTATTCAGGTTCTGATCTCCTTGGCTGCGCATCGACACTAGCCTCTCCATCAGCTCGATATTAAAAATGCCTTTTTGAATGACGACCTTCAAGAGACAGTCTACATGCATCAACCGCCCGGGTTTGAGACCACGGGGGAGTCTCGTGTATGCCTTCTTCGGAAATCTATTTATGGTCTTAAACAGTCTCCTCGGGCTTGGTTTGAAAAGTTTAGTAAGGTTGTTCGCGATGTGGGATTCAAGCGGAGCTCGTCCAACTTCTCTCTCTTCACTCGTCATCAATCAACTAGAACTGTCATTCTCTTGGTATATGCGGATGAAACTTGATTACTGGCGACGACACCATAGGGATACAGAAAATCAAGCAACACTTGAACTCCGTTTTCCAGACAAAAGATCTGGGAGGTTTGAGGTACTTTCTTGAACTTGGGGTTACAAGACGACCCGATGACCTTGTTCTTTCACAACAAAAGTATTTCCTTGATCTCCTCCACGATGCTGGCTATTTTGGATGTAAACCTATAGAAACTCCAATGGATGCCAACCAAAGGTTATGTGCTCATGAGTCTGACTCTGATTCCCTGCTTACGAACCCTGAATATTATCGGCGGCTTGTGGGAAAATTGATTTACCTAATAGTTACAAGACCTGATATTTCATTTGCTGTTGGAGTTGTCAGCAGATTTATGCATGCCGCTCGCACTTCTCATCTCCAGGTAGTGGAACGCATCCTCAAATATTTGAAGATAGCTTCTGGACAAAGATTAGTATATAAACCATCCTCCTCCCTATCTCTTGTTGCATACTCAGATGCGGACTATGCGGGTTCTTTAGATGATCGGCGCTCTACTACAGGCTTCTATACCTACTTGGGGGGGGGGGAATTTTATTACTTGGCGTAGCAAAAAGCAGTCTATTGTTGCTACGTCATCCGCTGAAGCCGAGTATCGTGTAATGACAACGGTTGTATCTGAACTCACCTGACTTGAGGGTCTACTTGGTGATTTGGGGGTGACTTTACCCTCACCAGCAACCTTGTTTTGCGATAGTCAGGCTGCAACTCACATCGCGAAGAATCCTGTGTTTCATGAGCAGACAAAGCACATCGAAGTTGACTGTCATTTCGTTCGTGAAAATGTTCAATTAAAGAAGTTAGAGCTGGAGCATGTTCCTGCGTCTGGGCAAGTTGTCGACATTCTCACCAAGGCATTACCATGACATATGTACCATCAGTTCTTATCCAAGCTTGGTGCCTACGACTTGTACGCTCCAGCTTGCGGGGGAGTGTTAGAGAATATTAGGAAACATGATGTATTAGCCCATTAATATGGCCCATATAAGATTTAGTGCTTAGTCCCACATTGTTCGTATAGCTAAGTTTTCCTGTCCTCTCTCCTATATATTTGTACTTATACTTGTATTTTGACATTCAAGAAGTATATACAAGGTTTGGACCTTACTTTACACTTAGTAAGAAAATATGAGGGCAGCAATTGTAACACAAGGAAGTTCTGGTTGACTTATATGCATTCATTTGGCCATGTTAACTTTATGTCTCGACATGCTGACATTATTATGTAAGAGTTGTACACCCATCCTCCTAATGACCAACAAAGGACAAAGGGAAGGGAAAACCAGGGTGAGTCCTTACTTCTTTACTTGTCTTTAATTTCTATATTCAATGTTTACATGTGTTATATTTCCGATACAGTCAATGAAAAGAAATGAAATCTCAATATGCGATCTATTATGCCTGGACAACGTAAGGCGGACATTGGGAGCTTGTATAAATGAAAAGGAACTATTATTTAAATTTAACATCATAAACATTCATATGAATTATAAAAAGGAAAATGAAAAACATAATGCATCGATGTACGGGCTTTGTTAAGGGTTAACCCAACCGGAGGAATAAATGAAAGCAATGAATGAAAAAATGAATGGTGAAATTTATCCTTAGCATTGCAAAACGAAGAGAGCCAGGGATACAATGCATGATAAGATACAAATGATAAAATGCACGTTGAAAGATGATTCAATTGAATGTCAACACATAAAAAATAGCATGATGATGTACTTTAATTATTCCTATAAACGGCTGCTAATCCTTTCGTCAGTAAAGCAGCTGTAGATAGAGAAAAAGTATAATTTTTGGATGGAGGTGACTACAACAACGTATAAAGCACTATACGCTTATCGGAAGAGTTGCAAGGAATCGGACTATCCTTATGAGAGTTTCTAGTTTTACTTTATGTAGATTAGTTTCATCCATATGTGATGCATATAATCTAGTTATTGGTTAGTTAGGCCACTAGTCATTGGATAGTATGTCTGCAAACTGATGCATTTTCTTTTGTAAGCCATAACTCTTGTGTACTATATCTAGAGATTTCTCTATGAATGATGTAAATGTTTAATGAAATAAAATGACCTATTTTGTCATGTGTTTGAGCCAAAACTTGGCCTCAACGAGAGTTCGAACCTAAGCGGGTAGCTTACACCTACTTCCCCCAAACTTGGACCCCTGACCAGTTGCTAGGAACTAAAAAACTGACTCTGGGCTGCAGCGTGGAAGTCCCACCACACACCCAGAAGATCTCTAGAGTGCTTCCCCTCCTAAGACAAAACCTGAGCTGGGCACCTTGGACTCTTGGAGGGCTTACACAGCAAGACCAAAATAACCCAAGGAGGATGAAACCAACCAATCAACTCGGTCCTCTCCAAAAGTACCCACATGGTCTATTTATAGAATTCCAAACCTGGTCTGCAAACTGTAACAACCCCTAGTTTCTTAAATAATAATAAAATAAATAAAATAAACAAATAAAAAAAAATTAAAAAAATAAACAAAGACCTAACAAAAAAACTCGCGGTCTAAACCAACCCCCTCTTCTTTAATAAGAACCGAGCCCCCCCCCCCCCCCCCGTTCTAAATCCCGCAAGAAACCCGCAATCCTCCTGATCCCGTGTAGCGCCACTCCCGCCCCGACGACCTCCTGCTCCGCCTCCTGCGCCCCGACGAGACGATTCCGCCTCCTCCTCCTCCTGTAGCCCCCGGCGCCGCCTCCTCTGGGTTCCCCTGCTGTCTCCGGCTTTCCCTTTGGCCGGCGAGGTCGTTAGGTGAGGTAGGCCTCCTCTAGGAAGCCGGCAATCTCCTCTAAGGGCCTCCAGCTGCCTCCTCTTCTCCTTCTTTGACCAGTGAGGGCAAGGGCAGCGATCCTTCGCCGACAACGCTAACTCCTCCTCGTTCCGGTCGATGGTTTTTGTGAGGGACTCCTAGGGTTTCGCTCGAAACCCCTCCCCGTGGATTTCTGAGCCCAGATCGGGTCTCCTTGGGTAAGGAATTTCATCAATCTCTCATTTTTCAGTTTGCCCTAATTTTTTTAGGAGGATTTCCGCCCTCCGATTGACGTAATTTCATCGGTCCCCCTTGGGTTTGTCGTAAAGTCAACTAATTTAAGTTCTGTTTGCATTTCCGGTGCCGCTCGTCGGACTTAGGTGGTGGAATCGCGCCAAGCTTGGGATTTTTTCTTCCAAACGCCGCCAAAATCCCTGATCCCTCGCGGTAGCCTCTTCTCCCCTCACTTTCGAGGGAGGTAAGTTTTTAAAACCCCTCTTCTGTTGTGTGGTGCGAATTTCAAACGCATGTGCAAGTGTAGATATCCTGTTTGTAATACATTTTGGTCTTGAACAGGTTTAACTCGAGTTTCTAACCTCGCTTGCGCCACGTAGCTGTCACTAACTTTTTCGAAGTCACCTTAAGGCAAGTAGAGACACTTTCTCGCTTGCAAATATGAAATCTAAATTACTTCACTTTTGTTTACGAAGTAGCCCCTTATAAACTGGAATCGTCTAATTATTCATGAATTCCTGAAATTGTCTAATACCTTAGGCGAACATTAAGAGGAGAGTGTTGGTTTGGTGTGACGCGTCGAATCGAGCTCCCGACTAACTGGTAACAGAAACTATTAGTCGACCACTGCAAGCACCGTTGTTGATAAGCCTTGCATCAATTCTAACACTGGGATCATGTACACCAAATGACAACACCTTCACCCTTTCAAAATATTCTGCTTATGGCATTGCAGCTAGGCTAAACTCCGGAGTAGGCCATTAAATAAAAAGCATCTTGTTTGACATGGTTCCTTGTCTGGTAGTAGGTTGCTATGTGTAAAACTGGTTCACTGAGTTCTTGTTTTCTCTGTTTACCTTTGTGCAAGTTATTAACTTGAATCTTTATGTGTTTTCATGTTCTGAGACATTTTCCTTCTGTTTGGATTTGCCTTAGGTTTCGTGACTGCGCCGCCCGGTTCTTGAGTTTTCTTCTGCCAGCTACAACTTCTGTTTGGAGGTTTCTTTTTGTTTAATGTATCAGCAGGTTCTGTGTATTTTGCTTCAGTACTGTTGGATTTTTCCATTCATGTATTAGTTATCATCAGACATTTTCTCTTGTACCGTGGACAACTATTTAGGGCAAAACATTATACTAGTACATTTCACTTATGATATTCTACCTTTGTGACTAATTGCATTCATTTACTCTTAGTACTACTTGTGCCTTAGTTTTTATAAAAGAAATGCATGCACAAAAACTTTTTAACTATTTATGTATGACTTCCGCACTAATTTAAAATCTTTTAAAAAAACCTTTTAGCTGATTTAAACAACTAGTTGTAGAATTTCTGGCTCCGCCTTAACAGGCATGGTTCTTCTCTGCATGCCTGTGGCATCACGACCCGCCTGAAGCGCACTCTTATCTTGTTGAGACGGGTCGTGACAGTTAGTATCAGAGGGAGGTTGTGTGAGGCTAGCCCCTAAAAATGAAGTACTTTGAAAATATTACCTATTTTTGAATTTTTACTATGTAAAAATATCTATACATGCATCATTACTTCACTCACTCTATCATTGTCTGTTGTTCGAGACTGAAACACGCACACACTCACTCATAAACATGAGTAGTATGCGTGCAAATGTTAAGGTAGTATGGACAAACTTAACATTTATATGCATATGAATTTCCATTAGGATACACACCGCTTGCAAATATTAAGTTGTATGAGCAGTTTAATATTTTTAAGTGCGTGACATTAGAATCATAATGCGCATGACATGTTAAGTGATATGGGCGCTTAACATGGCATGTGTATCCATTCATGTGCATTTTATATTAGGAATACATTGTAGGCATAATTACATTGCATGCATATCATAACTCATTGCACAAGTGTTAAGCTAAGAGCAACAGATGACGATTGTACACACATGGATTTCACAATCATAATGCTATCGCACGCGATTCTATCGTCGCATTTGCATGGCTATCACCTAGAGTTGTCCACTGAAAATGCTGTAACTATTACATGATTTATGTATCCAACAATGTTAGAATGCTAGAACCTGTAGTCTTGATCTGTTATGCTTAGCCTGACCATTTCTCTTCCTCAATTCTTTTATGTCTCTTTTCGATGGCTCCTAAGCGATCGCAGCGAAAGAAAGCTACCCTTGCTGCGAGGGAGGCCCCTAGAGATGAAACTGCCCAGCTTTTGAGATAACTTCTGGAGCGTGTCACCCGTCTGGAGGGGGAACGCCAAACTCCTGATCCAGCTTCTGGTTCCGGCAGCGCAGGGACGACTGGAGTAGCTGTTACCACCACCCCTCCTGCACCCGGATCTGGAACCGGCTTGCCTACTGGCACCCTCGAGGCCCCGCTTGTGCCAAGTCCAACTACTCCCGTATCGATGACAAACATACTGGCTTTCAAGAGACTAAATCCGTCTACTTACAACGGCGACCGTGACTACTTCGTGATCACTGAATGGGTCTCCCAGGTAGAGAAACACTTTGAGTATGCTGCAGTTCCCGAGGCCCAAAAGGTTCTCCTTGCGGCCTATCAGCTTACCGAAGATGCTTACACTTGGTGGCTTCAACGCCGCAGCCTCTTCGATTCTGCCACCTTGACTTGGGGACAGTTCAAGGATTCTCTCATGGGGAACTTCCTCGCTTCCGTGGAACGGGACAAGTTAGCTGAGAAGTTCCTGTCCCTTCAGCAGTATGGCAGGACAGTGACCGAGTATGCGAGAGAGTTCTCCCGCCTGTCCCTCCTTGCTGCGGAGTTCGTGCCGGATGAAGCCAAAAGGAACAGCCGTTTCGTGAAGGGACTCCGTCATGACTTCCAGCAGCATGTGGTAGCCCATGACACCACCACCTACGCAGAGACCGTGGGAGCCGCCTTGAAGGTGGAAGCAATTGAGCTGGAACAATCAGCCAAGAAAGTCCAGCATGGCACCCGCAATGCCGCAGCATCCGACCTCAAGCGCAAGAGTGCTCCATCTCAGGAGCAAGGTCCCGGGCCTAAGGAGGTGTGCGCCTTCTATCACAAGGTGGGTCATGTTGCCCAAGAATGCCGTTTTCTCCTGAAGAAGCAAAAGGACATTCATGCTCCGTCGCCTTAGATGACGCTTGCCTCTACTTCCACCGTCTGTGCGTACTGCAATAAGCCGGGCCACCAGCTGAAGGACTGTCGTCGTAGGCAGAAGGCCTGTTTCAAGTGCGGGCAGGTTGGACACCTCAAGCTAGACTGCCCTATGAGGGAAAGCCCGATTCCCGCTCAGTCACTACAGGTTGTCCCCGGAGCTCAGGACAGGGGAAAGGCTGTGCTGAACGTCACCACTCAGGGCGAGGCGCTCGCATCTACCTCTGTCATCTCCGGTATGTTTTAAGTAAAGTTTAAATTTCCCGCATCTTTTAATTACCTGTCTTTAGTATGGATAATCTTGAAATGTGTTTATAATGTTTAATTCTAGGGAATTTTAGGGTCAAGAATAAGTTGATGCAAATCCTTTTTGATTCCGAGACATCTCACTCTTTTATAGTACGCCACATTGTGGACCTTTATAGTTGGCCTACTTCGACACTTGAGGTCCCTTTCGAGGTTTCTGTACCCGGTCATCTGCATCTCTCCACCAGTGGCATTCTCAATTGCCCGATCCTGCTTGGAGAATTGCAAGTTTTCGCCGATCTCATAATTCTGGAAATGTCAGAATTTTGACGTAATCTTGGGGATGAATTGGTTGGTCGCGTATCGAGCTAAGTTGGATTGTGTGGCAAAGAGGGTCAATCTCAGCATTTGCGGCAAGGACTACAGTGTTCATGTTCAGAACCGCAGCCACCTGAAGGTAATTCGTGTTGTGCGCGTCGCTCGCCTTCTTAGTCAGGGGTTGTTCTGCTTGTTTCGTGTATGCTTCACATTCGGATGCTGTCATACTGCAACTTGAATCTATCCCGGTTACCTCCGAGTTTCCCGACGTGTTCCCCGCCGAGTTGCCTGGGATGCCTCCCGATCGTGATGTAGAGTTCTCTATTGATGTGGAGCCTGGAACGCGCTCCATATCTAAAGCTCCATACCGTATGGCACCGCGCGAGTTGGAAGAGCTCAAATTGCAGTTGGATGAGATGCTCGAGCGTGGATACATTCGTCCCAGCTCGTATCCTTGGGGAGCCCCCGTCCTCTTCGTAAAGAAGAAGGATGGTTCCCTGAGGCTGTGTATCGACTATCGGGAGCTGAATAAGGTTACCATCAAGAATAAGTATTCCCTCTCACGCGTCGATGACCTCTTTGATCAGCTCAAAGGCAGTTCTGTGTTTTCCAAGATAGATCTCAGAACGGGTTACCATCAACTAAAGATTAAAGAATCCGACATCCCCAAGACAGCCATCCGAACTCGGTATGGACATTTTGAATTCTTAGTGATGTCTTTTGAGTTAACTAACGCCCCATCTGGTTTCATGGATATGATGAATCGTGCATTCTGTGAGTTCCTAGACAAGTTCGTCATTGTCTTCATAGATGATATTTTGGTCTACTCCAAAACTTGTGAAAATCATGCAGTTCACCTTAGACTCGTCCTCGCCACCCTACGCCAGCATCAACTCTATGCCAAGCTGGCAAAATGCGAGTTCTGGCTGGATCGTGTTGCCTTCTTGGGGCATGTCATTTCAGGGGATGGGCTATCTGTTGACCCCGACAAAGTCTCCTCAGTGATGGACTGGAAGCGGCCTTCTACTCCTACCGAGATTCACAATTTCCTTGGGTTGGCGGGTTATTACCGGCGCTTCGTCAAGGGTTTCTCCTCCCTTGCCGCTCCTCTGACAAGGCTAACTCAAAAGCATGCGAGGTTTGAGTGGACAGATCAGTGTGAGCAGGCCTTTTCCGAGCTGAAACAGCTACTATGTTCCGCGCCAGTGTTAGCTCTTCCGTCAGATGGGTTGGACTTTTCAGTCTACACTGATGCTTCTGGGGTTGGTTTGGGCTGCGTGCTGATGCAGGATGACCGTGTTATTGCTTATGGGTCGAGGCAGTTGAAAATTCATGAGCGCAACTATCCCACACATGACCTGGAATTCACTGCAGTGGTGTTTGCCTTGAAGCTGTGGCGACATTATCTCTATAGTGTGAGGTGCCACTTTTACACCGACCATCAGAGCTTGAAGTACATTTTTTGTTCAGAAAGACCTCAATCTTCGTCAGAGACATTGACTCGAGTTTGTTTCAGACTATGACTTGCAACTCACGTATGTTCCTGGTAAGGCCAATTCAGTGGCAGATGCGTTGAGTCGGCAGACTTCTGTTGCCGCTTGTGCACCCATGTCAGCTATTCTTGCAGCCCTGATTGATGACCTCGACCGGATGGACATATCCATCGCTCCCGAGGGTCATGAGGGGATTTCTGGTCCGTTATGGGTAGAGCAGGTTAAGGATTTACAGCCATCTGATCCCTCACTTCAGCGCATTTGCCAGCAAGTTAACTTGGAACTCTTCCAGATTTCTCCATCTCTGACGATGTTCTTCGTTTCCGAGGTCGACTCTGCATTCCTAATGTCCCTGAATTACTTGATGGTATTTGCAGAGAAGCTCATGAGTCCCGCTCATCTGGTCATCCTGGCAACAACAAGATGCATCATGACCTGAAGCAGATCGTGTGGTGGCCTGGCATGAAGAACTATATTGCACGCTTCATCTATCGATATCTGACGTGCCAGAAGGTGAAAGCTCAGCGTCAGCGTCCTGGTGGACTTTTGCAGCCTTTGTCTATCCCTGAATGAAAGTGGGAAGATGTTTCTATGGACTTCATCACTGGATTGCCTCGCACTCCGAGGGGGCATGATGCGATTTGGGTCATTGTGTACCGCTTGACTAAAGTGGATCATTTTATTCCGTATAAGGAGGGTCATTCCACCGAGAATATCGTCTGGATTTATGTTTCTGAGATTGTGAGACTCCATGGGATTCCTCTGCGAATCGTTTCTGATCGTGACTCGAGATTTGTATCGCACTTCTGGAAGGGATTTCAGCAAGCTTTGGGCACTGATGTTAACTTGAGCACTGCTTACCACCCGACGACTGATGGCCAGACTGAGAGAGTTAATCAGATTCTTGAGAATATGCTACGTTGTTATATTTTAGACTACAAGGGAGCGTGGGATGAACATCTACCTTTGGTTGAATTCGCCTACAACAACAGCTATCAAGAGAGCCTCAAGATGGCTCCCTTCGAAGCACTGTACGTGTAACGGCCCAACTGTCCGTCACAAGTAATAATATCATCATCTGCATATATATTCAGATACAGCGGAAATCTACATATGCATTTTCATAACAAGTATTAAAGATATCTACTACAACATTCTATACTATACAGCAATTATCGAAAAGAAATAAACAGTAAATTCCAACCTGAGCTCTACTGACGACCGGTCTGTGGCTTTCCGGTTCCTAAAAAGATATAAAATACAACCGTTAGTCTTACCAAAAAGACTAACGGTTCGAAAGGGAGGTGACGCTATTCTAGTAATGGTGAAAGGACCTCCAGAAGCAAAGAAATACATTACGACGATTCCAGTCGTATGTGAATTTCAAGAGCTATTTCCGGAGGAGTTGGCTGGACTCCCTCCAAAGAGGGAAATTGAATTTGAAATCAACCTCGAGCAAGGGTCTAGGCCAGTGGCAAAATCACCATATCGAATGGCGCCAAAAGAGTTGGCAGAACTGAGAGTACAGCTACAGGAATTGATTGATAAAAATTTCATTCGACCGAGTTCCTCCCCGTGGGGTGCCCCCGTGTTGTTTGTAAAGAAGAAAGAAGGAACATTACGCCTGTGTGTAGATTATCGTGAACTCAATAAGTTGACTGTGAAGAATAAATATCCTCTTCCTCGTATAGAGGATTTATTCGACCAACTTGTCAATACCAAAGTGTTTTCTAAGTTGGATTTGCGATCTGGTTACCACCAGCTAAGGATAAAAGAAGAAGATATTTTCAAAACTGCGTTCAGTACTAGATATGGTCATTATGAGTTTATGGTTATGCCGTTTGGGCTAACAAATGCACCAGCAGCATTTATGGATCTGATGAATCGAGTCTTTAAAGACTATTTGGACTGATTCGTGATTGTGTTTATAGACGATATACTGATTTACTCCCCGTCAGAGGAAGAACATGCTTGGCATCTGCGTTTGGTCTTACAAACATTAAGCGAACATCAATTGTATGCCAAATTTTCAAAATGTGAATTTTGGCTAAGAAAAGTGTCTTTTCTTGGACACGTGATAACCGAGCAGGGTTTAGCTGTAGACCCCGCAAAGATTGAGTCTATCCTCAGTTGGCCCCAACCGACAACAGTGACGGAAGTACGAAGTTTCCTAGGTCTAGCAGGATACTATCGACGTTTTGTAAAAGACTTTTCAAAGATCTCATTACCGTTAACCCAGCTAACCAGGAAAAATATGTCATTTCAGTGGTCAGTTGATTGCCAGAGAGCATTTGACATCTTAAAAGAAAAACTGACTACAGCACCGATTTTAACCATGCCGTCCGGTACGGAAGGGTTTCAGATTTATAGTGATGCTTCGTCCAAAGGATTGGGTTGCGTCTTGATGCAGTATGGAAAAGTAATTGCGTATGCTTCCCGACAGTTGAAAGATGCCGAGAAGAATTACCCAGTCCATGATTTAGAACTGGCTGCGGTAATCTTTGCTCTGAAGATTTGGCGACATTATCTTTACGGCGTACGCTGCGAAGTCTTTACTGATCATAAAAACCTAAAATATATTTTTACTCAGAAGGAATTGAACCTTCGGCAGCGTCGTTGGTTAGAATTTATCAAGGATTATGATGTCGATATGCATTACCACCCTGGCAAAGCGAATGTGGTTGCTGATGCCCTAAGCCGCAAAAAGACAGTTGGATTATCTATTTTGTCTGGTTATGCAACACAATTAGGGTGCGAGTTGGAAAAGATGCAGATCACTCCACTTGTGACACCGGAAAGTAAGCGAGCACAGTTGTCTCAGTTACAAATCATATATACATTGAAAGATAGAATTAAAGAAGCTTTGCCAAAAGATCCGTTTCTGGTGGAATTGCAAGAAAAAGTAAAGAAATGGGAGATTGGCGAATTTACGGAACAGAATGGGCTCTTATTGATGAACGGACGATTGTGTGTCCCGAATGTGAACAACTTATGAAGCGATATCTTATATGAGGCACATAACACACCGTATTCAATTCACCCAGGAAGAACAAAAATGCATCATGACCTGAAGGAGGATTTCTGGTGGCCTGGTATGAAAAAGGACATAACAACGTATATCGCGTCCTGTCACACATGTCAACTGGTGAAAGCAGAACACCAGAAACCTGGAGGATATTTGCATTCCCTACCAATACCCGAATGGAAGTGGGAAGACATTGCGATGGATTTTGTTTTCGGTCTACCTCGCAGCAAATTGGGGCATGATGGTATTTGGGTAATTATTGATCGCTTAACAAAAAGCGCCCATTTTATTCCTGTGCGACAGGATGGATCGCCTGAAAAGTTGAATGATTTGTACATAGATGTTATTGTAAAATTGCATGGGGTTCCCCGATCCATTATTTCTGACCGCGACGATCGCTTCACGTCGGGAAACTGGAAATATATTCACAAACGCTTGGGGACAAAATTATTATTCAGTACAGCATTCCATCCCCAAACAGATGGGCAGTCAGAGCGAACAATCCAGTTTTTAGAAGATTTATTGCGTATGGTTGTATTGGATTTAAAAAGGCTCTTGGGAAAAATATCTGACGTTGGTAGAGTTTGCGTACAATAATAGCTACCAATCGTCTATTCAAATGGCACCCTTTGAAGCATTGTATGGCCGACGATGTCGAACTCCGTTAAGTTGGGCTGAGGAAGGTGAGCGAACATTGTATAACCGGGAGAAAATTGATAAATGACATGAAAAAGTAAAGCTGATACAGGAAAGAATGAAGATCGCGCAAGATCGGCAACAAAAATACTATAATGCCCGTCATCGCCTTGTGCAATTTCAGGTCGGTGACCAGGTATGTTTGAAAATCAGACCATTCAAAGGAGTGTCACGTTTCCGACGACTTGGGAAGTTGAGTCCGCGTTATATCGGACCTTTTTCAGTCATTGAGCGGGTAGGTGATGTTGCATACCGCTTGGAGTTACCAGTAGAGCTGCAAAGGTTGCATCATGTTTTTCATGTGTCAGCATTACGAAAGTATATTCGTGACCCGGAAACGATTGTTTCAGCAACCGATATACAACTTGAACCAGACCTCTCTAGCCCGACGGAACCACATCAGATTATAGATCAACAAAGAAAACAGTTACGAAATCGTGACGTGAATTTTGTGCTCGTGTGGTGGAAGGGTCACCCTAGGCACGAAGCGTCTTGGGAACGTGAGGATGCAATGCGGAATCTTTTTCCTGTACTGTTCGATAGGATAAAAGAATGATTTTCGAGGACGAAAATTATTTAAGGAGGGGAGAATTATGACGCACACATTTTTGGTATGAAAAAAATTTCTTAATGCTTGATTTAAATATAAACATATGATGTGTAATGAAATTCAATTTATTACAGGTAATGTCCCCGATGATGAAAAGAGGTTTAAGCCATATTGAATCGGCGTCGCCATGAGCTGTGATTCGGCGTCGCCATGAGCTGTGATTCGGCGTCGTGCGCGTTTTTATGAAAATGTTATGCTATGTTAATTGGGTTACTTAATAAGTTTGTATATATATATATATCTATTTGTGATGCTACGGATATGGATGACACATCATATTGTGGCGTGCTTATATACCTTGTGTAATTATATATATATGGTGCATTTTATAATTGTGCAATTGGAGTGTTTGGTTGGTTTATAATTGTGCAATTGGAGTGTGTGGTTGGTTTATATTTGTGCAATTTGGGGTGTGTGGCTGGCTGGTGTATTGTGGTGAATTAGTGGGCTAGGGTGACCGGCTCAAAATGCGATGGACTTGATTGAACCGGTCTCCAGCGGCAGGTTTTGTCTTATTTTACGGGATAAAGCCCGATCCCTATTCATTTCCAACATTCACACCTCTTCTCTGCTGCCTGGCGAAAGCGAGAGCTAGGGTTTGGGGGATTTCTTCGTTCCCGTCGCCTGGTACGGTGAAAGTTCACACTCCTTTTTCTTCTTCTCCCTATACGAGCCCTAAACGCTTATTCTTCAGCTGACTTTGGGGATTTTGGACCTTGGTTGGCTTTGGTGGAAGAAAGGATTACCTAGTTAGACCCAGGTACTTGATCTCTTCTCCTTCTTCAACCTAGCTTTGCATGTTTTCCTCTTTTCTTGGGGTACGAGTAGATGCTGTGTTTGGAAGGCTGGCCGGTGGTGTAGATTTTTCTATTTCAGTTATAGATGTGGGTTTCATACTGGTGTAGCTTTGGGTGTGCTGTCTTCTGTGGCCGACTGTGCCTTTGTGTGGCTGCTGTGTTCGGTGTTTAGCTTTGTTGGCCGGTTATGGGAATTTGTTTTAGCTGGTACTGTTGGCTGTTTTGACCTTAAGGCCAGCTGTGTATGTTTTCCTTCCTGTTTCAAAATATGTTAGAAGGTTGGCCAGCTGGTTACCTATGGGTTTGGCCTTTTTGGGCTAAGGCCGGCAGGTTTAGTGTTGGTATGAGTTGTTTGATACCATATTTTGGTTAAGTTATGATTTCTTTGGTATGTTTGAAGAACCGGCTATAAGATATTTTTGCATGCGTTGGCTTGAATGCGTCGAGTCGCTGTGTGGGATGCAACCTCGTAGAATTTTATAAACGTATTATATATGTACAGATATTGCGAAGGATGGCATCTCCAAGTAGACGCGACGTCTATTCGAGACGGGGCAAGGAAAAAGAACGAGCCACAGTGAGAATTTCTTCTGTTACTATATGCTTTACCAAAATGTTTCATTTCTATACTTTACTGCTATATTGGAATATGTTGCAAATGCTATGAATGGCCTCATATGAGGCAATCAAGCAAGAAAATATTCTGAGGGGACTAAATAAACTAAAGAACTCATCAACTATGTGTCGACACATTGAACTGTTAAGGGTAGTATAAACTGAATAATATGGATATGGTGTACTGACTTACCAAACCAGTCGAGCCGAAAGGCATAAACGCGTGTTGTACGTACTGGTTTGGAGACGGATGACCCCAAAAAACGGGTCGGGCCCAAAGACTGAAAAACGGAATACTGAGACTGCTACAGAATTCAGTTAATTACCCTTAATTGTTTCGATATGAAATGAAAAGAAAAGAACATTGGCTTACAGTTTACTGTTTATAATTTCTTATAGTTTATACTGAAATAATACTGCAAATGACTTATATTGATTTGACTGCATCAGTACAGAACTTGTGCGAAATTGTTTTATTTCTGATGATAGCATATGTACTCAAAAGAACAGGTTCTTAAAATATTTTTTTGTCAACTGTACAGGTAATTCGGTCAACGGAAGAACCACGAAGTCTGTTGTAAAGGGCTTATCATTCAGGGCAAACGTAAGTATGACTCGTTGCTGCGTCGGGAGTATCTGGTTATTTGGTAACGTAACGTGCAGAATCTCTTGTACTCGATATGATTTTGCCGCCAGTGCATTCAGTATTGTTGCAGAAATAAACGAATGGCTTGCTCCAGTATCAAATAACAATTTAACTAAATAGTTGCCGATAGGGATAATACCTGTCACCACGGTGTCATCCGCCTTTGCTTCTTGTTGATTAAGGTTGAAAACCCGCGGCTGGACTCGACGCTCTTCTCTATATGATCCTGCTGGAGCTGAAGTGGAGGTTGAGGCTGCATACTCACCCTCCGCAGCACGGCCCATCTGATACAACCTCTGACCCCGTGGCACTGGAAACGGCTGTGATGCTCTTTGTCCTTCTCGATTACGAGGGCACTCCCTCTGTCGATGCACAGGTTGACGGCACAAGTAGCAAACATTGCTCCCCACTAGGCACTGCCCTTTGTGGCTTTTGCCACACTTGCCACATCGTTGCTCCACTGCTGGTGCACTGCCACTACTCTCAATAGGACGTGGTCGCTTTCCGGAATCACTGGACTTTCCTGATGTACTTGTCTTGCTCGAGGACTCCTTACTTGAGGACGACCACGTCGATCTTTTCTTCGCAAAGTCCCTCCGCTTCTGCGTTTTCTCCGCATCAATTTCCATCAAACGGGCTTTTTGTACCAAGGCCCCATAGTCTGCGATCTCCATTGGTATTAGAATCGAACGGATAGTATCTCGTAGTCCTTCCTGGAAGCGTCGACATCTTTCTTTCTCATTAGGCACGAATGCCTCTGCATAAAACGCTAAATTGGCAAATTCAGTTTCATATTCCAAGACTGATCGAGAACCCTGTACTAGTCGCAAAAACTTATCCTGCAATAACTTCTTTTCTGATTCAGCGACGAACCAATTTGTGAAGGCTTGAATGAAAGTGGCCCATGGAATACTTGCTTGTCTGCGGCCTGCCAGTCTGCCACGCACATTCAGCCACCACCTCTTCGCTTCTCCTTCCAGTAAAAATGTGACCAAGCCCACTTTCCGTTCATCTGGGCAAAGCATAACTTCCAATATTGTCTCAATGCGTGAAATCCAATCCTCTGTTTCCAGGGGCGATAACCCTCCCCGAAACACTGGTGGCTTCAATTCCAGGAATTGTTTTAAATCGACATCCAAAAGACTTTGTTGTGACGGTCCTGCCACTTCCGGTGCTGCTGGAGGGGGCACATCTCGAACCAATTTGATAGCCTCCGCCAACATCCGTGTCAGATCCATAGCTGCAGTGGAGTCTGATGTTCTGCCTGATAAGGCATCGTGTGCAGCAGCTCTTGCTGAGCCTGCCCCGATGCACTGCCCTCAGATATTGCCTCTCGGGCTTCCTGAGCAAAATTCGTCAACAGATAAACAAATGCACATCCTTAGGACTCACACGTAGGTGGAGTTACGGACATAATACATACTCGTTATGGCCAGGGTGCAATTGCAACCTCCCTCTGATACCACTGAATTGTAACGGCCCAACTGTCCGTCACAAGTAATAATATCATCATCTGCATATATATTCAGATACAGCGGAAATCTACATATGCATTTTCATAACGAGTAAGTATTAAAGATATCTACTACAACATTCTATACTATACAGCAATTATCGAAAAGAAATAAACAGTAAATTGCAACCTGAGCTCTACTGACGACCGGTCGGTGGCTTTCCGGTTCATAAAAAGATATAAAATACAACCGTTAGTCTTACCAAAAAGACTAAGTGAAAATCTACCTGTACAGTTGACAAAAAAATATTTTAAGAACCTGTTCTTTTGAGTACATATGCTATCATCAGAAATAAAACAATTTCGCACAAGTTCTGTACTGATGCAGTCAAATCAATATAAGTCATTTGCAGTATTATTTCAGTATAAACTATAAGAAATTATAAACAGTAAACTGTAAGCCAATGTTCTTTTCTTTTCATTTCATATCGAAAAAATTAAGGGTAATTAACTGAATTCTGTAGCAGTCTCAGTATTCCGTTTTTCAGTCTTTGGGCCCGACCCGTTTTTTGGGGTCATCCGTCTCCAAACCAGTACGTACAACACGCGTTTATGCATTTCGGCTCGACTGGTTTGGTAAGTCAGTACACCATATCCATATTATTCAGTTTATACTACCCTTAACAGTTCAATGTGTCGACACATAGTTGATGA
This sequence comes from Platanthera zijinensis, assembly GCA_039513925.1. Lineage (NCBI taxonomy): Eukaryota > Viridiplantae > Streptophyta > Magnoliopsida > Asparagales > Orchidaceae > Platanthera > Platanthera zijinensis. The sequence continues at coordinate 231,835,097 of CM077079.1, forward strand.
GTTCTTTAGTTTATTTAGTCCCCTCAGAATATTTTCTTGCTTGATTGCCTCATATGAGGCCATTCATAGCATTTGCAACATATTCCAATATAACAGTAAAGTATAGAAATGAAACATTTTGGTAAAGCATATAGTAACAGAAGAAATTCTCACCGTGGCTCGTTCTTTTTCCTTGCCCCGTCTCGAATAGACGTCGCGTCTACTTGGAGATGCCATCCTTCGCAATATCTGTACATATATAATACGTTTATAAAATTCTACGAGGTTGCATCCCACACAGCGACTCGACGCATTCAAGCCAACGCATGCAAAAATATCTTATAGCCGGTTCTTCAAACATACCAAAGAAATCATAACTTAACCAAAATATGGTATCAAACAACTCATACCAACACTAAACCTGCCGGCCTTAGCCCAAAAAGGCCAAACCCATAGGTAACCAGCTGGCCAACCTTTTAACATATTTTGAAACAGGAAGGAAAACATACACAGCTGGCCTTAAGGTCAAAACAGCCAACAGTACCAGCTAAAACAAATTCCCATAACCGGCCAACAAAGCTAAACACCGAACACAGCAGCCACACAAAGGCACAGTCGGCCACAGAAGACAGCACACCCAAAGCTACACCAGTATGAAACCCACATCTATAACTGAAATAGAAAAATCTACACCACCGGCCAGCCTTCCAAACACAGCATCTACTCTTACCCCAAGAAAAGAGGAAAACATGCAAAGCTAGGTTGAAGAAGGAGAAGAGATCAAGTACCTGGGTCTAACTAGGTAATCCTTTCTTCCACCAAAGCCAACCAAGGTCCAAAATCCCCAAAGTCAGCTGAAGAATAAGCGTTTAGGGCTCGTATAGGGAGAAGAAGAAAAAGGAGTGTGAACTTTCACCGTACCAGGCGACGGGAACGAAGAAATCCCCCAAACCCTAGCTCTCGCTTTCGCCAGGCAGCAGAGAAGAGGCGTGAATGTTGAAAATGAATAGGGATCGGGCTTTATCCCGTAAAATAAGACAAAACCTGCCGCTGGAGACCGGTTCAATCAAGTCCATCGCATTTTGAGCCGGTCACCCTAGCCCACTAATTCACCACAATACACCAGCCAGCCACACACCCCAAATTGCACAAATATAAACCAACCACACACTCCAATTGCACAATTATAAACCAACCACACACTCCAATTGCACAATTATAAAATGCACCATATATATATAATTACACAAGGTATACGAGCACGCCACAATATGATGTGTCATCCATATCCGTTGCATCACAAATAGATATATATATATATACAAACTTATTAAGTAACCCAATTAACATAGCATAACATTTTCATAAAAACGCGCACGACGCCGAATCACAGCTCATGGCGACGCCGAATCACAGCTCATGGCGACGCCGATTCAATATGGCTTAAACCTCTTTTCATCATCGGGGACATTACCTGTAATAAATTGAATTTCATTACACATCATATGTTTATATTTAAATCAAGCATTAAGAAATTTTTTCATACCAAAAATGTGTGTCACAGTACGGGCGTCGCTGTAGGACCCCGCTCTACTGGTCAGAAGTCGGTGAAAAAGTGATTTTGGGTCCGGAGTTACTTCAGGAAATGGAATAAGCCACCAAGAAGACTCGTCTTCAGCTCAGTCGTGTCATTGAGAGACAGAGAAAGTATGCAAATCAACGCCACCGTCCGTTAGAATTTGTCGTAGGTGATCAAGTATTCCTGAAGGTTTCTCCTACTCCTGGGGTGAAACGGTTCGGTCGCCATCATAAGCTTAGCCCGAGGTTCGTGGGACCGTACGTCATCTCAGAGCGTGTTGGAGGATCTGCCTATCGTCTGGAGCTACCTGCTTCTTTGGCCGGTGTCCATGACGTCTTTCATGTCAGTCAGCTTCGGAAATACATCCACGATCCTAATCGTGTTCTTGAAGAAGTTCCAGTGATTCCTGAAGCCAATCTATCTTATCTGATCGAGCCTTCAAAGATCGTCGAATATCAAGAACAAAAGCTTCGCAAGAGAACCATTCCAATGGTGAAGGTACTGTGGGTGCATGGAAAGTCTGAGGAGTACACTTGGGAACTCGAATCTGACATACACAGCAAGTATCCGCAACTATTCTTATGATCTTGGTACGTCTCTAATTCTGACTTCCTTGTTATTTCAGTATCTTTCATGGTTAGCTTTCATGCGTTAATCTGCAAACCTCTGTTTGAAGTATATGCCATCTGAAACTTTGATGTTCTACTCTCATCCAGAGAATCCTCAGGAAAAGTTTCGGGACGAAACTTCCTAAGTAGGGGAGAATGTAACAACCTCTAGTTTCTTAAATAATAATAATAATAAATATATATATATATATAAACAAAGACCTAACAAAAAAACTCCCGGTCTAAACCTACCCCCTCTTCTTTAATAAGAACCGAGCCCCCCCCCCCCCCCCCCCCCCCGTTCTAAATCCCGCAAGAAAACCCGCAAGAAACCTGCAATCCTCCCAATCCCGTGTAGCGCCACTCCCGCCTCGACGGCCTCCTACTCCGCCTCCTGCGCCCCGACGAGACGATTGCGCCTCCTCCTCCTGTAGCCCCCGGCGCCGCCTCCTCTGGGTTCCCCTGCTGTCTCCGGCTTTCCCTTTGGTCGGCGAGGTCGTTAGGTGCGGTAGGCCTCCTCCGGGAAGCCGACAATCTCCTCTAAGGGCCTCCAGCTGCCTTCTCTTCTCCTTCTCTGACCAGTGAGGGCAAGGACAGCGATCCTTCGCCGACAACGCTAACTCCTCGTTCCGATCGGTGGTTTTCGTGATGGACTCCTAGGATTTCGCTCGAAACCCCTCCCCGTGGATTTCTGAGCCCATATCGGGTCTCCTTGGGTAAGGAATTTCATCAATCCCTCATTTTTTAGTTTGCCCTAATTTTTTTGGGAGAATTTCTGCCCTCCGATTGACGTAATTTCGTCGGTCCCCCTTGGGTTTATCGTAAAGTCAATTAATTTCAGTTCTGTTTGCATTTCCGGTGCCGCTCGTCGGACGTAGGTGGTGGAATCGCGCCAAGCTTGGGATTTTTGCGTCCAAACGCCGCCAAAATCCCCGATCCCTCGCGGTAGCCTCTTCTCCCCTCACTTTCGAGGGAGGTAAGTTTTTAAAACCCCTCTTCTGTTGTGTGGTGCGAAGTTTCAAACGCATGTGCAAGTGTAGAAATCCTGTTTGTAATACATTTTGGTCTTGAACAGGTTTAACTCGAGCTTCTAACCTTGCTTACGCCACGTAGCTGTCACTAACTTTTTCGAAGTCACCTTAAGGCAAGTAGAGACACTTTCTCGCTTGCAAACATGAAATCTAAATTACTTCACTTTTGTTTACGAAGTAGCCCTTTATAAACTGAAATCGTCTAATTATTCATGAATCCCTGAAATTGTCTAATACCTTAGGCGAACATTAAGATGAGAGTGTTGGTTTGGTGTGACGCGTCGAATCGAGGTCCCGACTAACTGGTAACAGAAACCATTAGTCGAGATCATGTACACCAAATGACAACACCTTCACCCTTTCAATGTATTCTGCTTATAGCATTGCAGCTAGGCTAAACTCCGGAGTAGGACCATTAAATTAAAAGTATCTTGTTTGACATGGTTCCTTGTCTGATAGTAGGTTGCTACGTGTATAACTGGTTCACTGAGTTCTTGTTTCCTCTGTTTACTTTTGTGCAAGTTATTAATTTGAATTTTTATGTGTTTTCATGTTCTGAGGCATTTTTCTTCTGTTTGGATTTGCCTTAGGTTTCAGGACTGCGCCGCCCGGTTCTTGAGTTTTCTTCTGCCAGCTACAGCTTTTGTTTGGAGGTTTCTCTTTGTTTAATGTATCAGCAGGTTCTATGTATTTTGCTTCAGTACTGTTAAATTTTTTTATTCATGTATTAGTTATCATCAGACATTTTCTCTTGTACCATGGACAATTATTTAGGGCAAAGCATTGTACTAGTTCATTTCACTTATGATATTCTACCTTTGTGACTAATTGCATTCATTTAGTCTTAATACTACTTGTGCCTTAGTTTTTATAAAAGAAATGTATGCACAAAAACTTATTAACTATTTATGTATGGCTTCCGCACTAATTTAAAATCTTTTAAAAAAAACCCTTTTTAGCTGATTTAAACAACTAGTTGTAGAATTTTTGGCTCCGCCTTAACAGGACATGGTTCTTCTCTGCATGCCTGTGGCATCACGACCTGCCCGAAGCGCACTCTGATCTTGTTGAGACGGGTCGTGACACAAACAACGTAATTCCGCTGTTCTGGAAATGTTATACGCATGCCCAAATTGGTCTGTCAATAGCGTAACTCCGATGTTCTGAAAGGTTATTTGCAGACCCCCAGGGGCATCCATGTAATTTTACCTCTAGAACCCACTAGGCGAGTGGGCCTGTGAAAGCACCTCTCGCCTGAAGAACCGAATGTTGCGGTGAGTAGAGCATTTCCCACCTGCGACCCCTTAAAGGGCGAGTGTGGGATCCTCATGCCATCTGCCTGATTTGGCGAGAGCCTTTCCGCCTAACCCTATAGTCCTTTCGGTTGCCTGGGCGAAAGGCCTTCTGCCCGACTTGGTGGAAGGCCTTCACTCTCTCTGGGCGACTGTGGGTCTTCCTACCCCACTCGCCAACCTTGACCAGCTGGAACCTAAGGGTTCCTGGCTTCGTCGGGAGGTCCCACTCAGCGAATACGGTGTTGTACACAATTCCCGCTCTTTGAGCTAGGCCCACGCTCGGAAAGAAGAATCCAACCCCCGATATTCGGTGAGGGCTTGCTGACCTGAAAAAAAATCTTTGGTGGGTCCCTCCATGGCTCTTTATATATCCCAAGACTTGACCTTATCATGATATCATTTACTCATCCTACTGTTCATCCCCCAGGCTTTCGCCGCTTCAACGATGTTCGCCAAACTGGCTCCGAAGCCGCTTTCACAAGAACTACTGGACCGCCTCACCGCCACGCAAGCGAAGACCACCTCCAAAACTTCCAGGTATGCCCTGTGGCTCTCCTCCAAAATGCCTGCGAACTCGCTATATTAGCCGAGAGAAAGGCCAAGACGGTTCGACGGAACCTCACGGCGGACGAGTCTGCATCCCAGACTCCAACCCCTCAACGCGAGAACCATGCCCCCTTACCAGAGGTACTTTACTTACCCCTATCCTGTCGATAACCCAAAAAAGCCTGTTATACTGAGAAGTTGATCCACTCGCAGGATCCACCGGCGGAAGGCGATGCTGGGGTTCCCCTGGGTACTGCTGACGCATCCCAGCCCTCCGGAGGGAATGAACAACTGGTCCAGAAGGCCGCCCCTCAAGTTGCCTGGACTGAACCCCCACTCGCTTCTGGTAATCGACTTGTCACCTTCTTACATTCCTTAGTTCATGTCTCGCTCACATCATTCTTTGCAGATGCTCCCTTTGGGACCACGGGCCTGGTCAGTCCAGCGCCGAGGACCCTGACTGCCGAGAACCCACCAGATCCAGCGTCAGGTTCCCGACATTTGACCGAAAAGACAACCGACACCTCACAACCAGCCGAGACCCCTCTCGCGGGGCAAATGCCGCTCCGCCCAGGGTTGGGGAAGACGGGCCAGATCTTCTCCGAGAGGCCCTTCGAGGGGAGGCCCGGTCCTTCTCGCCAGTAACCAGGAGAAAGCACCGTCCCAGCACCAAGTAAACAAGAACGCACTTCCCCTTTCCGCCCGAAATTGAGTCTATTAAAGGAGGAACCTCCGTGCCAGGTTATCGGAGGGTCCCGACGACCGACCCTGACGCTGATGAAGAGCTGTCGCCACCTCCCCCCCCAGCGAGCTTGCGGACTTCCTCGGCGACCCTCGTGATGCCGAGTTGATGAAGGAGCGGATGGTGGAAGTCCTGGGAAAGGTCATCTAGGCGCAGCGGGAGGCCTCTGATCGCGCGGATGCACATCAGAGAAGCCACTGAGCGCCGGCTGAGTGCTCTTGAGAGGGATTACTCGCATTTCATCGGCGAGATGGAGCGACAGGGAGGCGGGTGCGAGGAGAAATCTCCCGGAAGGTATATCGCGCGAGCCCGGGACCAGATGCGCTTGGTCCACCAGGAGCTGACCACTGTGAGTGTATACTACTATCCGCGAGTACCTCCGAGGTCAGGGAGGCAAGGTCGGGGCCGCTGGCAGTGGATCCAGTACTAAGTCTGTCGACTCTTGCCACCTCTCACCCAGCCTTCCGCTTGCCCTTCGATCATCTGTACCCTTTCTGTTTTGTTTTGTAATAATAAACACTTAAGTTTGTTTTCGCACGACGAGTGACCTTTCGTATTTTAAGCGACGTTTTTATCTTGCACAATGTTTGATACCTTTGTCGAATGCCCTTACCCTCGCGTTGTATCTCTCTCTTTATACCTGTCTCGCTGTGCTTTCTACTTACCCAGGGTTTTTCCTGGAGGCATTCGCCATTCGCAGGTGGGTGGGGCGGCGGGAAGGTGGGGAGGATTACGAGGTGTCAGGACTATGGAATTGCTATCTGCACCCCCAACGCCTGATGCACCACATAATTGCCAAATTTTTTCAATAAAAAGGCCCTTCACCTACCGCATTTACTATCATTTCAATTTCGAGTCATCATCCTGTTCTCTTGCACGCTTGCGACTTCGAGGCCATGCGTCTGCGCAAACCTAGCCTCCCCCACTCATTAGCAAGATGCTGGGAGAGACCGACGCGGCCGGACTCGGTGTGCCCAAGGCTTCATCGATCATGACTTCCCCCTGCAAGCTGTCCGAAGAGGAGTATCTTTCCGCTGTCGCCAATTACATGACGTCGGGGTTCGTTGCACGTGATGCGAATGTGACGGCAAGTGTACCGGTTGCACAAGTCATATAAAATGAGCGAATTTTCCCAAGTATCGATCTCTCAAGGAACACGGTAAGGTGAAGTTAATTTCGAGGAGGACTTGAGATTGAAGTCCTTAGGTCGGGGTTAACGTAGGGGGTTTTGATATTTGCGGAAAACTAAAGTAAAATGCTAATAACTACTCTTATACAATGTCGTTATGCATCGCTTCGCCAGGCGGGATGGAAGACTACACGGGCCGCAAGAACAAACGGATGACGGATGGATATTAAGGCGCAACTCAAGCTACTAAAGCAGTAAAATAAGGAAGGATTTACATAGACATAAACCTAACAAAGTTTACACTAAAGAGCACATCAACATCTAAGATGAAGTCCTAAGCACACATAAACAACAACAAAGGAAGTACAAGGCAAGAGTTCGACCGAATCCGAAGTCTTGCTGAGGGTTCGCGAAGGAAACGTCGGGTTGTCAATCCGCATCCAAGCTCGGTCCTCAACTGCGTCCGGGGTAGAGAAGGCTGTCACTACCTTCCAATGGACCCGTCTTCTTCGTGTCACGATGCCAGAAGAAGGTTGCAAGCTTCCCTTCGCTGGTTGGATATGGCACCAAAGCTTTCAATAGAGCTTAGGGGTTGAAGGAGATGGCTGAGACAAAGCGCCGACAAGAAGTAAGCTTCAATAGCATGGCCGGAGCTTCTCTCCGTGGTGGAAGATGAAGAATGGGGGCGAAACGGCGGAGTTTCGCCCAAAAATCGCGAAGGAGATGGCTGGAAACGAGCTGTGTAAAAATGGTGGAAAATCTGCACTTTAAATAGAAACAGGTCAGAAAAATAGGCACGCATGGTCCCGTGCACGACCGTGCGTTATTAACTTTCAGATCTGGATCGCGGATGAAGATGCGTTGACCCGTGCGTTTTACTCGCGCACTGGCGCTTCCTGCCCGTGCGTGAAGGAAATAGCAGGGTAAACACAGAGCGCAGAAAACAGGGTAAAACTAGGGAACCGTGCGTTTTACTCGCGCACGGGGCGCGTTAGCCCATGCGTGAAGGAAACGCACGATTTACCACCAGAATGCAGGAATTCAGAGAAAAATGTGCAGACAGTGCGATTCCTTCTCGCACGGTTTGGCCTAAACCGTGCGGGAACAAACCGCACGGGTAAAAACAGAAGTCCCCAGAATTGCTGTGTGAAACGCACGATTTCTATGAGACCGTGCGAGAAGAAATTCGCACGACCGTGCGTTTTACACAGAACTGAGAATGGAATTCGGGACGTCCCGACTACCTGCACAGCAATGAAACCAGGCTGGAGCACAAGCTCCCAGCAGCTCCCAGCACCAAAGCAAAGCATAAAATAAACAAAAAAAACATGGGGAGCACCATGTGCTTACCCCCAACAAAAGAATGCGCAATTGCACACCCTCGGGCCCAAAATAGTGCACTTAGCGTGATAAGCAAAATAAATGAAATATCAACGATAACATACTAAAAGTGAAGTGTAAGTGCGTTAAAACTAGCCCAGATGAGTCCGAAAAACCCTATATAAATCAGACTCATCACACCCCCAGACTTACCTGTTTGCGCGTCCCGAGCAAACTAAATCTATGCAGATAGGAAAAATGACTTAGCTAACATAGAAATTGTGATATGGAGTACCATGCGAAGTCGCATGCTCGTATGCGTACAAAAATAATAGAGGAAATTTCTAAGTATGCAAAATAGTTTATGTTTTTCACAATGCGTATCAAAATTTTATTGCTACTCAAAAATTAAATTACTGTGAATCATTCGGTCGCGTGTAGGAAGAAAGTAGGCAGACCACTAAGGTGAGCTTTGCCAAAGACTGGGGCTCAGGATCACCTCCAAAGGAATCCACCAATGTCGGGGACCATACGCTTGCCCGTTCACACTCTCTCCACGGTACTAGTTCGACTCAAGCATGAATCCATAGGACTTTAGGATAAGAGATGGGGCTTGGGTTACGGTGAGGTAAACAAAGATAAACAGGAGGCTACACACCTAACCCAAATGAGCTAGCCTAAAAAGAATCCTCTGCTAAGCAAAATATATGCGGGAACACCTCACCTCCAGACTTAACTTTTAACATACGGGTGTGTGCACCGCCTACTCCAAATACAATCATATCGCAAAAAGAATTTTCACATCAACCTTTTTCTTTTCACTTTTTTCTTTTTTCACAAACATTTTTTTAATTCATCTTTATTTTAACAATATCAGCAAATCTAAACTTTAGAGCACATCCACCTATTCACAAAGAACATCACCACATCAACACCCCAACATGAAAATATAAAACACTAAAGCTCGACTTGGGTGTGCGACTAGGATTGACTATGAGGCTTTGGTGAAATAGTGGTGGAGCTGAATCAAAAGCAGGGGTAGGCACAACGGGGCTAGCGAGGATAATATGTTAGGAGCGGTACAAAGCTCAACCGGGCCAAAACGATGGCCTACATCACGCTAACGCTAGACTAACCATGCACCAATGCTTCGAGAGTAGCTTAGGGCAAGTTCTTAGCTACCGAGAAAGATAATTCTTCCTCCCGACTCAAGCAAAACGAGTCTAGTGACGGCTACACACATCCCTACACTACCGTTCGATTCACCAGATTCACCAATTTTTGAGTAGAATAAAAAGTATTTACGCAAATAGAAAATTATAAAACTATAAGCATACAGAAAAATTTATTCTATTCAAATTTCTACACGAGACGAGAGCAATTGACTAGGAGCACAACAAGGTCAAAAATTTACTCTGTCTCACAATCCTATGCCAGCACAAAAATTTTCCCAAATCATACAAAAGAAACCAGTTTAACTCGCAACACGCTAATAGCGAAGCACGCGCTCATGTGGGTGCAGTGGTGTGCGATGCTATGAACATTACACAAAATAAAACTATAAAAGCTTCTAGTATGCAATTGAAATGTGAGCATGTAGAAGGTAACGAACATCAGCTTTCCCCCAGACTTAAACTCAACTACACAACATATGATAAAAAATTAAAATCATAAAGAGCTAAGGGAAGAGGTTACCCAATACTCATTTAGTAAGCATACCAGAAGACGCTTGAAAAACTGAGTCAGGCTCGACATACGAAGAATCATAACCCCACCAACACGAAGTTGTCATGAATACCTGCATGGGTGAGCTCCGCAAAAATAAAAGAAAAATATACAAAAAGAAATGCTAAAAATAAAATAGACATGAAACTAAAAGTACAGAAAATGTATGATAACTACTGGGGTTATTGTCATCCCAGCACGACTTATTTGATTCTATACAGTTCTAGCTAATGGGCCTATGAAATAAGAAATGCACAGGTAACTGGCCTAATATCCGTTGCGATAACGAGTACCGATAAGGAGATAAAGCAGTTAATCCTCTACCTAAATAATAATACCTGACCAACGCAGGTAGAAAAAATAAGAAGTAAGAAGGGCAGGAACGCTGGTCCTCACTCATCTCACCACAAAATATATCCTTGCCTAGCAAGGTATCGTCAACCACAGGTATGCAGGAAGCGATGACGACGACATGGGCACTAGGCACATCGTCATCCAACCGTACCCGTGGAGACTCATCCTGCACAGGCTCAGATAAAGAAGGGGGATCAAGTAATAAAAGAGATGAAGAACTAAAATAATCAGAAAATGGGAGAGTGACTCCGACTTCACTCTCAGCGAGATCCAAGCATAGATCATCGTCGGTATTATACGAGTCGTATCGGGGGAATCCGACAACTCGAGGTCCGCGGTGGTAAGAGGAACAGCCTCGTCCAATAAAGAGGTGCAAACCTCCGCATCGGACAGGGAATATTCCTCATCCCACCGGGGTGCGTAAAAGTGTTTTGAAGATCTGCATTCTCCGTCAGAGAGAGAGGAATCAACATCCCACTTCGGCGCAACCCGGGCATCGAATCATCCACAAACACGGCATCATCAACCGACTCACTCAAAAATGGAGTAGCAAACTCCGGCAAAAACTACGTAGGGGCAAGGCTGCTCTCAAAATCAAACACAGAATGAGCAGACCCCATCGCAAGATCATCCGCAGACGCCACCCCGTCGACGACCGGAACAATCTCATCGTCCCATTCAGGAGCATCCACGAGTTCCAGATCCAATTCTCGCAAGCTAACACCAGAGTGATCGTCATCACTCAAGGGAAGCTCGTAAAAAGGGATCAAGGGACCCATGAAGGATCTGTATGCAGCGAGAGATTCTTTGGTAATCTCAACGGGTAAAGAACGAGCAAGGTGCGCCATGTCAGTGTCTGGGCCAGGCAACACCCTGGTAGGCCTGTCTACAGCAGTCTTCCGCGAACGGGAGGTTGCTGCAGGCACACCCACAGAGGGGGAAGGCTCGCACAAACGAGGGCAGTCCTTCACCATGTGGCCTACACCTTGACATAACAAACACTGAATACAGTGCTCGAAATTCAGAGAAAAATGTGCAGACAGTGCGATTCCTTCTCGCACGGTTTAGCCTAAACTGTGCGGGAACAAAACATACGGGTAGAAACAGAAATCCCCAGAATTGTTGTGTGAAACGCACAATTTCTATGAGAACCGTGCGAGAAGAAATTCGCACGACCGTGCGTTTTACACAGAACTGAGAATGGAATTCGGGACGTCCCGACTACCTGCACAGCAATGAAACCAGGTTGGAGCACAAGTTCGCAGCACCAAAGCAAAGCATAAAATAAACAAAAAGAAACATGAGGAATAACATGTGCTTACGCCCAACAAAAGAATGCGTAATTGCACACCCTCGGACCCAAAATAGTACACTTAGCGTGATAAGCAGAATAAATGAAATATCAACGATAACATACTAAAAGTGAAGTGCAAGTGCGTTAAAACTAGCCCAGATGAGTCCGAAAAACCCTATATAAATCGGACTTATCAGCGCGCCATCCCGATAGCTCTGATAAAATTAACTTCCTACCGGAGGGCGATCTCGCCATCCCCACAAAACACTTCGAGGTGGGATTCCGCCTCCCCTTGTGGCCGAATGTGCGCCAGACTCTCCGGTACTTCGGCGTGGTTCCCACACAGCTTAATCTGAATTCGGTCGCCATCCTGGTAGCCTTCGTCTGCTACATGCGAGAGGAATGGATCGAGTTCAACCTCTCGGTCTTCAGGAAGCTGCTCAACTTCAGGGCCAAGAGCGGGATCGTCTTCTTCTCGGGCTAGACGATCAAGACCAGTGGTCTCGCCAACAAGAACCACCACTGGCCCCAGAAGTTCATCTTTGTGTAGGGGAACTTCGACAACGTTCCCCTCTTGCCGGTTCAGTACAACGAGGCGACTTATAGGCCTCCCGCACTCGGGGGCCACGAGACCGCCCAGCATGCCTTTTTTGGCATGAAGAATTTCGACGTCAAATACCTGCACCGGAACCTTGACTCCCTCCTACCCATTCTCGCCGGAGAAGGTAACGTTCTACCTCTTATGAATCCCCCCGCCTTGGACGCCAAGTAAAGCTTACTCCTACTTCCCGCGCAGGTGAGTGAGAGGTCCCCCTCCATCAGCCGCATGAGGAAACTGAGGCTCTCGCCCACAGCTTGCCTCTCGCCCAATCTGCGGATGCAACCTGCAGGGAGGAGCCGAGTACCTCGTCCCAACCGAGTGCCCCAAAGCGGAAACCGGATGCTCCTCCCCAACATCCTTCAAGAAAACCAAAACATCAGTGCTGAACAAGGGCTAGTCCGACGTCGAAGCCCCCGCCAAGACTCAAGCCGCGACGGATACGACGAGCACGGCCGCCAAGATAGTCACTGCAACAGAGAAGGCTCCCGCGGGGCCGGTGCCGAGAGGGCATCGGAATTTCGGCCACGGCGAGAAGTACCTGGACGAGGCAGGGCAACCCCTGCTCCAATGGGACCATAAGGCCAACCGGGCCTCCATCTCCACTCCCCCCCCCCCCCATGGATCGAACAAGATTCCACCTGCGGCGATGCCTTCGCATTCAACTATGGCCTGTACAGCCGGGAGGATGGAAGTATTTTTGATGCGGAGTCAACCCGGACCCTCGCGCATGAGGCTGCGCAAGCCCAACTTCGAGACCAGCTTCGCGCCCTCGAGCTTGCGCATATATCGTCGCGCCGCAGGCTCAGCCTCAAGCGAAACCTGTGCGACGTTCAGAGGTCGTGGGATCTAGCCTCGGCGGAGGTTGCCTCTCTGAAGGACAAGTTGAAGGCCTCCGAGGAGCTTCTCGCCAATCGCCCGGCGCAAGGGGTGAGTGAAACTTCGCTGACTCTCGCATACTTGCTTTAATTAATTCTAACTTTTAAATACCCTTTCTGCAGGACTCCTTGAATGCCGAACTGCTGTGCGCGCGGGTGGATAGCCTTGAGCGCGAGGTTACGGGGTTGAAGGCTGAGAAAAAGCACCCGCAGGAACTCCTCGTCCCGCCACCTCTCAGCGAAAAGGGTAAATTGCATCAGTACACCAACCACGAGATCGAGGTGATGATGCAGGAGAATGCCCAGGGGGAGGCTAAACACGCAATCGGGGTGTTGCGAGAGGTCGGACTTCGGATGGAAGGCAGCGAGAGACTCACGGCGCGCAATATCCTCCCCTGGCTTTTTATCCCTATCGACGCGCCCGAGGAAAGAAAACCTACAGCGCGGGAACGACGCCGATTCTCCCCTCCGCGGGAGTGAAGGATCTTCCTGCGAGAAGCCCGACAACTCCTCCTGAAGACCTTCCACTTTTCCTTTTTAACTGTATTTTGTTTTCTTGATCATTCATGTTAGGGGCGAAACCCCCACTTGTAAGAACACTTTTTGAGATATAAATACAAATTTTCTAAGTTTTTTGTCTCTGCCGAAATGATTATTTTTTGTTAATTTATCATTTCTCGTTACTTACCATTCGCAGAGGTTTCCGCACATTCACTCGTCACAACCCTTAGTTCCTAGGCGGCAACCAAATCGCTCTTGCCCAAAGGGATTTAGCAAAAGCCTGACCTCCGTTGTGTGCGTTCGCACTTGCCTTAGGCTCTTATGTGGTGACCGCAACAACCTTGCGCGCGTGGACTGAGTCTGGTGCGAGACGACCTCGATTCCTCACTCCGAGAGGCAAACCCGCCAAGCGAGCCTGCCGAGTGGGTCCTTGCCGAGTGGGTCTTTGCGATACATAGAGCCCACTGGCGCACCTAGGTCCCGCCTGCAATACTCTGAATAAGTGTCATTCTCCTTGGACCATCCTGTTCCAAAGTGCTTCACCACGTCCATCGAGGGCCTTCCAGGCCTGCCAGCTAGGTGAGCTTGACAGCTGGATTAGCTCAGGATCAGTATTTCAAACCACTACTGCGTGACTTCCAGCCCTGCCAGCTAATGGGAGCTTGGTCAGCGAGATCTTCTCGGGGTCAACTTTTTGAACCACCACTGAGTGACTTCCAACCCTGCCAGCTAATGAAAGCCTGATTAGCAGGAACTTCTCGGGGTCAACTTTTCGAATCACCACCGAGTGACTTCCAGCCCTGCTAGCTAATAGGAGCCTGGTCAGCGGGATCTTCTCGGAGTCAACTTTTTGAACCACCTCCGAGTGACTTCCAGCCCTACCAGCTAATGGAAGCCTGGTCAGCGGATCTTCTCGGGGTAGAATTTTCAAACCACCACCGAGTGACTTCCAGCTCTGCCAGTTAAGGGGAGCCTGGTCAGTGGGATCTTCTCGGGGGTCAACTTTTCAAACCATCACTAAGTGACTTCCAGCCCTGCCAACTAATGAGAGCCTGGTGAGCAGGATCTTCTCGGGATCAATTTTTCAAACCACCACCGAGTGACTTCCAACCCTGCCAGCTAATAAGAGCCTGGTCAGCAGGATCTTCTCGGGGTCAATTTTTCAAACCACCACCGAGTGACTTCCAGCCCTACCAGCTAATGGGAGCCTGGTCAGAGGGATCTTCTCAGAGTCAACTTTTCAAACCACCGAGTGACTTCCAGCCCTGCCAGCTAATGGAAGCCTGGTCAGCGGGATCTTCTCGGGGTCAACTTTTTGAACCACCACCGAGTGACTTCAAGATCTGTCAGCTAATGAGAGCCTGGTCAGCGGGATCTTCTCGGGGTCAACTTTTCGAACCACCTCCGAGTGACTTCTAGCCCTGCCAGCTAATGAGAGCTTGATCAGCGGAATCTTCTCGGGGTCTACTTTTCAAACCACCACAGAGTGACTTCCAACCCTGCCAGCTAAAGGGAACCTGGTCAGTGGGATCTTCTCGGGGTACTTTTCAAACCAACACCAAGTGACTTCCAGCTCTGCCAGCTAATGAGAGTCTGGTCAGCGGGATCTTCTCAGGGTCAATTTTTCAAACCACCACCGAGTGACTTCCAGCCCTGTCAGCTAATGGGAGTCTGGTTAGCGGGATCTTCTCGGGGTCAACTTTTCGAACCACCACCGATTAACTTCTAGCCCTGCCAGCTAATGGGAGTCTGGTGTCACAACCCGCATTTTCTCAATATTAAAATACTATCAGGGTGAGAAAATACGCAATCGTGATGACACGACGTACATGGGACAACTGCAGGTGTTCAGGAAAACCCGTCCTTTCGCTTATTTTATAAAAAGACACATGAGTTATGTTTTAAAACATATTTTGTATTTTTAGATATTACCGACCATGTCCCTCGGTCTGGTAGATCAACTAGTCCACGAATGAGAAAATATAAGTTCACGCAGCGGAAAATACACAATTTATTTCATTTAATATCCTATATGAGCATAGAGACTCAACAAATTTTGTAATGGAAATGTGAATTCTATATTTTATATAAGTAAAAAGGACAGTATTGCCTAAACGTCTGCAGTTGTCCCCTGTACGGCGTGACATCACGATCACGTATTTTCTCCCACTCTGATAATATTTTAACACTGAGAAAATGCGGGTAGTGACAGATGGTATCAGAGGGAGGTTTGTTTGACAAATTGGTCGAGCAACGCGGGTTGTGACACCTGGCCCGCGGGATCTTCTCGGGGTCAACTTTTCAAACTACCACCGAGTGACTTCCAGCCCTGCCAGCTAATGGGAGCCTGATCAGCGGGATCTTCTCGGGGTCAACTTTTCAACCTCTTCGCTCACGCAGTTTATTTGTTAAAGATCTTGAGACATACGAGAATTAATAATAAAAACAAAGAATGTTACATACAAGGCTCAAGGGTAAAAATGCTTCAAATGATCACAGCTCTAGGTATGACCTAGGGTCTCCCCCTCCGCATTCTGAAGGCGATATTCCCCTGACTTTAGTGCTTCCTTAATGATGTATGGACCTTCCCAATTTGGGTGAAGGTTTCCCACTGTTGCTGATCTTCCCGCACCATCCATCTTTTTGAGGACCAAGTCCCCTTCTGTGAACTGATCCTGACATGCTTGTCAAAGTACTTGGCTAGCCGTCACTTGATTTCTTCTTACCCGACGACGGTCGTGTCACGGAGTTCCTCTATCAGATCTAGAGAGAGTCGTAGCCCTTCTTCATTCTCTATCCTCTATTCCTCATCTCCTTCCTTAGCAGCTTCTACCCGCGGTGATCTGACTTCGAACTCCACGGGCAGAATGGCGTCACAGCCGTGAGAAAGTTTGAAGGGGGTCTCTCCGGTAGCTGTGTTGGGGGTCGTCCTCAAAGCCCATAGTACTGAGAGAAGTTGTTCTACCCAACTTCCCCTCAGGTTCATCACCTTCTTCAACAAATTTACAATGATCTTGTTTGCCGCCTTCATCTGCCCGTTGCTTCGAGGGTGGTGGACTGAGGCAAACCTGAGATCTATCTCTAGCTGAGTGCAGAAGCTGATTAACTCTTCGCTGGCAAACTGTGATCCATTGTCAGTGACTATGGCCTGCGGGAGCCCATGCCGGCATATGATCTCTCCCTACGAAATTACGGATCACCTAGGAGGTCACCTAGTTCAGTTCCTTGACCTCCAACCATTTTGAGAAGTAATCGATCATGAATAAAAGAAACCTCCTCTGCCCACTTGCCTGAGGAAAAGGCCCAACCAAATCCATCCCCCAGATGGCGAAGGGCCAAAGTGTCGTGATGCTCTGAAGCCTTTGGGCAGACAAAAGTTGGAGTGGAACATACAACTGACACTTTTGACATTTCCTTGCGAATTCTGTTGTGTCCTTCCTCAGAGACAGATAGAAGTATCCCTGCAGGACCACCCTTGCCTCCAGGGTTCTGCCTCCGGAGTAGCTGTCACACTCGCCAGAGTGCACTTCCTCCAGGATCCTTACGCACCGGGCTAGGAGCCCTGACAGTGTTTTCAGTGCAACCCTCCTTTGTGCATCAGATAATGAGCCGATTTGTGCCTGAAACGCTTTCCTTCCCTGACCACCTCCGGGAGTTTGCCTGTGGTTAGGAAAGTTATGAAGGGGTCTACCCATGAGGGGCAATGATCCACCTCCATCAACTCACTCTCCTCGATTGTCGGGTGAAACAGCTCTGTCAAAGTACCTCCGGCCCTGGGTCCGAACTTGGCCAAATTGTCGGCTGCAGTATTCTCCTCCCGAGGAACGTGTTGAATGGAAAACGCTCGAAACCCTCCGATGATCCCCTTCATCTTGGTCAAGTACTTCGTGAGGGTAGGCTCTCTCGCCTCGTACTCACCATTGATTTGTGATGCCGCCACCAACGAGTCAGTGTACACCTCCACGTCCTGCACCCCCAGCTCTTTGGCCAGGCGTAGCCATGCTATCACGACCTCATTCTCCGCCTGATTGTTAGTGACCGGGAAGTGCAGGACCACGACCTGTTCTATTGTGGCCCCCTGAGGGCTTACCAACACTACCCCGCCCATTAGAGAATGCTTCCTCGAGGCTCCGTCGACAAACACATTCCAGGCAACCTACTGCGGAGGCCTCTCGCCCTCTACCTCGGCGACATAGTCGACCAAGAAGTCAGTCACTGTCTGTGCCTTGATTGAGAGTCGTGGCACAAAAGATATGTCAAACTCGCTCAGCTCGATGGACCGTTTGGCCAACCTCCCTGAGTACTCAACCCCTTCGAAGATCTTGCGAAGAGGGTGGTCCGTCACCACCTTGATCGTGTGCGCTTGAAAGTATGGCCTAAGCTTTCTGGCTGAGATAACCAAAGAAAAAGCCAGCTTCTCTAGGATCGGGTAACGAAGCTCCGTCTTTTTCAAGATCCTGCTAACGTAATAGATGGGCAACTGCTTCTTACCCTCCTCTCAGACCAGGACAGAGCTCACGGCCTCAGCTCCTACGCCCAGATACAACGTCAGGTCCTCCCCATCCTTGGGCCCCTGGAGGAGCGGAGCTCGGGAGAGTTGATCCTTCAGTGCCTGGAAAGCCTCCTCGCACTCTTTTGTCCATTCAAATTTCTGATTCCCTCGCAACACCCTGAAGAAGGGAAAGCACTTCTCCCCTGCCCGGGAGAGAAACCTACTCAGCCCGGCGAGCTTCCCTGCCAAGCGCTGAACCTCTTTGATATTACGTGGTGACTCCAACTCCATTATGTCTTTCACCTTGTCCGGGTTGGGCTCCACTCCCGTGGGAGTGAGGAGATGGCCTAGGAACTTTTCTTTGCTCGCCCCAAAGACACACTTCAGGGGGTTTAGCCGCATCTTGAACTTTCACAAGGTGGCAAACGTTTCCTCTAAGTCGAGAAAGTGGGAGTCCACATCCCTGCTTTTCACCATGACCTCCACGTACACCTCCAAGTTCCCCTCCCCCCCTCTGACCTTTGAAGACCTGATCCATCATGCGCTGGTACGTAGCTCCTACATTTTTTAGCCTGAAGGCCATCATCTTATAGCTGAAACATCCCTCTCTCATAAAGAAGGAGACGCCCTTGATGTCGGGTGGATGCATCCTGATCTGATGATAACCTGAAAATGCATCTTAAAAACTCATCAGAGGAAAACCGACGGTTGAGTCAACCAGCGCATCAATTCGAGGCAGAGGGTAGCAATCCTTAGGGCATGATTTATTTAAAAGCGAGAAATCTGCACACATCCTCCATCGCTCATCTCCCTTCCTAATATTACAACATTTGAGACTCAGCCCGGATACTGGATCTTCGACACAAAACCTACTTTGAGGAGCTTCTCCACCTCCTCTTGGATGGGCTCTTCCAGCTTCGTGGCGACAATTCTCCTCTTCTGGAGAATGGGGCGTGTCTTGGGGTCAAGATTCAAGCGGTGACATGCCACATCCAGTTCGATGTCAGGCATGTCCTCCACACTCCAAGCGAAGACGTCGATGTTCTTCTGGATGCACTCTCGCATCCTCTCTCGGTCTCCGGGGCTCAGCCCGCCGCTGATTCGCATCCTTTCTATCTTCCCTGCCTTGATGAAGACCTTCATCTCCACGACCTCCTCTGCCGGCTCCAGCCTGGATTGCTCTCACTCGCTTCTCAGCTTCTCCCCCTGCTAAAGTATCTCCTCCGCTTCTTCCACTTCCATCGCTTCTGCCGACTCTCTTGCAGTTCCACTTCCCCAACCTCCAGGGCACGAACCACCCCTCCCCGTCATCTCTAACTCCCCCACTGCTCCTCCCCTGCTCACTTCTGACTCCTCCTGTGTCGCCAGTTTTCTCTCCAACTCTTCCGCCTCCGCCATCCAGGTTATGGTGTTGACGGACGTTACATAGCATTGCCTTGCCACGTTCGGGTATCCTCTGATCCGAACTTGGACCCCCCACTATTGAACTTGAGGCACTGAAGGAACGAGGAGGGGACGCAGGGAATACGCTGATGAGGGGATGCCCAAAGATGGCGTTGTAGCTTCTCGGAACGTCCACGATGACGAACCGACAATTCCTCGACACTGCTCCCAGTGTCACATGAAGACCCACCCCTCCTTCAACTTCCTTCCTTTCCCCTGAAAATACGAACAATGGTCCATCCGAGGCCAACACCCTCCTAGTCTCCACCTTCATCTCATCGAAAGCCTTCTCGAAAATCACATTCAAGGAGATCCCGTTATCAACCAGTATCGGGAGACCGTGAAATTCTCAATGGCCGTCTGAATCATCAAAGCATCACAGAACGGGTCCTCGTAGTCCGGCATGTTCTTCGACGAGAAGGTGATCTTCTCCTCCGGGGGGGGGGGGAGTTTGGGAGGTAGAGACGACACTCCTCCTGAACATGGTCTGGAAGCTCCCCTTGTGGGTGGCTTCAATTCCCACTCCCTCATGGATCACTCTGATCCCCCACGGGCTCCCACACCGGCCCTGTCTTCGCACCTGTCCACCTCTCCTCCTAGAAGAACCTCCTCTATCCTCACTAGTGGGTGTTGCTGAACTTGCCTCCTGGCCTCTCTCACCTCCAGGAATTCCGGGCAGGTGGTCGTCGCGTGGTCTTCCTCCTGATGAAAGTCACAAAAGGGCAGCGCCTCCCTACTCCCTTCTCTCCTTCCTCCTCTTCTAGCTCCTCTTCTCGTCCCCCTCCCCCGAGCGATCGCCATCGCTTCATGCTGATGCGGGAGGGGAGCCCTCTGCCCTTGCCTCCACGCCGGTAGGTTGAACCGCCCCTGACCTCTACGGAAATTCTCCCCACTCTGAAATCCTTTCCCCTACCACTGGGCAAGTCCCTCCTGGGGCCTCCAGCCCAACCAGTTGTTCGGCTCCCGATGCCCCCAACCTTGTTGCTGCCCCTCGATCCCCAGGACTCGAGGCTCTTCTCTCCTCTCTTCCCGATGTCTTCTTGCTCCCGATTCCTTCACCTCCTCCACGGCCAACTTGGCTAGCTTCTTGGCGAACACTGGGTTGGCCATCTCACTTTCTATCTCCTTTGCCGCCCTCTCCATCAACTCCTCGAAGGAAAGTGGGGGGGGGGGCACCCTTTTCAGCTCCATGCTGAAGAATCCCTGCCTCAAGCTAAGGGTGAAGGCGAGCATTAGAGTATACCCTGGGACCTCCTGAACTAGATGGATCTCTTCCTGGAACCAGTCGACGTAGCTCCCCAGCGTCTCCTCCGGCTTTTGCTTGATGGCGAATAGACACTCCCCCCCTTCTAACTCTTCTTCGACATTGAGAACCTCAACAGGAACCCGCGTCACAGGTCCTCAAAGCAGTAGATGGAACTCGCAGGAAGCTGGTGAAACCAGTCCCTGGCCTTTTCCTTCAAGGTGATGGCAAAGAGTCGGCATTTGAAGGCGTCCGACATATGTATGATGGAAACAACATTCTCGAACCATTGAACATGTTGCACCGGGTCATCCCTGCCCGTATAGTAGGACATCTCTGGCTCTCTGAACCTGTCTGGAACCGGGGCCGAGAAGATCAACTCACTGAAAGGGCTTCCTCCACCAACCTGGCGAGTGGGTCCCTCTCGCGCCCTCGGCTCGTTGACCCCGTCAGCACTCGCCTGCCCTGGGAACAGCTCCCGCCAAGCAAGATCCCTCTCGCTGCTCTCAACTGGGAACTCCTTCCCGGGGCGCTGTCTAGGAACGTTCTCGCCCAAGGATGGGGCCATGACAACTGGAACAGAAGGCGTGGTCCACTCGTCTCTCGCGGAGAATGCCAGGTGGATGGTCTGCAGGACCTCCCTCTTGAATTCTTCTAGCATCCCGATCGTGACACCACTTACCGAGGGCGGCGAGCCACCCGAGCCGGCTCCTTCGTCCTCGCCTCTAGCCATGAACTTAGTTCAAGATTTTTTTGTGTAAGCTACGTTCCACACTCACCGCACCAAGAATGTTGGAGCCAAAACTTGGCCTCAACGAGAGTTCGGACCTAAGGGGATAGCTTACACCTACTTCTCCCAAACTTAGGCCCCTAACCAGTTGTTAAGAACTAAAAAACTGACCCTGGGCTGCAGCGTGAAAGTCTTACCACACATCCGAAAGATCTCTAGAGCGCTTCCCCTGCTAAGCCAAAAGCTGAGCTGGGTACCTTGGAGGGCTTACGCAGCCAGACCAAAATAACTCAAGGAGGAAGAAACCAACCAATCAACTCGGCCCTCTCCAAAGGTGCTCACAAGATCTATTTATATAATTCCAAACATGGTCTGCAAACAACGTAATTTCGTTGTTTTGGAAATGTTATACGCAACCCAAATTGGTCTGCCAACATCGTAACTCCGCTGTTCTGAAAGGCAATTTGCAGACCCCCAGGGGCATCCATGTAATTTTACATCTGGACCCCACTCAGTACGACAAAACTAGCCTTTAAGTTTTACTATTAGTTTACGATCACAAAAGATCCCAGACGAGTCTCCACTTCAACCTACCTGTTTGGATTTTATGTACCACAACGTTATCTATACCTCCATCTTTTTGAACCAACCTAACTTTTTGCACAATTTCTCAAACGATAAATATTCATAAGAGTGACTAAATTTTACATTGTTCGTCTACTTAACACAACTCTCATCATTTCTCATCCAGGATTGGGACTAACAAAGGCTGTTTTTAAGGGAACTGCACAAATTCAATAAATCAGAATCGTTTATATTTCGGCTATGTTTAGCAATGAAATTAATTTAAAACAAGTATATCATGATGTATAAATATACGTCTCAAAGTGTGTATAGAGAGGGGCAACTGGGTATACAAAAGGGGTCGGGTGGTTATCAAAAAAGGACCAGTAGTTCAACAATCTGGACGAATAACTTGAGGAGAAAGAGTTCAGCTCGTCAGAAGAGAGTGACTAGTCCTCTTTTTTCATTTTTTAGATTTTCATGGACCACATCTTTTTGTAACGCAAATTCTCACAATATACTTATACAATTTTAGATGATTAATGAAAAAATTGTGTTCACATGTTTGTTTCTTTATCTGATTAAATATTGGATGTGAATATGTTTTTGTTTTTGTATTTCAAGTCGTCTGTTTAATTTTCTAGAGTAACGACTGTCAGTGAGTACAATGATTTATGTGAGTACTCATACCCCCCTTAAATATCGATAGTAGTGTAACTTCTGAGTGAACTCATGCGAGATTTGTGGTTCTTTGAGAGATGTCAGCGATTTCATAGATAATAACACTTAGCCATATTGATGACTTCTTCATATAGCTTAGTAATCATATGGCGAATATCCACTACTAATGTCGGCGACTTCTTGAGAATGAATAAAAGAACTCCCTCCAATATGAAGTAGTCACAGATGAAATTAGATAACAATGGATGTGAATATCCTCCATCATATAACATGACTTGACATAAGAAAAATACTTAGATAATAATTTTATTATGAAGTAGAAGAGTGAAAGAGAATATTCTGATAAGATGATAAGGAAACGCATTGCTCCCTATGTTATTAAAGGATGAAGGCGCATCGAAACGCAAAAGGATCCTAGAGCCTAGGCGTAAGGCGTAAAGCACAGGTGCACGCTTGAGATACGTGAGGCACAAAAATGAAAAAAAAGGAAAAAATGTCCGTTTATTAAATACAAAAAAAACACAATAAATCTACCACCATACCGACAAACTAGAATTACATATATCACAACTTGATCTAAACCATTTAATCGCTTCTCTTGTATTTTAAGAACAGGTACGTTCTAGATGATAAATATATAAATTGAATAAATGTAACTTCCCTCACTTGATGGTAGATACATATAAATAATCATATAATCTAAACCTGATATCATGCTTTTTCCCACATGCAATTTTTTTCATTAATCATGTTGAAGAAACCTTGCCTAGGAGCTGGCAAGGCGCACGTCTGAGCCACGTCCGGGGCACCTCGTCCGCCTCTGCCTTGCAGAGGTGAGACCCGGTGCGCCCGACACCTTAGGCGTGTTGAAAGGGGGGCCCGGCCCATCTTGGGAAACCCGGGAAGAAAAAAGCCCCAGCCCGACTGCAGTCAGTGCACTCCAACCAAATCTCTCCGGGGCCCATCTTGGGAAATCCCGGGAAGGTTGTTGAGGCTCGGTCTTGAACCCGAGACCTCCTTTATCAGGCTCCTTCAGCTCAGTTGGGTATCGGGACTTCATGAAGGAGCCTGATAAAGGAGGTCTCGGGTTCAAGACCGAGCCTCAACAACCTTCCCGGGATTTCCCAAGATGGGCCCCAGAGAGATTTGGTTGGAGTGCACCGACTGCAGTCGGGCTGGGGCTTTCTTCTTCCCGGGTTTCCCAAGATGGGTCGGGCCCCCCTTTCAACAAGATGTCATAGCGATCGTATGTCTGCTACCTATAAAATTCATTCTTTAACGCTTCTTTGACGAAGAAAGGTCTTGCCCAATTGGAACTGAGCTTCCCAACTAAAGTCATTCTTCCGGTCGTGTCTAGTATCTTCATCACTAGATCTTCGACAACAAATTGTTTCACTCTAATGTTTTTGTTGAATTGCTTTGTCATAATCCTTTTGACCTCCTCCTGTCGAGTGACCTCTGGACCTCTCAGCTCCACGATTAAGTGCATGAACTTGAGCACTGATGGAAGTTATGTCATCAATTTCAAGTAAACTTGCAACTCTTTTGGGTTGAAGTCTTTCTGTATGTCATGTATAGCTATTAGATGTTATCTCTTCCAATAGGGAGTATGCTTCAAATGTCTTTTTTAATAGCGCACCACCTGCAGCTGCATCATATCTCTATTACTTGGCAACAATCCATTATAAAATGTTTGTACGTGCAACTAAATAGGCAACCGATGACGAGAACATCTTCTCAATAACTCTTTGAATCTCTCCCAGGAGTTTTAAAGAGTCTTAGAATCAAACTGCGCAAAAATAGTAATATCGTTACACATTTTAGCAATTTTAGAAGGAGGAAAGTACTTAGCAAAAAAATTGAGTTATTTTGTTCCATGTAGTGATGGATCCAATAGGTAAGGAATTGATCCATCCCTTTGCATTATCTCTTAAAGAGAATGCAAACAACCTTAATCAGATAGTGTCGTTACTAACACCATTATCTTTTGATGTGTACATATTTCTAGAAAGTTGGCAATGTGATTGTTTAGATCATCATTAGCTAGGCCACTGAATTGCATTGAAGATTGAATCATCTGAATGATGGCTGGCTTAATCGCAAAATTAATAGTAGCAACAGAGAGTCTTTAAATACTAGATGTAGTTCCATTAACTGAAGGAGTGGCATAATCCATCAAATCTCGAGGTGGTGGGTCAATTATTGTGTCGTCCATTGGACTGGTATTGTTTTTCTGCATCTACGAAGAGTTTTTTAAATTCCTAGGACAAATGGTAAAATTTCTTCAACCCTAATGTTGAGCATATACTAAAAAATTAATATAGCGTACAGAGTAACAATTAAAATAATAAGAAGAAGATTTTTTTTGAGAAATAATAAAATCCAAATTAAGTATTGCTTAAAAACACAATTTCCGACAACAATGCCAAAAACTTGATGCGTGCAAATATAACATTACTTTAAAGGCAAGTGCACATGTTGATCAAGTAAAAAATAGTTAGTAAAGTATGTCTCGCAAAAGATTGAGTTAAACAAATACCGAAATGTGCACCAATTCTAATTTTATTTGGAATATCGATTTTTGAAGATGATTTAAAAGTTATAAAAACCAATCTAAGTAATTCAACAAAATATATTACTGATAATTATCAAGAGCGTAAACTCGATAAAGTTCAGGAGAGGATTTCTAGGGCATTTTGTTTCATCGATAATTTTTATAGAGGAAATATATTGAAATTATTTTAACTCAACTTCTATTTGATGTAGAGGCGGAGTTTCAAAAGAACACGCAATATCACTTGCTCTGGGTATATTAAATTTCCTATATTTTATTAATATATTTTCATCCAGGTATATTAACATAGAAAAATGAATTAAATCCTGCAAGACTTGAAACACCTTTGACGATTACAAGCATGTGTTGGGAATATTGCCCTCAATGTTCCATAAATTTAAAGAGCCATCACCATCAACACTAAGAGCATATTTGTATTTGATGTTATTTAAATTCATCATGTGCAGGATGTTCCATGGAACAAGTTTAGACAGGTTATCTAAGTGTTTGTGACAGGTGGTCACAAGGTAGAAAGGTGGAGAGACATAAATCTGTCTAACTCCACAGGCGTTGAGTGAAGCCAGTTCACTCAACGCCAGATGCCAAGGAAGGATGCTGAAAATACTGAAAATCGTCTAAGTCCAC
Organism: Platanthera zijinensis; assembly: GCA_039513925.1. Taxonomy (NCBI): domain Eukaryota; kingdom Viridiplantae; phylum Streptophyta; class Magnoliopsida; order Asparagales; family Orchidaceae; genus Platanthera; species Platanthera zijinensis. Next base: position 231,861,028 of record CM077079.1, read on the forward strand.
AGGCGTTGAGTGAATTCAGTTCACTCAACGCCAGATGCCAAAAAGCGTTGAGTAAAAAAGGGACAGTCAAAGCCCAACAGTTTGCAATGCAGATTTGCGGCTAAGTCCACAGGCGTTGAGTGAAGACAGTTCACTCAACGCCATATAACAAGAGGCGTTGAGTACAACACAGTCTGTCAAAGCCTCAGCATTGGCAAGAAAGAAATTTGACTCAGTCCAGAAACGTCGAGTGAAGATAGCTCACTCGACGACTGAAGAAAGAAGAGTTGAGTCAAGCTCAAACTTTTGAAGATCTGTCAAGAATTCTAGCCAAGTCCAGAAGCATTGAGTGAGGACATCTCACTCAATGCCCAAAGAAGAAGGCATCGACAGAGCAATGATCAGTCAAAGCCTAAGGAGAGATAGACAGAAAAATCTGTCTAAGTCCAGATGCGTTGAGTGATGACAGCTCACTCAACGCAAACTCATCAAGAAGATTGGCTAAGTACAGAAGCGTTGAGTGAAGTCTGTTCACTCAACGCCTTATCAAAAAGACAGGCAAAGGCAGAAGCGTTGAGTGATGAAGGCCCACTCAACGCATTCATAAAGAAAGATGCGGCTAAGTACATAAGCATTGAGTGAAGCCAATTCACTGAACGCCTCAGCATGAAGGCAGACAGTCAGTGCAGCGGCTAAGTCCAAAGGCGTTGAGTGATGAAGCTTCACTCAACGCTTAGCAGGGCAAAAGTATTGGCTGTCAAGTTGGCGTTGAGTGATGAAGGCTCACTCAACGCATAAACAACAGAAAGATTGTCTAAGGACAAAAGCGTTGAGTGAAGGCTGTTCACTCAATGCACTCAACGCCTAGAAGTACAGTAAATCTGGCTAATTGTTTTGCGCTGAGTGAGGGTTATTCACTCAACACACTCAACGCCATGAGATGAAACTGTGAAAATGACTAAATCCACAGATGCTGACGTCAGCATGAGTCAGCAAAGTTTCAAAATGTTGCGGGAAGACTACAGTACAAGACAAATGGCGTCGCAAGCCTACTGTATGACTTTTTTTGTAAAAGCAAAGTTGCAGCCAACAGCTTCAGGTGGACCCACGGGTCAAATAGCTGTTGGACGGCGGAAGATAAAAGACATAAGATCGGCGTAGACAAATTAACTCTTGGAAAACAACTTTTAGGGTTTATCATTTCGAAAAGAGGCTGAACTTCATCGTCTTCTCCTTCGTCATTGTTGCTGAGCTTGAAGCTGGAGTTCAAATCCGCTGGACTAAAAGTTCTTCTAGTTAGCTGTAGCAATTTTCACCAGCTACAACAAGTTCAGAAAAGCTTTCTGAGAAAGAAGACTACACAGAGCCTTCAAATTTATGCAGTCAAAGTTAGCTGATTGAAGAGCATATAGAACTGCCAAATCTTTGTCTTCAACTGCAAGTTCAGAGACTTGTGTTTCTGAGATACTTCCAGCACAAGCAGCCGTTTATTGAAGATCAACCTTTCTTGTTGCTGAGAAGAAGTTTGGGTTGAGTTAACTCAGCTCAGGAAGCAGTAGACTCAGAGAACTTCTCTGAAGTCAAATCACTAACAAAAAAACTCCTTTTCTGTAGGATCTTAACAGATCTGAGTGTAAGCCTATTTTATAAAGGCTGAGCTAGGATCCAGTCTTGGATCTGAGTTGTAGGGCATGTGTCCCTGAGCTGTAGGAGAGTCATTCTCTCTGAGTTGTAAGGCCTTTGGGCCTGAGGTAGGATCCTTGTGTGGATCTGAGTTGTAGGGTGTGTGTGTCTGAGGTAGGATCTAGTTCAGATCTGAGTTGTAGGAGAGTTTTACTCTCTGAGTGTAGGGCTATCCTCCTAGCCTGAGTGTAGGACTATTAATTTAGTCTGAGGTAGGTGATTTGCTGATCGCTGAGCTGTAGGAGCAAGCTTGCTCTGAGGTAGGGCCTTATGCCTGAGGTAAGTCTTGGAGGAGACTGAGAGATGCCGCGGGATCTGTGTTGTTAGCTCTTTGGAGCCGAGATTTGGAGAAATGTCTTGTCTAACAAGCTATTAGAAAGATGGAAGGGACAGTGGACGTACCCATAATCTGGGAAACCACTATAAATCTTGAGTGTGCTTTGTGTGATTGTCTTGAAAGCAACATATAACTAAACCACAACACACCAAAAGAAAAGATAGTCATAAAAGACTATGAAACCTATTCACCCCCCCCCTCTAGGTGTTAGCTATCCTTGAAACTAAAGACTTTCAGCATGGTTGTCAGGATCGTGATCCGAATCATAGGATCTTACGATCCTACGATCCAGATTTTGTAAACCGATACTTGATCCAATTCTACCATCTGATCCGATCCAACCTCGAAATGATCTCATCTAGGATCTCGATCTTGACAATCTTGATTACAAATCTAGGACCGTTGCATGAAGTAATTAATATTGATCCTATTTTATTAGATTCACAAAATAATTTGCGCAAGCATCAATTTAAAATTCATGATCTGAACTTCTAAATATACGAGATCTTTGCCGAACTTCCGCAAGCGTTAAACGACACAAATTGTACTCACCGGGGAAAAAAATTTCTTCTCCTTCTGTATTTATAGAGTCGAGCCCCTTTAGTCTTTCTCCCAACCGCACGCACCACATGCTTCTCTGCATGCGATCTTCTCTTCTTCAAAAGCCACCCCTTTTCTTGACCGACGACCAAATGGCACACGAGCTCCTATTCAATGTCAAGGATTGCGTCTATTTGTGCCATTGGTCGTTATATGTGGTTGCTTTACTTTTTTGTCATTTGAAAATTTTCATGCTCAATGTGAAGTACATGCTTTCTTCCCTAAGGTTAGTTCTGATGGATTTGTATGAAGAATACTCAGATTTCTTATTATTACTTCAGTCCTGCATTAAAAAACCAAATTTTGTAAATTTTGTTTAAAATCACACTTTAATTAGCACATTTTAGGGAAATTTGATAGCTAATTATGCTATATGATATTCGTGTTATCAGTCAACGAAATCGTAGGCTTTGTATGGGAAGCATGTTGTATCATTCTGGTTGTCGACAACAAATATGATAGAATTTGGGCAGACAATTGTGATGTGCAAGATCTATTTGTCAGGACTTATTATCTTATGGCCCTCCACTCAGAGGAAAGCCTAATTTGCTTGCCTATTAAAATTATTTGCAATATGTTTTTGGTAACTCTATGAGTTTTATACCTTATTATTATTTGTAATGTATCGTTGGATCATTATCCGGATGCATACATCATCCTAGATTCGACAATATTCATTTCCCGGACACTACACTTAGGATTTAAATTTTTTAGAGTCCACAACCAACCTGCATATTTTTTTTGTTATCGCTCTTTACTTTGGAGTTTGGCATTTAAATATGAACAACAATCCTTTAAATTTCCTTTTAAAAAAAATAAGACCTTAAATGCCAGTTATGAATTTGTTATTCAAAGGTGTTAATGAACCAAACAGCTAACATCTACTAATAACTTGACATTGTATAAAAATGTCAGTAAAACAAACAATCCCTAATATTCATTATATAAATAATAATCAGTGTAAACAATTCCAAAAGATGTTCACATTGAGAGTCTATACCACAGCCATATTCACCTCACTAGAGTTTCAAATCTACCTTATAGAGCATAGTTAATTTGCGGCTCATTGGGTCTATATGTGCCCCAACATGATAATTGGCCACTCCAACAGCTGCCATGCTACTTGAATCATCAAGCGTTCCCTGGGACAATGCCGTCAGTTCATGAAAGTGGGTGGCAAACAAGGTCGGAGCTCTAGTAACCTGCACAAGGTGCTCACATATAGCCCATGCTAACCCTAAAAGAAGGAAAAGTACGTAGCCATCGTTCAAATATTGTTTTATATCTAGTCATTAAAAAATCAATGATGCCGACAATTCAAGATCAAGTATGAAATTGATAATGAAGCAGCATAATTTATATCTAATTAAATTCCTGAAATGCCTACAAGTTACATAATATTTAGCATGAAAAACACATAATAGACAGCATAGCAAAAACATTGGTAAGATAACTCATACAGCCAAAACAAGATCAAGATGTGCATAAATGGTTATAATGTCTCTGAAATAGTTATTTGTGCTCATTGCTCAATATTGTAACAACCCGGTTTCGTTTTTGTAGTAATAACAATAATAATAATATAATAATAAATACTAACCTAAATCCCCCCTAAATTATTAAACAAGTCCCGGTCCAGGTTTTCCCGCATCCCGCTCTCCCGCAATCTCCTTTTCCCGATCCCGCAAACCCCCGCTCCCGTGCGCTGCTTCCTTTCCCGTCAGCGCCTTCTCCGCCTCCCCAAGCCAACGACAACTCCTCCGGCTCCTCCTGCCATGGCCGATGTCAGCGCCTCCTCCCGTGCGCCCTTTCTCTGCATGGCAACCCTGCAACTTCCTCTCCCCCCTCCTAGCAGTGGCAGCTACTCCATTTCTGGAGGGTCGGAAGCGGTTTCTTCTCCTTCTTCGATTAGCAAGGCAGCGACCTTCTCCTCCAGAAGCCCTATTGGCCCCGCTTCCGCCTCTTTCGGCGGTGGATTTCAAGAGGATCGTCTAGAGTTTGTTTGGATCCGCCTCTCCTTGGATTTTTGAGTCCGACCTCAGTCTCTTTGGGTAAGATCCTCCTCTTTTCCCCTCTATTTGGATTTTATTGATCTTATTTGGTGGTTTCTATGCCCCAAATTGCGTGTTTCTGATTTTTTCCCCTATTGTAATAGTCTAACCCACGTGTAATTGTGATTTCCGGCGTCGTTCGTCGCATCAATTGACGGTTCATGAAGGAAGCACTCTCAGATTTAGGGTTTACCCTAGCCGAGCGTCGTCAAGTCTCCGTCTCCGCGTGGAATCTCTTCTCCCCTCACTCTTGAGGGAGGTATATCTCTTAGCCGTCTTTGATTCAATTTTGTAGCGAATATTTGTCTGTGTTAGCATAGTGATAATTTGCTGTGTCGCTTTCAACGTTCTTGTACAGGTCCGATTAGGGCTTCTGATTTCGCTTGCGCCGCTTAGCCGTCGCCGCCAATTTCAGCTTCTTTAAGGCAAGTAGAGATCTCTCTCTCTTGCAAGCATTTTGTTTAATTTAATTTCTCTGTTCCTTGATTCATGACTACCTTCAAGTATATATTTTTGATCTGTCAAATAGATTAGTATTTCAATTACTTGGTCTGTTCTTATAATTATACGAATTCACCCGTCTGTTTGTGTTATCATACGAATTGAAGTATCGAATGTCTTGTAACACCCCAAAAAGTCTCAGGCTAAGAGTCGGCCTGAGCTCGACAAAAACGTCGAGCAGAGCTCGGCGGAAATCGTCGAGCAGAGCTCGGCGGAAATCGTCGAGCAGAGCTCGGCGGAAATCGTCGAGCAGAGCTCGGCGGAAATCGTCGAGCAGAGCTCGGCGGAAATCGTCGAGCAGAGCTCGGCGGAAATCGTCGAGCAGAGCTCGGCGGAAATCGTCGAGCAGAGCTCGGCGAAATCGTCGAGCAGCGCTGAGTGGTTAGGGTAACCTTCCATCTCTCGATCATGGCCGTCCGCTGGTTTTTGTGGATCCGACAGCTGGAGTTAACCCTGGCGGGTTTTTATGGCCGAGAGTTAGGTTTTCAAACTCATTTCCTTTGTGAGTTTCTCTGTCTAAGTGGTAGAGAGAGAGGGGAGAGCGAGGAAGTAGAAGAAGAAGGAAGAAATCCCGCCGCCACCGAGTTCTGAGGCTCTGATTCGCAAGCCGAGTCCAGATTTATGAAGTCTAGATCGTTGCGGACGTGTTCATCCATTTGGATCTTTGGCATGGCTCCAAAGAGGATTCCAAGGATAACGATTCTCTACTTGGACATGTGAAGTCCTCTTCCTTTTGCATAGAAAACTCCCTCCCGCGAGTGTGCGGTGAGCGTGAGGTATTCCTTCGGGTAGATATGGTGTATCCCAGTAGTTTTGCATATAGAGTCCGGAATCGAAGTACGGACAAAGGTATGGTGTGTGAAGCCTACCCGGACAAGTTGGTCTGGATCGGTGAAGTTTTCATTATGCACGTATTGCCGGAGAAGACTCCGTGTCGTTTGTCTTTTTTTTTTCGGGTTTCTGCGTGGTAGATCGCAGCAGGGAGCCTTGGGGACTAACTCCAAGATGCACCCAGAAAACTGGGCAGAAGCGCATTTCTGCCATCTTGGTGGCCTGAGAGCCAACCTTGTGCATAACTGGGTTATGTAATATTGTGTGATCGATTCTTCGGGAATCGGGGAGGCTGACCCGCGCCGAAGACTTAGGCTCCATTTGGTTCGGCGGTGGTGGGTCGATCCGGCGGGTGGAAACGGAGTGTTCGAACCGGAGGGGGGAGGTGGCTGCTCCAAACGGAGCTTTTTGGGGCGTTTCTCAAAGCGGGCGGGTGGAAACGGAGCAAACGCCACCAGAGGTTCATTTGTTTACCCTCCTTCCGGCGGCGTTTGCCCAAATTGGAGCAGTGAAACGCCCAAACAAATAGAGCCTAATTAGCCGCTGTGCGCAAGGTTGTCAAGATCTCGATTTTGCTCGTAAGATCGGACGATCTTACGAGTTTTACGGGGAAAACGAGTCACGAGCTATGCTGGATCGGGCTCCCTGCAGAAACGTCAGGATCGTCGTTTATGATCGTAAGATCGTGCGTTCCTACGATCATATTCGATCCTAGCTTTTTAATCGGACATGAAAATGACTCGATCCTGCGAATTATTTCTTCCCAATCCCGCATTCTAGGTCATCCCCGATCCCGTCGCAGTCGGTGCTCCTGCAGCAGGCGCTCCCGCCGTCGTCGCAGCAGGTGCTCCCGTCGTCGTCGCAGCAGGTGCTCCCGTCATGGTGCTTCCATCGTCGCAGCAGGTGCTTGCTCCCGTCGTGGTGCTTCCGTCGTCACAGCAGGTGCTTCTTCTTCTTCTTCTTTTGTGTCTTCTTCTGTGTCTTCTTCTTCTTCTTCCGTGTCTTCTTCGTCTGCTTCTTCTTCTTTTTCTTCTTCTTCTTCTGTGTCTTCTTCTTTTGTGTCTTCTTCTTCTGTGTCTTCTTCTTTTGTGTCTTCTTCTTCTGTGTCTTTATATATATATTGCTTTATGATTATTGATCTTTAAATTAGATTTTTTTTTGTTTTGTATAGTAAGTAAGATCTTACCGTTTCGTGTCGATCCCACGTTTTACGATCTTACCACTGCCGACCGATCTTAGGTAAGATCTCGGTCTTGACAACATTGGCTGTGCAGTAGTGTTTGTAAAAGCTGGCTCAAAACGCCTAAACAAAAACAGCCTTAAACTGACATGACGATGTGAGCAACGAGTTGAGCTGAACCGTACCCGCTCTATGTGGTTCGGTTAAAGAGACCTAATGTACGTGGCACTTACCGGGGGCATAGGGGGCGAGTCTTAGGCTTTGGCCGAAAGGACTGAAATGCTCACGATGTTTGCCGCCCTGGGGGCGGTGGTGAAGCCTCGTAATGGACTGGATTCACCAAGAATGTGCTCTGAGAGCACGGGGTGTGTGGTCGTGCGTGCCTACGCCTGTGGTGAAGTGTACTTAAATTGTACTTTCTATATCATGATTGATTATAATAATGAAATGCAAGGAAGGGGCACCGCCGCGCCGAGTAAGGGGTGGGGTCGTTATATTTGGTCAGCTTTAGCTGACCGTTGCCTTGTTTTGCCACCGTGCGGTGGATAGTTCTTATGCAGGAACAGGTGAGCCTAGTGACAAATAGCGGGTTGAAGCCCGTGTTGCTGTGCTGGCCCTTGAAGGCCAAAGCGAAGTGTTTTCTTTTATTACTATCATGTATGGCCGGCCTGCGAGCCGAAGTAAGTAAAACACTTTTGTTATGTAAACTATGTAGGGCCATAAGGCCAAGAATTTTGTGTATGTTCTTTCATTCATAATGTAGTTGTAGTGGACATTCATGTGTTGTTTATGAGTTCTTATAACTATTTTAAAAAGCTTCCGCTAGAATGCTCTGAGTTAGGATTCGAATTCCTTTGGTGGTAATTTGGTATTAATACGTAACTCCACTAACTGTTCGTAGTATATGACGTGGGGCCCCGGCCGGACCTTCTGTTATATTCCATGTGACGGATGAGGGTGTTACAATTTGGTATCAGACTACAGCTTCGATCTATTTTATTTGAATTCGTGGACGAATTCTTTTAAGGGTGGTGAGCACATGTATGTGCGTCATCGTTATAATATGAAAAGAACCCATGAATGTCCACTTAGAAATGAAAATACACATGTTTAAGGAACCTGCGTGTTCCTATGATTGCTTTTTACAATTCTTTTTGGCCACTTAATGGTGTGTTGTACGACTATAGGTGACCAGATGTGGCGCAGGGCAGTCAGAACACCCGCTTTCTGAGGAAAGTTGTGCACCCAATGACGTGCCTGTAACCCCTCCTTCGGCGGAAACAATAAGACTTGTGGCTGAGGCGGTATTTGCGATGCTAAACGCCCAGCCAGGAAGGCAAGTGCAGCATCCTGCCCCTGCAGAGGAGCAGGTACCGCTTCGAGCAGCAGAACCTAGAATGGTGGAACAAGCAGTGGTAGAGCCTTTAGTACTAAGAAAAGCAACAGAGAAGCAGTTCAAGCATGTAACGAGCTTTAATCCCCCGGTGTTTTTGGGGACTGGAACCCCATCCCAGGCCGAAGATTGGCTCTCTCGAGTGAAGAGAGTCTTGACGGCCACTGAAACAGAGGAATGACAGAAGACCACCATAGCCACCTTCCTGTTGGATGGAGAGGCGAGGTTGTGGTGGGAAGAGTTGGAGCTGCATCACTTGGTAGGAAGGCAACTCACTGATGTCTCGTTGGAGGAATTCTCGAGGTTATTCTTGGCAAGATACCTTCTCTCAGCACAGAGGATCGATATGGAGAATCAGTTCCAGAGACTGACACAGGGAGATAATAGCGTGGATGAGTATCTCCACGAGTTTACGCGATTGGGTCGTTATGCTGGCTCTACGTTTGCCGATGAGGAGCGTAATATCAACCGGTTCTACGAGGGTCTGCGTGATGACTTGAGGCTACTACTTTCTGGGCCTATGACGCAGGGCTTCCTAACCCTGGTCAATACGGCCCGATCATTGGAAAAAGATCTGAAGAGAGTCCAAGAGAAGAAGGACTCGAGTGGGAAGAAGACAGAGTTCAAAGTGTCGAACTCCTCAAAGTCTGGGTTCCGTAAGTGGAATAAGAAGGCTAGGACTTCGGGTCCAGCCCCTTCTTCTGGTGCGTTTGGGGCAACTACATTCATGTGTTGTCTTACGCGTGTTAGCTTATGACTGGTTGTGTTAGGCTTTATATTAATCCTTAATTGTCCGGCGAGAGCACTGTTTGATACGGGTGCTTCGCATTTCTTTGTCTGAAGAATTTGTATCACACATCGGAGTACCTTCTTCGATGGCAAGGGACAATTGGATGTGCTTCTGCCTAACGGGTGCTCTATGCACGCGGATAGAGTTTGTTGCGTGAAGATAGGAATTGGGAGTCACGAATATGATTTGCAAGCGTCGCTACTGCCGATAGTGGAGTTCGACGTGATCTTTGGTATGGACTGGCTCTCGGAGCAGCCTGTGTACATTGATTGCAACCATAAGGTGCTTAGATTGGGACTAGATACAGATCGTGAGCCAACGTTCTCAGGCATGAAGGGGTCGAGCAAGACGTTGATGTTTGCTCTCCAGGTGATTAAGCCATTTCGTAGTGGTGCAGTGCTGTTTTTCACTTTAGTGGAGGCTTCGAAGCCCAAGCTTGGTCTGGACAGCATCCCAGTTGTATCTGAGTTTCCTGACGTATTCCCTGAAGATCTCCCTGGAGCTCCACCTCAGCGAGAGATCGACTTCACCATTGAGCTAGTGTCAGGTGTCAAACCTGTGTCACGCTCTCCGTATCGGTTAGCGCCTAAGGAGATGGCGGAACTGAAAGTACAGCTTCAAGAACAGTTGGAACAAGGTTATGTGCGTCCAAGTTCGCCGCCTTGGAGCGCGTCGGTCCTATTTGTTAAGAAGAAGGACGGAAGCTTACGACTCTGTATTGATTACCGGGAGTTGAATAAGCTAACGGAGAAGAATAAGTATCTGATCCCAAGAATTGATGATCTGTTCGATCAGCTGGTCGGGTCAACTGTGTACTCGAAGTTGGATCTAAAATCCGGATACTATCAGCTGCGAATAAGGGAAAGTGACATTCCCAAGACGGCTTTCAGCACACGTTATGAGCATTATGAGTTCACTGTCATGCCGTTTGGGCTGACGAATGCGCCATCCGTGTTTATGGATTTGATGAACAGAACGTTCAGAGAATACTTGGACCAGTTCGTGATAGTCTTTATCGACGATATACTGGTGTACTCACAGTGCGAGGATGATCATTTTAAGCATCTGCATATGGTGTTGGAGACATTGGGGAGGAACCAACTGTATGTCAAGTTCTCCAAATGCGAATTTTGGTTGTCCTCGGTAGCGTTCCTTGGTCATATAGTTAATGAAGAAGGAATTGCAGTAGATCCGGCAAAGATAGTTGTTATACGGGAGTGGCCTGTGTTGTCTACGTTGGCGGAAGTCCGGAATTTTCTGGGGTTTGTCGGCTATTACAGGCGCTTCATGGAGAACTTCTCGCGGATAGCATTGCCCCTCACTACTTTGACAAGGAAGGATCAGAAGTTTGTTTGGTCGCCTAAGTGCGCACAAGCTTTCGAATAACTAAAGTGTCGTTTGACCACGGCACTTGTGTTATGTTCCCTTTGTGGTTCTGAGGGCTACGAGGTTTACAGTGACGCCTCTGGGAGTGGGTTAGGCTGTGTTCTGCTTCAGCACGGGAAGGTGATAGCCTATGGATTGCGTCAGTTAAAGGTGCATGAGAGGAACTACCCGGTCCATGACTTGGATTTGACAGCCGTGGTATTCGCTCTCAAGCTTTGGAGGCATTACCTGTATGAAGTAAAGGTCGATATTTATTCAGATCGCAAGAGCCTGAAGTATCTGATTGATCAAAAGGGCATGAACATGCGCCAGCGTAGGTGGATGGAGTTTCTTGGGGACTACACCTACAAGATTCATAATATTCCCGAGAAGGGGAATGTTGTGCCAGATGCTCTGAGTCGTAGAACTCCTGCACAGGGCAACTGGTTGCAGATGCATGACGAGCGGCTCATTCGTGATTTGGAGGCTTTGGAGATCTCATGTGTTGACAAGGGATCTAGTGCTAATGCATGTTTGAGTTAGACAGAAGTTCAATACGACCTCGCGGACAGAATTCGACAGGCCTTGGAGTTGGACGTAAGCTTGAAACGTCACTTGGCAGAGTCCGTGGATGGGTCGAATGATCAGTTCTTTGTTGACGGTGGTCTTGTATGGAAAGGTGGTCGGTTGTGCGTCCCTAACGTTGGGAAATTACGAGAAGAATTGATGTACGAGGTGCATTTTACTAAGTCCTTAATTCACCCTGAGAGCACAAAGATGTTCAAAGACTTGAAGAGGCTGTTCTGGTGGCCAGGTATGAAGAAAACATAGCGCTATACGTGGCGAAGTGTCAGACTTGTGCCTTGGTGAAGGCCGAATGCCAGAAGCCAGGTGGATTTCTAAAGTTCATGCCTATACCAGAGTGAAAGTTTGATGACATCTCTATGGATTTCGTGCACGGTTTGCCGAGATCGCACAAGCGGAACGACGTCATTTGGGTGGTTGTTGATCGTTTAACGAAGGTGTCACATTTTATACCCAATAGGAAGGATGATTAAGTGGAGAAGTTGGCGAAGCTTTATGTGGACAGCATAGTCCGATTGCACAGAGTACCCAGGAGCATTGTTAGTGACCGTGATGGTCGGTTCACGTCTAATGATTGGAGACTCATTCATCAATTGTTGGGTATCAAGTTGAACTTCAGCACTGCTTTTCACCCACAAACAGATGGACAAACCGAAAGGGTGAACAGGACGATGGAAGACATGCTTCGTATGCGTGCGTTGGATTTTGGGAAAAGGTGGGAAGACCATCTTTACATGATTGAGTTCGCTTATAATAACAGCTACCAAGCCAACATTCAAATGGCGCCTTTTGAGGCTCTGTACGGAAGAAGGTGTCGTACACCATTGTCTTGGGTAGAAACAGGAGAATCGAAGCTGTACAAGAGAAGGGACGTTGAAGATGCTACTTCAACGATACGGTTGATTCGAGAGAGACTATTAATAACCCAAGATAGGCAGACCAAGTACTACAATACCAAGCATCGGAGCGTGGAGTTTGCGGTGGGCGATTGGGTATACCTCAAGATAAAGCCGTTTAAAGGCGTATCAAGGATTAGATGCTTAAAGAAGCTTAGTCCGAGATATGTTGGGCCTTTTATGATCTTGGAGTGTGTTGGTGAAGCCACCTATCGGCTAGCACTTTCGGTAGAGCTGAGTGGATTGCATGATGTATTTCACATCTCGGTCCTACGCAAAGCTGTGAAAGAGTCAGCGCAAGTGGTTGTTGCGGATAGAGTATCAGTCGATAGTGGGCTAACCACGAAAGTTAGGCCCATTCGAATCGAGGATACGGCGATCAAATAGTTGAAGAACAAGTCAATCGGGATGGTCAAGGTCCGGTGGGACAACTGTGGCCGGGAAGAGCTGTCATGGGAGCGAGAGCAAACCATGCACGAAGACTATCCTGAGTTGTTTGTCTAGGAGTGTGGTAACAATGTTTTGAATTGTAACAACAACTTTCTTACTGTTTTCCTAAATGATTAAAAGTTGTTGTGTTGCTAATAGTTGTGTGCTAATTTCGGGACGAAATTATTATAAGGAGGGGAGGATTGTAACACCCCAAAAAGTCTCAGGCTAAGAGTCGGCCTGAGTTCGACGAAAATGTCGAGCAGAGCTCGACGAAATCGTCGAGCAGCGCTGAGCGGTTAGGGTAACCTTCCAACTCTCGAACGTGGTCGTCCGCTGGTTTTTGTGGATCCGACGGCTGGAGTTAACCCTGTCGGATTTTTAGGGCTGAGAGTTGGGTTTTCAAACTCATTTCCTCTGTGAGTTTCTCTGTCTAAGTAGTAGAGAGAGGGGAGAGTGAGGAAGTAGATGAAGAAGGAAGAAATCCCGCCGCCACTGAGTTCCGAGGTTCCGATTCGCAAGCCGAGTCCAGATTTGTGAAGTCTAGATCGTTACGGACGTGTTCATCCGTCTAGATCTTTGGCATGGCTCCAAAGAGGATTCCAAGAGTAACGATTATCTACATGGACATGTGAAGTCCTCTCCCTTTTGCATAGGAAACTCCCTCCCGCGAGTGTGCGGTGAGCGTGAGGTATTCCTTCGGATAGATATGGTGTATCCCCGTAGTTTTACATATAGAGTCCGGAATCGAAGTACAGACATAGGCATGGTGTGTAAAGCCTACCCAGACAAGTTGTTCTGGATCGGTGATGTTTTCATTATGCACGTATTGTCGGAGAAGACTCTGTGTCGTTTGTCTTTTTTTTGGGGTTTCTACGTGGTAGATCGCAGCAGGGAGCCTTGGGGACTAACTCCAAGGTGCACCCGGAAAACTGGGCAGAAGCGCATTTCTGCCATCTTGGTGGCCTGGGAGCCAACCTTGTGCATAACTGGGTTATGTAATATTATGTGATCGATTCTTCGGGAATCAGGGAGGTTGAGCCGCGCCGATGACTTAAACTGACATGGCGATGTGAGCAACGGGTTGAGCTGAACCGTACCCGTTCTATGTGGTTCGGTTAAAGAGACCTAATGTACGTGACACTTACCGGGGGCATAGGGGGCGAGTCTTAGGTTTTGGCCGAAAGGACTGAAATGCTCACAATGTTTGCCGCCCTGGGGGCGGTGTGAAGCCTCGGAATGGACCGGATTCACCAAGAATGTGCCCTGAGAGAACGGGGTGTGTGACCGTGCGTTCCAACGCCTATGGTGAAGTGTACTTAAATTGTACTTTCTATACCATGATTGATTATACTAATGAAATGCAGGGAAGGGGCACCGCCGCCCCGAGTAAGGGGTGGGGTCGTTATATTTGGTCAGTTTTAGCTGACCATTCCCTTGTTTTGCCACCGTGCGGTGGATTGTTCTTATGCAGGAACAGGTGAGTCTAGTGGCAAATAGCGGGCCGAAGTCCTTATTGTTGTGCTGCCCCTTGAAGGCCAAAGTGAAGTGTTTTCTTTTAATACTGTCATGTATGGCTGGCCTGCGAGCCGAAGTATGTAAAACACTTTTGTTAAGCAAACTATTGTAAGACCATAAGGCCAAGAATTTTGTTTATGTTCTTTCATTCCTAATGTGGCTGTAGTGGACATTCATGTGTTGTTTATGGGTTCTTATAACTGTTTCAAAAAGCTTCCGCTAGAATGCTCTGAATTAGGATTCAAATTTCTTTGGTCGTAATTTGATATTAATACGTAACTCCACTAACTGTCCGTGATATATAGCGTGGGGCCCCGACCGGACCTTCTGTTATATTCCATGTGACGGATGGGGGTGTTACATGTCTAATCCGGTAAGTTAATGTCTTAAGGTTAATACATTAGGAATGTCATGAGACTATGATCGCATATAATTTTATTTGAATATTCACTTAGATGAACAGATTCTTCGTTTGATGTATAATTCGAAGTATGTTGGATTGTTGAGAATGATTAACAAATATCATAATGAGAATTATTAAGAATTGTATGAATTATATCATTTGGATTCGCACTTATATGAATTGTACCTCATTTGATGGATGATTAAAAGACTTATAGTTCTTGTGAACTTGAGCAATAATTATTTTGAAGGTTAACGGTTAAGATTCTTTGCTACGATTAAATGATTGATGATTTGTGTCATGCTCGTATATATACACACAGTTTTACTTGGAGGATATTCATGTCTAGAAATTTTTTAATCTAAATGAATATTTGGTGTACAGGAAAGTAGCGTATTGTAATCGTATCACTTGTAAATACTTTAAACCCGCTAAATATATTGCTCTTTATCCCGTTTTGTTTGTGTCATCGAATCTTGTGACAACGAACCTTGTGTCATCGAATCTGCTGTCATCGAATCTGGTTTCTTAGGCCTGTTCTAAGAATTGAGCGAATGTTGCTCCGTAGCTCAATTCCTCTCTTGACGCATTTATGAACTCTAATCTTGTACAACTGAATCGCTAAATTTGTATCAGGTCTCGATATGTTAGAAATCTCCAAGTCATGAATCTTTAAAATCATTAATGTTATAAGCAAATCCTTGAACTGTAGCGTCTAACTGGGCATCTGTCTGCCGTCATGGTCACGGCAAGCAGGATTACTTTTCTGACCAAACTTGCACGCAGATCTGATCGTGAACCATGTGCGCCAGCTAGAGCACCTACACCCTTCATCGATCACGGCTTACAACATATTACATGAATTATTTTCGATTATACTCCGGAGTAGTCTAATAAACTAACTTGTTCTGTTTAACTCTTTTATTTGTCTATCTCGAATAGTTTTGATTCATGAGAAACTGGTACACTCTTACATTTCTGCTTCTATTACTGTCTTGTACTTTACTTTGCTCACTCTGCTTATTTCAATGTTCTGAGGCTTTTCCTTTGTATTTTGGAATTGCCTTAACTTTCGTGTCAGCGCCGCCAGGTTCCTGAGCCCGATCTGCATCAAGTTTCTGCTTTCCAATGATTGGTCTCCTAGCCGTGTCAGGTTTGATATTTTTGATTGATTTCTTTTACTGTCAGATGTTTTCTTTATGTGATAATTATGAACAGTAATACATGAACAACTGCTAGGCTATTAAACACTATGTACTAGAATTATTAATGCATGTGCATCCTCTTTTGAATCATAATTGCATGAATGAATTTTACAAGACACATGCATTTAAAATTCACACTATTTTAAGCTCTAACCGCTTCCGCAATAAATTCAAACTGTTTTTCTCCAAATTAACTATTTTAAAACTATTTTCAGTATTCTCTGCATCCTCCTTAGCAGACATGGTTTCCTTTCCGCCCATGCCTGTGACATCACGGCCCGCCCGAAGCACGGTTTGACTTTTGTCGAGACGGGTCGTGACAAATATGAACGTTAGAGCTCAAAATGATCATGCTGGTCTGCTTTGGGATCTATTGGGCTGGGTCGCTATTATCTCAAAACCTTGTTATAGAAGTCCATGCCCAAGTGGTCTTGAAGAAATGACCATGCTGGTGAATCTAGTAAACAATGGGTCGCTATTATCTTTATATTTAAGTTCTCATACTATCAAGAAGAGACAACTATCATATGCTATTTCACAGATAGAAGCACCATTAAATTTAGATTTGTCTACATATAATAATGCCTTTATAGATTTCTTATTACTGTCATAGCATATTGTCTCAGCATCATTCCATCTATTGATAAACTTATCTTCCGAAACAATCAAGGTTTTTTATGGTGAAATTAAATATAGCATAGAAAGCCATCCCTGAGCTGATGAACACAAACAGCACCGCAAGAAGAATTGAAATAGCTGATCTAAACATTAATGAATCTGTGAACTGAAAAATGAAGATCAAACTCAAAAGGCTATGGACAAGCTAAACAGCAAACTCATCACAACAAAATTCCGCAAGAGTTAGTTCCAAATGAGATCCTACTACATTCCAACAATTCAAAGTTTTTTAGGAGTTATTTTCGTAAGTTTATTTAAGTTTTTTTTGCTAAAAGTCTCCATAGTATCATCTTTTTACAAAAAGGTAAATAACTTTAGGGTTCGTATAGAAGTTTTTGCACTTTTCAAAACCATACAAAGAAAGGTAGCTAATAGTTATTTGTCCATTTCATTTTGTAGAAAGAATACTATAATTAATAAAATAATGTTGCAATCACACAGCTATATATTACAACCAAGACTCAAATGAATTGTCCCAACAAGACTATACAAACAATATTAAGAGTTAATGAAAAAAATTCTTAAGTCATAAGTTATATTATACACTTTCTCCCAATTGAGCACTCCTGACAAACAAATACCTATTGTTTCTTTCGTTCCAACTATACCATTAGCTGAAGTAAATCACCCTGCCCCTTTTCTAAACAATTTAAAAACAATGCAAGTTAATCTCCATCACCCCATAATAGAATTAGCTACTCAATTTCCCCACACCCAGTTATTGCAAACTTCTAAATCCCTTGGAAATACCGCAATGAAAAAATAAATGATCCTTAGTCTCCATGGATTCCTTGTAGAACACACATAAAGGGCGTTCAGTGTTTACACCCAAGGTCCCCAGTCTGTTGGGAATCTTTTATGTTCCGGGGGATGGGCGGCGGTCTGAGTCGGGGAAAGGGAGAGAGAGAGAGGAAGAGAAAGAGAGTGGAAGAGGAAAGAGTCTAGGATTAGAGATTCAAAGAGAGAAAAATACATTCATCCAGGATACCGAGTACAAGGTTCATGCGGGCAAATACAAAAGGGAAAAAACTGAAATTAGAAAAGACACGAAATACTAAAAAAGCGATAGCCAAACACAGAATATAATAAATATTAATTATCCTCCGCGGTCTCGGTGGGTCCTTGTGATATACGCGTCCGGCGCGTGTAGACTTGTCATTTGGGCTCGTCGTCCTGGAGATCTGTAACAATGTCGCCATCTGGAAAATGTGTCTTGTCCTCAAGGCAGTAATCGGCGAACTGGCGGCGGAAATCATCTCGGGGAAGCCACGTCGCATCTCGGGGCGTCCGGTCCAAGCCACCAGAACCTCTTAAGATGTATGGTCCCCCGGAATGTGGCATCGGCGATCGAGGATCGAGGAGGGATAGCAGGACGCCTCTCCGGAAAGGTCGAGATCGGCTGGAAGGTGATCCGTGGTGGCGTGCTCGCCCACCACTCGTCGTAGCTGCGAGACAGGGAAGACTGGGTGGATGCGGCTCCCGCTTGAGAGGCGAAGGAAGTAAACAACTACCCTGATGCGGGCGAGGACCTCAAATGGCCCGAAGAATCGTGGGGCTAATTTTGGGCACGGTCGGCGAGCCACCGAAAGCTGACGGTAGGGGTGGAGCTTCACGAAGACCTTTTCTTCTACTTCGAAGGAGAGGTCCTGGAGTTTCTTGTTGGCGAAGGAGACCATCTTCTGTTGGACCCGTTGAAAATGATGCTTCAGATGATCCAGAATAGTGTCCCTATTGCGAAGAGCGATGACCAGGCTTTCCACCTAGCATTCCTATGGGAGGTGTCGGACGATGGACGGAGGAGGCCGGCCGTAGACGACCTCAAACAAAGAAGTGTCGCCTGCTTGATGGTGAGCGGTGTTGTACGAGTACTCGGCCCACCCGAACCACTTGGCCCAGTTACGTGGCTGCTCCCCCACGAATCAGCGAAGGTAAGTCTCCAAGCACCGGTTGGCAACCTCTGACTGGCCGTCGGTCTGGGGATGATATGTTGTAATCATGCGTAGTCGGGTGCCCTGGAGGCATAGTTGTCAAGGCGCGCGCCTAGGCGCGCCTGAGGCGCCGGGCGCACCAGGCGCAGTCCGTCGTGCCTCAGCACAGCTGAGACGGGCGATGTGCCCCAGGCGCGCCCGGGCCTTTCAAGGTATTTTTTTAAAAAAAAAAATTTAATATGGCCAAAAACATGATCTTAGACACACCCGAGGCACCCCTAGGCGCACTTGGGCGCCCAATTCGCTGAAATTGAGCGAATTGGGCGCCAACCTCGCTGAAATTGAGCGAATTGGGCGCCCAACTCGCAGAAATTTAGCGAATTGGGCGCCCAACTCGCAGAAATTTAGCGAATTGGGCGCCCAACTCGCTGAAATTGAGCGAATTGGGCGCCCAACTCGCTGAAATTGAGCGAATTGGACGCCCAACTCGCTGAAATTCAGCTAATTGGGCTCCCAATTCACTGAAATTCAGTGAATTCGCTCAATTTCAGCCAATTCGACGCCCAATTCGCACAATTTCAGCGAATTGGGCGTCCAATTCGCTCAATTTCCTTTTTCCCCAATTTTTGCGCCTCACGTGCCTCAGGCGCGCGCCTGCGCCTTGCGCCTAGGCTCCAGGGGCCCTTTGCGCCTCGGTGCGCCTTGCGCCTTTGATAACATAGCCTGGAGGCGGAACAATGTCGTCAAGAAGGTACTCAGGAATAGCGGGTCCTGGTCGCTGACGATCGATCGGGGAAACCAGTGAGCGATTTTTTGCTTGAAAGCAATTTTTTCGCTCGGAAGTAATTTTTTCTCTGAGACGCAATTTTCCCGCCCGGACACGAATTTTCTGCCCAGACGCGATTTTTCCACCCAAATGCGATTTTTTCGCGTTCAGGCAAAAAAATCGCGTCCGGATGAAAAAATCACGACCGGGCGAAAAATTTGCGTTCAGGTAAAAATTTCGCTTTCAAGCGAAAAAATCACATCCAGGCAAAAAATTTGCGTCTGGGTGAAAAAACTTCACGTCACGGAGTTAAAATCGCGTTTGGGCGAAAAAATCGCGTACAGGTGAAAAAGTATGTTTGGGCGAAAAAATCTCCCTCAGGCAAAAAATTCGCGTCCGGGCGAAAAAAAATTACATTCGGGTAAAAAACGCGTTCAGGCAAAAAAAACGCATCCGGGTGAAAAAACTGTGCTGGGGTTAAAAAATCACGTCCGGGCGAAAACTTCACATCCACGAAAAAATTCCGCGCTTGGGCTGAAAAATTCGAGTCCAGGCAAAAAATCGCATCCGGGCGAAAAAATCGAGTTCGGGCGAAAATTTTGCGTTTGGGAAGAAAAATCAAGTCTTGGCAAAAATATCGCGTCCGGGCAGAAAAGACGTGTCCGGAAAAAAAAAAAGACGGGTCCGAGCAAAAATACGCGTCCGAGCGAAAATCATGTCTGGGTGACAAAATTGCGTCCGGACCAAAAAATTGTGTCTGAGCGAAAACATAGCGTTCGGGCTAAAAAAATTGCCTCGGGCAAAAAAATTGTTTCTGGGCGAAAAAATCGCTTCCGGGAGAAAAAATCACGTCATGGTGAAAAAATAGCGTCCAGACGAATAATTCACGTCGAGACGAAAAATTTCACGTTCGGGCCGAGAAAATCGAGTCCGGGAGAAAAAATCGCTTCCTCACAAAAAAATCGTCTCAGGGCGAAAAAATCACGTCCGGTCGAAAATTTTGCGTTTGGGCCAAAAAAATCAAGTCTTGGCGAAAAAAATAGCGCCCCGATGAAAAAACCGCATTTGGCGGAAAAAATCGCGTGCATGCAAAAAAATCACGATCGGGCAAAAAATTCGAGTTTGTGTTTTTTAATTGTGATCATTAAGAGCATTGATCAATGTCAATTTCTATGATAGAAAGTGTATCAGCAAACGAACAGTAAAAAGTGATCAATGTCAATTCCTACGACATAAAGTTGTCATGTGGCCGAACAAAAGAATTGGATTTAAACCTCATGTGTATTGATATTGGATTGAAAGCCAATACTTCAGTATCAATGTCGTTGGACCCTTATAGATTTTTCTTTTGGGTCCCACTGTTCTGACTCTGTGCATGTAGCCCCTGTTCGCTGCGGTCTGTTCTTACCACGCGGGGTGTTCTTGCCGCGCGGGCTGCTCTTGCCGCGCAGGTTGTTCTTGTTGTTGCAGGTTGTTCTTGCCGCACGGGTTGTTCTTGCCGTGCAGGTTCTTACCACTGCAAGCTGTTCTTGCCGCGCGGGCTGCTCTTGTTGCGGGGGTTATTCTTCCCGCTGCAGGTCGTTCTTGTCGTGCGGTCTAATTCTTGTCGTGCAGTTTGTTCTTGCACGCTGCAGCTGTTTGTCTCCTAGCCCACTGTTTGTCGTTTGGCTGCTTGCCCGCAGCTCTTTGCCACAGTTGTTCGCGGCTTCTTCTCGCTATCTGCAGCCCTCTCTGTCTTGTCGCCAGCTCTCTTTGTCGTGCAGGTCGCTGATTGTGCAGACCGGAGGCTATTCGCTGCTCCTTGCTTTCTCTGTTTACAGTATATTATTGTGGCTTCTTAATTGCTGCTCTAGCCGCTGTTTTTTGTCGTTGTTTCCCGCAGATGTTCGACACAGCTGTTCACTACTCTTCTGCTCTTGCCGCCTCTGTTTGCCACAGCTCTTCGCAACCTCTTCTCACTATTGTTTGTTGGTGTTGCTTAACCGTTGTTCTTCAGTCCGCCTCCTCTCTGCTTAACCGGCCACTGGTGCTATTGCTATCATGGATTTGACTATTGCTTCCTCACTACTGCTCCTCCCCTTGAGCTTCGTGATGAGCTTCAGATCACTACTATCTCTCTTTGTGGAAAACAGAACTTTGTTGAATGGGTTCACTCAGTTCGCTGTGTTCTGCACACTAAAGGCCTTCTACATCACCTGACACAGACTCCTCCCACTGCACCTACTGAGAAGTGAATACCCATTTATGGTAGTGTCCAATCCTAGATTCTCAATCCTATGGACACCGAGCCATATTGAATGACCATGTATCACGAGACAGCCCATGTCATGTGGGAGGATCTTCACTTCCTTTATTCTGGAAAGGATAGTCTTAAGCATCTGTTCGACATAATCAGTGATCTTCAATCCGTTGACCCTGGAGCTACTGGTGACTTGACTGCCTCCTCTCTGCAACAGTCCGCCTCCTCTCTGCTTAACCGGCCACTGTTGTTATTGTTATCATGGATTTGGCTATTGCTTTCTCACTACTGTTGCTCCTTGAGCTTCGTGATGAGCTTCAGATCACTACTATCTCTCTTTGTGGAAAACAGAACTTTGTTGAATGGGTTCACTCAGTTCGTCGTGTTCTGCACACTAAAGGTCTTATACATCACCTGACACAGACTCCTCCCACTGCACCTACTGAGGAGTGGATACCAGATGATGGCCGGACACTAAGCCGTATTGAATGACCATGTATCACGAGACAGCCCATGTCATGTGGGAGGATCTTCACTTCCTTTATTCTGGAAAGGATAGTCTTCAGCATCTGTTCGACTAATCAGTGATCTTCAATCCCTTAACACTGGAGCTACTGGTGACTTGACCTCCTTTGTTGCTCGAGCCAAAACTCTTGTTGAGACATGGATACAACATCAGCCTCCCACCACAGATATGGTTGCACAACGGGCACAGAAGGAAGAAATGGAATTGTCATGATGATGGCCCGTGTTACTCCTCATCTTCATAGTATTCGAGTTCAGATTCTGTCTTCTACCGTTACTCTGTCCGTCTCGGACGTTTGCTCGATGCTTCTGAAAGTGACTCCTCCCCGAGATGCTCATGCACATCGAACTCTGGCTCTCCTCCAGCAGCCCGTCTCTACTCTTGCTCCTTCTGCTCATGGTCCACCAGCTCGTGGAGTTCGCCATTCTCAGGGACGGGGTCGTGGTGGTCGTACCCTCTTTAAATGCTCTCACTGTGGTCGAGATGGTCATCTTGAGGCCACATGCTATCGCAAGCATGACCTGCTTTCTCATGTTACTTTTTTGTTTCTACAGTTTCTCCCTCCACTACCAGTAATGACATTGCTGCTCTGTGTGCTCAACTCCAACAGTTACAAGGGGTAGTTAGTCGCTCCTCTGGATCTGTGGCATTGATCTCTAACGAAGGTATATATTGTCTCTCACAAAGCTCCCACTGGATTGTGGACTCGGGTGCCACGCATCACATCTCCCCGCGACAACCACCTCAATACTTGGATTCTGTTTACCCCAAGTTCATCACAGTGGCCAATGGTGACACCACCTCGGTTTCGGGTGCTGCTCATATGCCCCTTAATCCAACCCTCTCTCTATCTTCGTTTCTTTATGTTCCAGGATCCCCCTTTAACCTTCTCAATGTTAGCCGTTTGACGCAGGATCTTGATTGTTCTATAACCTTCTCACGCTCCTCCTTTGTTGTGCAGGATAGACAAACGCAGAATATACTTGGTAGAGGGCAGCTATCCAATAGGTTGTATCTTATTGATGTTCCACCTACTGCTCTCTCCACTGTCACGACGGTTGATTGACATTGTCGTCTTGGACATGCACCTTTCCAGATTCTCAAGAAAGCTCTTCCAGATGTATCTCTTCATGAGTTTACTTGTGAATCTTGTATCTTTGACAAACAATACCGTGTATCTTTTTCTTCTCCTTTTTCATTATTACATTCTGATATTTGGGGATCATATAAGAATCCCAATATATTTGGTTATCGGTATTTTGTCACGTTTATTGATGATTACTCGTGTGTCACTTGATTATATTTACTACGTGATCGTGTCGAGCTCCCATCTATCTTCTGTTCATTTATTGTAGAGACTCGTACTCAATTTTCTACCTGATTCAAAGTTATTCGAACTGATAATGCGTGTGAGTATACTAGTCGAACATTCTCATATCAGTGCACTGAGTTTGGTATTATCCATCAGACTTTGTGTGTTTATACTCCTAAACAGAACGGCATGACATTTTCTCGAGGTTGTTAGATCTCTTATGTTTCAAATGCAGGTATCACCACTATATTGAAACTTTGTGATTTCTACTGTCTGTCATCTCATCAATTGCATGTCGTCGTCCATTCTCAATTTTGTGGCTCCATTCACTCTTTATTTCCCTTCAACGCCTCCGTTCTCTCTCCCTCCCTGTATGATCGGATGTACGTGTTATGTCCATAATCTCGGTCCACCCACTGACAAGTTTGCTTCACGTGCTACCAAATTCATGTTTGTTGTCTACTCTCGCACACAGAAGGGGTATGTTTGTTAATATCCTACAGACGGTAAAATGGTTGTTTCTGCTGATGTCACCTTACGGGAAGACCAACTGTTTCACACCATCCCTATTGATCCTCTTCTACCTCCTTCTCTACCACGGCCCACGGTTCCAGTCACGTTTTCCCTTCCACCTCTCCTTCTGACACCTACACCCACGCTCGTCCAATCCAAACCGCCTCTCCTTCGAGTTTACAATCGTCGCCCTCCCAGATCTGATGCCCTGCAATAGCCTCCTTCTACTGGTGTGCTCTCGCGGCCTATCAATCGGGCATCAACATCCACGGCTAATCCTACGACAAATTACGTCTCTTTACATCGTCTCTCCCCACCTCTTCTTAAATTTGCTCTCTCTCTCCTCCATTTCTATTCCTAACCCTTTACAGGAGACTTTAGCATCCGGGGCGACGTGCGGCCATGGATGAGAAAATGTCTGCTCCTTGGGTCAATCACACTTGGGATCTTGTACCTCTCCCTCCTGAACAGAGTTGCGTTAGTTACAAGTGGGTTTTTGTGATCAAACATGTTGCGTATGGGACTGTTGACCGTCTCAAAGCACGGCTTGTGGCTCGGGGGTTCACTCAACAACGACTTGATTATGAAGAGAGTTAAACTCAGTTTGGGTTCTGATCTCCTTAGCAGTTCTCCGCCAGTGGCCCCTGCATCAGTTTGATATCAAAAATGTTTTCTGAATGACGATCTTTTTGAAACTGTGTACATACATCAACCGCCCGAGTTTGAGACTACGGGGGAGTCTCATGTATGTCTGTTAAGAAAATCAATCTATGGTCACAAATAGTCTCCTCGGGCGTGATTTGAAAATTTTAGTAAAGTTGTTCGTGAGGTTGGCTTCAAGAGAAGCTCAACAGGCTTCTCAATTTTTACTTGTCACCAATCGACCAGAACAGTCATTCTCCTAATCTGTGTTGATGATATTTTGATTACTGGTGATAACTCCGCAGAGATACACCAAATTAAGCAACACTTAAACTCTGTTTTTCAAACTAAGGATCTGAGAAATCTTTGGTACTTCCTTGGGCTTGAGCTAGCAAGACGACATGATGGCCTTGTCCTGTCACAACGGAAGTATTGTCTTGATCTTCTTCAAGATGCTGGCCTCTCAGGGTGCAAACCTGCGGAAACTCCGATGAATGTCAATCACAAGCTGTATGCTCATGGATATGATTCTGATTTACTGCTATCAAATCCAGAGTACTATCAACGTCTTGTAGGAAAACTAATATATTCGACTGTTATAAGACATGATATCTCCTTTTTTATTAGAGTGGTCAGTCGTTTTACGCATGCTCCAAGGGTCTCTCACCTCCAGGCAATCGAACGCATACTCAGGTATTTGAAGATTGCTCCTAGACAAGGGACAGTGTATAATTCATCCTCCTCTCTATCTCTGATTGCGTATTCAGATGCTGACTATGCATGCTCTCTGGATAATCGACACTCTACTACTTGTTTCTGTACCTACTTTGAAGGAAATCTTATCACCTGGTGTATCAAGAAGCAATCTATTGTTGCACGCTCTTCTGCTGAAGCTAAGTATCATGCTATGGCGGTTGTTGTGTCAGACTTACCTGGCTTAAGAGTCTTCTTGATGATTTGGGAGTTAAACTATCCTCACCAACTCTGTTTTGTGATAGTCAGGCGGCCAAACATATTGCCAAGAATCCACTGTTCTATGAGTGAACAAAACATATTGAAGTTGACTGTCACTTCGTTCGGGAAAAGGTTCAGTTGAAGAAATTGGAATTAGAACATGTACCTGCGTCTGGGCAAGTAGCTGACATTCTCAACAAATTACCACGACCATTATATCATCAATTTCTATCCAAGCTTGGTAGCAACGACTTGTACGCTCCAGCTTGCGGGGAGTGTTAGAAGTGTTAGAAGAAGCAATGTAATAGGTCCATTACTTTGGCTCATAGTGTAGCACATTGCTCTCTTAGATTAATCCCACACATTGCTCTCTTAGATTAATCCCAAATCTTAGATTGGGGTACCTCTTCTCTCTCTCTTCCTATATATATGTTTTCCCTCTTATTGTAAAGTTAAGTTTTTGGCATTAATAAAATTCTTCACAGATTTTCTACAAAAACATTGATGTGTGTCGGTAAGTGCACCGATCGATCAAATAATAAAGTTGTCAGTTTTTACACTTGGGGATTATCATCACATGGAGCACGGGTGAAGATACAAGGAGTTCCTAAACCTTTGTTTAACTAAGCAATTAATTATAAAAGTGATTTTTCTTATTTTATGATTAACCTACAACAAGAAAAGAAAACAACACTAAGGTGCAAGTCGCCTTTACCACATTGCACTCAAGCACCAATGAGGGTCACAAGCACCTCTTCGCTCTCTCTACCGGGCTCCTTCACCGCTTCAAATTCGCACTTCATACTTGTGAATCCTAGCTCACAAAAAAACAACAATACTTCATCCACACCAAACAAATCATAAACCGTTGATTCTAGTGCTAATCAAATCCACATATAAAATAATCATGAAATTGAAATCAAATCCATTACATGCTAGATTACACATAAAAAAGACAAGATTATCAAGACAAACATTAAATAAATAGAAAAAACAAGAGAGAAGGAGGGGTTTGGCGAAGATAGCACTGAAGTTATGACGGGAAAGAAGAGCCTTCACCTCTGTTTCACTAAAGAGGTGTAGATTGGTCCTCCAACCTCACTAGGTACGCCATGGACACATCCAGGATACAGGAGGCGCTGTCATCGACCTTACCCATTTTCTCTTCACACCGCTCCAAAATGCCATGACTCAAGCACTCATATCTTCTAGTGGCCTCCTTCTTTGGATCTCTCTACAATATGCATAGTGTGAAAACCCTAAAGCAGGTTTTCTCCAAACGATATGAGAAACAATTAGAAGTTTTCAAAAATTGCATCACAGTAGTACAGAAAAGAGACATTTTATTACTTTCTTTATTTATTTACACAACGTGACACCAGCTTAGGAATAATAGTAAATACAATAATCGCACTCGCAGTTTGGATTTGCATTACGATGGTTCTCCTGGCACTCCCCAATGCCAAGAAAGATCTTCAGTCATACCTTCGCCAGTTCTTCCGGCGGAATCCTCTGCGGTGCGCTGGGACTTGCTCATGTTGCCTAAAAACATGTAAATCAAGAAATAAAATACTATAAAAATAATATAAAAATACTTGAATAAACATAATTCAAGAAATAAAATACTCACCAAGGCTTTACCTTTACCCTTATCCTTTCCTGTATTAATACCTTGATTTTCACGAGACGCCATCCTCGCTTGCCTTGGCCTTGGAAACCACTGAAATAAGATGCATATAGTTCGGGTTGCGTCTCGTTTTACTCGCAGTATAATACATAAGGATACGCTCATTAATAACTTTGAAGCGCCAAAACCGATAATTCACAAAATGAAGACGAAAGATGCATTGAAATCACCAAAATCGGCTCTTAATTAGTATTGGACAGCCATAACATCACTTGTATGGGCTATACCAGCCCCCAAAATGGACTTCCTGTCCTCTCACTCATATTCGGAGAAAACAACGCAAAAGTAGTACGCGAAACAATCACAGAAAATAGTCCAAAAAGCCGTACAAAACAGCCCAAACATTCGTTCACAAATAAATCAAATTGCTGACTGAAATATATAGGAAAAATAATCCATATGCTTACAGCGGGAGAAGGAGGAAGGGGAATGTTACGCAATCGATCTCTGATGGATCGCAGGAGAGTAGCAAACTCCTTCCTAGGACTCCGTAGAAGCAGCAGCCCTAAGGATCCACACAGTCCCACCGAAGGCACAGGGAGGGCAGCAGCGGCAAAAAGAACAAGGCACAGCAGGTACCCAAGCTCAGGGGCAGAGAAATAGAGCAAAGACAGCAAGACCGGCACAGGAAAACGAGAACCCGAGCAGCCCTAAACAGTCCAGCAGGGTTGTCGGCGCAGGAGGCTTAGCGCGGTACGGGAGCGGGGCACGGAAGCGCAAGGACTCGGGACAGGGAAAAGAGTAGCTGTAGAATAGAGGAGCAGTCAGGGAAGAAGGCGTCGGAACAGAAAAACTCGTAGGAGCAGGAGATCGACGAAAGCAGTGCGAGAGAAGCAATAGCCCGATTCGATATATAGCAGAGACTAAGCGGCTAAGCGGCAGGGTCGAGCCAAGCACCGCTCCAGGTGGTAATATGCCGAGCCCACAATTTAATAACAAGCAGCCAGCTCAACTACAACCCAGCCAGCACACAATCCACACCGCCTGCCAGCAACTAACGCAACACTTGACCAGCCAGCAAGATTTTAAAGCAGTTAAGTTGTTAAGACAGCAAGCCTACATAGAAACCAACCTCAGCCCAACAAGAGAATAGGGCCAACCATGTAGAATGTACTCAAAAGTCCAACTCAGTGTATACTTAAATCAAAGTCCATCAATTCAGCCCACATGAAGAATTTACCCCAAAGGCAGCAAGCTCAAATAAATAAATAAAAACAATTATACCAAAATAGCAATGGAAATACCCCAAAACACAAACGTTTGCGTAAAACGCGCACTGCCTTTATGTTATCATCATCGGAGATTGAAAAATTTTTAAAAACATGTATAAAACCAAACTTTATTTATTGTACGAAATGTTTGTTTTTGGTTCGTCACACATAGGATGGAGTGGAGAGTAGAATTTCTCCCTAGAACGAAGCTTACGACCTGCAAGATCAAGAAAATAGCGGGTGGATTGGAGGAGAATCGGTCAAAAGACCTAAAAAACATATTTATAGAAAACAGAGATGAACGCACGTGCCTCGTAAAGCTCGCATGCGCTCGTGATGTAAAAATAAAACTTGGACTTCCAGGTCAAGAAAACACAAATGTACGTGCACGGATGCGCGGGAGGAAATTATGCACGCGTAAATTCGAATTGCTTGGATAAAAACCGCAAGAAAACGACATCAGTCCAACTCAAGAAGCCATTTTGATCATCGTAGAAGCCGAATTAGGAAAAGTGTTCAATAGCAAAGTTGTAGCCCTAAATGCCTAGTTTCTGGAACTTCTAAAATTTCAAGAATCGGAGCTCCGCAGCAAAAGATATGGTCAATAGAGTGAACTATGGTCAGAACTAGACTGCAGATATGCGCGCGCGTGTAATAAGCACACGCGCGTGAGCTCTGTGCAGATTTATAAAACTTGATTTTTTTTAAGACCCTAAATTGATATCTAATCAACTCATATTGCTCCCAAGGTATCCCTATATCATAAAATTAAGAATTTAAAGAATATTAAGCAATTATAACCTAAATTAGGGATAAAGCGACGTTAAATTTATGCAAAATGGGCCCAAAATAACTATAACAAATAGATGTATCAAATACCACCACACTTGAATGTTTGCGTGTCCCAAGAAACCCAATCCTTCACAAGGGATAAAAGAAATTTAAGTCTAATTTGAGCATTATTAGTGAGCGCATTTCAACTTCAAAAAATCGGTGATGAACCGAGTGGATACTATAGTGTAACACAATTAACAAGAACGAACTAGAATTCTTCAGAAGAGCAAGAGAACATGATTTTGACAAGTTTAACATTGCAAAATTAAATTACACTGCATGCTAGGTAGTGACAAATATAATTTATTCAAGAGATCAAATTTTAAACTCATTCCAATCTAAAAAGACTACCGAGGAGTTCACCAGGGTAGCAATCTAAAATCATACCCCAACTATTATTTTGCCGCACTCACTAACTTGGATGCAGCAAAGATCACTAGGACAAGCATAGATGGAGTAATTGGGACACAATATTTCTTCATCAAGCACACCTCAAACGAACACAAATTTTTTTTTGAAAACATAGGTGAAGAATTTTATCCTCTCATCCAATATCATTTTTTTCTTTTTTTTCTTTTTTATTTAAAACAAGGGTGATGAATTTTATTCTCTCACCCGGATGATGAATTTTATCCTCACCCAATATATATTTTTTAAAAAGTGAGAGATGATGAATTATATCCTCTCATCTCCGCACAAAAAGAGGTGACTCGAATCAATAAAATATGAACAAAATCTCAAACGATTTCAACAAAAAACCTAGATCATTTCATAAATGAACACCGAGCTAGCAAATGCAAGAAAATCATAATTAGCCATAGATTTTAAAAACGAAGAGGGCCTTTTAGCTAAGAATGAGTAAAGAAGCTGTCACTATCATAACCAAACACTTATCAACCACCCAACGACAATGACACTAAATTGCAAGAACGTAAACATTCATATTCAACTAGAGCTCAAAGAAGAAAACAACTCATAGAGTATTGAATACACACAAGTATTAACAATTATTATAGTGCCAAAATGAAAACTGAAATTACTCAGGATAAATACTACGAAAAGAGATTTAGAAAATAACATCTCAGGTATGGAGAAGGGATGTGTTCTAGACGTGCAGTAAAAAATTTTATGTAGGGTACTGAAATTCAGCATTGTCCTCAATGCGTTGCAATTATTTCTAAATACTACATTAGGTAAACTAAAGAAAATAAATGCAAGATTGGAACGAGAATACACATGTTTAGGATATATTACCCATCAAAGCTAAAGAAAATAAATGCAGATTCTAACTACTAAAATGTTCTGAACTATACTCTGTATTTTCGAAATTTTATAATGAAATTTGCACTCAGTTTGATTGTCCCATCAAAATTATTCATACTTACAATGCAAAAGAATGCATAAGCCAACAGTTCGTCTCTTTTTGTATCGCCAACGGTATAATTATCAAACCAGTTGTGTACATACATCCCAACATAATGGAGTAGCGGAACGAAAAAATCGTCATCTACTCGGTGTTGCTTCCATGCTCCTCTATCATATGAATGTTTCCTGCTCCTATTGGGGTTATGTCGTTCTTCTCTGTTGTTTTCTCATCAATCGTCTTCATTCTTCTACTCTTCATGGTCAAACGCAATTTTTATCATTTATCCAATCGGTACCCCTTTTTCCCTCATCCCATGTGTGTTTGGGTGTACTGGGTTCGTCCACATTTCTGCCTTTGGTCATGATAAACTCTCTGCCCGCACCATCAAATGTATCTTCGTGGGGTGTTCTCTAACTCAAAAAGGGATGTCATTGTCTCGACCCTGTCTCCAAACGTCATATGTCTCAACAAATTTTACCTTCTTTGAGTCAATTCTATATTTCTCCAAGGATTGTAAGCCTCTTACTCCATAGCCCTCATCACCTCCCTACAACCGCTCTCCTTTCAACATCTGTTTCCACATTTCCTATCATCCATGGTCCTTCACCAAATATACCACAACTACCACCAACTCCAGCTCTTCTTCCACCGATTTTATTGTTTTCTCATCATTATCACCCTCGCCCCTCGCTCTGCTCCTTCACCTATACTTGCCCCTTCCACTCCAGAGAACCCATCACTTGCTCTCAGACCAACAATCTCCTCTTCTGAATATTCCTTCATCACCGCCGAATCAGACCTCGATGCACTCATTGCTCTGCGGAAAGGCGTCAAGGAGTGTAAACAACATCTTCTTACTAATATTGTCTCATATGCTCATCTCAGTCCCTCCTGCAGTAAATTCACTGGAGCACTATCTAACACCACCATCCTTGCTTCCTATCAAGAAGCTCTTTGTATACAGTGCTGGAAAGTGGTCATGAATGAAAAAATATCTTCCTTAGCATCACGAGGAACATGGACTCTTGTTCCTACTCCTTCTATGGACGATGTTGTTTAATGTTGGTGGGTATTTGTCATCATGTTTCTCCATGATGGTACCGTGAAACACTACTGATAAGGATGCACATGAAAAGGCAATGTCATGGAAGGTCTAAACGTGCAAGAAGGCATCAGACCGTAGTTTCGCAACGTTGGCGGAAACAGCTGGATCTACTTCTATTTGAATATTCATGTTTCGAGTTTATTTGTGTTTTACTATTCACACTCTAGAACATTTGTATATTCGCACCCCTTTGTTATAAGGGGAGTTGCATGGGTTATTTTGATTTTATCTTAGATGAATGCAAGAAATTAGGGTTGCTCACTAAGTTTCCGCTTAACCCTAATACCCTTTGAAAGAGAGGGATAGATCTTAACTTTCTTCTAATTTAGAGT
Organism: Platanthera zijinensis; assembly: GCA_039513925.1. Classification (NCBI taxonomy): domain Eukaryota; kingdom Viridiplantae; phylum Streptophyta; class Magnoliopsida; order Asparagales; family Orchidaceae; genus Platanthera; species Platanthera zijinensis. Next base: position 231,892,867 of record CM077079.1, read on the forward strand.
TAATATATAAAAAGTCACAGCACAAAGATAAAGAAAGAAAAAGCAAACACACAGAAGACACAAGAAAATTATAGTGGTTTCCCAAATCTGGGTACATCCACTCTTCTACCACCCTGATAGGAATCCACTACAGGTTTTTGATCAGGTGTCCTGTCACCACAAGATCTGCTTCAGGTAGATCTAGAAACCTTCAGGCTTTTGATCAGGTGCCTAAAAACCAATAGGTTTTTGATCAAGTGCCCTATCACCAAAGAGTTCACTTTTGAAGGGAGTAATAACCTTGTACACAGGAAAGGGAAAAGAAATGATGTTGTCTCCTCTGTCAATGATCTGAGAGAAGACTAGTGAATTGTTGATGATGTCAAAGTTCCCGCTGAGATGTAGAATAGTTCAGGAGTAGAAGCTTTGCTTCAGGGTGTAGGTCTTCAAGTTGATGTTGCTCTCTAGTAAGCTTCTAGACTGATATTGTATTTGTTGTCTCTCGAAAGCTTGAAGCAGATGAAGAAATCTGTGAGAAACCGAGCTATGTTGTTCTTCACTGATTGCTAATTGTTATTGTTTCTCTTTCTTCTCTCTCACTGCTTCATCCCTTTCTACCTTCTGTTCTGTAACAAAATATCTCTATATATGTCTGAACATGATTCAAACATTTGAATTCACTTTGACTTTAATGGCTGACTCATTTCCGAGAAGGAAAAGAGCCTTGGGAGTTAATTAGCTTTTAATCCATATTTAATGCTCCCCTTCAACGGCTATATTCAAATGAGAATATATGGTATTAAATCTGAGAATCATAAAGCCTACAATTAAGGCCTTAATTAATTCTGTCAGCTGTAAATAAATCTGTCTGAAAAACTGCACAGGAATCGTTGATCTCACATTTAAAGCTTTCTTCAAACTGGGTTCGGAGATCGTTAAACTCAGCTCGGAGATCGTTGAACTGAGTTCAGGGATTTTGAACTGCATCTGAGTTTTACAGTTTTCTTTGAACTGAGCTCAGAGATCGTTGATCTCCGATCAAAGATCTTTGAACTGAGTTCAGAGATTTTCTTCCAACAATTTTCTGAACTTCAAATCTGAACTTCTCTGGAATTTTTCTGAATGAGCAGAACTGGAAATAAACCTATGACCCATGACTTTACATTTTGGGTCAATCTAATATTCCTAATAGTGATCATTACCCAAATCAGAACTAAGGTTCCAACAATTTCCCCCTATTTGGGTGAGGACATTATTTACATAAAAATATAAAGCAAGTTTAAAATGAGTTCTTAAAAAAAGAGCAACAATGGTTCGAAATAAAAAAGATAACAAAAACTTCTAAAGGGTTATGCAGCTGTTCTGTTGCTTGTCTTTAACTGAGTTCATTTCAGCATATTTGAAACATGGTTCCAACAAACTCCTTGATATCATCCCCCAGATTTCTGAATAATTGAAACTGCTGCTGTTGTAACCTCTAAAATAGTCTCCCCCTATACAGCTACCCCTGCTCTGAAGGGTCTTTTCCTGAAATAAGAGGTTAGAAGTTCTAAACCCAGATTCCCTTGGGTCCTGGTTCTTTTTCATAATAATCAGAAATAAAAGTACATTCAGGTTGATCTTTGTAACCTAATGGATAAAATTTCCTAGGAGAGATGAACCATTGGGTAAAAAGATTAACACAATTTTGAGTTAGATTATAATTTTCAAAAGGATAAAAATTTCTGTTTTGAAATTCTGAGTTCGATGATTTATGTTGAGATCATCGATCTGCGTTCGACGACCTGTATTGATCTCGTCGATCTCGGTTCACAGAGTAATAATGACTACTATCTGTGTTCAACGATCGTCGATCTCTGCTCGACGAAAAGTGATGATATCGTCGATCCCCTTTTGCTGAGTAGTTAAACCCAACCTCTGGGTTAAGAGATCGTCGATCGCCGTTCGACGAGTAATACTGAGATCGTCGATCTTGGTTCGACGACTTATTTTGAACAAAAATTTTTTGAATATTCTTAGTTTGTTTTGGTAAAAATTCAGTTATTTTGTCTAAATCTATTATTTTTTCTTTGCCTTTAACTGATTCTAATGAAGCTAATTTTTTTGAAGTAATTGTTAAGCCTTATTTGAGTTGAATGTTTTCAAAAGATAAATTAATTACTTTTTCTCTGAGAGGTTTTATTTCCTTCTCAGATAGAATCAAATCATTGCATAAAATTTTAAAATCTTCTTTAAAATGTTCTGAAGAGAAATCAAAGGAAGAAATAACCTGATCATCTTTTGATTCTGCTTCTGATTCTTCATCAGATTCAGATTCTTCATCATAGTTGCTGCAAGATGCATTGATTGCCATCAAGCAGAATTCTCTTGCTCTTGTTTCTTCTTCATCCTCAGTAGTACAGGATGAAGCTTCAGAATCACTCCAAGTATCAGCACCATATTTTCTCTTTTTAGCTGATCCAGCAGTCATTGTTGTGAGGGAGTCCTAGATGTCCTTTGCTGAGGTGCATTCATCAATTTCCTGAAAAATGTCATCAGCCATTGATTGAGCAAGAATGTTCATTGCTCTTGCATCAGCAATCTTTAGCCTTTTCTGTCCATTGAGATAATGGAACATCATTCATTCTTCATCAATAGAGTTCATAAAAAGTAAAATCCTTGCCTTCCATAGTGCAAGATTATCTAGATTGCACATAGGAGGTCTGGTGCTTGAAAACTCTTCATTTTGTATCATGATAGACTCTTAAGAAAAATAAGATCTATCAGATCGTTTTGGTTCAGGTGTTAGCCTGTACAACAAAAGAAACGACCCTCTGATACCAATTGAAAGAGAGGGATAGATCTTAACTTTCTTCTAATTTAGAGTTAATATATAAAAAGTCACAGCACAAAGATAAAGAAAGAAAAAGAAAACACACAGAAGATACAGGAAAATTATAGTGGTTCTCCAAATCTGGGTACATCCACTCTTCTACCACCCTGATAGGAATCCACTACAGGTTTTTGATCAGGTGCCCTGTCACCACAAGATCTGCTTCAGGTAGATCTAGAAACCCTTCAGGCTTTTGATAAGGTGCCTAAAAACCAATAGGTTTTTGATCAGGTGCCCTATCACCAAAGAGTTCACTTTTGAAGGGAGTAATAACCTTATACACAGGAAAGAGAAAAGAAATGATGTTGTCTTCTCTGTCAATGATCTGAGAGAAGACTAATAGATTGTTGATGATGTTAAAGCTCCCCCTGAGATGTAGAATAGCTCAGGAGTGGAAGCTTTGCTTCAGAATGTAGGCCTTCAAGTTGATGTTGCTCTCCAGTAAGCTTCTAGACTGATATTGTATTTGTTGTCTCTCGAAAGCTTGAAGCAGATGATGAAGAAATCTGTGAGAAACCGAGCTATGTTGTTCTTCACTGATTGCTAATTGTTATTGTTTCTTTTTCTTCTCTCTCACTGCTTCATCCCTTTCTACCTTCTGTTCTGTAACAAAATATCTCTATATACGTCTGAACATGATTCAAACATTTGAATTCACTTTGACTTTAATAGCTGACTAATTTCCGAGAAGGGAAAGAGCCTTGGGAGTTAATTAGTTTTTAATCCATATTTAATGCTCCCCTTCAGCGGTTATATTCAAATGAGAATATATGGTATTAAATCTGAGAATAATAAAGCCTACAATTAAGGCCTTAATTAATTCTGTCAGCTGTAAATAAATCTGTCTGAAAAACTGCACAGGAATCGTTGATCTCAAATTTAAAGCTTTCTTCAAACTGGGTTCGGAGATCGTTGAATTCAGCTCGGAGATCGTTGAGCTGAGTTCAGAGATTTTGAACTGCATCTGAGTTTTACAGTTTTCTTTGAACTGAGCTCAGAGATCGTTGATCTCCGCTCAGAGATCTTTGAACTGAGTTCAGAGATTTTCTTCCAGCAATTTTCTGAACTTCAAATCTGAACTTCTCTGGAATTTTTCTGAATGAGAAGACCTGGAAATAAACCTATGACCCATGACTATACATTTTGGGTCAATCTAATATTCCTAATAGTGATCCTTACCCAAATCAGAACTAAGGTTCCAACACCCTTCTTTCATACCAACGCTAGCCCCCCCTCCCATGTCAGATTCCTCCTAGGAACCCTAATATTTGGTCTGACCTGCCCTGTCGTCCCCTGAAGCCGCCGATTATACTGTTTCTTTTTCACTTACTGTTGCACTGTTGCTGCCGACTTCGTCCATGGCTCCTTACACCAGGCTCCATCCCAATCCCACCCCGGATAACGCCGATGATGCCCTCAGCCGCCGCTTGAATGCGCATGACCAGCTCTTTGCATGAATGACCAGCTCTTCGCATTCATGCAAACATCACTCCTCGCCATCAACTCCAAGTTCGACCACCTCTAAGCCTCAGACTTCGCCTCTGGCTTCGTCTCACCCGCGCATTGTTTTAAATATCCACCAACAAGTCATTTTTAAGAGAAAAATGATTTTTTTCTTAAAAAATAGATTATGTTCTTATGTAAAATATAGGCCGACATATCGGATTTTTTCCGATATATCGGCCGACGTGACCTTTAAACATATCGTCTGCTACTTTATTTTATGTTTGTTTGCAAAATAACAAGATATGTTTAAATCATTGATGTGTTATATTATGTATGTTTAAATCCATTAGATTTATTGTTTCTGTTTTTAATGTTGAATTCTTACAATCAATTTTATATAATTATTTTACAATATAATATCATATTGCAAAACAAATGTGAAAAAACACATTTATTTATTGGTTATTTTATGCTTTTAACATAAATTTATTAAGTTTTTTTTTATTATAATCAATTAATAATATTTAATTTTAAATATTCATTATTTTCAAATGTCAGATTAATGTCATGATGGACAGTGGTGCGAGCCACAATTTTATCTCGGAGAATATAGTGTTGCAGCTCCAACTTCCGACCGACCCATCTCTGGCATTGGCCGACCAAAGGTCGTTTCCCCTCCGAGACTCTTTTAGTGGGCCCCTGCTCTGTGAGGGTAGACTTCTATGTGTTTGTCTTGGGCGGCATCGACGCCATTTAGGGCGTGGCTTGGCACCACACGGTGGGCGATGTGCACGTCAATTGGGAGATCATGATTACACACTTTATCTACGAGGGCCGTCTGTGTTGCCTCGTCGGCGACTCCACTCTCCTCCACACTCTGGTCTCCTTTCGCTCTATTCAGCGGACCACCGAGGTCAACTTCATTGTGTGGTAATGGCCCATTACTGCAGAGGTGGAGGTCCCTCCCTCTCACCCGGTCAATCTACGGAATCTTCTCACCGAGTTCGCCACCGTTTTCATACTCCGACGAGGTTGCCTCCGGTGCGGCCGACCGACCACGTCATCCCCCTTCATCCTGGGACCGCGGAGGTCTTGATGCGGCCCTATCGATATGGTCATGTGTAAAAAAATGAAATCGAGCGCTTTTTGTGGGAGAAGCTTAAGAGGGGAGTCCCAGTATGAGCCCCTTCTCTAGCCTGATCCTTCTGGTGCAAAAATGGACGCAATTGACGCTTTAGCATTGACTACTGCAAGCTCAACAAAGCAACAGTATCAGACAAGTACCCCCATCCAATCTTCCAGGATCTTCTTGACGAGCTTCATGGGACGGCCTTCTTCACCAAATTAGACCTTCGGGTGGGCTACCACCAAATCCGAGTCCGACCAGAGAACATCGCCGGAATCATGTTCTAAACCCATGATGGCCACTACGGATTTTTCTTCATGTCATTTGGATTAACCAACGCTCCCGCCACCTTCCAAGCAACGATGAATGAAAACTTTGGAGCGGTACTTCACAAACACATTCTCATTTTTTCAATGACATTTTGGTGCACATCTCTTCTTGGAAGGATCAAATGTGGCACGACTGCCTCAGATTCGCCACTATCCGACACCATCACCTCCCACTCAACCCGAAGAAATGCTCTTTTGCGTGACGGAAGTGAGCTACTTAGATCACACCTTCTTGGTCAGGGGGTGGCTATGGATGAGGAGAAAATTGAATCGGTCTTCCATTGGTCGAGCCCCACTTCACTCCAGAGGTTCGCAGATTTTGGGGCTTGACGGGCAACTACCGCCACTTCATCCAAGGCAACAGGGCTATAGCATGACCGCTTACACAACTCTTGAAGAAATCAGAAGAGGGTCCATTCCCATGGTCGGTCGCGGTAACCGCCGCCTTTGCCACTCTCAAACAAGCTCTTGTGCAAGGACCGGTCTTGGCAATGCCGGATTTTAAGCTTCAATTTCTTGTGGAGTGTGACGCGTCCGACACCGATGTCGGATCCATTCTCATGCAATCCGGCCGACCGGTGGCGTACTTTAGTCATGCTTTCTCAAGTACAATTCAGATTCTCTCTAAGTATGAAAACAAACTCAGGCCCTCAGTTAGCGGTGCAATATTGGCGACCATATCTCCTCGACCGGCCCTTTGTGGTCCGCACTGACCACCAAAGCCTCTGTTACCTCCTACAATGAAAAATTGTATCGCCGGTGCAACAAGAATGAGTCATCAAGCTTCGCAGCTATGATTTCACCATTGAGATTCACACGGGCAAGGCAAACTGGGTGGTTGACGCCCTCTTCCACCAAATTCAGTCTTCAGAACTATTGGTCGTCTCTCCACACATTTGGGAAGAAGAGGCTACCATCCAAAATAATGTGGAGGCCAACTCCCACTAGAAGGCCATTCAGACGGCCCTCATCTCCGACGTCGCAGCCCAACCGCCATATTCACTTGTGGGGCGTCGATTATTCATCAAAGGCCGCCTCTTCCTAGCGCCTCTGTTGCCTAACATTCCCCGCCGCCTCCCGAATTCCATGCTTCCCCCTCCGGGGGTGCACGACGGACCCTTTCGCACTTATCGTCGCTTGGAGGCATCCTCTATTGTTCACACATGTTTTTCCAAGATAAGGCTTTCATTGTCGCATGTGTCACTTGCCAAAAGGCAAAATATGAATCCATGTTTTTGGTGTTGTGAAATGAAAAACCTTGATCTCTCATGAGGAGATCTACCATATATATATATATATATATATATATATACATATATATATATACTAGCATCTTCGAACGGGCTCCGCCCGTTCTCAATGCGTCGTTGCGGGCTTCTCCCGCCCCCCGGCTTCGCCCACAGTAGTTTTTTAAAATATAAACAATTTTAAAATTTATTTGAATTTTTTATTAAAATTTATCTGAATTTTTATTAAATTAGATTTTTTAATAATTAAACTATTAATAATTAAATTTAATAATTAACTTAAAAATTTTAATTATAAAAATTGAAAAACCTGTTCGACGAACCCGTACGACGTTCGTCGAACGGGTCAACCCGCTAGGTTCGACGTTCATGATGCCGTCAGGGGTTGAGTGTGCCGCCGACGGCTCCTGACCGGTGCCCACCGGCGAGTTTGTCGAGGCCCGGCGAACTCGCTGGTAGATGTCCGGCGGCGAGCGGGCATGGCCACCGCCACCGGTCAGGCCGCCGCCGCCGCCGCCGGCGGCGGCGTCCGAAATAGGCGCGAGCAGGCGGAAGCAAAAACTGGTTATCGAGATTTTGGTGAGATGAACATTTGCGGTTTTGGAGGAAATGCTTTAGGCAGTTCTCTTCTTTTGTATCCAACGACCCATATTTACAGATGCTTGATCGGACGGTTCCTGTTCATTTCTTGGTGTGCTTCAAGATATGTCTATTGTTTTATATGATAAAGATATATGCAATAGGAAAAATACAATATTGCCTATACAGGATATTTACAGACCATATAACATAAAACATCGATAATCCCAATACTCCCCCTAAAGCTGGTGAAAAGATGTCAATCATGCCCATCTTGGAAATAGTCAAATCTGAACGAGTAGGACCAACAGCTTTAGTGAAGGCGTCAGCAAGCTGTTCGGTTGAGGGGACTAAAGCTGAAAGAATAGTCCCAGTACGGACGTGCCCACGCAGAAAATAAACATCCATATTGATGTGCTTTGTGCGCTCGTGTAGTATTGAGTCCTGAGTAAGTAGGAGAGCTGACTTATTATCACAGTAGAGAGTCGAGCCGGTAGCAAGAGATAGACCAAGTTCATTCAGCAGTGATAGAAGCCAAACCAACTTAGTGACGTCGAGTGCCATAGCGCGATACTCTGACTCAGCAGAAGAGCAGGATACGATAGGTTGTTTCTTGCTCCGCCACGAAACAAGGTGATCACCAAGGAATACGCAAAGACCTGTCGTAGACCGTCAATCAGTCAAAGAGCCAGCAAAATCTACATCAGTGAAGTATTAAAGACTGGAGGCACTATCACCCCAATAGAACAGCCCAAGACCCGGGGCGCTCTTGAGATAACGAATAACACGCCGAGCAACTTTTAGGTGAGATGTCTTAGGAAAATGCATAAACTGACTCAAAACGCCTACTGAGAAGCTAATGTCAGGCCTAGTATTAGTCAAGTATATCAAGCGGCCAACCAGACGTTGGTATTGAGAGGGGTCTAGTGGAGGATCGCCAGATTCAGCATGAAAGCGATGGTATCCATAGGAGTACTCGCAGGGCAACACCCAAGTAGGCTCGTGTCCAGAAGAAGGTCTAAGGTGTACTTGCGCTGTGATATCGAGATGCCCTGCCGTGAGCGAGCTACTTCAATCCCGAAAAAATAACGGAGAGGTCCAAGGTCTTTCACCTCAAAGGTTGAGCGAAGTGTAGCTTTCATCTCAGAGATGTCAGAAGGGTCATCCCCCGTGAGAATAATATCGTTCACATAGGACAAGACAATTGCCCGACGGCCCTCGAGAGTAGCATGGATGAAGCAAGTGTGGTCTGCACGGCACTGAGTGAAACCTGATTCAAGTATAACCGAGCTGAATCGTTCAAACCAGGCCCGCGGGGATTGCTTTAAGTCGTACAGAGACTTAAGCAGGCGGCAAACTCTCCCTGAATACTCCCCCTGAAGAGCAAACCCAGGGGAGGTGCCATATAGACCTCCTCCTGTAAATCACCATGCAGGAATGCATTTTTGACATCGACCCGGTAGAGCGGCCACACGCAAGAGGCCGTAAGCGAGAGCAAAAGACAGACACTGGTCAACTTAGACACAGGAACAAACGTGGCACCAAACTCGTCCGGTGTCTGAGTAAATCCCTTGGCCACCAAACGAGCCTTATACCGACCAATGGTACAATCAGCAGAGTACTTCACTGTATAGACTCATTTGCACTCAATTGTGCGTTTCCCAGGAGGACGAGGAACCAAAGACCATGTCCCAGTACGACGGAGAGCAGACATCTCCTCCTCCATGGCCCGAACCTACCGCGGGTCACGAAGAGCCTCTGGGGGTCGAAGCAGGCAGGAGAACAGAATCAGCAGTAGCCACAAAATCCTAGTAAGAGGTTGAGAAACGCTGATAGGAAATAACAGTAACCAGTGGGTTCTCAGTAACAAAGGAACGGACACAAGTAAGTTTACCCTTGCGCAGGGCAATAGGTAAGTCAACAAAAGAAGTAGAGGAGAGAGGCTCAAGAGAGGTACCTGCGTCCGGAAGAAGCTGCTGATCCGGGACTGGAGGAGAAGTGGTTGTAGCGGGTGGAGGGGGTGGCTGGCGGCGAGAGTATGTTAGCAGGACAGGTGGAGCAGCAGGGGGTACAGCGGCTGGTGGTGGGGAAAAGACCGGGAGAGGTTGCACAATAGTAGGAAGTGCAGGGGGGGGGGGGGGTCAAATGTGCAGAAAAAAAAGGAACCTACTTATGGAATGTCACATCCATAAAATAAATGACACAACTTGGGGATCATAGCAATGATAACCCTTAGTGGTAGTCAAGTAGCCGAAGAAGAGGCAGTGGATGGCCTAGTCTTCGAGTTTAGTCCGAGAAGGACGCCGATCCTGGACAGAGCACACACAAACAAAGACCCAGAGAGGGATGGGGAAGGCGGAGACTGCTGGATGGATGAGACTGAACGGGGGTAACACCACCAAGAGGACGAGAAGGAGTACTATTAATAAGGAAAGCTGCAGTAAGAAGAACAGCACTCCAATAGGACTTAGGAACAGTTATTCCCCGAAGAAGGCAACGAACAGAGTCTAAGAGTGCCCTCATTGCGGAGAAAGAGATCAAAAGGACGAGAAGTGTACTCACCTCCATTGTCGGAGCGGAGGATATGAACAGAAGTATCACGTTGGGTCCGTATCATACGTGAAAAATGCGAGTAGACAGATAGGACCTCAGATTTAGAAGATAAACTCATAAGCAACGAGAGTATTCATCAATAAAAGTTACAAAGTACGAGAAACCATCAAATGACACTACAGGGGCAGGGCCTCACACATCATAATGCACTAACTCAAAACAAGAAGTAGCACGACTAACAGAAGGAACATACGTGCTGCGTGTGTGTTTTGACAGCTCACATACATCATAGCGAAAAGGAAAAAATAAAAGACACATCAGGACAAACAAACAACATCCGCTAAGGGCTAGCATGACCGAGACGTGCGTGCCAAAGCATGCTCAACGACATAACAGGGTAAGCAGCAGAAGAGGTAGGCGGGCAGGTGTCAGTGGTGTTGGTAGTAGCAGTATAAGAAGGTAGCTCCAAGTAGTACATCCCACTCCTCTCATATCTCGTAGCAATAGTCCTCCCGGATCTCTGGTCCTAAAAAACACAATGATCAGAGAAGAAAGTTACTGAGAAGTTCAAAGGGCGAGTAATACTACTAACAGATAATAGGTTGAGGGCCAATTGAGGTACAAGAAGAACAGAGTCAAGGGAGAAAGAAGACGGGAGAGGGACGGTGACACGGCTGAGGACAGGGGTAACCGAGCCATCAACGAGGCGCACGTCCTGGGAAGAGCAGGAGACAACCTGAAGCAGGCGGGAAGACGTACCAGTCATATGGTCGGTTGCACCAGAATAAATCACCCAGGGTGACGAAGCCTGGTCAACCGTGGTCGCGGAGCAAGTAAACGTAGTACCTGAGTAAGAAGAGACAGTGGAAGCAGAGGCAGTAGTGGAAGGCTGAGACTGTTGGAACTGCTGAAACTGCTGAAACTGTTGAAACTGGGCCATCATGTGACAGAAGTTAGAGGAGTTGGCACCCAAAGTGCGCTCAACAGGCTCGGAAGACTCAGCTGATGCAACAGTGTGCCTGGGAACAGTACTAGAAGTAGTACCCTCAGAGCCCCGTAGGTGTGAGTATAGCTGATAGCAGCGACTGCGGTCATGATACAGACGACCACAGTGAGAGCAAGGGCCAGGAGGACCCGTAGGGCCACGTCCACCAGAATGTCCACGACCACCAGACTGGGTAGAGGAACCCCAACCACCTCGTCCACGAGTGCTGGAGGTGGGAGGTCGGTAAGAAGCAACAAGGACCGTCTGCTCGGTAGGAAGAGAGGAGGTAGCACAAGTGGCGGAAAGACCAGAGTGCCTCTGCATACGCCTTTCATGCTCCGCAACAATGGAGTATGCCTCAAGAAGATCTGGCAAAGATGACATCCCCACAATCTGAGCACGGGTAGACTCGTATTCGAGGCAAAGCCCCATCAAGAACTGGTATGTCTCTCGGCGCTGTCGTTGTTTTCGAATAAAAGCGATATCGGTAGGAGACTTCAGGGCACTAAGAGGCTCATGATCGTTAATAAGCTCAAGAAAATGATCCTGAAGGTAAGTGAAGTACTCCTGAACGGAACGCTCTCCCTGAGTAGCGAAAGCAATATCCTGAAAGATGTCGAAAACCTGGGCATCAACACGTGTGTGCCCAAAAGTGCGCTGGAGAGCGGACCAAAGCTCGGAGATGTCCTCAAAGCGCATGAACTGACTAAAGATGCGAGGCTCCATCGAGCACTGAATCCTTCCAAGAATCATGTACTTTTCCATCGACCACTTGACTAACTCATCTTTTTTCATCCGTGTCGGTCGATTGAGGCATAGAGGGGTCACCGGTCAGCCATGAAAGCTTATTCCGGTCGGCGAGGGCCACTTTCATCGATATGGCACATGAAAAATAATTTTTCTCATCGAGGAGGAGGCTAGTAATCCATCCCGTAGAGGATCCATAGGTGTCTTTGGAATCCATGGAGCAAATAACAACGATAATCCCTTCCGCAACAGAGATTGAGGATCGAGAGGGCAAAGAGAACGAGGTTCTCACACACAAACCCTTCTCACCAGCATAAAGAACTCGCTACAAGAATCAGACACGCTCCATGGAAAGGACTAGAGGAAGGGGAAGCTCCAGCGGCTGCGAGAGAACAAAAAGAACCGGCGGCTGCGAGAGAACAAAGAGAACCGGCGGCTGCGGGAATTCCTGGAACAGGCGGAGGCAGCAGGAACGCCGACGGGATCCGTCGGCTAGGTGCGGCAGCGAGATCAGGCGAGAGCCACGATCGAGAATCGCAAGCCGCGGGGCAAAACACACTACAGGCGGCGGCGGGCAGGTGAGACGCTTGAGGGCGGCGGCAAGCGGGGCGAAGCACCGGAGATCGGTGGAATCAGAACCACGAAAACCCTAGGCGTGTCCCTCTGATACCATGCTGTAAAATGAAAATCCTTGATCTCTCATGAGGAGATCTAGCATATATATATATATATATATATATATATATATATATATATATCAAATAGGGAAAATACAATATTGCCTATACAGGATATTTACAAACCATATAACATAAAGCAACGATAATCTCAATACCCAGGTGGACTCCTTCAACCGCTCCTGATTCCGAAAATTATTTGGGAAGATGTTGTCATGGATTTCATCACTAGATTGCCGCGTTCGCAAGGTTTTGATTATATCTTGGTGATGGTGGACCCCTTTCCAAATACACTCACTTCCTCTAACTCCTACATCCCTACAATGACGCAACCGTGGCAGAGAGCTTCATCAACGGGGTAGTGAAACTTCATGGCTTTCCTCAATCGATTGTGAGCAACCGCGACCCCTTATTTTTTTAGGTTATTTCCTCTAAGGCACACATCTCCACATGAGCACCGCATATCACCCAAAAACAGACTGGACAATCCAAAGTTCTCAACCGGTGTTTGAAAACTTGCCACTATTGCTACATTGGGTAGCAACTGCGAGGGTGGGCCAAGTGGCTTTTTTGGGCTGAATACACCTACAACACGGTGTACCATCAAGCGGTCGGCACCACTCCTTTCAAAATAGTATACGGTCGGCCACCTCCATCGATCGTCTGCCACTTTCCCGGAGAATGCAAAGTAGAAAGCCTTGCCAACCATCTTCAAGATCAGGACTCCATCCTTAACCAACTTAAACACATCTATGTCGGGCTCAAGAGAAAATGGCCTCCTTTGCAAATAAGAAAAGGCGTGACCTTTCCTTTCAAGTGGGTGAGAAGGTGTTCATAAAGCTGAACACTTACCTCCAACTTTCGATGGTCCTCCATCCTTGTCCAAAGTTGGCCCCTCGGTTCTCAAGGCCTTTCGAAGTCATCGCTCGCTTTGGTGTCATTGCGTGCCGACTTTGCTTCAACAACATATGCAGTGTCCACCCAACTTCCACTTCTCTCAACTACAGTGAGTGGTGGGCGATCACTGCACCATGGACCAAATTTCGATTGATGTCGACCTCGTCGGTGAAGTGCCTACTATTCGGCGAAGATCCTTGGTCGTCGCTGCCACCTTCCGGGAGACGCCGCGTCCGAGAAAATCCTAGTTGCTTGGCTCAACCAACCAGAAACCGACACTTCCTGGCTGCCCCGGGATGACATTCGTCATCAATTTGCAGATTATTTCCTTAAAGACAAGGACAATTTTCCCGACTGAGGTATTGATACGGATGCGCACGAAGAGGCAACGTCGTGGAGTGTAAACACGCGTAAGAAGGCATCGGGTTGTAGACATTGGTGGAAACCGAGGGATCTACTTCTATTTGAATATTCTTTTTCAAGTTAATTTTTTACTATTCGCCCTCCAAACATTTGGTTATTCGCACCCCGTTGTTATAAGAAGAATTGTATTGGTTATTTTGATTTTATCCTGGATGAACGCAAGAAATTAAGATTGTTCCCTAAGTTTCCTCTCAACTCTAATCTCCTTTCTTCTCCCACACCATCGTCGGACCCCTTCCCATCCACCTATCTCCCCCCCCCCCATTCACTTCAGAGACCCTATCGTCTGCCCCAGGCCAGCAATCTCCTCTTCAGAAGGTTCTTTCACTGTCGCCAAATCAGACCAGGATGCTCTCATTGCACTGCGGAAAGTCTTCAAGGAAAGTTCACAACATCTTACTAATGTTGTCTCGTATGCTCATCTCAGTCCCTCCTACAGTAAGTTCATTTGGGCACTATCACCACCAACATCCCTGCTTCCTATTAAGAAGCTCTTCGTACACCATTCTGGAAAAGAGTCATGGATGAGAAAAAATCTGCCTTATCATCACGAAGAACATGGAATCTTATTTCTACTCCTACGGTCGATGTTGTTGGATGTCGGGGGTATTTGTCATCATGTTTCTTCCTGGTGGCATCGTAGAACGCTACAAAGCTCGTCTGGTTGTCAAGGGCTTCACCGAGACATATGGTGTTGATTTCTTAGACAATTTCTCTCTAGTTACCTACATTAGTACTATTCGAGTGTTCTTTTACGTCGATGTCAACCGATGTTGGCAAATGTCTCAACTTGATGTCAAGAATTTCTCTCTACGGAGACTTACATGAAGAAGTCTATATAGAGCAACCTCTTGATTATGTTTCTTATGAAGAGTATCAGGTATGGAAGTTTCAAGAGACCATTTATGGTCTTGAACAGTTCCCTCGAGCATGGTTTAACTGGCCATTTATGGTCTAACAACGCTCCAAAACAATAAAGACATCAAAAATTAGATTTAGATCCCGCACTCTAGAGATCTTAGGTCTATTCCCAGAGTGAGTAATCACCCTTGCATCTCAATACTTCCACACCACACTTTAAGTTTGACACTTTCTGTCTAATTTCTTGAAAAGCTTCAGTAATTCAACATTATCTATAGTCTCAATTAATTGTGCTATTTCAACTACTATTTTCAGACCACGAGATTCTTTATGTAAATCCTTGTTGTTCGCCCTTACCCTATATTAATTGCAATAGTCAAGATCTGGAGTATCAACACTACTATATTGATGTATTATTATATCCTCAATTTTCTTACTAAATTATCACCTTCAAACACAGCTTTAATATTATTCACTATCAAGGACACAATAACACCTTCCTATTGATTGTAAGCCTAACCTCCTACGGCATCTCTGCCACATGTACCCAGAGACTCCTACAGAGCATCAATAAAAGAGATAGAAAGTATGGTCTCCAAGGAATTCTGTCCACATTTCAAACTAGTAAAGCATTAAAAAATAACCTTACAGAAATGCCCACGATTTATAAGAATTCAAGTAAACATACAATGTTATTATAAAAAAATGCATTTGTTTACCAACCCAATCAAATATTTTAAATAAATCCAAATGTACACAAAAATTGGGATCCATTTTCATTTTTTTTTCTTTTTCTTTCATTTTGTTTTAAAAGATCAAGACTTTAAGGGGACAAGTGGGAGCGCATGGTCTCCCGTGTGCACAACGTTCAGTGGTAGCAATACTTCCAATTGTCGCTCGGCGTCCCCATGCAAAACTATATTCCATTGCAGAAAAAAAGGTACCTCCACCAAGGGGCACTAAACAATGACCGAGGACATTCTATATGCCGCACGTTGTGCATATGGTGAGATTATGTGCCCCAGCTAGTTGATTTATATAGTGTGGGTAAAATTTAAATATTTAATCTAAAATATTTAAAAATCATATAATTTATTGTGTTCTTATAAAAAAATAGGTAATTTTCTATAACTTTTAGGTGTTAATTTAACGCAAGTAAAGAATAAAAGCAAACAAATGATTTCAATAACTTGGTGCAGGATAAAGAAATAACATGATGGGTTGATTATTAGAAAGATTGGATTCTTGAGATTGATTTGACAGAGTCACGCTCAAATATGAAGATTCCCTAAATATATAGTATATATGAAAAAGAAAGATGATTACCAATTAATGCTATCTTTCAAAAAAAAATTGGTGTTTTCACAAGTCATGGAAATAACCCAAGGAGTTATTTGAATCAGGGTCTAAATGGGACGCCGACAGCGGCTGGGAAAGGAGTCAGATGTAACAGAGACCGCGACCGAAGGGAGTTAGCCACATTCACTGACGACGCCTTTTCGCAGTTCTCCCTCTACTCGGTTCCGAACGGAGGCGGAGAAGGCGGCAAATCAAACACCGGAAGTCATCAGCATTGCGTTGGCGAAAAATGACCGGAAGGTGCCAGCATCCCAAACAAACCCTTAGCCTCATTAGGCCAATTAGGCCTACAGTTTTAGTAAAAATATTAAAACTTTGTTAGTGCTTAATGGCGAAACTTAACTCTGGAAAACTAATTATTGATGAATTAGCTGCTATAAGTAGTAATCAACTATTTATTAAGGCTAACTTGAATAAGGATGTCTATTTAATTGATTAAATAAGTAGTAATTAACTATTTAATGCTAGATATAAGTTACTTACAATTCCATAACAGATCATTAAGGTTGTATTATCCTTTAATTATGATAACTAGGCCACTAATAAATCATTAACTACTGAATTAATCAATGTAACTGGGAAATAATTATTAAGTGAAAACCAAAATAAAACTTAACTAAATCTAAGAAGGATAAGAAAATAAATTGAAAAAAAAATTAGAACTCACCAAATCCATCATAAGTAGATGTTCCACGGCCAAGCTCATCAATTATTATGAGCGACTTCTCTGAAGCACCATTCAAGATAGATGCAGTTTCAAGCATTTCTTGCATGAAGGTGGAAACACCCCGGAGCTGCCAAAATAATAATAATAACAATAACAATAATCAAATAGAACAAAATTTCAAGTGGAACATTTTGTTTACTAGGGCATGACTACAGCCTACAGGATACGCAGCATTTGTTTTTCTGGTTGCCCTCTCCCATTATTTTACTTTTCATTTATTCTGCAGTAAACATTTTATAATTCTAAAGTTTAGTTGTTTCATGCTCTAAAAGAAGAAATTGGTAAGGATCATCCTTACACCGAACCTGGAGCATCACACTCAACTATGAATGAATTGGAGAGGTCTGGTATAGTTCGAACAGGAGCAGACCAAGGCCCGCTGATGCCCTCTGGAGACCGTGTTGATAACATCCGAATATAAGTGCTTTTATAATCCTAATTTTTAGGGTCCGCTCAAGACTAATTATGTTGGCTATCATCTTAATTTCTACTCGTTATCAACATAATTTATAATACCTCCTAGAGGAGGTGATTATGAAATATATTTATTCACGCTCTAGAAGTACGCGAGGGAAATCTGCTGGAATATTTTTCTATATTCATAAAATAATATACATTTTTTATTTTGAAAATTTTTTATAAAGTAATAACGAGAACTGGAAAAAAAAATCAAGAATTGCAGAATAAAATTTAGTTTAGAAATTGAGCATGGGTAAGGCTTGTGATCACTGTTCTTAAGAAATTACACCACCCTTCAGTAGGATTTTCTACCAATGTTCTTTCCGCCAAGGTACAACCGTACAACACCTGTCTAGATGATGAAAACTCTGATGTGCGCAGACACCGAAGAAGCATAAAGAACTCGAACTCCTACTTAATGAAGCAGAAGCAAAACCGCAAGAGCAAGATCGTGTAAGAAATCTAAGAGAACATGTACCCCGACCTGCTGTCCATTAGCCGGTAGCCTAAAGTTCCATTAGCCTAAAGAAATCCCCGGGACCCGCTGTCCATTAGCCTAAAGTTCCACTAGGAGACCAGAGTTCAGTGTCACTACATACCCCGACTCCGAGAGATCCCCTCCAAGCCTTGTACCACTTCTATCGTGTAAGTTTATTTGATTTGAAGTCAATTCTTAGTGTTGAATTAAGTGTTTATTTCCTATTCAAGGATTATGTCATTTGTAATCATTGTTTCAAATTTTTGAATCTTTGTAAGTTTTCATTTACTTGGCCATTTGATTTTGAATACTCTTACATATATACGACGTCATGTCTTTCCTTGTTTGTTTACCTTATTTATTGTGATTCATTTAGCATTTTGATTAATAAAAAAAAGAATTATTACAAGATCTATTGCTGGATGTACGTTTGCATATAAAACATAACCTTAGCACCTCCAGGACCTTACCCTGTGTTATTTTTTTTATTTATATGGATCTATGGGGACATTAAATTAATATTTGTATTAATCATGTACTGCTTTGTTTTCTTCATCGTGGTAATGATTCTTATTTTGATTAATTTGATGTGTTGTTGTGGATGTTGGAAGATTTGATTGCATGCTCTCTTAGTTTAGGGATTTTCTTTTGTTTTTTTAATCAATTAAAAATCAACAATTGATTCTCCTAGATAGTTTTCGATATTTGCCTCTTAGAGATCTCCGCTCCGCGTTCCATGAGGATTCGATACTCAATATTTACATATCACTCTATTTTTCGACCGGTGCACTGCTGACGCATCTCGATTGGGACTTTTGGCAGGGTCACGTAGCGGTCAAAGACATCGAAGAAAGGGCGCAAAGCAGGATATCTGCTCAGAAGCACAGTCAATGAATGGTTTATTGATCGGCTAAAGGGAATGATAAAAATTAGTGCAGATGGATGCCAAAGAATGGACACAGTAGAACACCGCAAATCACCCACTTCCCAAAAATACAAACAAAAACAACCCAAGACAAGGGACAATGCTGGAAGGCAGACAACGATGAAGATGCAGAAGACTACAATCGACAACATGGCCAAGGATTTCCTGATCTCTCGAAAGGCTAACTCGATCGGAATGGGGGACATAACCAACAATCAACCAAGGAATCTTCGGTTCTAATACCATGTAACCGCGAGAAAGAGTATGCCTCAATATCACATAATACCCACATATGTAACGACCCAAAATTCCAGTACGACTCATAATATATTTAATTGAATTGTGACACGCTGCATTTTCGCACAAGTCATATTCACACGATTATACAACCCTAAATATAAAAATGAAATGTACGACAAACATAAATAAGAATGCATCGATGCAAGGTACTGATAAGGGTATAACTGAACACGAATGCGCATACAAATACTGATGATTTGCCAAACCAGTCGAGCCTGAGGACATAAACGCGTGTTGTACGTACTGGTTTTGGTATACTGATGACCCGGAAGGGTCGGGCCCAAAGAATGAAATACTGAAATACGGATATTGATACTGATACGGTGACAGTTACCCTTAAAAGTACCGAAAATAAGAGATACCATAAGAATGTATAGTTATACCATTACATTGATATATATTGCTACTGAACATGCGAACGGAGATAGTTTCACAGTTACAGTTACTGAACATACATACTGAGCTAGTTTTACAGTTCATAGCTTTCATGATATCATTGCTTACCTTGTTTACACTGCTTACATGATACACTGATACTTGTTTAGAGCTACTAAGTCATATTGACCTATAACTGCTTATATGGTTTTGTGCATACTAATATGACAGAGATAACATTGATACACAGTTTCAGGACAGGTATGGAAACTTTTTAGTGTATGATATTGTTATAGCTTTTACATTGTTTATATGTACAGCAGCTAAAAGAGGTATTTACCTCACTTAGTCATATTTTTATGACTAAGCCCGTCGCCATTTTGTACAGGTACTTGACACAACTTTGGGTTTGTAATAAAGAGTGACGTTGATCGTGGATAAAATGAAAAGACATGGACATCTGCAATATTTGAGGTACGTCTTATTATGTGTATTCTTTTGTTACTCACTAGCCTTACTTCGTCCTGGGACAACTGTTTTGAAAGTAGCTGAGATACAAATGTTTGTGGGGTCCAAAATGGGGTCCTCACAATTTGGTATCAGAGCCAGGTTTTCAAGAAGTTCGGCCGTAGTGAGTACAGAATATTGACACATGATATGACGTTATATGTATACATAGAAGTCGAATGTGAAAATGATTTACCAAGGATTAACTGTTATAGGTCAACTGAGTATGATGATACGTAACCAAATTTTTGACGGGCATGAGGTATACGAATGAAATTACATGCGTACAAATAAAAATGATGGATATGAACGATCAGATGAACATGTATAAAGGGTGTGCAAATGACGAGTTATAAATTATTTATTCGAATTGTTGTTTGTAAGACATGTAAACATGATTTTCATAGGAAATGTTATCATGGTATGTCGCCTCAGTATCACGTTATTATTTTCACCGGAACAGGAAATGATGGAAAGAAACTGCGATAAGCATGTGTTAAGATGAAGATAAATTAGATAAACTGTAATAACTTGTCATGGTAAAATCGAATATTTAAAATGATGCATGTAATAAAATACGAATACAGATCCAAACGCAACAAATATGTAAATCAAAACGAAGAAAAGCGAGCGAAGGTTATATAGTTAGATAAATAGTTTATGAAACAATTAAAAAGAAAATGAAGTATGCATTGGTTCTTGTGTTGGGGAAATGAAATTCAAAATGATGAAAGGACCTATAATGTGATATGTAATGATGATAAAGTTGAACCGTGAAAGAAACTGTGATAACATAACATGGGAGAATGAAATTAATGTCATGAATAAAGAAATTCTTCACTTGCACGCGATATATTGTATAAGTAAGCGTTTGTAAGGCATAGACATATGACGATAATTTGACTCAACACCCAATGCATAACATAGGATATTGTTTTGCGTAACGAGTTTCAAAGATTGAATATGATAAGACAACGACTTTGAAAACACACAGTCAATGGCAATGAAATTGTCTGGGTCAAGTAAGTTGCATGAAAGACGATAACACAAATGATGGGCAAGACTAAGAACATATTTCTTATACTAAGTTACGTTCACCTCATGATCGAATTGATAACATGTCCTGTTTTCGAGGACGAAAATTTTTATAAGAGGGGAAGAATTTGTAACGACCCAAAATTCCAGTACGACTCATAATATATTTAATTGAATTGTGACACGCTGCATTTTCGCACAAGTCATATTCACACGATTATACAACAATTATCCCCTATGATGAAACATATACAATCAGTGTCGATTCGGCGTCGCTGTGCATTCGCATTAATTTATGTGCGTGTTAGATATTATAAAATGATATCGGTGGCCTTGGACTGTGTGTATGTTTATTTAGAAATTGTGGGATAGTGCATGTGTCGTTTCATAGTTATTAATAGCTTAAGGAATGAACTCTGTTGATTGGGTTTACTAAAGTTTAAGATGACATGCTTACATTTTGGTGGAATGAGCTTTGTACGGTTTACAAAATGGGTTAGCCTTTATATTAATTTATGGTAAGGCGGTGCTTTCCATAGAGGTGGCAGTAAACATTATTATATTTCCTCTTCCTTATCTTTCTCTCAAGATATCGCAGCTAGGGCTCTAGAACGGGGCTGATCTCATCTTGTACGTTTCTCCTCTCCCTCTCTTCAACTTATGAAATCTCACAAGATCCTTTAGTTATTGTTGGAATCGGGGCTTGGCAAGGTTCTTCTTGGACTGGTATTTGGCTTGACGTATGCTGTTAGTGTTGAATCGAGACCCAGATTGATTTAACTCCACTGTAAGTTATTCTTCTTTTTATTATTGTTCTTAATTTGGGGTTTATTTCACTGTAAAGCCATCTTGGGTTTTCTCATATTTGAGATCTTGTTTGGATGGTTGTTGACCCTTCCTTGCATGAGTATGGTAGAATGTTCTGGGAGTTTGGCCGACTGTTAGCAGATTACATGGTGTTATTTGGCCGATAGTTGTACTAGTTGTTGCCCGATTATTGTTAATTACCCATTTCTAATTTATGGGGTTTTTGTAGCTTTGCTGACAGTTATGATCCTAGTTGTGGTTGGCTAAGTTTTGCCTTTTAATTGACATGTTGATCGACTGATGTTGTCCCTCCTTCTATTGTGGGTATTGCTGCATGAGTATAAGTTTGGAAACTCATTAATTTTACATGGGGCTGTTCGGACTGATGTTATAGTAGGAAATTTATAAAGAGTTATTGGGGACACTTTGTGATTTACTATCGAATATCTTTTTGTGGTTTTGCTAAATCGAGGGCAGAAAAGTAGCTGCCAAATGATATGAACCTAATAGTCAATGTCGTAGCAATAACGAGGTGCAACCCCGGTATAAACGACCCTAAGTGATACATTTGCTATACAGATACCGCGGAGAATGGCTTCTCAAAACAAGCGTGACGATGATATGAAATGCTATAACAAGGACAAACTGATGGTGAGACTTATCTTTTTAAGTTATGCTTAATTTAAGTATTTAACCTATTTGCACAGGTTTTACGCTATGAAAATGGGATTTATATAACATGTTACATCATGAATTTATTGTACATCACTGATAATGATTCTCGCATATGTATGGCCTTTTATAAAGGCAAACAGGCGATTAACTCTGAGGGGATTAAGAAATAAATGAACCCTAAATATAAAAATGAAATGTACGACAAACATAAATAAGAATGCATCGATGCAAGGTACTGATAAGGGTATAACTGAACACGAATGCGCATATAAATACTGATGATTTGCCAAACCAGTCGAGCCTGAGGGCATAAACGCGTGTTGTACGTACTGGTTTTGGTATACTGATGACCCGGAAGGGTCGGGCCCAAAGAATGAAATTTATTTCTTAATCCCCTCAGAGTTAATCGTCTGTTTGCCTTTATAAAATGCCATACATATGCGAGAATCATTATCAGTGATGTACAATAAATTCATGATGCAACATGTTATATAAATCCCATTTTCATAGCGTAAAACCTGTGCAAATAGGTCAAATACTTAAATTAAGCATAACTTAAAAAGATAAGTCTCACCATCAGTTTGTCCTTGTTATAGCATTTCATATCATCGTCACGCTTGTTTTGAGAAGCCATTCTCCGCGGTATCTGTATAGCAAATGTATCACTTAGGGTCGTTTATACCGGGGTTGCACCTCGTTATAGCTACGACATTGACTATTAGGTTCATATCATTTGGCAGCTACTTTTCTGCCCTCGATTTAGCAAAACCACAAAAAGATATTTGATAGTAAATCACAAAGTGTCCCCAATAACTCTTTATAAATTTCCTACTATAACATCAGTCCGAACAGCCCCATGTAAAATTAATGAGTTTCCAAACTTATACTCATGCAGCAATACCCACAATAGAAGGAGGGACAACATCAGTCGATCAACATGTCAATTAAAAGGCAAAACTTAGCCAACCACAACTAGGATCATAACTGTCAGCAAAGCTACAAAAACCCCATAAATTAGAAATGGGTAATTAACAATAATCGGGCAAGCAACAACTAGTACAACTATCGGCCAAATAACACCATGTAATCTGCTAACAGTCGGCCAAACTCCCAGAACATTCTACCATACTCATGCAAGGAAGGGTCAACAACCATCCAAACAAGATCTCAAATATGAGAAAACCCAAGATGGCTTTACAGTGAAATAAACCCCAAATTAAGAACAATAATAAAAAGAAGAATAACTTACAGTGGAGTTAAATCAATCCGGGTCTCGATTCAACACTAACAGCATACGTCAAGCCAAATACCAGTCCAAGAAGAACCTTGCCAAGCCCCGATTCCAGCAATAACTAAAGGATCTTGTGAGATTTCATAAGTTGAAGAGAGGGAGAGGAGAAACGTACAAGATGAGATCAGCCCCGTTCTAGAGCCCTAGCTGCGATATCTTGGCAGAAAGATAAGGAAGAGGAAATATAATAATGTTTACTGCCACCTCTATGGAAAGCACCGCCTTACCATAAATTAATATAAAGGCTAACCCATTTTGTAAACCGTACAAAGCTCATTCCACCAAAATGTAAGCATGTCATCTTAAACTTTAGTAAACCCAATCAACAGAGTTCATTCCTTAAGCTATTAATAACTATGAAACGACACATGCACTATCCCACAATTTCTAAATAAACATACACACAGTCCAAGTCCACCGATATCATTTTATAATATCTAACACGCACATAAATTAATGTGAATGCACGGCGACGCCGAATCGACACTGATTGTATATGTTTCATCATAGGGGATAATAAATACGGATATTGATACTGATACGGTGACAGTAACCCTTAAAAGTACCGAAAATAAGAGATACCATAAGAATGTATAGTTATACCGTTACATTGATATATATTGCTACTGAACATGCGAACGGAGATAGTTTCACAGTTACAGTTACTGAACATACATACTGAGCTAGTTTTACAGTTCATAGCTTTCATGATATCATTGCTTACCTTGTTTACACTGCTTACATGATACACTGATACTTGTTTAGAGCTACTAAGTCATATTGACCTATAACTGCTTATATGATTTTGTGCATACTAATATGACAGAGATAACATTGATACACAGTTTCAGGACAGGTATGGAAACTGTTTAGTGTATGATATTGTTATAGCTTTTACATTGTTTATATGTACAGCAGCTAAAAGAGGTATTTACCTCACTTAGTCATATTTTTATGACTAAGCCCGTCGCCATTTTGTACAGGTACTTGACACAACTTTGGGTTTGTAATAAAGAGTGACGTTGATCGTGGATAAAATGAAAAGACATGGACATCTGCAATATTTGAGGTACGTCTTATTATGTGTATTCTTTTGTTACTCACTAGCCTTACTTCGTCCTGGGACAACTGTTTTGAAAGTAGCTGAGATACAAATGTTTGTGGGGTCCAAAATGGGGTCCTCACACATAGCCCTCCACTCTCCAGCTGCAAGGTATCCAAGATGCCCTAGGTGAATAATCCCAGCATAACATATACATACATCTGTAATGTGGTTTCTCATGAGGAGTGACCTTTACCCCTCTAATAGGAACAACGGGCTTTGAGAAATAGGTACTCTGATACATTTGAGGCACATTTGCATATGCTTCAGGGAAGCATTGATCATACGATGATACACCTGACATAGAAATGATTGATTACATTGACTCAAGAAAGTCAACATCGGGCTACTTATTCACATTCCCAAGAGGAACTTTGTAATAGCATATTTGCTGTATCACAACACGACTTTGTATATAAATACAAAAATGAAATTGCACAAGGTATTTATGCATGTTTTGCAGAATTCATCTCAGTAAGAACCCAAGTTTTGATTCAAATTCAAAGCACAATGGCATTCGCTCTCTTGATCCATATGTTGGAAAAGAAGATGTTGAAGCAGAAGTATATCCATAATGAAACATAGGGTCGGATTTGATGATCAAGCAACTACCAAATACAAATATTTTGAATACTATGACATTGCAGGTTTGTCGGAGACCCCTCACAATTCTAAGGCAATTGTTATGTTTCCCTCATATGAGGATGCTGGGCGGTATGAAATGGTTTTCTATCATAACATCTTATTTACTTCCCTCCAAAAGAACTACCATAATCATGTCGCCGGAGAGAAAGGGAACATGAAGAGAGAGATCGAGGGGATAAGTCATACGGGGGCGGGGGAATGGAGGTATCACGGATTGGGATGCAAGCAGGCAGCCAGAGCAATAGCAAGGTGACCATGCACAGCATTGATCGTGTCCACATGATTTTAGACAATCAGAAGTCTGGGGGATACAACGTTATGCTCATGTCCAGACACTCTTAGCTTGTATTGCCATCCTCAACTCCAATAGAATATTATCTCCTACAGGTCAAACACCCTTCAGAGTAAAATGATCCTCATCATCAACACACTAAAAATTCTAGTATTGTTTCATGAAATAAAAAATAATATTACAGGAACTGATTAAAAGTGTAAACCTTTGACAACAGTACTATAAATATGATGGTCATTTGAATTAACCATTTTCGAAGACTACATTAGTTATACTGAAGAAAGTTAGTGAAGTTCAAAGATCATAAAACTCACTTGGCAATCACCAGCACCAACACGAGCAAAGATGCAATCACGAATACTTACGCTTGCCCTATCACATGGAACAAAGCATCCAACTTGTGCCATCAACACATTCACACCAACCTACCAAATTAGATATGTAAGAAAAAAATATGAACAAACAAGGAATCTTGTGGGAATTATAAAATATTAAAAAAATCATAATGATCGAATTTTATATAGAAAGTTCATAATGGATGTTAAATTTAAATCTATAGTTCTCAGCTAGCGTTGCACAATAAACAGTCAGTAAAGAGGATGGCACAGCACAACATTGAAGTCGGAAGTTCTTAAATCAATATTGAATGACTAGATACCTCAATAGAGGTACAAGAGTTTATATATATGAGTACGTAGTACAAACTACAAAATACAATAATACATTTCGCTATGGCATATCTAACACTCTCCCTCAAGTTGGGTCATGGGTATCAACAAGACCTAACTTGTTACATAGGAATTTAATTCGAACTCTCGTAACTCTCTTAGCAATAATATCTGTAACTTGATCTCCGGTCTTCACATGACTTAGAGAAATAATTCCTTCTTCATACTTTTCCCTAACAAAATGACAATCAAGCTCAATGTGTTTTCTGCATTCATGGAACACAGGATTAGAGCAAATCAATATCGCAGCTTGATTATCGCACTATAGTGGAGTGGGATCTTGAATCAAATACCCTATCTCAAGAAGGGTCTATCTAATCCACATGATCTCAACAACAATGTCAGACATAGCTAGATATTCCACCTCTGCACTAGATATAGGAACCGTGATTTGTTTCTTGATCTTCTAAGAGACAAAATTTTCACTCATAAAGATATAGAACCTTGTAGTTGACTTCTGAGTGGATAAGCAGCATACCCAATCAAAGTCGCAATAAGCTTTTATATTGGAATGACCTTATTCTTGTACGATATCCCGAGTCCAGGATCGTTCATAATATATCAGACAGTTCAAAGAATTGATTCCCATTGAGAGTTAGTTGGAGTTGTCATAAACTGACTAACCTTGCTTACTACACAGACAATGTTTGGACGGGTCATGGAGAGATAGTTCAATTTCCAAGAACTCTTGTATATTTTTTCGATGAATCAAATAACTTGCTTTTGACATGACTCTTTTCTCCTGACAAACAAAGATGGAGTTGGTATGATCTGTGACTTCAATGTCAAGAAAGTAACGCAATGAGCCTACATCCTTTGTTTGAAAGTTGGTGTAGTGAATTGAGAAAAATAAAAAATTTATCAATTTCTCAAAGTTTATGGTACCATGCATACATCAATATACTTGTACACTTATACATTTATATAAGAGAAGAAGGAAAGAAGGAATCCTATCCTAAGACGTGAGACTAAACAAGCAATCAAGATGGGCATTAAGATGGGTCAATCGTTGGACTTTTACATATATTCTATAACACTTCTCCGCAAGTTGGAGCATACAAATCGTAAGCACCAAAGTTGGACAAAACAGGTAGTATAGCGGGTGAGGTAAGGCCTTTGTGAGAATATCAACAACTTGCCCAACAGCAGGAACATGTTGTAAATCTATCTTCTTCAATTGAACCTTCTCCCGAATGAAATGACAATCAACTTCAATGTGTTTTGTCCGTTCATGAAAAACGGGATTCTTGGCAATGTGAATGGCAGCTTGACTGTCACAAAATATAGTAGCCGGTGAGGAAAGCCTGACCCATAAATCACCTAGGAGACCTTCAAGCCATGTAAGCTCAGACAAAACATCTGTCATTGAACGATACTCGGCTTCAGCAAATGAGCGAGCAACTACAGATTGTTTCTTGCTGCGCTAGGTAATGAGATGTCTTCAAAAATAAGTACAGTATCACCTTGTAGAACGACGATCTCCAATGAACCAACATAATCAGCGTCAGAATATGCAATCAGATATAAGAGAGACGAAAAAGACTTGTATACAAGTCCTTGTCAAGGGATAGTCTTCAAGTATTGAAGAATACGCTCAACTGCCTGGAGATGAGAGATACGCGGCTCATGCATGAATCGACTAACGACTCCAACAGTAAATACTATATCAGATCTTGTAACAGTGAGATAGATCAGCTTTCTCACAGGACGACGGTAATACTCTGGATTCGGAAGGAGAAGATTAGAGTCTGAGGCATGAGCGCAGAGCTTGTGATTGATATCCATGGGAGTGTCGGCAGGCTTGCATCCAGAATATCACGCATCTTGAAGCAAGTCAAGACAATACTTTCTTTGAGAAAAAACAAGCCCATCAGGTCGCTGAACCACCTCGAGACCCAGAAAATATCAAAGGTTTCCCAGATCCTTTGTTTGAAATACAGTCTCCAGATGTTGTTTGATCATGTGTATACCAGTGAAATCGTCTGCCGTAATAAAAAATATCATCAACATACACAGAGAATTACAGTGTCTGTTGGACGATGTCGAGTGAATAAAGAGACGTCAGCTAAACTCTGAGTGAACCCAACCGCACTAACCGTCTGGCTGAACTTATCAAACCATGCCCGAGGAGATTGTTTGAGACCATAAAGTGATTCTTTCAGATGACATACAAGACTCCCCTATGGTCTCAAACCCGGGAGGTTTGTGCATATAGACGACCTCCAGGAAAACATCATTGAGAAAAACATTTTTGACATCCAATTGATGCAACGTCCAATGTCGATGAACAGCAAGGGAGATCAAAACACAAACAATGTTGAGTTTTGCGATTCGTGAAAAGGTCTCATCATAATCTAGACCTTGTTATTGAGTAAAACCACGAGCCACAAGACGAGCCACAAGACGGTGAAAGGTCCCATCTGGATCATGTTTAATGGCAAACAACCACTTACAACTCACACATGGTAGTGCAGGAGGAAAAGGGGCAAGATCCCAAGTGTGATTTTCCCAAAGAGCTGACATTTACTCATCCATGGCTGCCCGCCACCACGGATGTTGAAGAGCCTCCTAGATAGAGGTAGGGGTGGTAATAGAGGATATAGAAAGTGCAAACCTTTGGAGGTCCGAAGAGAGGCGGTGTAAGGAGACATAATTCGTCATCGGGTGAGCAGTAGAGGTGGTTGCCGGATCTGTAGGTCGCAAAATATAATCAGTGGCGGACATCTCCCGTAGAGTCGAAGACGAAGAAGGGCGACGAGTATATACCCGAAGGAGAGGTGGTTTTGGTGGGAATGTTGTGGGAAGAGGAGGGGGATTGGTAGGATAGGCGTGGGAAGGAGAGGTGGGAGGTTAGAAGGAATAGGGACAGCAGACCACGGAGGGAGAGGCCGAGTTGGAGACTCCGTTGGTTGAGAATGATAGGGCAGGTCCTCGAGAAAGGCGATATCAGCAGAAGTAACAACCTTGCGATCCTTGGGAGAGAAGCATGTGTAGACCTTCTGAATTCGTGAGTAACCAACAAACATATACTTCGTGGCACGTGAAGCGAGCTTGTCAATGGAGGAACAAAGATTATGAACATAGCAGACGCAGCCAAATACACAAAGTGGGACGAAAAATGGGTTTGTGGAAGGAAACAGCAGATTAAAGGGGGAGGCAAAGTTGAGAACGGAGGTGTAACATCCCAGTATTAACGTGGCGTGTACCTTTATTTTCGGGATGCAATCTCGAGTAAAATTAAGCTAGTCGGAGAACCGTGAAGGTATTTCCTAATTTTAATTGATTTCTTTTTAGTGGCGAGTTAATGATTTAGGGGAAAAATGATATATCTTAACCCCTCCCCCCCCACCAGTCCAACCGGCCCGGCGATTTCAGAAATCCCACAGACACGCCGCATTGAGTAAATCCCGAGCTTGATATCACGAACAACTCTTACTTCCGCTCGTTTCCCCGTCTGCTTCTTCTCTCGTAACCGTAGTTACACCCGACGGCACAAACTCCAGATCGGCCCTTCCTCCTTGACGAAACCAGGCGCCGACTCCTCCCTCTACAGACTCTGGCGACCTTCCTCCTCCCTTCTGGTGTCGTGGGAGGCTTTGTTCCTAACCCCAGCCAGTGGCAGAAGTTTCCTCTTTCGCCGTTTTTGGTTCTGGTGAGTGTGTTTTGCTCTTTCTCCTCCTATTCTAGGGTTTCTTCACTTGTTTATCATTGATTTTACGCTAATGCCTTGGCGATTTCAAAAACTGCAGGGGTTGGCATTCCTGGGTGTTAAGGCTTGTTCGATTTTGGTGTAAACCCTGTCGTAAGGTTAAGGTAATGAACTTTCGTTGGGTTTTCCTATCGAATCAGTTATGTCACGCTCACATTGGCAAGTTTTAAAGTAACCCTAAATTTTGTGGGATCTAATTTCATAGATATTTTCACTTTATTT
Source organism: Platanthera zijinensis (assembly GCA_039513925.1). Classification (NCBI taxonomy): domain Eukaryota; kingdom Viridiplantae; phylum Streptophyta; class Magnoliopsida; order Asparagales; family Orchidaceae; genus Platanthera; species Platanthera zijinensis. The sequence goes on from CM077079.1 coordinate 231,923,224, forward strand.
CAGATTTGTTGAAGTCTGGGTGCTACGAATCGGGGAAGCTTCGCATATTTTACCACTGATTTGTGGTGAGATCTTTACCTCTGATTTCCTTTGCTTTCAGAGAGATTCTAATGAGCGGGTTAAGCTCACTTAGAAATCGATTCTAATCCTATGAATTATATGGATTTTATTTTAGGTTTTCCTAGCTTTTGAAAAGGGGATATTTTATCTCTTATTGGAGGAGTTCGCCGTGAGCAAACCTCTTGAAAGAAGGATCATGTCACATCGCCGCGTGCAAAACTAGGTCAAACGCTTAGGCTTAATTTAGTAGATTCAGTATCATGAAAATCCTAAGTCCAGTGTATTTAACCAGAGTCCTACCCCGTGTTTGACTCACTGAACACCAGTCTAAGTTAATTCAAAAAAGTGGCGAAGAAGGATTACCCTTGTGATTCTGGTGGAGGCACACCACCGTATTTTCAGGGTCAGTGAGCCACCACTCATAATTCAAGCTCAGGGTCGATGACCCTTGTTTCAGATATGGAACTCCTCAAATAAGAGTCTGTGTTCCATTTGAGGGACATCTAGTTCAGGGCACCATCAGGTTTGCCACTCAGAACGCAGTTTCTAGTTGTGCACAGTCGTCCTTAGTGACATGAGTTGATAAAAAGTTAATGAAACATATTGAAACTTACAACGGATATAACTCCAAAACTTCAGAAATCAATGATTTACACAAATAAGAAAATAGTGTATCAGATCACACGATAGATTGAATCTATGTCAGACCATGATTTCAAGTGTCGCATTTAATATTAGAATAATTACGCAAACTTTTAAATTCAAGTATTATTCACCTAAAATCTTTTTTTAAGTGTTGCTGGAGAGAATAATTTTTCTTACTATTCAGTGAGCCTGATCCATTTGGAACTTGTTTTTACAGGGGGACTCGGGCCAAGGGATTCACTTAGGTTATGCGGCGCAATCTTCAGTCGTCAATTCTGTTCAGTTGTACCACTATTGTTGTACTTACTTTTATTTAGCCGACACTATGTATTTGTTGTATTCACTCATGTTTTGTATCCGTTTATTTCAGACTGACGGTATATCAGTGTCATAATGTTGTTTACTGTTTTAGTTGGCTCTATGAATTCAGCTTCTCTGAGGTACATTTTTTCCCATGGTATATATATATTTCTTACTCAACTTCTTTTAGTTTTCTTTTAACACTTTTAATTTATCTGATTTATACCAGTTTATATACTGTTAGTTTACTTTTTATCGCGGGCCTGATCGGACTGCTGATTTCCTGTTAAACTAGGATTGGGGTGTTTCAAATTGGTATCAGAGTCAGGTTTTGGATCCTTAGACCCGGAAAATTCATAGAGCCATAGGGTTGTGTCAGAATCAAACTCTCGTCAGTAGGGTCATCAAGTTTGGTCTAACTCTTAGTTTGTGCAGGTGTATGAAAATATTTTCAATAATAGATTTTTCAGATATATTATTAGTAATAATAATTCCTTTTCTATGTCATTTAAGCACCTCGAGCTAGTGATGCGGGACAATCATCACGTCAGAACATTGTTCTTGATATCGCCATGGGTCATGCTAATGTGCGCCACCTGCGCCACCTACACCAGCAGCATCAGAATCGACTGATTTGGCATCCCATATTGCCAAGGCAGTAGTTGTCGCATTATTGGAATTTCAGAGAGGGGTCTGCCTGTAGGGATCGCAGCTCCAGTTCCTGCTCCAGTCCCTGCACTGGTAGCCGTGGAGGTCAGTATGGATCGTTACTTAAGAGATTTTAGATACCTCCACCCTTCCAATTACAGTGGGGATGGAACCCAGATGGATACAGATGATTAGATTGCTAACACCGGGGATTTACTGAATGTTATAGAGTGTCCAGAAAACAAAAAGGTTCCCCTGACAACTTTCCTCCTTCGGAGTGAGGCAAAAATTTGGTGGACTAAGTATCTAGCAGATGATCCCGTAGGTAAGATGTTACAAATTCTCTCTTCTATTAGAAAATAATATCTTTTAGTGTGGTGTAACGTGACATTCATCCTTGTCAGGTCGTACAGTCGATATGTTTACTTGGAGAGTCTTTTCTAGGGCTCTTGCGAATTGGTTTGTGCCCCCTTCTACTCGTCGAGGTCTCCAAGAGAAGTATCTTAGGCACTTCCAAGGGGATAAGACTGTCACCGAGTACGAGTGAGAACTTACTCACATATCTCGCTATGCGGGCTTGATGCAAGGGGATAAAGCTGAGAAGTGCAACTGTTTTGTGGATGGCCTGCGAGATTCTTTGAGACAGTTGTTGATGACCATGGTCAATAAATATTACAGGAGTTTGGTGGATACGACAAGAAGATTAGAGGCCTACCAGTAGCGAGTTCAAATGCGTGATAGTTTCCGCCCCAAGCGGCCTCTTAGTGGGCCACCATTTCAGCAGGATAAGGTCATCCAAGTGACCGCTGGAATAAGAAGCGGAAGGCCGATTCTAAGCAGACAAATCAGTCTGGGGGCAAGCCCAGAGACTACGTCCTTTACCCTAAATGGAATCGCCATCATTACGGAGAATTTGTGGCTACTTCAGGCGTATGTTACAAGTGTCAGAGAGCTGGACACATTGCGCGGAATTGCCCAGAATCTGCGGGAAATCAGGTAATTTGACCTTATGCTTGGTGATTTCCTTTTATCCAGGACCTTTCCTTGTAAGTTTAACATTTGTTCTGTATCATGACTTACAGTCGAAATACGAGCTTGGCGGCTCGAGTGGAATTGATAAAGGGAAGGCAGTGGCGGTTGCTGACCTGAAGCTAGCTTCAGGACGCAGTCTGGTTCAGCCTCGAGCTTATGGTCTTAGCCAGCAGGAGGATGTGGTGACAGGTTTGGAACCTTAGATTTTAGAATGTTTATATCTTTTTATCCCAGCAATACTTAAAGATAATATTATAAGTTTGCATATAGGTATCCTCATAATTCATAGCAGGCCGTCTAAGGTCCTCTTTAATACGGGTGTATCACACTCGTTCATAGCAGGACCTTTTGCGTGTAAACTTGGCCTAGAAGTTGTCACCAACCCGATTACATTAGATGTCATAAAGCCTAACGGTTCGGTGATGCAGACCAGTTGTAAGTGTAAGGCCCCAGTTTTATTCGGAGAAGCAGAAATCGTAGTGTAGGAGCCCCTTTTGCCTATTGCTGAGTTTGATTTGATATTGGGTATGGATTGGCTGACTGGCGTGAATGTCAAGATAGATTAGAGAAGGAGATTCAGCTAGAAGGACCTGATCAGTCTCTCATTACCTTTCGAGGCTTGAAAGGAGTTTCCAAGTTGATCATCTCTTCAATAAAAGCAATGAGGCATGTCAGTAAAGGGTCTTGGTGTTATTGCATGAGGAAGCCAAAACCATTTTACAAGAGGTACCAGTGGTCTGTGAGTCTCTCGATGTTTTTCCCGATGAACTACCTGGTGCTCCTCCCTCCAGAAAGATTGATTTTCAGATTGACCTTATTCCTGGATCTACCCAGTGGCCAAGGCTCCTTACCGCATGGCTCTCAGAGAGTTGGCTGAGTTAAAGATCCAGTTGCAGGAGTTACTTGATTTGGGATTCATCAAACCCAGTACGCCATCGTTGAGAGCTACGGTCCTTTTTTTGAAGAAAAAAGACGGTAGTTTGAGGTTGTGTATTGACTATCGAAAGTTGAATAAACTTACCATTAAGAATAAGTATCATATTCCAAGGATAGATGATTTGTTTGATCAATTTAAGGGGTCTTGCACATATTCAAGTTGAATCTGAGGTCGGGATACCATCAGTTAAGGATTCGAGATGAGAATATCCAGAACACAGCATTTAGTTCCAGATATGGGCACTTCGAGTTTGTGGTCATGTCGTTTAGGTTGACCAACGCCCCATCTGCATTTATGCATCTGATGAACATGGTGTTCAGAGAGTTTTTGGACCGATTCGTCATTGTTTTTATTGATGATATCCTAGTGTATTCTAGGAGCAAGGAGGAGCATGTCACGCATCTCAGGACACTTTTGAGCACTCTTAGGCAGAATCAGTTATATGCTAAGTTTTCTAAGTGCGAGTTCTGGCTCCCAGAAGTGGCATTCTTGAGTCACGTGGTTAGTAGAGATGGACTTGTCGTTGATCCAAAGAAGATTGAGGCGATCAGAGATTGACCAAGGTCGAAGACAGTTGCAGAGGTTCGTAGTTTTCTGGGTTTGGCAGGCTACTATAGGAGATTCATTTAGGGTTTTTCGAGGATAGCCCTTCCACTGACTTCGCTTGCCAGGAAGGGAAGAGCATTTAGTTGGACCTTAGAGTGCGAGTCCGCTTTTGAGAAGTTGAGACCAAGTTGTTAGATGCACCAATACTATGTCTTCCTTCAGGCGTAGATGGCTTTTAGATTTACAGTGATGCTTCAGGTCAGGGTCTGGGTTGTGTTCACATGCAGCATGAGAAGGTTATAGCTTTTGCGTCCAGACAACTGAAGAATCATGAGAGAAATTACCCGGTGCACAATTTGGAGTTAGCAGCTATCATCCACGCATTGAAGATTTGGAGACACTACCTCTACGGTGTACTATGTGAGGTCTTCACAGATCATAAGAGCCTCAAGTACATCTTTGATCAGCAGGAGCTCAACATGAGGCAGTGTAGGTGGCTCGAGTTTTTAGCAGATTATAATGTGACTATTCAGTACCATCCGGGAAAAGCTAATGTTGTAGTGGATGCTCTCAGCAGAAGGAGTTCTAGTTATTCTCTCATCGTCCAGCAGGAAGAGTTGGTATGAGCCTTGGAAAGGCTAGAGATCAGTGTGGTGTCGCACACTAGTTTTGGCCCTGTCAGTTTGGGATAGATTGAGATAAAGTGCGACATCAAAGAGAGGATCTGTGATGCCTTGCACTTAGATCCAAAGATGGCAGAGATTTTTGATTTGACTCAGGCAGGTCAGAGAGATGATTTCATGGTTTGTGATGGGTTGTTATTATTAAGGACAGAGTGTGCACTCCTGATGTCGGACACCTTCGTGAGGATATTTTAATTGAAGCTCATAACTCCAGTTATTCCATACATCCGGGCAGCACGAAGATATATGCAAACCTCAAGAAGTCAGTTTGGTGGCTAGGACTTAAGGGAGATCTCTCAGCCTATGTGGGGAAGTGCGAGACTTGCAAGTTGGTTAAGGTGGAGTGTCAGAGGCCTGGAGGCAAGCTGCAACCTCTTCCTATTCCAGAGTGGAATTTTGAAGACATCTCTATGGATTTTGTGCATGGCCTCCCTAAATCCCAGAGTGTGAATGACTCGATTTGGGTGATCGTGGATCGACTGTCTAAGGTTGCACATTTTATTCCCAACAAGAGGACCGATCAGGGTCCAAAGTTGGTCAAGTTGTATGTTGTTAGAAGAAGCCAAGCCGGGCCCACAATGGGTTGACCGGACACACCTGGCCGACTGCAGTCTAACGCATCCCAAACCAAATCACCTGGGTTCCACCTCGGTTTAATCCCAGGTAGGTTGTTAGGCCCGGGGCTCGAACCCGGGCCATCTTTTGTTAGAAGAAGCCAAGTCGGGCTCACAATGGGTTGACCGGACACACCTGGCCGACTGCAGTCTAACGCATCCCCAACCAAATCACCTGGGTTCCACCTCGGTTTAATCCCAGGTAAGTTGTTAGGCTCGGGGCTCGAACCCGGGATCTCTTTATCAAACCCTTATTCAGGGACCAGATACCCAACTGTGCTGCATCACAGTTGGGTATTTTGTTAGAAGAAGCCAAGTCGGGCCCACAATGGGTTGACCGGACACACCTGGCCGACTGCAGTCTAACGCATCCCCAACCAAATCACCTGGGTTCCACCTCGGTTTAATCCCAGGTAGGTTGTTAGGCCCGGGGCTCGAACCCGGGACCTCTTTATCAAACCCTTATTCAGGGACCAGATAACCAACTGTGTTGCAGCACAGTTGGGTATTTTGTTAGAAGAAGCCAAGCCGGGCCCAAAATAGGTTGACCGGACACACCTGGCCGACTGCAGTCTAACGCATCCCCAACCAAATCACCTGGGTTCCACCTCGGTTTAATCCCAGGTAGGTTGTTAGGCCCGGGGCTCGAACCCGGGACCTCTTTATCAAACCCTTATTCAGGGACAAGATACCCAATTGTGCTGCACAATTGGGTATCTTGTCCCTGAATAAGGGTTTGATAAAGAGGTCCCGGGTTCGAGCCCCGGGCCTAACAACCTACCTGGGATTAAACCGAGGTGGAACCCAGGTGATTTGGTTGGGGATGCGTTAGACTGCAGTCGGCCAGGTGTGTCCGGTCAACCCATTGTGGGCCCGGCTTGGCTTCTTCTAACATATGTGGATGAGATAGTTCGTCTTCATGGTGTGCCGAAGTCTAGTGTGTCAAATAGAGATGGTAGATTTACTGTCAGAGATTGCAGATATGATCAGGAGCGTTTGGGTACTCAGTTGAAGTACAACACAGCCATCCATCTCCAGACGGGTGGACAAACAAAGCGTACAAATAGAACCATGGAAGACATGCTTCGCATGTATATCTTGGACTTTGCTAGTAAATTGGTAAAGTAAGTCTCTTTGGTTGAATTCTCCTATAAAAATAGTTTTCAGACGAGTATCGACATGACACTATTCGAGGCTTTGTATGGCAGACGTTGTCGGACACCGTTATGTTGGGCAAAAAATGAAGAGAGAGCTTCTAGCAAGAAAACCTGGATGGATAAGACCACAGACCGAGTCAGACTCATTCAAGGGCGCATGAGGATTGCTCAAGGCAGACAAGCCAAGTATTACGATCAAAGGCATAGAGCAGTTGAATTCAAGGTTGGAGACTACGTTTATCTGAAGGTTAGACCAGTCAAGGGAGTCTCTAGGATAAAAAAGATGAAGAAATTGAGTCCTAGATTTGTGGGTCCATTCGAGGTACTAGAGCGCAGAGGTGAGGTTGCATACAGGTTGGCCTTACCTGAGGATATGAGCGGATTACATGACGTATTCCACGTCTCCTATCTAAGGAGAGCAGTCAGAAATCCAAATCAGGTGATCAATACTAAGGATGCACCGATTGAATCAATTTGAGTATTAGTATTTTGTCAGTCAGGATTGTGAACTCAAGAATTCAGAAGCTCAGGAACAGAGAGATCTGTATGGTTAAGGTCCTTTAAATGAATTGTGGTCGACATGAGTATGCTTGGGAAAGAGAGGACGAACTTCGTGGCAATACAGATTATGTGTTCCGCTTCGATTTAGGTATGTTTGTAATTTTTGAGAACAAAAATTTATAAAATCCCAGTATTAACGTTGTGTGTAACTTTATTTTCAGGATGCGATCTCGAGCAAAATTAAGCTAGTCGGAGAACCGTGAAGGTATTTCCTAGTTTTAATTGATTTCTCTTTAGTGGCGAGTTAGTGATTTAGGGAAAAAATGATATATCTTAAACCCCCTCTACCGGTCCAACCGGCCCGACGGTTTCAGAAACTGCATAGACACGCCGCATTTAGTAAATCCCAAGCCTGATATCGCGGACAACTCTTACTTTTGCTCGTTTCTCCGTCCGCTTCTTCTCCCGTAACTGTAGTTACACCCGACGGTAGGAACTCCAGATCGTCCCTTCCTCCTTGCCGGAACCAGGCGCCGACTCCTCCTCCCTCTATAGACTCTGGAGACCTTCCTCGTCCCTTTCGGTGTCGTGGGAGGCTCCGTCCCTAACCCTAGCCGGTGGTAGAAGTTTCCTCTTTCGCCGTTTTTGATTCCGGTGAGTGTATTTTGGTCCTCCTCATATTCTAGGGTTTCTTCACTTGTTTATCATCGATATTACCCTAATGCCTTGGAGATTTCAGAAATTATAGGGGTTGATATTTTCGTGTGTTAAGACTTGTTCGATCTTGGTGTAAACCCTTGCCGTGGGGTAAAGGTAATGAACTTTTGTTGGATTTTCCTTTCGAATCAATTATGTCTCGGTCACATTGGCAAGTTTTAAAGTAACCCTAAATTTTGTGAGATCTAATTTCATAGATATTTCCACTTAATTTTAGATTTGTTGAAGTGTGGGTGCTGCGAATCGGGGAAGCTTTGCAAATTTTACCACTGATTCGTAGTGAGATCTTTACCTCCGATTTCCTTTACTTCCAGAGTGATTCTAATTAGCGGGTTAAACTCAATTAGAAATCGATTCTAATCCTAAGAATTATATGGATTTTATTTTATATTCTCCTAGCTTTTGGAAAGGGGATATTTTGCCTCTAATTGGAGTAGTTCGTCGTGAGCAGACCTCTTCAAAGAAGAATCATGTCACCTCGCCGCGTGTACGAACGTCGTAACACCACTGTAAGAAACTTGACTCATTTAGTCTATTAGTTCAGAGTATGTTTAATTCATGAATTAACTATGTTGGTATATGCACTTGAAATTACAAGTTCCTATAGCAGAACCAGGTCAAAGGGGTAGTTGTACGCTTAGGCTTAATTTAGTATATTCAGTGTCATGAAAATCCTAAGCCCAGTGTATTTAACTAGAGTCCTACCTCGTGTTTGACTCACTGAACACCAGTCTAAGTTAATTCAGAAAAGTGGCGAGGAAGGATTACCCTCGTGATTCTGGTGGAGGCACACCACCGTATTTCTAAGGTCAGCAGGCATTCTAGTCATGGCGTCTCATAGGCGTCGCCTAGGAGATGCCTAGTCGTCCTAGCGTCCAATTGTGAACAAGGAGTTGAGCGTCTTATCTTTTAAAAAAACTTAAGGAAATAGACAGCGGTTTATATAAAAACTGATGTTTATTCGAGCATAAAGAAAGGTTTTTATATAAATTGTTGTTTATTTTATCTTGAACCAAAAAATAGACAACGGTTTATATAAAAACCGATGTCTATGCTAGAATAGACAGCGTTTTATATAAAAACCGTTGTCCATTCTACCCTGAACCCGAGAATAGACAACGGTTTTTATAAAAACCGTTGTCTATGCTATCTATTTTAAACCGTGAGCCGTAAATTTTAGCTTTTACCCCGACTTTTTAGTTATTACAGTCGTTGATTTGTGCGAAAAATCCTAAAAGCGATATTGTGAAAGTTTATGCTCTTATTTGCTTCGATTTAACGGTTCTTCTTCGACATATCTCATTTAGATATATTATTTCTTCATTTTCTCAGTTTTGAGCTCTTTAGTAATGTCTTTATTATTAATAGTAATAATAATATAAACATTGTGTAGCAGGCAGTCACTGAATCTTCCAATCTCATGTTTTTGCTATACAAAATGCATATAAACAACACAATGTGCATTTTTATATTTGATACCCTAAAAAATACACTGACTCTATATATTTGTACCTCAATATTATTCTAATTGTTGCATTTTAATTTTCGTTTTGCTTCAAAACAAAAACATCAGCGTTTTCGTTTTGGGGCAAAACGAAAACGCTTGTTCGTTTGTATATGTTTAAACCAGCTGCATTGTCTGTTTCCACGGTGGTGCGATTTCTAGTGGTGGAGGAAGAAGAGGAAGAGCAGAAATCCCTACAACGCAACACTAGCGTATGCTCTTCGAAGCATTAGATCGAGAACAGAAACTTCCGTTCTGATTTTAGGAAAGGATATTCCTCAGGCGGCATTGATAGCTGTTTTGACCACGGGAGAGGTGGATGGCGTAGCTGGTGGTTGCCGGAGTTCGGAAGAGAGAGAGGATCGGACCTGGAAGAGTTGGAGAGATCGGCCATGAGGTTTAGAGAGAGAAATAAAGAGAGGGAGAGGAGATTGAAGCTTTCGGCCATGGCCGCTTGACGAGGAAGGAGCTCGAAGTCTCGGAGAAGAAATCCGATTTTTTATTTTCAAAACCGAGCAAAACGGAGCTCGAGGTCTGTTGGGGCTGGGCAAAGTTAGGAGGAATGAAAACCGAGCGTTTTCAGTCAAAACCAAAACCGTGCAAAATAGCCAAACGAACACCTGTTTTTGAACCAGTTGTTTAGGGTTTTTTTAGGGTTTTTTTAGGATTTTCTTATTACAGAAAAATAGATGATAAAGGATCTTCATCAAAGTCAACAAGAGATTTCACTAAAATGAATAAAATAAATAAGATTAGGCTAGAGGGGAAAAAGATTATTATTTCTATGAGTGATGATGGTCGCATTATTCTCAGGCCTAAAACAAATAAATTGATGAGTTTTATGGCTACTCTTGTGAGGTGTTATGTGTTAATTACATATGGTAGATGAAAGAAAATTGATAAACTTAAAGATCAAATATGGGTAGAATTAAATGTACGTAACTTTGTTATTAGTGATCGCATATCTGTGTTTTTTTAGTTAATTATTAATTAATATTGTCTATTATTTTAAGATTTATTTTGATAATATTAATAGTTTTCGCAATACATTAATGAAAAATATGGGTGAAAGTTGGAGGTCTTGAAAATCCAAACTTTTTGTCACTTATGTAAAGGATGTTGATTTGGAGCATTGATACAATGTATTTATCAAGTATAATTTTATTACTCCTGAAAATTGGAGAGTTTTTGTCGACCATCGCACTACTCCGGAATATATAGTTATGTGTTTTTATTAAATTCAATGTTTTATATCATTTATTAACTTTGTAATCAATCTAAGTATTAACAAATATTTATTTGGGTAAGAGAAAAGTAAGATTATTATAGAGAAAACAAAAACACATAAGACTTTTCATACTACTTCCAGAATGGATTATTCTGGATTAGAAAAAAGTATGATATTAGATTTCTACTTCTCTCGTATTTTTTAATTTAAAAATTGATTTTCTCAATAATTTAAATGATAATTTATTTTCGTTTTATTTCAAGCTTGATTACAGTAAAAATACAGTTTATTTCCTTGATCCCTCAAAGCGTGACATTCGTGATGATATTTAACATGTCATTAAAAGATAAGTTTTTTAATTATTATTTTTCCTATTTGGAATTCAGGTTTGCTATAAACTAAAAAAATTTATATTTTATAAAGTGCATTTAACGGTTTTGCAAAGCATCGGAATAACCGTTTTCACAAACCAAAGATTTTAAAGTGGAAACCGATAAGCTATAGCCTATGTGAGTATATGTATTGTATTTTTTTAAATATTTAAAAAATTTAAATTAAAATGTTTACCATTTGTTTATTTTTTTAGTGTTCAAAACAACCAGATAATATTCAATGTGAGTATTATATCATGTGCTACATAATTGACATAACAGATACTTTTAGGAGCATGACAATATCATCATTGGTAAGTTAAGTGCATATAGATTGATAAATGAAAATAATTATGTTAAATTGATTTTAACAAATATTTTTTTATTGCAGATCTATGATGGAGTGACGTAATTTCATAGGAGAAAATTAATAATATTTGAAATAAGATTTGTGATTATATAATCACTACTTGTGCTACATGATTGACAAATATTTTTTTATTGCAGATCTATTTATTGTGTTACCTCACACTTGTGTAGAAGTAGAACAAATGAACATGCTCTTTAAATGGTCATTAAATGAGCACGGTCTTTATTCTTTAAATGGTCTTTAAACTATTTATTGTGTAGAATAATTGCAGTTCATTTGATAGTTATACACTTTTATGCCTCATGTGATGATTTCTTTAGCTTAAGAATAACTGGTTATTTCATTAATATAATCACTTTGTCATGTGTCCATTTCTTTTAGTATGGAAATTGACCCGACCTAACTCTGCATTCTATAGGTTTTGTTTGTGAAAGATGGAAGACCAAAACATCGGTCTTGTTTCATCCGTTGATAGCAATGATCTTGATTCAAAAATAAATTCTAAAAGAAAAGCAAAGTCAAAAAAACCTAGATGGAAGTATAAACATTGGGCCTACCTAAAATCTAAAAAGTACAGTTAAATGCAATTTGTGTGATAGATTGATTAAAGGTGGAATCAAAAGGTTGAAACAACATTTATGTGGCGGGTATGGAGATGTATCAATGTGTTTTAAGACTAATTCTGAAATAACAGTTGAGATGAATTCAGCTTTTAATGATAAAAAAAGTACAATGTGGATTTGACTGTTGATGATGATAATGAGAGTGAACAAGAAATAGAGCAAACAGGCTCACAGAATGTATCCTCAGCATTATCTATAACTAAATCTCCATTTGTCTCAAGTTCTGGGACAAGTTTCAAAAAGAGAAAAGTAATCAATTTGTCATAAAAAGGGGCCCTATGAATGCTCATGTGAGACGTGCTCCTGAAGATGTAGTTGATGATAGACGTGTTAAAGGTGCTGCATAAACTACTATTGGGAGATGTTTTAGATCTCCTGAAGAAAAAAAGAGAGTTGATAGTTATGTTGTCGATTGGTTCTATGAATGTGGAATTTCATTCAATGTTGCAAAAGCACGAAGTTTTGAAGTAATGCTTGAAGCAGTTGGACAGTATGAGTCTGATTATAAAGGTCTTATTTATCATAATTTACGAGTCCCTTTGTTATTGAATACAAAAGATACAAATTAAGAAGATAAAGACAAAGTATCAAGTGTATTAGAGGAGATATGGTTGCACTCTTATGTCGGATGGTTGGACAGACAGGAGAGAGAGACATAAGATCAATTTCCTAGTCAGCTGTCCAGAAGGAACTTATTTTATGGGTTCCGTAGATGCATCCGGTCATATTGAAGATGCTACAATGTTATCAAAGTTGCTTGATAGTAAGATTATAGAGATAAAAGAAGAGTGTGTTGTTCAAGTAAATTTTTTTGTTATATTAATTTTCATATTTCATGTTTAATAGTCTACAACTATAGATATATAAAAAGTTATGTTGTATGCAGGTAGTGACTGACAATGCTTCCAATTATAAGACAGTTGGTAAAATTTTAATGGAGAAAAACCCACATTTTTTTGGGACTCCTTATGCAGCTCATTGCATTGATCTCATGCTAGAAGATATAGACAAGTTACAACAAAACAAAATGGTGATAAGAAAGGCAAGGATGATTACAAATTTCATCTACAGGCACACTCGTTTACTTGATGCAGTAAGAACTACTATAGGTGGTGATCTAGTGAGGCATTCGGTGACTAGATGTGCAACATCATTCCTTACTATACAGAGTGTGCTTAAGCATGAGGAGAAGCTGAAATTATTCTTTGCGTCGCCTTGGTGGAATATTGCTAATTTGGTAAAAACTGAAGCCGGAAAACAATTTGTTGAAACAATACTTTCAGCTGTTTTTTGGAATGGAATAAGAGATTGCTTAAAAGGAGGAAAGTTACTGATTATCGTTTTGCAATTAATAGATGGAGATGAAATGTCAGTTATGTCTGAAGTATATGCGGCAATGGAAGAAACTAAATAAAAGATCAAAAAACATTTTGATAACAAAGAAAGATTATTTAAAAAGATTACTAAGATTGTTGAAAATAGATGGACAAATCAAATGAAGCAAAAATTGTATAGTACAACTTTGTTTATAAATTCAAGCAAATACTTTAAATATGAGGAAAAACATAATGATGATGCTTAGAATATTCAAGATGCTTTCAATTATGTTTTTGCAAGACTAGTGTCTGATCAACAATTGCAAGACAAGATTGCATAACAAGGTACTAATTACAAAGCATCTCGAAATAGTTTTGGAAATTTTATGCCTATTAGGCAACGAATCACCTATAAATCCAAGTATTGATTACGTTTTTATTTTTTTCTTAAATTATTTATATGTTAAATAATTTAAATTTGTCTTAAATAAATAATGGATTGGTGGGGTGCACATGGAGGACCGAATATTGACCTTACAAAGGTACCATTGTGCATACTTGGCTTATGCTATTCTTCTTCTAGTTGCAAGAGCAATTGAAGTACTTTTGAATTTGTAAGAATACAAATATTTAATATAAAATTTAATATTTTTATATCTACTAACAAGTTTGGAATTATTTTGATTCAGATTCACACAAAGAAAAGAAATAGATTGAAACACCAAATGTTTAATGATCTTGTATACATCAAATATAATCGTCGTCTACAAGCACGATTCCAAGAAAGACGTGAAAAGGGAAGAAATTACAACTGTTTAGTGCTTGATGAACTAGATTGAAATAGTGAGTGGATGATTAACAAATCAGAGAATACTCTAGTTTTTGATGATGATCTCACATGGGAAGCTGTAGAGAAAGCAATTGGAACTAGGACTCGAAATTTACAAAGTGGAGCTCCAGCTAATCTTTAACTAATAGCTGAAAGGGATGAAGATTTAGATCATTTTGGATTTGTCAATGATGATGAAGATATTGATGATAACTATGGGCAAATGACGAGTAGCTCAAACCAACAGAGCACATGCAATGCTAATAACGATTTACTAGATGTTGATTCTATTTGATCTTTTGATGATTATTTAAAATTTATCTTAAAAACATTATTTATGTTAGTGTGTATGATGATGACATTTTGGATTTGACCATGATATTATACTATGATATTTTTGTGTTCACTTTTTTGTTATTTCTTACTCTGAAGTCTGTATCGAATAACATTGTTTTTTCTTACTACTTACTACTTCATTGTATGAATATATTAAGAATTGAGATATCATGAATTCATGATAATAAAATATGTGGGTTTACTGCTTTATGGTATGAATGTGTTGAGAGTAGAAGGATGTAGGAGAAAGATAATTTAGTGAGTTTATTCTTCCACAAGGGGGTATTTATAACATTACAGAGGGGTGTCACGTCATCGATCCGTGTGCACCAATAATTCCAATAATAAAAACGTACAAAAAAGGATACCTAATTACTACTAATATTCTAATTAATAGTAATATTCAACTCTCCCCCTCAAGTTGAGAATATATATTTATCATTCCCAACTTGTCAATATTATTGTTGAAGTTGTCACTGCTTAGCCCTTTAGTGAAGACATCGGCAAGTTGATCAAAAGAGTTTACGAACGGAGTGCAGATATTTCCCTTGTCAAGGTGAACCGGAGACGCCCCACAAGAGGATGCGAGCATGGCGTCTCCGGTTTCCCTCTGATACCATGTGAGAACCCACCCACCCATATCGCATCTCAAAACCCAGGTGTTGAGATGAAGGGTGGCGGGGTACATAAACACGGAGGAGCAGGCGATGTGGGACTAATCCCAACCACAGAACCGTGGGGATATTCCGCCACACAGGGGGCCCACCGGGGTCAACACCCAGACCAGGAACGCGATGGGGAAAGCCACGGAGGCGGTCCCACACACACGGTCCTGCTGGCAAATTATTCTCAACACACCCCCGCAGCAGGACAACCGTACAACCTCTGATACCAAGTAGAAGGATGTAGGAGAAAGATAATTTAGTGAGTTTATTCTTCCACAATGGGGTATTTATAACATTACAGAGGGGTGTCACGTCATCGATCCGTGTGCACCAATAATTCCAATAATAAAAACGTACAAAAAAGGATACCTAATTACTACTAATATTCTAATTAATAGTAATATTCAACTTTGAGAAATCATGAATTCATGATATTAGAAGATTCAGAACCTGTGTGTTCATTGCTTACTGTCTTATGGTATTAATATATTGAGATTTGAGAATTTGAGATATCAGAATCTGTGTGCTTACTGCTTCATGGTATGAAGTAACAATCTGTATGGCTGTATTGGTAAACAATCTGTCTAAGTAAAAAAAACTGGAACTTTAGACAGCAGTTATTAAAATAACTGATGTCTAAAGTTCCTATACACTACGTTTTTTTAAAAAACTGCATTGTATAGTCTGTCTGGCAGACCTAGACAACTGTTATTATAATAACCGTTGTCTAAAGTCTGCAAGAAGGACTATAGACAACGGTTATTATAATAGCTGCTGTCTATAGTCTGCATTAACTTTTTTAAATATTTAGTTGTTGTCTTGCGACTTGCTCGCCTTACTGTTGTCTAGGCGTCCTCCTTGTCGCCTAAGCGTCCAGGCGCCCGGCGCTCGCCGTGATTCTCCTTGACGCCATGATAAGAATACTAATAGGCCACCACTCGTATTTCAAGCTCAGGGTCGATGACCTTTGTTTCAGATATGGAACTCCTCAAATAGGAGTTTGTGTTCCATTTGAGGGACATCCAGTTAATGGCACCATCAGGTTTTCCACTTAGAACGTAATTTCTAATTGTGCACAGTTGTCCTTATTGACATGGGTTAATAAGTTAATAAAACAGGCTGAAACTTACAACAGGATATAACTCCAAAACTTCAAAAATCAATGATTTACACATAAGAAAAAAGTATGTTAGATAACACGATAGGTTGAATCTATGTCAGACAACAATTCCAAGTGTCGCATTTAATATTAGAATAATTACGCAAACTTGAAATTCAAGTATTATTCACCTAAAATATTTTTCTTTAAGTGTTACAGGACGGAGTAATTTTACTTACACTCCAGTGGGTCTAACTCATTTGAAACTTGTTTTTACAGGAGGCTCAGGTCAAAGGATTCACTTAGGTTAAGCGGCGTAGTCTTCAGTCGTCAATTCTGTTCAGTTGTACCATTGTTGTTGCACTTACTTTTATTTAGCAGACATTATGTACTTGTTGTATTTCATTCATGTTTTGTTGTATCCGTTTATTTCAGACTGACTGTATATCAGTGTTATAGTGTTGTTTACTGTTTTAGTTGGCTCTGTGAATTCAGCTTCTGTGAGATACATTTTTTTCTCATAATATATATATATATATATTTTTACTCTACTTCTGATGTTATTATTCTTTTAGCACTTTTAATTTACCTGCTTCATGCCAGTTTATATACCATTACTTGGTTTATTTTTTATCGTGGGGCCGACCGAACTGCTGATTTCCTATTAAACTAGGATTGGGATGATTAAAGAGGAGGGCATGCGGTTAATAAGGTAGTAGGTTGTAGATACCGCAAAATTCCAATAGAGTGTGGGAACATTCATTTGTAACATAATGGAGTCTGCAACGTCAAGAAGGTGACGATTCTTATGTTCAGCAACATCATTTTGTTGGGGGGTATAAGCACAAGGGGTTTGAAGGAAGATCCTGGACTCAGCACACATGCGAGAAACCTCATGACTTGTATACTCACGGGCATTGTCGGTCCGAAGAGTTTTAAACATAATAGAGAACTGATTGTGAGTCTAAATAATAAAGGCACGAAAAATCCAAGTCAGATCAGAGTGATCATGAAGTAAATATAATCATGTCATTTGAGAGTAATCATCAATAAAAGTGAGAAAGTAATGATAACCAGAGGTACTCGTGGTTTCATAGGGTGCCCAAATATCGGAATGAACAAGATCAAAAGGAGCAGTGCTCCGTATAGAAGGTGGGAAAGTAGCATGGTGTTGTTTGTTGTACATACACGACTCGCATGTGAAGTTATGGAGGGGCTGATTTGTGAGAGCTTTCCGGAGTATGTTAAGTGGAGCCTGCCCAAGACGCTGATGCTACTCAACAGAGCTAATAAAGGAGAGAAGAGTGGAGTGAGGGGTCCAGGATGTAGAGACCATTCGACAGATGTCGTTTGCCAACGATATTATGCGTCTTGTGATCCTGCACAACACAAGAGGTAGAAGAGGATGTTACATAACAATCAAGATCTTGAGTGAGATGGTCAATTGAGAGGAAGTTGAAAGGAGAGCCCAGAACATGAAGAACTGAGCGAAGAGTGATGGAGGGGGTAAGGTAGATGTTAGCTGAGCCAGAGACAGGAATGGTGTCCCCACTAGCAATAGTAATGAATTTGGGATGCACAGAGGCCAAGTAATGTGATGGTTTCTGTGAGGTAATGTGATGAGAGGGACCTGAATCCAAAATCCAGGATGAACTATGAGCAAGACAGGAGAAACCACCATCTGAAATCGACACACCAGAGCCCGGGGAACGGGCGTCATCCCATAAAGTTACTGGATTTGGATGCGCAAGGCATCAATGTCAGGTTGAAATCTTTTAGAAGTAGAATGTGCAGCCAAGGGCAGAGGGCCAGTTCAGAGCAAGACAGTGATTTAGACACGACAAGCAGCGCGGCAAACAGAAGCAGCGAAACGTTGCGGTAACAACAGACAAGCAGTAAACACCAACAGAAAGCTTCAGCGGCAAGGACAAATAGCAGCAAGAGTCATCAGCGGCAAGAGAAGGCAACGGACAGGAGAATTGCGGTCAGGCGGCCTGGGGATGAAGCCGCGAGAAGCAAGTACGAAGCAGAGAACAAAGCTGCGTGAAGCAAAACAGGCGGCCTGGGCGAGCAAGCAGGGAGCAACGATCGATTGCAGCGACTAGAAGAAATTGTGGAGCACATCGCGAGTAGAGGCAGGAGCAGCGGCAAGGTTGAGCTGCGATATGAACCAAGGACCAGCAAATCGAGAGTGTTGAAGAGAGCGTGATCCGCGGCAAGATCGGGATCGGCAGATAGAGCTAGCGGCGGCAAGGGAAGCCGCAGCAAAGTTGAGCTGTGAAGAAGCCGCGGTCTGGAGACAAGGGGTTGCGGCCTAGAATAGGCTGCGGTCTGGAGACAAGAGGTTGTGGCTTGAAAGAAGCTGCAGTTTGGAGACAAGGGGATGCGGTCTGATACCAAGCAGCAAGATGTAACCGAGAAGAAGCCGCTGTCTGGAGACAAGAGGTTGTGGCTAGTTGAAGCAATGGACAGAGGAAATGATGGCCTAGAGAAGCGGTAACCTGACTGGCGGATTGACGGCCTGGCATGGACACCGAGCAGCTGGCAACAAATCTTTGCGACTATGAACTAGTAGCAAACTGTCAGCAAAAACTTGCGGCAAGAAAACACAGACTGTGGCTAGAGATGTGTGGCGGCAACGAGCAACAACTAGCAGGAGAGTAGGAGGCTGTGGCGACCAGAGGATGGAGAACGAAGGTCGTTGCGGCTAGAAGATTTACGGCGAGAGGCCGACCTGAGACAAGAAGCAGCCAGTAGAGTCCGGGCAGATCACAGCTGGAGAAGAAAGTCGAGGCGAATAGAACCGAGCAGACCGCGGGAAAGGAGAAGGCAGGGGGACCCACGAAGGAGAGGAGAAGACTAAAAGCAGGGGAGGAGAAAGGGGAGGGAGGTGGATCCACGGGATGTGAGATGTCGTTAGAAAAGTAGAGTTCGCAGGAGCAGAAGACAGGTGGGGTATGCGGTTAGACTAAAACTAACCGCCCAGAGCATAACATGAGAAGGAAATGTCGGACCAAAAGATCTGATACCATGTAATGAATTGAGAAAAACATAATTTTATTAATTTCTCAAATTTTATGGTTCCATACATACATCAATATACTTGTGCACTTATACATTTATATAAGAGTAGAAAGAGAAGGAATCATATCCTAAGATGTGGGACTAAACAAGCAACCAAGATTGGCATTAAGACGGGCAAATTTGGGTTTTTAAATATATTCTCTAATAGTTGGATTGCAAAATTTTGTAAAGATTGGTTATCCCTTCTGAAAACCAACCTATGTCGGTCCTAAGACCGGATGAAAAATGTTGAGTGTTATGTTAGGTAGATGACCAGCATTAAAATTTAGTCATCCTTATGAATATGGATCATTTGAGAAGTTGTGCAAAAGCTAGGTTGTTCCCCCTAAGGAACGCGTCGCAAATGCGGCGTCTTGACAAGTACTGTTGCATCTCTAGGACTTGGATATAGTGTTAAATATGCAAAAGCTCTCATCATATGGTCTGAATACGGCGTCTTGGCAAGGACCGTTGCACCTCAAAGAGGACTTGGGTGTAATGTTAAATAAGCAAAAGTCTTCACACATTAAACGTCCTAGGGTAGTATGTCGTAGGATTTGTGACCGACTTAGGTTTGGAAGTTGGAATATAGGTACATTAACGAAAAATATGATAGAAATAGTGGATACGATGATTAGGAGAAAGATAAATATTTTATGTCTGCAAGAGACTAGATGAGTTTTAAATAATGTATACAGGAAAAAATAAAATAAACAGTGAAGTATGTATTATTATGGATAATATTTGGAGGGATGAAGTTGTTATGATGAGAAAAGGTGATATAATCTTGGCTCTTAAATTGGTCATAGGGAAAAAAACTATCAAAGTGATCAGTGCTTACGCATCACAAGTAGAATTAAGTGAAGCTATTAAAGTGTAATTTTGGGAAGACTTGGATGATTTAGCAAGAGAAATCTCACAAATAGAGAAGATTTTCATAAGAGGAAACTTAAATAGACATATAGGGAAGGAAAATGTAAATTATACTGTCGTTCATGGAAGATTTGGAAATGGAGAAAGAAATGAAGAAGTACAAACCCTTTAAACTGTGTGATACCACATGAGTTAATTGTGACAAATAAGTTTTTCACAAAGAGGGAAGAACATTTAATTACTGTAGAGAAAAAGAGCACACAGATTTGGGAAAAAGTAAACTTTTTCATATAGTTCGTGTGTATGTAAATACAAGTATGAATACATATATATATAGGGAGAGAAGAGAGGGAAGAGTCAATTTCAAGATGTGAAGACTATTACAAGTAGAGGAAGAAGGCCTAAGATGGGTCCTTAATGGGCCATTACATGTTCTTTTCTAACACTCCCCCGCAAGCTGGAGTGTACAAGTCGTAGGCACTCAGCTTGGACAAGAACTAATAAAAAAGAGCACTTGGCAAAGCCTTAGTGAGAAGATCGGCAACTTGGTGTAGCAGAAATATGTTTCAGTTCCATCTACTTCATTTGAATCTTTTCCTGAATGAAGTGGCAGTCAACTTCAATGTGTTTCGTTCTTTCATAGAAGACGGGATTCTTGGCTATGTGAACGCAACTTGATTGTCACAGAGTAAGGTGGCAGGTGAGGAAAGTTTTACTCCCATATCACTCGGGAGACTCTCAAGTTATGTTAGCTCAGATACAACAGACGACGTTGAACGGTACTAAGCCTCGACCGAAGATCAAGCAACTACAACCTGTTTCTTACGCCGCCAGGTAACAAGATGACCTCTGAAGTAAGTACAAAAACGGCTAGTTGAGCGTCGATCATCCAGGGAACCAACATAATCAGCATTTGAATATGCAAACAATGTTGGAGTAGAGGAGGAGGTTCTGCATACCAGCCCTTGACCAGGAGCATTCTTCAGGTATCACAGAATGCGTTCGACAGGCTGTAGATGTGAAACCCGAGGAGAATGCATAAACATGCTGACAACCCCAACAACAAAGATATGTCAAGTTTTGTGACGGTTAGATATATTAGTTTTCCCACCAACCGTTGATATTATTCTGTGTTTGGAAGAAGATCTGCATCAGAGGCATGAGCATACAGCTTGTGATTAGCATCCATAGGGTTGTTAACTGGTTTACATCCAGAATATCCAGCATCCTGAAGAAGGTTGAGACCAAGGTTGTGGATGTCGGATATCGGGGACACGTCGTTTTAGATTTTTCATGTCGGTTTTAATATGTCGGGGGATATATCAGGGATATTTCATATATCGGGTTTTAATATTTAATTATTTATGTGTAATTATTTATAAATTTAATCCTTTTTAATTTATATGTATTAATGTATTAATAATTTGATATTTATTGAACTCCTAAATTTATCAAACTAATATAAATATTTTGTGTTACACAAATAATAACGGTATAACGCGTGAAATAAAACAGGACCAAGCAGAATGTCGGGGCGTTGTAGATGACAATGCAAGATGAGGAACCTTTAGTCCATAATTCATAGACAATGCATAATTGAAGTCGATAATGAACTTGAGCAAGGAAGAAAGTCAGAGGAAGGAAAAAACAACATAAACAATAAAACAATGTTGGTCTATTATCTATTATACCGTAAACACTAATTAAAATAAATTGAAAAAAATCAGTCAATAAAATGTCGGATATATCGGCCGATATATCGGCGAATATATCGATCAATAGCAGACATCAGAGGATATATTCCAAAAGGATATTTTGCAAAAAAATATCGAAAACGCATCGTTTTGTCCTTAAAACCTTTATGTCGGCCGACATGTCGGCCATGTTAGAGGATATCCACAACAGGTACTTCCGTTGAGATAACACAAGGCAATCAGAACGTCTTACGATTTTAAGGTCAAGAAAGTATCGAAGATTCCCTAGATCTTTCGTTTGAAAACAGAGCTGAGGTGTTGTTTGACCACTTAGATTCTTTTTGAATCATCTCTTGTGATTAGGATGTCATCGACATACACCAAAAGAATAACTGTCTCTGTTTTGCTATGTCAAGTGAATAGAGAAAAATCCGCCGAGCTCCGAGTAAAGCCAACCTCCCGAATAGCCCTGGCTAAACTTATCGAACCAAGCCCGAGGAGATTGTTTGAGAGCATAAATTGACTTCTTAAGGAGACAAACTTGGGACTTCCCCCGTGGTCTCAAACCCGGGAGGCTATCGCATGTAGACAGTTTTTTGGATATTGTCATTGAGAAATACATTATTGATATCAACTTGATATAAGGGCCAGTAGCGGTGTACAACTACTGAGAGGACATGAACTGTGTTGAACTTGGCCACTAGAGAGAATGTTTCCGCATAATCTAGACAATGTTGTTGAGTAAAGTCACGCGCCACCAGATGGGCCTTAAGTCGATCAATTTTCTTATAAGGTGCATACTTGATAACAAAGACTCATTTACATCCAACAGTAATTTGTCCTGAAGGAAGAGAAACCAGATCCCAAGTCTGATTATCCCAGAGGGCCATCATTTCTTCGTCCATTGCCGCCCGCCAGCCCAAATGTTGAAGAGCCTTCTGCACAGAGTTAGGTACAGAAATAGAGGATAATGAGATAGCAAAGGTTTGGAGCACCGGGTCCAGGCGATGTAAGGAGACATAATTTGTCAGGGGATGGGTTGTGGAGGTAGAAGTCGGGTCGACAGGTCACAGAGTGTCAGAGGTTGAAGTCGACTGCAGCGGGGCGACGGAGCGAAGAGGTCGTCGAGTATAAACACAAAGAGGAGGGTGGTTGGCGGAGACCCGAAGCTGGGAGGGGAACGAGAGGAGATGGTGGAGGAGACAGAACTGGTGGTGGTGGAGGAGACGTAATTGGGATGATAAGTCGTGGTAAGGGTGGTGATGGTGGAGAGGACGGCGGAGTGAGGAAAAAAGGTTGATCTTCCAGAAAGGTAACATCAGACGAAACTGTTACCTTGTGGGTAGTGAGAGAGTAGCAAACATAGCCTTTTTGAGTACATGAATAACCAACGAATATATGTTTGGTCGCCCGAGGATCGAGCTTGTCAGTGGAAGTACTAAGTAAGTGAACATAGTAGGTACAGTCAAATATTTGAGGTGTAAGGGGAAATGGAGGTGTGGAGGGAAAGAGGAGACTGAATGGGATGGCGTTGTCGAGGAGGGAGGATGGCAATCAGTTAATGAGATAGCATGTCATCAAAACCGCAAAGTGTCAATACGTCTTGGGAACATGGATTTGAATCGTAAGTGAGCGAACAACATCAAGATGTATGTTTTTACGCTCAGCCACACCATTTTGTTAGAGAGTATAAGCACATGACGTTTGATGAATGATTCCGAACTCAAAGCAGAGTTATTGAACTCATGGTCAGTGTATTCGCGAGCATTATCTGTCCGGATTATTTTGATTTGGTCGGAGAATTGAGTACGATTTTCAAGAACAAAAGCCCGAAATACACGAGGGAGCTCGGAGCGATCACGAAGTAAATACAACCATATCATGCGAGAATAATCATCAATAAATGTGAGAAAGTAACGATAACAAAAAATACTTGTTACTTTATGCGGGCCCTAAATATCAGAATGTACTAACATAAAAGGAGCAGAGCTCTGGGCACAATGCGGAGGATAAGAGAAACGATATTATTTCCCAAAATACAGGAATCAGAAGTAAAAGTAGAAAGATGAACATCTGGAAGAGCCTTCTTGAGAAGAGGAAGAGGAGCATGCAATAGAGGGATTTGGAAGAGGAGGCAACCCTTGAAGTTGAGCTGTGGAGTAACCATTGAAGTTGTTGGAGCTGGAGGCAGACTTTGTCAAGGTCAGCCCGAGAGGCAGAAGGGCTGAGGGCGGCAATAGAGGCATTTGGACGAGGAGGCAAACCATGCTTTCGATAGCAGGTTGCATCAAGTTGTCCATCCTTTCCACAGAACGAGCACTTAGACCTTGGCCGGCCATTTCGTCCCTTCCCCCGAGAGCCAATACGGCCCCCACGAGTAGCGGGAAGGAGTGGGAGTAATGGCGCAGAAGATTGCTGGAGAAAAGCCGGTGTTGGAGGGTCGAGAGCATCAGGAGGCGGTGAAACCTTTAGCAGCATGGAGCACACATCAGAGAATGATGGAATAGTAGCATAGGAGAGGATTTGAGCCCGGACACTATGAAGATGACGCGGAACACGTGCCATCATCATGGCAATACCAACAGCCTCCTTTCGAGCACGCTGGACAGCAAGATCCATAGTCGGGGGCTGATGCTAAATCCAGGCCTCAACCAGCGACTTGGACCGAGCAACAAAAGATGTTAAGTCAGCAACACTTCCTGAGTCAAGGGATTGAAGACTGGTGATGATGTCGTACAAATGTTGGAGACTATCCTTGCCAGAGTATAGGGAATGGAGCTCATCCCACAACGCATTGGCCGTCTCATGATACATGGTCATGCGTTACGGTTCGCCATCAAGAGAGTTCACAAGCCAAGTCTGAACACGACCATCGTTACGCAGTCAATCATTAGTAGGTGCGGAAGGAGTATCCCTAGTGCAATGATACAGAAGTCCCTTGTACTGAAGTACCCAGCGGACTGAATGTACCCATTCAACAAAATTCTTCTTCCCAGTAAGGGAGATGGTGGTGATCTTAAACTCGTCACGCTGTTCAGGAGCAGGAACCAAGCGGGCAGAAGGGAGGAATTAGTAGAGGAATCCATAACAACACTGTCTGACGGATAGAAGAGGCGGCTGGAGAGAGACTGCGGACCAGAGCAAGCAACAGTAGCAAAGAGAAGTAGCCCGCAATAGCAAGATCAGGCCGACAATGGCTAAGAGCAGAAGAGGTCGGCGAACAGCAAGGTAAGTCCGGCAGCGGCTTAAAGGAGAAACTAGCGAAGAAGGCAAGGTCAGTAGCCTCTTAGAGGAGAGGGCAACGGACAGGGAATGAAGACCGATAGCGGTCGAGGAATAACCCACAACGAGTAGAGAAGAAGAAGCCGGCAACGACTATGAGATAAGGCTGCGGCGAGCTGAAGTGCTGCGAGCTGGAAGGAAACACCACGGCGAGGTGAGTAACAGGCCGCGGAGGGTTGAAGAGCAGCGAGCTGAAAGTAAACACCATGGCAAGCTGAGGAGCAGCGAGCTGAGAAACAACCGCGGCGGGCTGAGGACCAGCGAGCTGGAATTAAATACCATGGCGAGCTGAGGAGCAGCGAGCTGAGAAACAACCGCTGCGGGTTGAGGAGCAGCAAGTTGAGACAAAGACTACGGCGGGCTGAGCAGCGAGTTGAGATAAAGACTGCGGCGGGCTGAGAAGAGAGCTGAGAAACACCTCGGCAAGCTGAGGAACAAACGTGGCTGGCTGAGCAACGAATTGAGATAAATACCGCGGCGGGCTGAGAAGAGACCGTTGAAGAGAGGCGGTAAAGAAGCAGAGACCGGATAGCAAAATTGCGACAGGCCGCTACGAGCACGGAAGGGCGGACCGCTACGGCTAAAGAGGCAAACCGCAAAGACAGACCGCTGAAGCTAACAGACGCGGACCGTCGCGTCAAGAAAACAGCGGACAGGATGAGACGAACCAAGCAGACCGCGACGGACATAGAACAAGCCACACAGTGGGTCCCAGCGGCAAATTCTATAAAAGAGAGACGAGACCAGAAGAGGAGGGAACAACACAAGGTGACCCATACGGACAGAAGAAGTTTATCCGCAGAGGGATGTGGATAGGAAGCCGCAAAGAGAGGTGCGGGTAGAAGATTCCTATTCGCTGAGGAGGTGCGGTTAGCAAACCGCACAGAAGGCTGTGGCTAGAAAATTAGAGACCGTCCGGAGAGATCGCTCGTTTTGATATCATGTAGAGAAAAAGAGCACAAGGATTTGAGAAAAAGTAAGCCTTTGCATATACTTCTTGTGTATGTAAATACAAGTATGAATACATATATAGAGAGAGAGAAGAGAGGGAAGAGTCTCAATTTCAAGATGTGAGATTATTAGAAGTAGAGGAAGAAGACCTAAGATGGATCCTTAATGGGCCATTAGGCCGATTACATGTTCTTTTCTAACAATACGTTTAAAAGTGGACCAAATAAATCACAAATTGGTTATTTTATGACTCGCAAAATAGATAAACTCATTTATAAGGATTGCAAAGTCATATCAGAAGAAATTTTGACAACACAATATAGGTTAGTGTGTTGGACGTACAAATTAAATATAATAAATTTAAGACAAGGACAAAAATATTGCCAAAAAATCGGTGATGAAAGTTAAAAATGGAAAAGTTGTTTGTTTTAAGACAATAGTCATGGAACAACTAGTTGATGACCCTTATATTGATCCTAGTGTCTCATAGAAAGTATGTATTCACATTTAAGCATAAGTGTAAAGAACATACTTAAAGTATCAAAAGGATCGTGTGCCCTCAAATAAATAATTTTGGTGGTAAAAGAAGTGCAAGACAAAATGAGGGCAAAGAGAGTCAGCCATAAATCACACATTTGTAGGAATGATGAAAATTTAGTCAGCTATAAAATCGTAAAAAAGAAGCTAAGCATGCAGTAAGTAAACCAAGCTTATGAAAAAATTTATAAGCGACTAGATATCAAGGATGGAAAGAGTGACATATATAAAGTTGTTCGAGCTAGAGAAAAGAAGACGAGATTTAAGCCAAATAAAATACATAAAGGATGAAACAGATATAGTATTGACAGATGATGTGGATATTAAAGGGAGATGGAAAAGATACTTGTATTAACTCAATAATGAAACAAAAGACAATGATTTAAACTTGGAAGAGTTAAGTAAATCGGATGAGTATAAGAACATAACGTTTTATTGTAAAATTCAAGTATCAGAGGTAAATGATGTCCTAAAGAAGATGAAAAATGAAAAGGTGATTGGGTCAGACGATATAGTCATCGAAGTATGAAAATGTTTAGCGAATGAAGAAATTGTGTGACTTGCATGTTCTTTCAATAAGATACTGAAGTCAAAGAGAATGGCCGACCAATCGATAGAAAGTATCTTAGTACCTCTGTATAAAAACAAAGAGGATATAAAAAATTGTGTTAAACTAATGAGTCATACTATGTAACTATGGGAATGAGTAATAGAAAGAAGAGTAAGCAGGGAGACTGACATCTCAGAGAATCAATTTGGATTCATGCCAGAGCAGTCGATCATGGAAACTATACATCTCTTGAGGAGATTCATTGACAACTATCAAGAAAGAAAACAAGATTTGCATATGTTGTTTATCGATCTTAAGAAGGCTTATGATAGAGATACAAGAGAGATCTTATGACGAGTCTTAGAAAAGAAATGTGTAAATGTATCATACATTGACATAATTAAATATATGTATATAAA
The DNA here is from genome assembly GCA_039513925.1 of Platanthera zijinensis. NCBI lineage: Eukaryota > Viridiplantae > Streptophyta > Magnoliopsida > Asparagales > Orchidaceae > Platanthera > Platanthera zijinensis. The sequence continues at coordinate 231,950,774 of CM077079.1, forward strand.
TTCAGTGATAAGGGTGAGGCCAAAATGTTGGCTTACATCAAGTTCAGCTTTAAGCCCTTAGCTCATTACCCTTATCTTAGATGAGCTCGCCAGACATATCCAACAAGCAATACCTTGGTGTTTATTGTTTGGGGATGATATCGCTTTGGTCGATGAGACGCACGAGGGTGTCAGCGCAAAATTTGAATATTTGTGAGACCCTTAAGAAAAGAAGGGTTTTAGGTTGAGCAGGGCAAAGACGGAGTATATGAAGCTTAAATTTAGCAGTGCAAGAAGGGCGGATTACTTTGTTATTAAGGCTCCATTTAGTTCGGCGGTGGCGGGTCGATCCGGCGGGTGGAAACGGAGTGTTCGAACCAGAGGGGGAGGTGGCTGCTCCAAACGGAGCTTTTTGGGGCGTTTCTCAAGGCGGGCGGGTGGAAACGGAGCAAACGCCGTCGGAGGTTCACTTGTTTACCCTCCTTCCGACGGCGTTTGCCCAAAACGGAGCAGCAAAACGCCCAAACAAATAGAGCCTAAGTTGGGTGATCAAAATATTTCTCGTAGTGAGTGTTTTAAATATCTTGGATCGATAGTTTAAAATGATGAAGGTATTGATAAAGATGTGACACATATAATCCAAGTGGGTTGGTTGAAGTGGAGAATCCTATGTGATCGTAAAGGGAAGTTTAACCGTACTGCAATTAGACTAGCAATGTTTTATGGTTCTTAGTATTGGGCAGTGAATTGTGTACATGAGCAAAAAATGGGAGTCGCGAAGAGATGAAAAATGCTTAGGTGGATGTGTGGACACACAAGACTGGATAAAATTAGAAATGAATGTATCAGGGATAAGACGGGAGTAGCACCAATTGAAGAGAAGATGCGAGAAGCTCGACTAAAATGGTTGGACACGTACAAATGAGACCATTAGAGGCACTTGTTAGGTGTTGTGAGAGTCTAGCCACTTGGCATGTTAAACGAGGGAGGGGTAGACCAATAAAAACTTGGAATGAAACTATTAAGGAAAGACATAATATTCTTAGGCATTTGTGAAATTATGACTAAAGATAGAGCACAATAGCGACAAAGGATCCATATAGCCGACCCCACTATAGTGGGATAAAGGCTTGAGTGTTGTTGACTATCCCTTCTGAATAGATTCTTGTGAGAACAATATCATCAACATAAACCACAAATAGGATAGTACATATCAGAGAGTTCTGAGAGAATGAGAGATGAGAGATGAGTCTTTTGTACTCTTGGTAAGGCCAAACTAAGTCACTAAAGATCAGAAATGAGCAAACCACACTCGGGGAGATTGCTTCAATACATATAACGAATTCTTGAGGTGGCACACTTTGTAGCTCTCCCCTCAACAACCAGGTGGTTGTTCCATGTACCTCTTCTTACAATAGCCCATGGAAAAAGACATTCTTAATGTCCATTGTAACAACCCCTAGTTTGTAATAATAATAAAAAAAAAATTTAAATATAAACAAAGACCTAAACTAAATCTCGGTCTAAACCTCCCCCCACCCTTCTTTAATAAGAACCGAGCCCCCCCCCCCCCCCCCCCCCCCGTTCTAAATCTCGCAAGAAACCCGCAAGCCTCAAGATCCCATGTAGCGCCGATCCCGCCCCGACGGCCTCCCGCTCCGCCTCCTGCGCCCTGACGAGTCAATTCCGCCTCCTCCTCCTCCTGTAGCCCCCGGCGCCACCTTCTCTGGGTTCCCCTGCTATCTCCGGCTTTCCCTTTGGCCGACGACGTCATTAGGCGCAGTAGGCCTCCTCCAGGAAACCGGCAATCTCCTCCAAGGGCCTCCAGCTGCCTCCTCTTCTCCTTCTCTGACCAGTGAGGGCAAGGGAGGCAATCCTTCTCCGACAACGCTAACTCCTCATTCTGGCCGGTGGTTTTCGTGAGGGACTCCTAGGGTTTCGCTCGAAACCCCTCCTCGTGGATTTCTGAGCCCAGATCGGGTCTCCATGGGTAAGGAATTTCACCAATCCCTAATTTTCAGTTTGCCCTAATTTTTGGGAGGATTTCCGCCCTCCGATTGACGTAATTTTGTCGGTCCCCCTTGGATTTGTCGTAAAGTCAACTAATTTACGTTCTGACTGCATTTCCGGTGTCGCTCGTCGGACTTGGGTGGTGAAATCACGCCAAGCTTAGGATTTTCGCTTCCAAACGCCGCCAAAACTCCCGATCCCTCGCGGTAGTCTCTTCTCCCCTCACTCTCGAGGGAGGTAAATTCCTAAACCCCTCTCCTTTGTGTGGAGCGATTATCAAACGCATGTGATGGCATAAGAACGTGTTAATTCAATTTGGAATGCATTTTTGATATCGAGCAGGTGTAACTAGAGCTTTTAACCTCGCTTGTGCCACTTGGCTGTCGCAAGCATTTTCGACGTCACTTTAAGGCAAGTAGAGAACCCACCTCTCACTTGCAAACTTTAGATTTAATCTGGTTACCTGTTCTTTTATAAATAATTTCTTTTTACAAAATTCTAAACTCTAAAAATGTTGACATAACAAAATATGATAGGAGATCACCTAAGTACGAAACTATAAGACAAATCCTGTAGTTGTAAGCAAATCCTTGAATTGTAGCGTCTAACTGGAGCATCTATCTGTTGGCATGGTCACGGCAAGCAGGATAACTTTTCCGATAAGACTTGCACTTAGATCTGATCGTGAGTCATGTGCGCCCGCTATAGTACCTACACACTTCATCGATCACGACTTACAACATATTACATATATACATTTTAGGCTATACTCCGGAGTAGACTAATATTTCAGATATGTCGATTTGACCTGGTTTGTGATATGTTTGGATAGCTCTGTACAAGATATATCAGTACTCGGTTATGTCTGTTGTTTTTGCTCTCATTTTAAATTAATTAACTTGCTCATGTTTAAATTTTAAGTTCTAAGGCATTTCCTTCTGTCATGAATTTGCCTTAAAGTTCGTGACTGCGCCGCCTGCTCCCTGAGCTACTTCTCGTTCAGCTTTGCTTAGAGGTTTTTCTTCTGTAGTTGTCTGCATCAGGTTCTATGTATCTGATCCCTTTACTGTCTATTCGTTATCATGTACTAGTTATAGTAAGCCATTTTTTTTGTATCATGGACAACTCCTACGATATTTTTGATGTATTAGATCATTTTATCTATGACATTTCCACAACTATTATTAATGCATTTACTTCTGTTTCAGCACTGTGTGTAGCATTAAATTTTACAAAGAAATACATGTGCATTAATTCTCTCTATTTTAAAACTTTAAGTGCTTCCGCACATTTATACTCAATTAAATTGTTCAAATAACATAACTATTTCTAAAACTATTCTCAGTATCACTGCATCCGCCTTAGCAGACATGGTTCCTATCCGCCCATGCCTGTGGCATCACGGCCCGCCCGAAGCGCACTCTCATCTTTGTCGAGACGGGTCGTGACAATTGGTATCAAAGGGAGTTTAGCTCTTAAAAATGCAGTATTTTGAAATTTTCAAATATTTTAACTTCTATTATGTAAATACATGTACATGCATCATATCTCACTCAGTCTGTCATTATTTGTTGTTCGTGGCTGAGACATCGCACACACTCACTCATAATCATGAGTAGTATGCACACGAATGTTAAGGGGTTATGGGCAAACTTAACATTTTTGTGCATATGAATTTCCACTAGGCTATACACCACTTGCGAATATTAAATTGTATGGGCGGTTTAATATTTTCAAGTGCGTTGGCAATAGAATCATAATATGCATAACATGTTAAGTGATATGGGCGTTTAACATGACATATGTATCCATTCATGAACATTCATAGGAATGCATTTTAGACATAATTGCATTACATGCATAACATAACTCATTACACAAATGTTAAGCCAAGAACAACAGATGATGATCGTACACACATGGATTTGTAAATTGTTTGACATTGCATGTGATTTCTTGTCATTAAGCATCACCTAGAGTTGTCCAATGAAAATGCTGTAACTAATATATGATTTATGTATTCGACAATATCAAAATGCTAGAACCTGTTGTTCCTTAAAAAACGTGATTGTCTCTCTTACTCGTTTTCTTTGTGTTCCTGCCTAGATGGCCCCTAAGCGATCTCAGCGCAAGAAGACTACCCCTCCTGCTGGGGCAGCTCCTGTAGACGCACTGCCCAGCTGTTGAGGCAGATTCTCGAGCGTCTCACCCGCTTAGAGGAAGATCATCAAAATCCTGACACAGCTCCTGGTTCTGGCAGCGCAGGGACAGCTGGAGTCACTGATGTCATCGCTCTTGGAACCACCCCTCTTGCACCTGGTCCAGGAACTGGCTTGCTAATTGACACCCTGGTGGTCCCGCCCGTGCCAGGTCTGGTTGCTCCTCCTGTGGCGATGGCGGATACGCTGACGTTCAAGAGGCTGAGCCCACTGTCCTTCAATGGCAGTCGTGATTTCTTTATCATTTCAGAGTGGCTCTCCCAGATGGAAAAGCACTTCGAGTATGACGATGTTCCTGAGGCACAAAGGGTTCATCTTGCAGCCTACCAGCTGACTGAGGATGCATACACCTGGTGGCTTCAGCGCCGCAGTCTCCCCAATTCTTCCGCTTTGACCTGGGAGCAATTTAGGAATGCGCTCATGGAAAAGTTTCTTTCGTCCGTGGAGCGAGACAAGTTAGTTGAGAGGTTCTTGTCCCTTCAGCATCCTGGCAGAACCGTGACTGAATATGAGATAGAGTTCTCTCGTCTATCTCTCCTTGCCGCAGAGTTTGTGCCTGATGAGTCCAAGAAGATCAGCGGTTTCGTGAAGGGCCTCCGACACGATTTCCGCCAGCATGTGGTAGCCCATGGTGCCACCACCTACGCCGAGACTGTTGGAGCTGCCTTGAAGGTTGAAGCTATTGAGATGAATTGCACTGCCAAGAAAGTTCAGCATGATACAAGTAATGTCGATGTACGTGACCACAAGCGCAAGAGTGCTCCACCTCAGGAGCAAGGTCCCAAATCTCAGGAGGTGTGTGCCTACTGCCACAAAGTTGGTCATACCGTCCTAGTCTGTCGATATCTCCTGAAGAAGCAAAAGATGGTTGTGCCCGCCCAACAGCCTCAGGTTACGCTTGCCTCTGCTTCCTCCGTCTGTACTTACTGCAAGAAAGCTGAATACCTGCTTCAGACGTGGGCAGTTTGGACATCAGATTAAAGATTGCCCCATGAAGGAAAGCCCAATCCCTGCTCAGCCCCTGCAGACTATTCCTGGTGCCCAAGATAAAGGCAAGGTTGTGCTGAACGTCACCACTCAGGGCGAGGCGCTCGCTTCTACCTCCGTCATCTCTGGTATGTTTTATGTGAATTTTTAAATTTTCTGCATCTTTTCATTACCTGCCTTAATGTCAAAAGATCTTGAATGCGTCTGTAATGTTCATTTCTAGGGAGTTTTAGGGTCAAAAACAAGTGGATGCAAATCCTATTCGATTCTGGGGCATCTCACTCTTTTATAGCGCGTCATATTGTGGATCTTCATAGTTGGCCTACTTCGTCACTCTATGTCCCTTTCGAGATTTCTGTGCCCGGTCATTTGCACTTGTCTACTAGAGGCATTCTCAATTGTCCGATACTGCTCGGTGAACTGCAAGCCGTCTCCGATCTCATAGTCCTGGACAAGACAGAATTCGACGTAATCTTGGGTATGAACTGGCTGGTCGCGTATCGAGCAAAACTGGACTGTGTGGCAAGGAAGGTCAATCTCAGTATCGATGGCAAAGACTACAAGCGTTCATGTTCAGACCAGCCGCAGCCACCTGCAGGTAATTTCTACTGTGCGCGCTTCTCGACTTCTTAGCCAGGGATGTTTTGCTTGCTTTGTTTATGCTTCACATTCCGATGTTGTCATACCTCCACTTAAGTCTATCCCGCTTATTTCCGAGTTTTCTGACGTGTTCCCCGTCGAGTTGCATGGAATGCCGCCTAATCGTGAAGTAGAGTTCTCCATCGATATAGAGTCTGGAACGCGCCCCATCTCGAAAGCTCCATACCATATGGCACCCCGAGAACTAGAGGAGCTTAGATCGCAATTGGATGAGTTGCTTGAGCATGGGTACATTCGTCCCAGCTCTTCTCCTTGGGTAGCCCTCGTTCTCTTCGCTAAAAAGAAAGACGGATCCATGAGATTGCGCATCGACTACCGGGACCTGAACAAGGTAACCATCAAGAATAAGTACCCCCTCCCGCGTGTGGATGACCTATTTGACCAGTTCAAAGGCAGTACCATCTTCTCCAAGATAGATCTCAGGTCGGGGTATCATCAACTGAAGATCAAGGAATCCGACATTTCCAGAACAGCCTTCCGGACTCAGTATGAACACTTTGAATTTTGGGTGATGTCTTTTGGGTTGACTAACGCCCCTTCTGCTTTCATGGATATGATGAACCGTGTCTTCCGCGACTACCTGGAATAAGTTCATCATTGTTTTCATTGATGATATCTTGGTCTACTCTAAGACTCGTGAAGAGCATGCAACCCATCTTAGACTCACCATCTCCACTCTTTCGTCAGCACCAGCTCTATGCTAAATTGGCGAAATGTGAGTTTTGGCTGGATCGTGTTGCCTTTTTGGGGCATGTCATTTTAGGCGACGGACTTTCCGTTGATCCTGCCAAGGTCTCCGCTGTTATGGACTGGAAGCAGCCTTCTACCCCTACTGAGATTCGCAATTTCCTTGGTTTGGCGGGCTATTATCAGCGTTTTGTCAAGGATTTCTCCTCTCTTGTTGCTCCCCTGACACGACTAACTCAAAAACATGCCAGATTTGAGTGGTCAGATCAGTGTGAGCAGGCCTTTTCTGAATTGAAGCAACGTTTGTGTTCAGCGCCAATTTTAGCTCTTCCTTCAGAAGGGTTGGACTTTTCTGTTTATATCGATGCTTCCGGAGTGGGCTTGGGTTGTGTCCTAATGCAAGAAGATCGTGTTATTGCTTATGGGTCAAGGCAGTTGAAGATCCATAAACGCAACTACCTCACTCATGATCTGGAGTTCGCTGCAGTAGTGTTTGCTTTGAAGCTTTGGTGTCACTACCTTCTATGGCGTGAAGTGTCACTTCTTCACTGACTATCAGAGTTTAAAGTATATTTTCGTTCAGAAAGATCTCAATCTTCGTCAGAGGACGATGCCTAGAATTCATAGCAGATTATGACCTGCAGCTCACTTATGTGCTCGGGAAAGCCAATTCAGCAGCGGATGCTTTGAGTCGTCAGGCTTCAGTTGCCTGCCATGTGCACCCATGTCAGTTTCTCTCGTGGCCCTGATTGATGACGTCGAGCGGATGAACATATCCTTCTTACCTGGAGGTCAAGGAGGAGTCTCTGATCCGTTATGGGTAGAAAAGGTGAAGGATCTGCAGCCATCTGACCCCGCACTCCAGCGCATTCGCCGACAGGTCGAACTTGGTACTCTTCCAGATTTCTCTATCTCTGACGATGTTCTACGTTTCCAAAGTCGCCTATGTGTTCCTGATGTCCCTGAGTTGCTGTATAGTATTTGCCGAGAAGCTCATGAGTCTTGCACATCTGGTCATCCTGGCAACAACAAGATGTATCATGACCTGAAGCAGATCGTGTGGTGGCCTGGTATGAAGAACTATATTGCACACTTCATCTCTCGATGTCTGACGTGCCAGAAGGTGAAAGCTCGGCGTCAGCGTCCTGATGGACTTTTGCAGCCTGTCTATCCCTGAATGGAAGTGGGAAGATATCTCGATGGACTTCATCACTGGTCTGCCCCGCACTCCGAGGGGACATGATGCGATTCGGGTCATAATAGATTGCCTGACTAAAGTGGCTCACTTCATCCCGTATAAGGAGGGTCATTCCACCGAGAAGATGGCCCGGATTTATGTTTCTGAGATTGTGAGACTCCATGGGATTCCTCTACGGATTGTTTCTGATCGTGACTCGAGATTTGTATTGCACTTCTGGAAGGGATTTCAGCAAGCTTTGGCCACTGATCTTAACCTGAGCACCGCTTATCACCCGACGACTGATGGCCAAACCAAGAGGGTCAATCAGATTCTTGAAGACATGCTTCGGTGTTATATTTTGGACTACAAGGGAGCTTGGGATGAGCATCTACCCTTGGTTGAATTCGCCTACAACAGCAACTATCAAGAGAGCCTCAAGATGGCCCCCTTCGAAGCACTGTACGGGCTTCGCTGTAGGACCCCGCTCTACTGGTCAGAAGTCGGTGAAAAGGTGATTTTGGGTCCTGAGTTACTTCAGGAAATGGAAGAAGCTACCAAGAAGACTCGTGTTCAGCTCAGTCGTGACATTGAGAGACAGAGAAAGTATGTCAATCAGCGCCGCCGTCCGTTGGAGTTTGTCGTAGGTGATCAAGTGTTTCTGAAGGTTTTTCCTACTCCTGGGGTGAAACGGTTCGGTCGCCATCATAAGCTCAGTCCGAGGTTCGTGGGACCGTACGTCATCTCAGAGCGTGTTGGAGGATCTGCCTATCGTCTGGAGCTACCTGCTTCTTTGGCCGGTGTCCATGACGTCTTTCATGTTAGTAAGCTTCGAAATACATCCACGATCCTAATCGTGTTCTTGAAGAAGTTCCAGTGATCCCTGAAGCCAATCTGTCTTATCTGATCGAGCCTTCGAAGATCGTTGAATATCAAGAACGGAAGCTTCGCAAGAGAACCATTCCGATGGTGAAGGTACTTTGGGTGCAAGACAAGTCTAAAGAGTACACTTGGGAACTCGAGTCTGACATGCGCAACAAGTACCCACAACTCTTCTCATGATCTTGGTATGTCTCTAAGTCTGACTTACTTGTTATTTCAGTATCTTTCATGGTTAGTTGTCATGCGTTAATCTGCAAACCTCTGTTTGAAGTATATGTCATCTGAAACTTTGATGTTTTAGTCCCATTCAGAGAATTCTCAGGGAAAGTTTCGGGATGAAACTTCCTAAGTAAGGAAGAATGTAACAACCCCTAGTTTTAAATAATAATAATAATAATAAATATAAACAAATACCTAAACTAAATCCCGGTCTAAACCTACCCCCCCCCCCCCTTCTTTAATAAGAACCGAGCCCCCCCCCCCCCCCCGGTTCTAAATCCCGCAAGAAACCCGCAATCCGCAAGATCCGTATAGCGTCGATCCCGCCCCGACGGCCTCCCGCTCCGCCTCCTGCGCCCCGACGAGTCAATTCCGCCTCCTCCTGTAGCCCCTGGCGCCGCCTCCTCTGGGTTCCCTTTCTATCTCCGGCTTTCCCTTTGGCCGACGACGTCGTTAGGCGCGGTAGGCCTCCTCCAGGAAACTGGCAATCTCCTCCGAGGGCCTCCAGCTGCCTCCTCTTCTCCTTCTCTGACCAGTGAGGGCAAGGGTAGCGATCCTTCTCCGACAACGCTAACTCCTCGTTCCGGCCGGTGGTTTTCGTGAGGTACTCATAGGGTTTCGCTCGAAACCCCTCCTCGTTGATTTCTGAGCCCAGATTGGGTCTCCTTGGGAAAGGAATTTCACCAATCCCTCATTTTCAGTTTGCCCTAATTTTTTGGAAGATTTCCGTCCTCTGATTGACGTAATTTCGTCGGTCCCCCTTGGGTTTGTCGTAAAGTCAACTAATTTCAGTTCTGATTGCATTTCCGGTGCCGCTCGTCGGACTTAGGTGGTGGAATCGCGCCAAGCTTGGGATTTTCGCTTCTAAACGCCGCCAAAACTCCCAATCCCTCACGGTAGTCTCTTCTCCCCTCACTCTCGAGGGAGGTAAATTCTTAATACCCCTCTCCTTTGTGTGGAGCGATTATCAAACGCATGTGGTGCAATAAGAACGTGTTAATTCAATTTGGAATGCATTTTTGATATCGAGCAGGTGTAGCTGGAGCTTTTAACCTTGCTTGCGCCACTTGGCTGTCGCGAGCATTTTCGACGTCACTTTAAGGCAAGTAGAGAATCCCCTCTCACTTGCAAACTTTAGATTTAATCTGGTTACCTGTTCTTTTACAAATAATTTCTTTTTACAAAATCCTGAACTCTAAAAATGTTGACATAACAAAATATGATAGGAAATCACCTAAGTACGAAACTATAAGACAAATCCGTAGTTGTAAACAAATCCTTGAATTGTAGCGTCTAACTGGGCATCTGTCTGCTGACATGGACACGGCAAGCAGGATTACTTTTCCGATAAGACTTGCACATAGATCTGATCGTGAGTCATGTGCGCCCGCTATAGTACCTACACACTTCATCGATCGCGACTTACAACATATTACATATATAAATTTTAGGTTATACTCCGGAGTAGGCTAATATTTCGGATATGTCTGTTTGACCTGGTTTTTGGTATGTTTGGTAGTTTTGTACAAGATATATCAGTACTCGGTTATGTCTGTTGTTTTTGCTCTCATTTTAAATTAATTAACTAGCTCATGTTTAAATTTTAAGTTCTAAGGCATTTTGCTTCTGTCTTGAATTTGCCTTAAGGTTCGTGACTGTGCCGCCTGCTCCCTGAGCTACTTCTCGTTCAGCTTCAGCTTTACTTAGAGGTTTTTCTTTTGTAGTTGTGTGCATCAGGTTCTATGTATCAAATCTCTTTACTGTCTGTTCGTTTATCATGTACTAGTTATAGTAAGACATTTTCTTTTGTATCATAGACAACTCCTACGATATTTTTGATGTATTAGATCATTTTATCTATGACATTTCCACTACTGTTATTATTGCATTTACTTCTGTTTCAGCACTGTGTGTAGCATTAAATTTTACAAGGAAATACATATGCATTAATTCTCTCTGATTTAAAACTTTAAGTGCTTCCGCACATTTATACTCAATTAAATTGTTCAAATAACATAACTATTTCTAAAACTATTCTCAGTATCACTACATCCGCCTTAGCAGACATGGTTCCTATCCGCCCATACTTGTGGCATCACGGCCCGCCCGAAGCGCACTCTCATCTTTGTCGAGATCGGTCGTGACATCCATTTAGTGTATGGGCCATTAGTGAGAGGCTGTAACTGAGAGATGGATGTGAATGGAGGACATTTTGGCAACCAGGGAAAATGTTTCATCAGAGTCCGCTCCATAAGTCTGGGCATAGACTTTGGCAACCAAGCGGGATTTAAATCGATCAAGGAAAACCATCTGCATTGACTTTAATAGAGTAAAACCATTTTCACCCAATAGTCCGCTACCCAGAGGGCAAAGGAACCAAGTCCCGCATGTTCTTAAATTGAAGGACCGCCAACTCATCTTGCATGGCAAATGCCCATCCAAGGTGAGCTTTAGCATCAACGACGGTAGAGAGAAGGTGGTACTGATCCAGAGTGGAGTGCATTGTAGTATGATGGGCCGACAAGCCCTGATAAGAAGTAACAATAGAGGTTTGTTCCGAGAAGCATGATTTCCATTACGAGCAGCAATGGGTGTCTCCTAGATGAACCGCAGAGGAACCACAAGAGCACTAGTAGGTTCTTCCCGAGGAGCAGCCATTAGACTACAGTAGGAAGAGGTAGGCAGAGGTACAGACGTGAATGTGATGTTAGAAGGGCGATGAGAGTAAACAATTCCCCAAGGAGAGCTTACCATGTCGTCACTAGAAAGCATGGCATGCTCAGGACGGAGAACACGTATAGAATCAAGGGAAGGGTTGGATGGTGGTCATCTACTAGGAGTAGGATATGAGTCAAATTCAATAAAAAAACAATATCAGCCGAGATAATGTATTTGTGTTAATCTGGAGAATAACATCAATATCCTTTAGTAGTACAGAAATACCTGAGAAAGATACATTTCAAGGAGCAAGGTTAGGTTTAGAGACAGAGAGACAAGCATCCCTAATATAACAAACACACCCAATGACACGCAAAGGTAGGGAGAGACCGGAAAGGTTTAGATGAAGGGTAAGATAGGGTGTTTCCCCTTGAAGAATATAAGTAGGAAGACAATTGATAAGGTGCACGGTTGTAAGGACCGCATCACCCCAAAAGTGTTTGGGAACTTGTTTATGATGAAAGATAACTCACGTGACCTCAAGGAGGAGGCGCTTTTTTCTTTCGGTAACACTGTTTTGTTGTGGGGTATCAAGACAAGCGGTTTGGTGAAAAATGTTTTTGTCAGCGAGGAAGATAGACATAGATTGAAATGAGTATTCTCTACCATTATCAGTGCGCAAACATTTAAGATGAACAAAAAAATGAGTAAATATTTCATTCCACGAGTTTTGAAAAATAGAAGGAAGCTCAGAACTAATGTTATGAAAACCGGACTGGACCGGCCGGTCCGGTCAAGCTCTTAAAACCGCCTCTATTGAAAACCGGCCCAGAACCGATTAACCGGGCGGTTGGACCGGTTAACCGGAAACCGGTCCGGTTTTCAAACAACCGGGCGGGTCCCAATTCGTCTCTTAAATCTAAAAAATATATAAGAATGTCAGGGATCGAACCTGAACCACTCTTAAAACTCCCACTGCCTACAACCACTACACCAATTAGATTCATTGTTCTAAACGAATATATATTATATATAATATAATTATTTTCATATTAATTTATATAAATATAGTCCGTTATTTATTGTAATAAATTTTCAAACTTATGTATAAATATAAATAATATTAGTAATTGAATTTAGTACTATATAATATATATAACATATTTATTTATGTGTATATTATAATTACCTATATGTTATAAAAAGATATATTCAAAATATTATTTACAAATTTAAATATATATATATATATATATATATTCAAATTAAAATTAAATATATATATATATAAATAACGGTTTGACCCCGGTTAAACTGGTTGAACCGGTTCGACCTTGAACCTTTCCCTCCACCGGTTTGATGTCGGGTCCGGTTTTCAAAACCTTGCTCAGAACGATTATTAATCTCCTAAATTTCAGAGTGAAGTAAATCAAGCAATATCGTAGCACGTACATTAGGACGAGGAGCATATCTAACTCTGTAGAGTATAGAAAAATAGCACGACTCACAATTGAGGTTGGGACATGCCCAAACTCAGGATACAAACGACACATATCCTGAACAGACGGATGACCAAGACAATAATGAAAATCCAAGAACTTGGTGGAAACACCAGAACAAGCAAGAGGTGAAACTTCATCCATGACATATATGCCACCACTAAGCTTCCCTTTATAAATAATGTGCCTCGTCGATTATTGCTGGAATACACAACCAGAAGATATGAATAAAGCAATGCAGTTTAAATCACTGGTAAGGTAACTAATAGACAATAAGTTGTAAGCAGATTGGGAAATGTGAGCAACTGAAGCTAGTCATTTCTCGATTCACATCACAGCAACCAACCAACAATGGGTACAGTCGATCCATCAGCAAAAGTAATCGAAGACCCACAATGAGTTTTGTATGACTGCAAGATGCTTGAGGTACTAGTAAGGTGATCTAAAGCCCTTGAGTCATCCAACCAATGAAGTGGGTGTTGTGAAGTACACATTGCTTGAATGGTTTGTGTAATAGCAACACTATGAGTCAAATATTTCATAGTGCAATAGCAACACCATGAGTCAAATATCTCAACCTTTCTCAGAGTCCCGGATCCAAAAGACAAATCGGCAAGGTGGGCAGAGTGTGTTGAAGGTTGGTTTGGAGGCCCGGTCAGGCTTCTCATGGACAACCCAGCAAGTGTCCTTCGTGTGGCCCTGACACCCGCAATCGATGCAAAGTCTCGTGTCGCTGTCAAGACCCCGTCCAGAGCGTCCTCTGCAGCTACTCTCCCTTCCACCATGAGAAGCAAGATCCAATAGATCCCCAAAGGAAACATGTGCAAATAAGGTAGTGGTACTGACCATTCTGACTTTGGTCAGACAATGGTACACACTAGCAGTCTTCAGAGTGGAGGGGTTCACTAGCATTTCAATCGTTGAGGAAGAGAATTTCAGATCAAGGCCATTTAGTAAACAAAGTAGTACAAGGTACTCACGTTGGGTCTGGTGCACCTCTCAAGTAGAAGGGATCTATAACGCCCCTGATTTTTTCAATGTTTGTTTTAAATTTCTTTAGTGACGTAATAATGATGTTAGGATGTTACGTTGACGCGTAGTTAACGGGAGTCGTTGTTGGAGCGTGATTTTGCTCATCGGAATCCGAGGTTTTGACTCAGGGGATTTTAGCAGGTTGATGTTGGTTGTAACTTCAGGGAATTTTAACCCGAATTTGATCTGTCGAGTCCTGATTTCGACTTCGCCGTTGGTTTTGTAGCATCGGTATTTAGCCTTGGTGCGAATTTCGTGGAAATCCGAGATGATTCGGGTTTTCCGTGTACAACCTCGTTCCCGGCCGAGTGGGACCCTCCCCAGATAACGGGCTCGGGGTATGCTATGGGCATTGGGCGATGATTTGGTACAGCCCCGTTCAACGACGTGCGAGCACTCGTACAAGCGTGTGGAGATTTTATATGTAAAAGCTTTAAGTTGATTAGGTCTAAATATATATATAAATATATATTTATTATATATAAAAATGTATGTTTAATATTATAATATATATATTTATATATATATATATATATATATATATATATATATATATATATATATATATATATATATATATATATATATGTTGAAGTATGAGAAAGAAAGAGGGGGGATTGGGTCCAGGAGAGAGGAGGGGACAACCCTAAAAACCTGATCGGGGTTCTTCAACAGAGGCGGCGCGCGAACCAGCTCCCGATCGCGATCCCCGGTCATCTCCCGTCGCAGCCGCCTGGATCAAGCAGCGGCCGACCCCCGGCTCTCTCCCGTCGCCGCCTGGAGTGAGAGAAGCCGCGGAATTGTTCTCCTATCGCTGCCTGTAGAATTCGAGCCCTGGCTCTCCCCCGTCGCAGCCGCCTGGAGCAAGGCTAGCCGGGATCTCCTTCCTCGTCGCCGCCTGCAGCAAGGCCGGCCGGGATTTACTCTCTCGTCGCCGCCCAGAGCTAGGTCGGCCAGGAGCTCCTCTCCGGCACCGCCTTCAGCAAGAACAGTCAGGAGTCTCATTCTCGGCGACGTCCAGAACACGATTGGCTAGGGAGAAGCTCGGTCAAGGGAAAAAACATCCTGGAGCCTCCAACCCTCAGGCGGAGACCGGATCCGGACATGGACAGTCGCTACAGTCACTAGGCATCGAGCCTCATGCAAGATATGCGGTTGCGGCTCCGTCAAAACACGCGTCAAGGGTAACGAAGTTTCTTCTTGAGCAGGTGAAGCCCTCAATTAACATATTTGCATGGAAGCCCCTCTCCACTAGCGGGTAGGTGAAGGGTGATATCCGACGGGTTGATGTGTACATCCCCCGCAGTTAATTGCTTTTAGTATCCGGAAGCGTGAGTACTTAGAACGGATTTAGTCATGTTGTGTGAAGCCCATCCGGACGTGTAAGCCGGATTGGTGATGTTCTGGGATTCCCGGAGGAGACTCCGAGGAAGTTGTATATTATCTATTTGTAGGGAATAAGCATCATAGCCCCGAAAAAGGGGTGGGTGCAATATAATTGGTTCGCTTTTAGTCGACTGATGTTTAGCTTGTCGCCGCTTGTCGAGACATTGGCGTACAGGTGTTGCAGTATCAAGCGGGAAGTAGCAGGCTTAAGCCCGAGTTTGTGTCGGCCCTAGAAGGCCTAATTTGCTTATGTTGTCGGCCTGTGTCCCGGAGTATGGAATTTATATTACTGTAAATTAAAACGTCTGTGATGCATTGTGTATGTTATTTATCTTTTTCGTCTTAGGCGAGCGGTATTCTCGTGAACCGCTCTCCCCGTGAGGACCTCGAGGTAAAGTTACCGGGAAGCCCTTGAGGGTCTGTTAATAGCCTTTCAGAACAGCGAAATTATGTTGTTGGCGGCCCAATTGAGGCTGCGTAAAGTAGAACTGTTCGGCGAGATTACGTCATCGGTAGGGCGGATGAAGAGCGTTTTAAATAGACCCGAGGAGGCACCTCTGGATAGGAGAGAGTTGGTCGTGAGTTTCTATTTAGATGTTTCGGTCGGCGAAGAGAGCCCTCTGAAGGTGCCTTAGCTCAGTCATTGGCTTGGGAGGGGAAGAATTTGTTAGTCTTTCGGGTATGCGGTGGGACCTTCACGCTGAGACGTTGGGTCTGTCCTTTGAGTTCCTAATCTTGTGCCTAGATCGTTCACTTGAGTGTAGTAGGTGCGCGGTCACCCCTATTTTGGGACCCCGAACTCCACAGAGACCGAATTTCGGTTTCAACATTTATGGTGCGGTGAGCGTGAAGAGTGGCCAGCACGGAAGAACTCGGGCGAACGTCATGGCTATAGAAGAGGAACCAAGTGACGACCAAGGTCATGCGCTGGCACTTTGTATGTAAGGTCCTCATACTTGGAGTGGTCTCATCCTTGAATTTTATGATTTTTGAACAATCTATATTAAGGCTTCGATGGTGCTTTACACATTATTAAGGTGCCATTTTTATGAAATAAAGGGATATTACCATAAAAATCCCGACACAAAATTTTGGGGTGAGTATATGAATTAGATAACCCCCTTCATGGACAAAATTAACTCTCATTTAGATATCAAAAGCTATGGGTTTGATTTATTCAAATGTTGATTCAATTTTGTCATGTACACTTAGACTTTTGAGTTTGCGTTCGATAAATATTACCCAAATCACGAATCTTCTTGAAGCATAATTCTATATGTTTGTTTAATATCCCATCCTATAGTTGTTGTTGGAATCCCATAGCATTTGGAGTAGAATTTGCACCTGTTTGAGGAAATGAATTGTTCATCTAATTATGTGGCGCCTTAGCTCAGGATCTTTTGCATGCGATGAATATTTCTCAAACCATGAATCATCTTGAAACCAAGTTTAGCATACAAATTTATGTTGTTCAGTATTCTGTTAAAGTTGTACTTTTAGGGATTTTGTTGAAGGATTTATATTATTTTTGATGAATGAAATAATGGTCTAATTATGTCATATGTAACTTATGGTGATTGAATAAATTGAATGATTCTTAAACTATGATGGATATAATTATGAAATTTGGAACATAGTCTCTATATGATCATATTGATCTCCCCACTATTTCATGGAATTTTACAAGTACTAAACCTAGGTTTTTTTATTTAAATTAAATCTTCCAATGCATATCATATTATTGAAATATTACGAAAACCAAAGTTTATCTTGATGTCAAAGTTGATACATTGATTAATTGCGCTTATATACTATCCTGGTTGACGTTTCATATCATTTAAATGAATAAGTAGTTTGTGGTACTCGTTTAAAGTAAAAACTATTTAAAAGTATGGTATCAAACTTGCAATGCTTTGGGATCAAATTGGAGTGCTTTAGGATCAGATTTGGAATGCTTCGGATAGTGTAAGTTCATTATTCTGCATAGCATATTCAAAGTGTTGGTTATCATTTTTATGCATTCCAAAGGTGTTCTTTAGGAACAAAATAAATTCATAAAAAAGAAGGGTTTGTTTTCTTTCTTCTTGGAAACAAGTTCGACAACTTTTGGTACAAGGTGGTCGTATCGCAGGGACAAAGGCTGTTTATATGGATGGCCCCGCTAAGGTTGGAGGTTGTTTGGAGAGGAAACCCCGAGAAGACCCGCTGACCAGGCTCTCACCTAGCTGGCAGGGCTGTAGGCTCACTCGGTGGTTGGAAGTTGTTTGGAGAGGAGACCCCGAGAAGACCCGTTGACCAGGCTCGCACCTAGCTGGCAGGGCTGTAGACTCACTCGGTGGTTGGAGGTTGTTTGGAGAGGAGACCCCAAGAAGACCCGCTGACAAGGCTCTCACCTAGATGGCAGGGTTGTAGGCTCACTCGGTGGTTGGAGGTTGTTTGGAGAGGAGACCCCGAGAAGACCCGCTGATCAGGCTCTCACCTAGCTGGAAGGGTTGTAGGCTCACTCGGTGGTTAGAGGTTTTTTAAAGAGGAGACCCCGAGAAGACCCACTGGTCAGGCTCTCACCTACCTAGCAGAGCTGTAGGCTCACTCGGGGGTTGGAGGTTGTTTGGATTTTAAGGTTACTTCGAGCGGTATGTTCCATCGGCCCTTTGATTCCCATGTTCACTGCGCAAAAATATCCTGGAGCCTCCTTTATCTTATGATATGTTGGAAATTTCTTATAAGATCATCCTCACCTTAAGCGTATCATCATGCCTGAAAGTTAGATAGGCTGACCCTTAGCTCAATTATGTTTACAACCTGATTTTGTGTGAAGGTGGCATGCGACTAGTAATCAGGAAGAAGCTATTTTTATTTCTTTAAATCTATAGGGGCAATTTCAAATTTTGGAGAAGTGAATACTAAGTGTTTCAATGATACGGATAAGGGCCACTCATAAAGACGTGGACAAATTGTAATTTTGTCAATGAATTTTAGGATTGTAGTTGTTTTTTATGTGTGGCTATTTCGGGGGTCTTTAATTTTAGGCACGGTATGCCTTTTCCCCCTTTATAAAAAGAGTTGATTATTAGTTATGTTGCAGTGTATCAAATATTACGTATGTTGTTGATGATGAGCCTAGGAGGAAAAACACAGGCTAGTGATACTCATGTTGAAATATCTAACAGGACTGTTAAAGGTAAGCCCCTGGTGTAGAGCCCCCTTTATCTCCAAGTGAGGAATTCTCTATATTTTTTTTGGGTTGGCTCTCACTCGCCGAATACTTGGGGTTGGACATTTCTTTCCGAGCGTGGAATTCGCTCGAAAAGAGCGAGGATTCTGTATAACCCCGTACCCGGCCGAGTGGGACACTCCCCAGATAACGGGCTCGGGGTATGCTATGGGCGATGATTTGGTACAGCCCCGTTCGAGGACGTGCGAGCACTCGTACATGCGTGTGGAGATTTTATATGTAAAGGTTTTAAGTTGATTAGGTCTAAATATATATATAAATAAATATTTATTATATATAAATATGTATGTTTAATATTATAATATATATTTATTATATATATATATATGTTGAAGTATGAGAAAGAAAAAGGGGGGGGATTGGGTCCAGGAGAGAGGAGGGGGTAACCCTAAAAACCCGATCGGGGTTCTTCAGCAGAGGCGACGCGCGAACCAGCTCTCGATCGCGATCCCCGGTCATCTCCTGTCGCAGCCGCCTGGATCAAGCAGCGGCCGACCCCCGGCTCTCTCCTGTCGCCGCCTGGAGTGAGAGAAGCCGAGGAGTTGTTCTCCTATCGCAATATGTAGAAGCCGAGCCCTGGATCTCCCCCGTCGCAGCCGCCTGGAGCAATGCTGGTCGGGTTCTCCTTCCCCGTCGCCACCTGCAGCAAGGCCGGCCGGGATTTACTCTCCCGTCGCCGCCCAGAGCTAGGTCGGCCAGGAGCTCCTCTCCCGGCACCGCCTTCAGCAAGAACAGCTGGGAGTCTCATTCTCGGCGTGGTCCAGAACATGATTGTCTAGGGAGAAGCTCGGCCATGGGAAAAAACATCCTGGAGCCTCCAACCCTCAGGCGGAGACCGGATCCGTGCATGGACAGTCGCTACAGTCACTAGGAATCAGCCTCATGCAAGATATGTGATTGCGGCTCCGTCAAAACACGCGTCAAGGATAACGAAGTTTCTTCTTGGGCGGGTGAAGCCCTCAATAAACATATTTGCATGGAAGCCCCTCTCCACTAGCGGGTGGGTGAAGGGTGATATCCGACGGGTTGATGTGTACATCCCCACAGTTAATTGCATTTAGTATCCGGAAGCGTGAGTACTGAGTACGGATTTAGTTATGTTGTGTGAAGCCCATCCGGACGTGTAAGCCGGATTGGTGATGTTCTGGGGTTCCCGGAGGAGACTCCGAGGAAGATGTATATTATCTATTTGCAGGGAATAAGCATCATAGCTCCGAAAAAGGGGTGGGAGCAATATAATTGGTTCGCTTTTAGTCGACTGATGTTTAGCTTGTCGCCGCTTGTCGAGACGTTGGCGTACAGGTGATGCAGTATCAAGCGGGAAGTAGCAGGCTTAAGCCTGAGTTTGTGCCGGCCCTAGAAGGCCTAATTTGCTTATGTTGCCGGCCAGCGTGCTGAAGTATGGAATTTATATTCCTGTAAATTAAAACGTCTGTAATGTCTTGTGAATGTTATTTATCTTTTTCGTCTTAGGCAAGCGGTATTCTCGCGAACCGCTCGCCCCGTGGGGACCTCGAGGTAAAGTTACTGGGATGCCCTTGAGGATCTGTTAATAGCCTTTCAGAACAGCGGAGTTATGTTGTTGGCGGCCCAATTGGGCCTGCGTAAAGTAGAACTGTTCGGCGAGATTACGTCATTGGTAGGGCGGATGAAGAGCGTTTTACATAGACCCAAGGAGGCACCTCTGGATAGGAGAGAGTTGGTCTTGAGTTTCTCCTTAGATGTTTCGGTCGGCCAAGAGAGCCCTCCGAAGGTGCCTTAGCTCAGTCTTTGGCTTGAGAGGGGAAGAATTTGATAGTCTTCCGGATATGTAGTGGGACCTCCACGCTGAGACCTTGGGTCTGTCCTTTGAGTTCTTAATCTTGTGCCTAGATCGTTCACTTGAGTGTAACAGGTGCGAGGACCACTATTTTGGGACCCCGAACTCAACAGAGACCGAATTTCGGTTTCAACATTCTGTTCGTTTGGACGTTTAGCAATTAATAATAATATTATATTATATATATATAAGCTTGTATGTTATAGCGAAACCCTATTCATCATCTCTCCTAAGCTGTCGGACCGAATCGCGGGAGAGAGAAATCGACGGACATCGCGAAGCCTTCGGCCTCCGACTGTAGGAGTTCTGGTGCTAGGAATCGTCGTCGGAGGGTAGATTCGGAAATCTCTCGTCGAGATCTACGCGTGCACGGTAAGTTTTCCCCGTTTCGTGGATTTTTGGCGTTAGGGTTTTTGACCTTGACCCTCGTTTGTCTCGAAAAGTTTCAAAAACCGTAGTCGAGGAGTTCTTGTGGCGGATCCTTGAAGCGGAGCGCTCGTGAGGCCGGATTTTGGAAGCTTTGAGGCAAGTGGTGATTTCATTCCTCTTGTTAGTTCTTATTTAGTTCTTCCCCCTCTTGATTTTCCTCCTTAGAATGTAGGGGTAGTGTAGAGTTCGGCCAAAACCGATTCATTGGGTAGCGTGGGATTTCTGGCCAAGGAAAATTCGTCGAATATGTAGGAGTTAGCCTGAGTAAAATTCGTCGAGTATGAGGGAACAGGACTTAGTAAAATTCGCCGAGTATGGGAGTTTGTCCGAGTAGAATTTGTCGAATATCAGCGTAGGTCTAGGCATATTCGTCGAATAGGATAGGCGTTGAGTGAATTCCTTTTTGTCGAGTATTATCGACGAATTCCTCGTGGACTTGGAATATAATGCGTCGATTCGTCGAGTATCGTAGTAAGGACAAGCTGATTTGTCGAGTATCGAAGTAAGGACAAGCCGATTCGTCGAGTATCACTAGGTTTTTCTTTTACCGCCGAGTCAAATTCGTCGAGTAACCCTTGTATTCGTCGGGTATATTCGACGAATGGTTGTAGACTTGGGATTTTCTCGCCGAATGAAGTCAAATTAGTCGAGTTTGGCCCTTTGATGATTTTCGAGATTTTTTTCCTTCCTCTTTGTCGTTGAGGAATTTTGATGATAGGCTCGGGTTTTATCGGTGTTTTGGATGTGAAATTGTGGCTAGGTTGGCAGTGGATAAAGAATCACCAACTTGATGCAGGTTCGTGAATCATTACACATGGTGGTTGGTGATTTTCTTTTGGACTGTTGGGTTGTGTTGGACAATGTGGCCACCACCACAGTGCCTTTTTGAGATGTTTGGTCTGATGATTCGTGTTCGACAATGTATCACCGACTCAGTACCGTTTTTGTCAAGTGTTAATGATTCACGTGTTTAGAGTTGTTCAGTCTCTTTCTTCTTATTATATAGACATATATTATTATGCTTACTCTTGCAGATTTTATCGAATCATGGCTTCATTTCGCATTTGGTGCAACTTCTCTTATTACACTGTTTGAGAATTCTTTTTTGCTTATTATATTATGATTTATTTGCTGAGGTTTGACAGCTATTCTTGTATTTGGATTGGTAACCCTTTTGTCTCCTTTTGATTATTGCTACTATTGATCTTTGATCGTCACTTGTATATTCTTGCTGACGTATTTTTATCTTTTGAATGTCTTAGGCTCGAAGCAGTAGTCGGTAGTGCAGCTAGAGTTGGTAGTTGTGGGTGTTCTGCAATTGCTGCAGTGATTCTCTCCTCGCTGTTATGAGGTAATTTTGTTATTTTGTTTTTAGTCCAGACATGCATGATGTTTGGTGGGTTCGTGTCAGGTTGTTAACGCCCACTGGAGTTTATTGTAGAATGTTGATTTACTTGCTAGCTGTTGTGCCATTTTCTAGATGGTTTATTGGATTAACTTGTTCTCTGGGAAGGATTTATGGTAGGATTGCATGTAGTTATTTTCAAGTTATAAAAGTATCAATATGCTTATCTCATACTCATGACATCTTTTTAAATCAAACGACACAATATTTTAACAAACGTAAAAGCTTTTTTCATACTTATATTAAATCTAGAGGTATGCATATCATGAGTTGTCTTTTTAGATGTCTCTGCTCATATAGGATAATAATTGAACTAAATAAAGTATTTTCCGCAGCGCAGATTCATATGTTTATCCGTGGACTAGTTGATCCACTGATTCGAGGGATACGGCCGTCAAAACTTAACTAAAAATATGTTTTCTTCATGATAAACTTGAGAATTCTACGAAAAATGTTAGGAGTAGGTTCTTGCCTGAGCGTTTGCAGTTATCCCCTATACGGCGTGACATCACGGCATGTGTTTTCTCTTACTCTGATATAATATTTTATGTTGAGAAAATGCGGGTCGTGACAGGATCTCTCAAAGATCTAAGATTTCATCAGCAAGTACCTTCCATTATGCAAAGTAATCAGTGACTGAATGTGCCCCTTAGTTTAGCCATCTTGGGGGAGAGTTCACCTAAACGAGTGAGATTGCTCGCCTGAGAGAACAACATATGTAAGTTATACTAGAGTTCCATAGTACTATCACGGTTCTTGCATGTTTGTTGAATTGAGGGATCCATGGAACTCAGCAGGAGAGTGAAGATTTGCCAATTATCATGTTATGGGTCGGAGGCCTGGGAGCTGCTCCCCTTTTGGATCCAAAAGGGGAGCAGCTCACAGGCCTCCGTCCTACAACATATCACTTCACCAATTCTCGTACTCTTGACTGTCCACAATATGAATTGGGAGTTCAGTAAGGTGGTGCATACACCGTATACCCGATAGGGACATCGTGACCCCTTCTTTTCACAACTGGAGGTTTGAGCAGGTAAGGATAGTAGTAGCAAGTCTCGCATTAGGAGTAAATGCATTGCAGTAATCCCTCGGGAATATGTTCATTGGATCATTACTGGTAGTTGAGGAAGTCATGACCTAGGCCGGTGTAACAACCCCCAGATAATAATAATAATAATAATAATAATAATATAAACAAAGACCTAAAACTAAGCTCCGGTCTAAACCTACCCCCCCCCCCCTTCTTTAACAAGAACCGAGCCCCACCCCCCACCCCCTGGTCCAATCCCGCATCTCGCATGTCGCGTCACGCAGGAATCCCGATCCCCGCCTCTCTCGGCACGGAAGGCTCCGTCTCCGCCTCCCAAGCACCCGGCAGCCCCTTCCTCAGCCTCCAGTGGCCGGCAACCACCGCCTCTAGGACCGGCGCCTCCCCCTCGAGCTTCCTCGCCGCCTCTTGCTTCTCCTGTCATGGCCGACTACTTCGGCTCTTCCTTTACAAGGGCCGGCAACATCTGCTTCTTCTCCCTCAAGCCGGCAGCCACCTGTGGCCTCTCCCTCTCCAAAGGCATGCAACAGCTCTCCCTTCCAGCAGCCCTCTTCCCTCTTGGTTTTGGTCGACATTTGGCTAGAAGAGCGGCTATGGTTTACTCCCTCTTCCTAGGGTTTGCTCGTTTTTCGCCCCTACTCAGATTTTGGGCTCCGAATCGGACTCTTTGGTATGGATCTTCCTCCTTTCACCATTATTCAGATTTTCTTCTATAACACTAGAGTGTTATTATGCCTCCAATTGCGTGTATTTTTATGGATCCAAGTTTTTGCCTCTCTCGCAATCTTCTAATCTCGTCGTATTTCTGATTTCCAGCGCAGCTCCTTGACTCAAGTGATGAAATTCCTCCAAGCCCCTCTCCAAATTAGGGTTTCCCCTAACCCAAGCATCGCCAAGTCTCCGCTTCTGCGTGGTATCTCTTGTCCCCTCACTCATGAGGGAGGTAAATTTCTTAGCCCTCCCTTGATTTAGTTATGTATCGTTTAATTGCTTGTGCTAGCATTTTGGATCCATGTCATGTCTATTTATCAAATATTGTCTGTGATTGTTCCTGAACAGATCCAGTCAGGATTTCTGTTTTCGCTTGCGCGCTTAGCCGCCGCCAGTTTCAGCCTCTTTCAGGCAAGTAGAGATCTCTCTCCCTTGCAATCATTGAATTTCAATTATTTGGTCTGATCTTATGATTATACGAATTTTCTTGTTTGATGTACAAACCGAAGTATGTTGGATTTTTTTTTGGAATAATTAACGAATATCCCAATGAGAATTATTAGGAATTGTAAGAATTGTATCAGTTGGATTCGCACTTACATGAATTTGATCCCATTTGATGGATGGTTAGGAGACTTATAGTTTATGTGATCATCAACAAGAATTACTTTGAAGGATACAGTTAAGATTCCTTGCTACGATTAAATGATTGGTGATTTATGTCATGCTCGTATATACATATATACAGTTCATTTGGAGGATATTTATGTCTGAGAATTGATTAATCTAAAAGAATATTTAATGTCCAGAAAAGTAGCGTATGGCGATCGTATCACTTGTACATACTTGAACCCGCTATATATATTGCTCCTTATCCGATTTTGTTCGTGTCGTCGAATCTTGTGACGACGAACATTGTGTCATCGAATTTGTTGTCATCGAATCTGTTGTCATCGAATCCAATTTCTGATGTCTGTCTGGTTTCTTAGGTCTATTCTAAGAATTGAGCGAATGTGGCTCCATAACTCAAGTGCTCTCTTGACGCGTTCATAAACTCTAATCTTGTACAGTTGTATCGTTAAAATTGCATCCGGTCTCGACATGTTACGAATCTCCTAAATCATGAATCTTTGAAGTCATTAATGTCTGTTAGAAAAGCCCATATAAATGGCCCGTGATTGGGTCCATGTATTTTTCATTTCCTTCTTCTCCTATTAGTCCCACATCATTGTATAGGATTTCTTCTCTCCTTTTCTCTCCTATATAATTGTATTCTCTCCTTGTATTTACACACACAAGCAATACATATAAGTTTTTGAGCTCACTCAACATGGTATCAGAGGACACGGTTCGGTCCCTGCGGTTACACTTCATCTAACCGTCTGGCCCGTCTTCCTCTCCTGTGCGCAACTCCTATGCGGCTTACTCTTCTTCTCGCTCCGGGTAGCGGCCTCTTCGTGCCGCCCCTTTCTCTCTGCGGTTTCTCCCTGGCTAGCCGCTGCCTGCTCCTCTTTCCCTCCCTCTCTCTCGTAGATCCACCCCTAAGTCCTTTTTTTATAACTTCTCTTCTCAACTTGTGGGCCCCAATTCCCGCTGTCTTCCTCTTACCGCGTGGGCTCCTTCTCGTCTGGTCCCTCCCCTTGCCGCTCGAGTTGTTCTTCTCGCGGCCTCTTCTTTCGGCGCGCCGGGTCGCGCGGTCTCCCGCTCGCTCATCCCTCTTCTTCTTGCCGCTCAAGTACTTCAACTCGCAGCCTCCTCTTGCGGTTTCTCTCTCTTGCCGCTCGAGTCCCAACTCACGGCCTCTGCCCTCCTCTTGCGGCCTTTTCTTGCCGCTCGCGGTCTCTCTCTCTTGCCACTCGAGCCCCTACTCGCGGCCCTTTTCTTGCATCTTCTTCCCCTCACTGCTTCCTTCTTCTAGTCGCCCGGTCTCGTTGGCTAGCCGCGCGACTTCTCCTTTTTCTTTGGCCGCTGGTGTTCTCACAGTGACCGTGCGGATTGTCCTTGCTCTCTATCCGCAACCTGGTCGCGGCCTTCTGTCTCTCTCCCCTGGGATTGTCGCCGTGTCTACCCGTTGCGACCTCTCTTCTAACCGTGTGGGCTTGTCCCGCAGCAGGTGCTTTGTCTAACCGCGCGCTCTTCTAGTCGCTGCGGCCTCCCCAGGCTCCATGGGCTCCTCCCTTGACTCTACCGGACAGGAGGCTACTCCTCCTGCTGACCGCCCAACTTCTCTTCCAGACCTCCGAGATGAGCTGCGGATCGCAACTATCTCATTATCTGGGAAGAAGAATTTTGTTCCATGGGTCCACTCGGTTCGGCGTGTTCTTCAGGCCAAGGGCCTTGTGCTCTATCTTACTAACGGACCTCCTTCCCCTACTACTGATGACTGGCTACGGAATGACGGTCGCGTCCAAACATGGCTCCTTAATTCGCTGGAGGGTGAGCCATACCAAATGGTCATGTACCATGAGACCGCCAAAGCTATGTGGGAGGAGCTTCACTCCTTGTACTCTGGAAAGGATAGTCTTCAGCACCTCTATGACATTATTACCGACCTTCAGACTCTTGATGCTGGCGGGGCTGCTGACATGACCTCATTTATTGCTCGTGCCAAGACTCTTGCAGAGGCCTGGATCCAGCATCAGGCTTCTACCACCGACCTTGCTGCTCAGCGTGCGCAAAAGGAGGTTGTCTGCATTGCCATGATGATGGCTCGTGTCCCGCCTCACCTTCAGAGAATCCGGGCTCAGGTGTTGGCCTCGGCCTCTACTCCCTCCCTCTCTGATGTCTGCTCTATGCTCCTTCGAGTATCACCACCCCTAGAGTCTCTGACACCCTCTTCTCCGGCCCTTCTTCAACAGACCCTTCCTCCCTTGCTTCCCCCACCGACCTCTGCGCGCGGTGGACGTTCCGGCTCTCGCGGCAAGGGGCGTGGGGGTCAGGGCCGCCCCAAGTGTTCCTATTGCGGCCGAGATGGCCACACTGATGTCGTCTGCTACAAGAAACATGGCTATCCTCCTCGCCCAACTGCGGCTGCTACCACTGATGGCTCCTCCTCCACTGGTACCGACCTTGAGGTCGTTCGCCTCCAGCTACAGCAACTCCAGGGGCTTTTTAGCCCTCCCTCTGCTTCTGTTGCCTCCATCTCTACCGCAGGTATTACTTGTCTTTCCTCAAGTCCACGTTGGATCTTGGACTCAGGTGCTACTCATCACATCACCTCGATACGGCCACTCAAGTACTCGGATGCTCCTCATCCGCAATCTATCACTGTCGCTAATGGAGCGACTGTTCCGGTCTCCGGTTGCGCCGACATCTCTCTTGCTCCCTCCCTCTCTCTTCGCTCGGCTCTTTATGTTCCTGGCTCTCCATTTAATTTGCTTTCTGTTGGTCGCCTCACTTATGATATGGACTGCTCTGTCACATTTACTCCCTCTACATTTTTTATACAGGATCGGCGGACGCGGACTACCATTGGTAGGGGTCGACTGCAGAACAGGCTCTACCTTCTTGATGTCTCTCCTCCTATCCTCTCCTCCGTCTCCGCTGTTGATTGGCATCGCCGTCTTGGGCATGCCCCTCTACCCGTTCTCCAAAAGGCGCTGTCTGATGTATCTTTTCCTGCTTTCAAATGTGATTCGTGTATTTACGGCAAACAGCCGCGTACTTCTTTTCCTGCTCATTGTACTAGGAGCTCTGCTCCGTTTGATTTACTGCACTCCGATGTTTGGGGTCCCTTCAAAGTTACAAGTATCTCTGGTTATCGATATTTTATAACTTTCATTGATGATTATTCTCGCACAACATGGCTTTACCTACTTCGTGATCGCCCTGAGCTCCCTCGCATATTTCGCGATTTTATACACGGAACGCGAACGCAATTCTCCACAACTATCAAAACATTGCGCACCGATAACGCTCGTGAATACATCGGCCATGACTTCGCTAATATATGTGCAGAATTTGGTATTATACATCAAACCTCCTGTGCCTACACCCCCCAACAAAATGGTGTTGCCGAACGAAATAACCGACACCTCCTCGACGTGGCCCGCTCTCTCATGCTTCAAATGCATGTTCCAAAAATTTACTGGAACTTTGCAGTCTCCACTGCGTGTTTTCTCATCAACCGCCTTACCTCCTCGGTTCTCAACTCTGTCACTCCTTTCAGCCTCTTATTCCCCTCTACTCCGGCCTTCCCTATTACACCAAGGGTGTTTGGCTGCACTTGCTTTGTTCACCTCCTGGGTCCTTCCTCGGATAAGTTGGATCCCCGTGCAGCTAAAACTATTTTCGTCGGCTATTCTCGTACTCAGAAGGGCTACCTATGTTACTCTCCGGTAAGCCGTAAAGTCGTCGTCTTCGCCGATGTTACTTTTTGGGAAGATCAACCTTTCTTTTCCCATCTCTCGCTCCTTCCTCCCCGCCGACATCTCCACCAATGTTTATACCTCGACCCGTCCTCCCTACTACTACGCCTGTGTTCCTACGTCCTTCAAATCCTGCTCCTGCTCCTACTTCAACTCCTGCTCCTGCTTCTGCTTCTGCTCCTGCTTCTGCTCATGCGCCCTCCAAGCCACCGGTAATCCGGACTTACACTCGCCGCCTTCCTCCTTCCGCTACCCCTCTGCAGTCGGCCTCATCATCGGCTACTCCGTGCCCTGCTGATCAGGTATCTCCCTCCACCAATCATCCTCTGGCAAATTATGTCTCCATGCATCGCCTCTCTCCCCAACTGCACACCTTTGCAACTTCTATTTCCTCCATTTCGGTTCCTAACACTGTGCAGGAAGCGCTACAACATCATGGATGGAAGGCTGCCATGGAGGGGGAAATGACTGCTCTCTAGGCTAACCAGACCTCGACTCTCACACCTCTTCCCCCGGGTCAGAAACCGGTTGGGTGTAAGTGGGTCTTCGTCGTCAAACATGTCGCTGATGGGGCGATTGACCGGTTGAAAGCTCGGCTGGTCGCCCGGGGCTTCACCCAACAACACCCAACAACAAGGGATGGACTATGAGGAAACCTTCTCTCCGATGGCCAAACTCAACACCGTTCGGGTTCTTATCTCGGTGGCTGTCCATCGCCGGTGGCCCTTACTGCAACTGGATATTAAGAATGCCTTTTTTGAATGGCGACCTGCAGGAAACTGTCTATATGCAGCAACCTCCCGGGTTTGAGACCACGGGGGAGTCTCAGGTTTGTCGCCTTAAGAAAGCTCTGTATGGCCTCAAAAAATCACCGCGGGCATGGTTCGACAGGTTCAGTAAGGCTCTTCGGGAGGTTGGTTTTTCTCGCAGCACGGCAGACTTCTCAATGTTCATTCGTCACCGAACAACACGGACGGTTCTTCTGTTAGTGTATGTTGACGACATCATCATTACGGGAGATGGCGAAAAGGGAATACAGGAGGTAAAATAACATCTCGGTACAGTTTTTCTAACAAAGGATCTAGGACCCCTCCGGTATTTTTTGGGCCTTGAAGTTGCTAGACGACCAGATGGTCTCATCCTTTCTCAGCGGAAGTATTGTCTCGACCTTCTTCATGATGCGGGTTACTCTGATTGTAAGCCAATCAATACCCCAATGGATGTGAATCACAAGTTATGTGTTCAGGCTTCCGACTCAGATCTATTACTCGAGAATCCTGAATACTATCGCCGTCTAGTTGGAAAATTGATCTACCTCACAGTAACTAGACCGGATATCTCTTTCGCTGTGGGTATTGTCAGGCGGTATATGCATTCCCCGCGAAGATCTCACCTTCATGTCGTTGAACGTATTCTCATATACCTCAAAACGGCCCCTGGTCAAGGATTGGTCTACAAGACTTCATCTTCCGCTCCTACATTGATAGCTTACTCAGATGCTGATTACGCTGGTTCTCTTGATGATCGACGATCAACCAGTGGGTTTTGCACATATTTTGGAGGACATTTGATTACGTGGCGGAGCAAGAAACAAGTTGTTGTGGCTCGATCATCTGTTAAGGCTGAATACCGGGCAATGGCATCTGTAGTGTCTTAACTAACGTGGCTGGAAAGTCTTCTTACCGATCTGGGTATAAGAATTCCTTCCCTAGTCATTCTCTTTTTTGATAGCCAAGCAGCTATACATATTGCCAAGAACCCGGTATTTCATGAAAGAACAAAACATATTGAAGTTTATTGTCACATCATCAGAGAAAAGGTTCAAATGAAGAAGATCGACCTGAAGCATGTCCCCGGGACAGAACAAGTTGCGGATGTGCTCACTAAGGCTCTTCCCAGTACTCTCTTCTATCAGTGCTTGTCCAAGCTTGGCGCATACGATTTGTACGCTCCAGCTTGCGGGTGAGTATTAGAAAAGCCCATATAAATGGCCCATGATTGGGTCCATGTATTTTTCATTTCCTTCTTCTCTTATTAGTCCCACATCATTGTATAGGATTTCTTCTCTCCTTTTCTCTCCTATATATTTGTATTCTCTCCTTGTATTTACACACACAAGCAATACATACAAGTTTTTGAGATCACTCAACAATATCATACACAATCAGTGAAGGGTAGTGTTTAATTGATGTGACGCTTTGACTCGAGTTTCCGCTTGACTGGCAACGGAAACCAAACAAATGGTCATAGCAAGCTCAACTATTTTGATAAGACTTGCGTTCAGACTTGCATCAGAATCGCGTGCATCAAATAAAACACTTCCACTTTCCACTGATTACCGCTAATGACATCTCTTGATCTGTTTAAATGTTATACTCCATAGTAGTATAATAAACTAACTTGTTTTGTTTAGCTCTTTTAATTGTTTGTCTCGAATAGCATATCTTCATGAGAAACTGCTACACTCATATATTTCTGCTTCTCTTACTGCACTTTACTCTTACTATGCTCATGTTTTTTCAATGTTCTGAGGCTTTTCCTTTCTGTTTTGGAATTGTCTTAGTGTTCATGCAGCGCCGCCAGGTACTCAAGCCCAATCTGCTTCAAGTTTCAGGTTCTATGTTTACATTTCTTTTACTGTCAATTAATTCTTTTATGTAATAATTGCAATCAAACATTTTCGCTGGTATCATGGACAACTGTCAGGCTATTTAAATATTTATGTACTATAATCTGAAATTAACGCATGTGCACCCTCTGTTGAATCATAATTGCATGAAAACCTAGTAGTAACCTGTAAAACATGAATTTTATAAAGTACATACGCATTTAAAACTTTGAAAGCCTCCGTAATAAATTTAAAACTATTTTCGGTATTTTTCTGCATCCGCCTCAGCAGGCATGGATTTCTTTCCTCCCATGCCTGTGGCACCACGGCCCGCCCGATGCGCACTCTGAATTTTGTTGAGACGGGTCGTGACAGTTGGTATCAGAGGGAGGTTAGAGATGTTAGAGAGATTGGTTCAAAAGATAAAATATTTTCTAAATATCACTTATTTTGAAACTCATTTTATAAATATATAAGCATGCACCATTCCTTCACTCAGCTTGTCATTATTTGTTGTTCGTGACTGAAATACGCACACACTCATGCATAAGCATGAGTAGTATGCACACGAATGTTAAGGAGTTATGGGCAAATTTAACATTTTTGTGCATATGAATTTCCACTAGTATATACACCGCTTGCGAATATTAAATTATAGGGACGGTTTAATATTTTCAAGTGCGCTGGCATTAGAGTCCTAATATGCATGACATGTTAAGTGATATGGGTCTTAACATGACATGTGTATCCATTCATTTGCATGCATATCATGCATCATTGCACAAGTATGAAGCCAAGAACAACAATAGTGATTGTACACACATGGATTTTCGATTTGCTTGACATTACACATGATCTCGGTATTGCACTTGCATGATTATTACCTAGCGTTGTCCAATGAAAATGTTGTAATTATTACATAATTTATGTACTTGACAGTAGGAAATGCGTTAGAATTTCTAATTTCTAGCCCCTGATATTTGTATTTTGGTCCTTCCTGTTTCGCATGTTTGTAAATTTTATCTTGTCATCCTGTATGTTCTTCTAGATAGCTTCTCAGTTTCAGCAAAAATAAAATTCTTCTTGTTAATTGCTCTACTGGATTGCTTCAGCGTTTTCTGGTGATTTTTCAACTCCAGTTGACTCGCTTCCGTCGATATTCAATCGTCATTCTGTTTCTTTTGCTCTTTGGTGTCCTATCTTCGCTTCTTGCGAGATCTTTTCGCTCCAGGATTCTCGTTTTATGCCGCTTAATTTCGAGCTAATTGAAGCAATTCCAGTGCTCCCTTGTATCTGTCTGAACCCGCTAAGTCTGAAGAGTTCTTCTGTGAACTCGAATCTGTTATGCGTTGCAAGTATCCACAACTCTTCTCATGATCTTGGTACGTCTCTAAGTCTGACTTCCTTGTTATTTCAGTATCTTTCATGGTTAGCTGTCATGCGTTAATCTGCAAACCTCTGTTTGAAGTATATGTCATCTGAAACTTTGATATTTTAGTCTCATTCAAAGAATTCTCAGGGAAAGTTTCGGGACGAAACTTCCTAAGTAGGGGAGAATGTAACAACCCCCAGATAAAAATAATAATAATAATACAAATAAAGACCTAAAACAAAACCTCGGTCTAAACCTACCCCCCCCCTCTTTAACAAGAACCGAGCCCCCCCCCCCCCCCCCCCCCCCGTCAATTCCTGCATCCCGCGTCACGCAGGAATCCCAATCCCCGCCTCTCTCGGCACCGACGGCTCCGTCTCCGCCTCCCAAGCACCCGGCAGCCCCCTCCTCAGCCTCCAGGGACCGGCAACCACCGCCTCTAAGACCGGCGCCTCCCCCTCTTGCTTCCCCGCCGCCTCTAGCGTCCCCGCCGCCTCTTGCTTCTCCTGTCATGGCCGATTACTTTGGCTCTTCCTTTGCAAGGGCCGGCAACATCTGCTTCTTCTCCCTCAAGCCGGCAACCCCCTGTGGCCTCTCCCTCTCCAAAGGCATGCAACAGCTCTCCCTTCCAGCAGCCCTCTTCCCTCTTGGTTTTGGCCGACATTTGGCTAGAAGAGCGGCTAGGGTTTACTCCCTCTTCCTAGGGTTTGCTCGTTTTTCGCCCCTACTCAGATTTTGGGCTCCGAATCGGACTCTTTGGTATGGATCTTCCTCCTTTCACCATTATTCAGATTTTCTTCTATAACCCTAGCGTGTTATTATGCCTCCAATTGCGTGTATTTTTGTGGATCCAAGTTTTTTCCTCTCTCGAAATCTTCTAATCTCGTCATATTTCTGATTTCCAGCGCAGCTCCTTGACTCAAGTGATGAAATTCCTCCAAGCCCCTCTCCAAATTAGAGTTTCCACTAACCCAAGCATCGCCAAGTCTCCGTTTCTGCGTGGTATCTCTTGTCCCCTCACTCATGAGGGAGGTAAATTTCTTAGCCCTCCCTTGATTTAGTTATGTATCGTTTAATTGTTTGTGCTAGCATTTTGGATCCATGTCATGTCTATTTATCAAATATTGTCTGTGATTGTTCCTGAACAGATCCAGTCAGGATTTCTGTTTTCGCTTGCGCGCTTAGCCGCCGCCAATTTCAGCCTCTTTCAAGCAAGTAGAGATCTTTCTCTCCCTTGCAATCATTGAATTTCAATTATTTGGTCTGATCTTATGATTATACGAATTTTCTTGTTTGATGTACAAACCGAAGTATGTTGGATTTTTTTTTTGGAATAATTAACGAATATCCTAATGAGAATTATTAGGAATTGTAAGAATTGTATCATTTGGATTCGCACTTACATGAATTTAATCCCATTTGATGGATGGTTAGGAGACCTATAGTTTATGTGATCATCCGCAATAATTACTTTGAAAGATACAGTTAAGATTCTTTGTTACGATTAAATGATTGGTGATTTATGTCATGCTCGTATATACATATATACAGTTCATTTGGAGGATATTTATGTCTGAGAATTAATTAATATAAAAGAATATTTAGTGTCCAGAAAAGTAGCGTATGGCGATCGTATCACTCGTACATACTTGAACCCGCTATATATATTGCTCCATATCCGGTTTTGTTCGTGTCGTCGAATCTTGTGACGACGAACCTTGTGTCATCGAATTTGCTGTCATCGAATCTGTTGTCATCGAATCCGGTTTCTGATGTCTGTCTGGTTTTTAGGTCTGTTCTAAGAATTGAGTGAATATGGCTCCATAACTCAAGTCCTCTCTTGAAGTGTTCATGAACTCTAATCTTGTACAGTTGTATCATTAAAATTGCATCCAGTCTCGACATGTTACGGATCTCCTAAATCATGAATCTTTGAAGTCATTAATGTCATACACAATCAGTGAAGGGGTAGTGTTTAATTGATGTGACGTCTTGACTCGAGTTTCCGCTTGACTGGTAACAGAAATCAACAAATGGTCATAGCAAGCTCAACTATTTTGATAAGACTTGCGTTCAGACTTGCATTAGAATCACGTGCATCAAATAAAACACTTTCACTTTCCACTGATTACTGCTAATGACATCTCTTGATCCGTTTAAATGTTATACTCCAGAGTAGTATAATAAACTAACTTGTTTTGTTTAGCTTTTTTATTTGCTTGTCTCGAATAGCATAACTTCATGAGAAACTGGTACACTCATATATTTCTGTTTCTCTTACTGCACTTTACTCTTACTATGCTCCTGTTTATTTCAATGTTCTGAGGCTTTACTTTCTGTTTTGGAATTGCCTTAGTGTTCATGCAGCGCCGCCAAGTACTCAAGCCCGATCTGCTTCAAGTTTCAGGTTCTATGTTTACATTTCTTTTACTGTCAATTAATTTTTTTATGTAATAATTGCAATCAGTCATTTTCTCTAGTATCATGGACAACTGTCAGACTATTTAAATATTTATGTACTAGAATCTGAAATTAACGCATGTGCACCCTCTGTTGAATCATAATTGCATGAAAACCCAGTAGTAGCCTGTAAAACATTAATTTTATAAAGTACATACGCATTTACAACTTTGAAAACCTCCGCAATAAATTTAAAACTATTTTCGGTATTTTTCTGCATCCGCCTTAGAAGGCATGGATTTCTTTCCGCCATGCCTGTGGCATCACGGCCCGCCCGATGCGCACTCTGACTTTTGTCGAGACGGGTCGTGACAGCCGGTAAGGAAACAGGACTTAGAGCCTTGCTGCAATACTTCTACCAACTTTGGAGGTTCAAATTGTGAGAAAAAGCATCAAAGAAACAAGAAGCGCGAGCATTGACAACAGAAAAAGCATCACAATGCAGAAGCATCGACTTTCTCCTCGGTTCAGATAGTAGGGAGCGCACGCAGCAGGTTATGCCCACATAAGCATAGACTTATGATGCACAGATCAGTATCGCAGCAGGTTACGCATGCAGCAAGGAACGATGACTTCCTCCTATGTCGTCAAAATGGCAACAGGATTTCACGCTCGGTTAGGGCGTTCACGCCCTCTCTAATACCATGTTAAACCAATATTGAATGACAAGATATCTCAATAGAGGTACACAAGTTTATATATATAGGCAAACATAGTACAAACTACAAAATACAATAATACATTTCGCTACGACATATCAAACCGAAATAATCTAACAGAAGTTAAACGCAAATTCTCCAGGGTATTTTCATCAAAAAACTTGAAATGGAAAGCTTAAATTAAGGTTAAACCAGAAACTTGAATGTTTAATGAGGTCAAAGTAGGCAACAAGTCAGAGGTGATAATATTATGTTTAAGAAATGAAGTATAATCAAACATGTGTCGAAGAAGAAAAAAACCTGTCTAATAAATGTAGATTTTCCTCCCATATTAGGACCAGTGATAATCTGCAACCAACTCTTACCTCGAACCTGCATTGAGATTAACATGTTAAAACAACCAATACCGTCTTCTTGTGGAGGATAGATCAGACAATACTTACAAGATTGCATTCATTAGGTATAAAATTTACACCATCTTGTGCCTCTACACAAGGATGCCTGCAGCCTTGGAGTATGATATCTCCCCCATCCTATAAATTTGTGAAGTTAGCATCAGCACTTCAACTCAATACTCGGGCAAACATAATGGCCTCATTACTCATTAAATTACGAAGTTCTTACAGATCCAGTAATCTCGGGTCTCACATATGGAACTGGGGAACTAACAGTCAGATCAGCGAAACTTAGCAACACATCAAGCTCAGAAAGAAGCCTAGCTGAATCTTCAAAAATCTTTTAAGAAGAATTATGAATTAAATATTTTAAATAAGATAAAAAAATTTGCTATCAAAGCGCATATGTTTTACCATAGAAAAGGTAGCTGAGGTTTGAACAACACGAAAAACTAAATTTTTTTGATGGCTTGTATACTCATTGAGGATCTTTTGATACTGATCTCCATGTCTTTTAAGCTTTGAGTTTGTAAATTTAACTCCATCCTTCCTAGTCTCAAGAACAATATAGTTGCTACATAACTTTTTCCTTACTTTCTGCTCTTCTTTCTTGGTAATCCTAAATACATGTCCAAATTGACTCCCTTTCTCCAATTTTATAGATTTATCAAGAGAAAGATCAAGATCATTAGCTGTTTGTTTGTATAGATTGTATATTTGTTGCTCCACTGCATCAAGATCATCTTTCAGTGATGCTAATGCTTCATCATACCCAGGTGATATCATATATTCATCACCATCAATGTGATCGAGATCAACAGCCGTATCAACAAGATCAATAAACATATTCAGCTGATCCTTGCCCAACCAATGTTCCATAGGACCGACATATTTCTTTCTTATAAAAGGTGAAAACTGTCCCTCATAATGCTCGAGGGCATCTTTAATGTATGGTAACCTGTTGCATGCCTGTAAATCAGTAAATGTATCAGTTGTCAAAACAACAATATAATTGAATTTGAGGAAACAATGGCAATATGTACAGCAAATAAATACACTACAAAAAAAATATAAATGGCACAAAGAACAAAGAATGATAGTTATTAGCCCTAAAGGTCTATTCGTGATTATGATGAATTGTCGAATGGAACATCCAATTGTCTCAAGTTGCTTTATGCCAGTATACTAGTTAAATGAACTCAAACAATAGCAGTAAGAATCGAACTTGATCTATATAATAAATAAATAATTTCAGTGGCGATTCGACGTCGCATGTTTATTTTCGAAGTTCGAGCTTTCCGATTGATTTTGCGACGATCGTTTCGGCTTCTTTCAATTTCGTCATTGCAATTAATTTTGCGTATGAAGTATTGTATGATGGCTGATTCCATGTGTGTTGGCCGGTTCTATGCCTAATGGATTTAAATTGAATTGAGATGTTTGAGTTAGCTGGCTTTTATGGGCCCTTAGTGGGCCGGCTGGTTTCTGTTCCTGATTGGGATATTGGCTTGGATTATATGGCTGCTTGGCTGGAATAGATTCTTATATTATACGAGTGAAAGGCACGGGCCTCCGGCCCGATGGCTACGCGCAACAGTACCCGCCCGGCGATGGCGGGCTTCGCCCGCCCCCCACGGCGAGTGCTCGACACGGGGCTCTGCCCCTACGGCCAAACGTGATAGTACCCGCCCGTCGACGGCGGACTTCGCCCGCCCCCGGCGGCCGTGCCCGCAACATATACATGAGTACTCAAAATGACCGTAAAAAAATATCAATCACGAATGCAATTTTTATTTTGTAAAAAAACGTGCGTTTTGACTTACAACAACTAATCTCTCTCTCTTTTTCCTCTCTTCTTCTCTCTCTCCCCCTCCCTCTCTCTAGCTTTAGGAGCCCTACAGTTTTTAATTTTTTAATAATAAAATGATCCGACGGCTGATAAATTATCAAACCATGATCAAACGGCTTTTTAAATTTCGAACTCATGAGTTTATATTTCTTTTATAGTGGTAAAGATAATATCTTAAGCGGTGGTCTCTCCTTCTCTCAATATTTATTCTTCTTCTCGTGTTTGTTGGAGCACTCGATTTGCTACTCGATTTGCTACTACGATGCTGCCTTGCTCCTACGCCTCTCCTGCCCTGTTTCTGTGGTGTTGTTGTTGTTTCCTAACTATTTAGCTGTGTTGGTCGGCAGCTTTGGGCTGAAACAAGAAACCTCTCTACAGTGAGCTCTTCTCCTCCTCTTTATTACTTTTTGTTCTAGTTAGATGTTGAACGGAGAAAGGGTTGGCGTTAGGGTTTTCAGATTTGGAGTTTTTGCTTATTGGAGTTGATTTCATCTAGGGTTTTTTATATGCAAATTTTGATGAGTTTCTCACTGTTTTGGGCTGAGCGAGCTCGCTAATGTTGGCCTGAGTTGGCCTGTTGTTTCTTTACCTGAGTTGGCCTGTTGTTTCTTTACCTGAGTTGGCCGGTTGTTTCAGCTATTTGTGGGCTTTTGAGAGTTGTCCTAGCTGCTTTTATTTTGCTGGCCAGTTGCTATATTGGTCTTGATTGACATGGGAGTTTGGGGGAAATTGTTGGCCAGCTATCTTTTTTTTTTACTACCTTATTGCCTTGGAATTGTAAGAAATATGATAGACTTTTGAGAAGTGAAGCTAGTTGTTTCTCCTTGTGCTGACCGGCTGTTGCTAGAGGGGATATGATAGCAGCTTTTGATGCTACTGTTGGCAGGCTTTGGTGCTGCTGTGGGCAGCCTTTGGTACGGCTAACAGCAGCTCTATTGCTGCAATTGGCTACCCGAACTGTTGTCCTTGTGTTTGTTATTGGTTGGATTAAAATGTCAAGTTGCATAGTTGATTGATATCAGTATTGAGTTGACTTAAATGTTTGTTATGTGTCACCGAAATTGGTCCTTTCCTAGGCAACTCCTAGAGGACGTAGTTGTGACAGTCTTAGGAGTCCGCTCGTGTTTATTTTTGGCGCAACGGCGCAGCCCTAAAAGTAAATGATTTCTTGATACTGCAGAGGATGGCGTCCGGCGATAGACGCGACGAGAATCCTATGAGGGACAAGGGAAAAGGAAAACTTGGGGTGAGTCCTTACTACGTTGATTATGAATATTTTGTTTTGCACTCATTTACTCCGAGCTACTTATTTGAATGACAATGCCCCTGGAATTGGAATGAATATGAAAAAGATGAAATCGCTAAAAAGCTATTAGCGAGCAATAGAAATTCTGAAGGGAAATTGATACATTTAATTCCTTTTTTTAAAATGCATATGAATTGAATCCGAAAAAAACATGGAATCAAAAACGTGCGTCGACGCATCGAAATGCTAAAGGTCAATCTTATAGGGGGCAGAGCCACAGACTCCTACACCTCGTGTGGGGGTAGAACTCTAACACCTCGTAGGAGGGGTCGAACTCCTACAAAATTTGATATAGACTTGTCCAATTTAGGAGGCGTGGAAGCCTATTGCGCGTGTGAGTGCCCTAAAGCGGACATTGATGTGATGGGCCGACGGGTTCAAATATTGAAGAAAATAAGATAGACCCTCAGCATTTCGAATGAATGACTGATATGAACCCCGAACTGAATTGATTACAAAAATGATTAAGAATGAAAAGAATAAGAAGAGATATTTTTGTTTTACCTTGCCATTTCTTGCTTAGATATATGCCTATTTTCATATAGATATGAATAACTGCTTATTATTGTTGACTTTCTTGTCTGATTGCAGTGCAGTTGAAAAGGTAAGGAATTCACTTAGTTTTCTAAACTAATTGATTGTTGTTATTTTTTTTCTTTTTTTGATCAGACCGCCAGCATACCAGGCCCCACTAGGATGATACCAAGCGGAGGCAGATCGAAGTTAGAGAGAAGACAGTGGTTCGTCCACGGGTTAGCTAGTGTTTTTGAACTACTATCTATTTAGTATTTGTTTTTCCATGTATTATGGTAGATATGATGTATATTACCTGGATGAAATAAAAAGTTACTTATATTTCTCATGGTACCACTCTCGTGCTTTACTTTTTATATCTGCTGCGTTAACTTAATGAAAAACCCCTCAGAATATAGATTTAAATTGTGGCGAACTTCGCATTGTTACAATTAAGTGGTATCAGAGCCAAGTTTTTTGCAATGCGTGCGACGCAGAGGGTACCGGATGGAGAACATGAATAACTGTAATGGTAATATAATGAAATCCCCCATATCTTGTTCCAGGAGCCCCTTCAAGTATACTCGAGTCACAGACTGCGAGAGGCTCGAGAAGATCCTGAAGGTACCAGGGAAGCTATGTCAGAAGAAAGTGATAGTGGGCACCAATCTGCCCCACTACAAATTGCAGGAGGCGGTGATCTGCTACCTGTTCGGACGATCCGAGTCCACGAAGGCGTCTGGATGGTTGTTCTAAGTCATTTTCATGTGTTTACTTTTCTATTTTGAGTTGTATTTGACACCCGATCGATTTAGATATTATGAGTTGTATTTGACACTTGATCGATTTAGATATTATGAGTTGTATTTGACACTCGATCGATTTAGATATTATGAGTTGTATTTGACACTCGATCGATTTAGATATTATGAGTTGTATTTGACACTCGATCGATTTAGATATTATGAGTTGTTTGAT
The DNA here is from genome assembly GCA_039513925.1 of Platanthera zijinensis. Classification (NCBI taxonomy): domain Eukaryota; kingdom Viridiplantae; phylum Streptophyta; class Magnoliopsida; order Asparagales; family Orchidaceae; genus Platanthera; species Platanthera zijinensis. Next base: position 231,991,323 of record CM077079.1, read on the forward strand.
CAGGGAGTCATATCTCATTTAGTAGTATATATGTAGGCAAGCAACAGTTTGGAGGGGTGTCGAGGTTTAGTTTCCACTTTGGAATTGTCGGTCTCCCTTTCTCACAATGCGACGCAGGGCAAGAATCCCTTGGTGTGACTCCAAGGCAACGATCTTCTTCCTCCTCTCTCCCGTCGATCCTACATTTGTTGTCCCTACTGGTTTCCTCCAACCCATTCGACGGCTGCCACTGCAACTGCTTGGAGGGGTGTCAAGGTTGACGCAGTCATTTCCTGGAACAGCAGCCCCCAATCTCTTCCACATCGACGGCTACCACTGCAATTGTATCTTGGAACCACATCCTCAAATTTTTCTTCTCTTTTCGATCCAACAAATCCCCACCCCCCACCCCAATTTTCCCCCTCCATCCCTGATCCAACTCACAGTCGTAATCGTCCATGACACCCATATCTCTATTTCTCCTCTGCAGCACCCCTGCTCGATGAAATCACTCATTCCCCGTGTATTTCAGTGATAACCACCCCCACTCCATCTCCATACGTCGTTTAACGGAGCTTCTCATGTTCTCAGCAGTAGCCGCGGTCCAAATCTCCTCATCCCGAAACTGATCCTCCATTCTCCTACCCTACCCAATCCCCCTCCATGGTTTCTACTCTGCAGCACCAGTTCCTAGAAGGGACCAGCAACATTCTGGCATCTCCAGTGCCACAGTACATCGCCACTTGCATGTGTGAGTCATAGTATGGAGTTCTTGTTCCTCTATTAATGTATAAATGGACAACATTTAGCTGGATGCAATATTGTGTTAATATTTCCATGAACATCTCTTGATTTGCAGGTGTATTCGACGCGTGTAATCACATTAATTTTGCGCATCAATTGTTTGCGGATTGACATGTTGCTTCCAAATCATTTTGATAATCCACCAATTTGTGTTTCTTGAGAGATCGATACTCTCAGGGATTAAGTCTCCGTTTTGTTATTACTTCGATCGGCACACCACCGAGAACCTCTCCTTGTGGGTATGATGGTCGTGGAAGCAGTCAAGGGTCCCGTTAAACGCTTGCTTGATGTTATTAAGAGTTTGGGGACCACCCTTCCTCATATTTGATTTCGCGAAGCTCGACAATAGTTCATAGTAAGATCGCTAAAACTGGATATGGATTGTGGCAGTATGCGATTGAATGAATCTCACGCCTTAATTGTCCAATTAGGAGATCAAGCGTGCGGGGTGCGGGGGGGGGGGGGGGCGTGGAGAGAGAGAGAGAGAGATAATTACCCAAACCTCCCTTGTAAATTAGCATAATTAGTGAGTGCACCGCTCTTATGTTTGAAATTACAAAAAACTTCCCTTAAGTTTTCATTTCATTACAAAAACTTCCTCTGGTCTTTTCATTTCATTGCATCCATGAAGAAAAATACCCCCTTGAGCATTGTACACCGGGGGGGTTTGTGCATGGATGTTATGAAATTAAAACTTCAGGAGAGGTTTTTGTAAGGAAATGAAAACTTTAGGAGAAGTTTTTGTAATTTCGAAAATAAGAGGGGAGCTATCAGTAATTTAGCAAAGTTAGAGGAGAGGTCCCTGTAAATGGCCCCATATATATATATATATATATATATATATATATATATATATATATATATATATATATATATATATATATATCCCAAACAGGGAAAATACAATATGACCTATACAGACTATTTACATACCAAAATAACATAAAACAACGATAATCCCAATACTCCCCCTCAAGCTGGTGCAAAGATGTCAATCATGCCCAGCTTGGAAATAGTCAAATCTGAACGAGTAGAACAAATAGCTTTAGTGAAGGCATCAGCAAGTTGTTCGGCCGAGGGGACGAAAGTTGGAAGAATAGTCCCAGTACGGACGTGGTCACGCAGAAAATGAACATTCATCTCGATGTGCTTGGTGCGCTCATGTGGTACCGAGTCTTGAGTAAGTAGGAGAGCTGACTGATTATCACAGTAGAAGTCGGGCCATTATCAAGAGAAAGACCAAGTTCAGTTCAGCAGTGATCGAAGACAAACAAACTCAGCAACGCTTAGTGTCATAGCGTGATACTCCGACTCAGCAGAAGAGCGGGATACGATAGGTTGTTTCTTGCTCCGCCACGAAATAAGGTGATCACCATGGAATACACAAAGACCTGTTGTAGACCGTCGATCAGTCAAAAAGCCAGCAAAATCTGCATCAGTGAAGCATGAGAGACTGGAGGTACTATCAGCTCGATAGAACAGCACAAGACCAGGGGCGCGCTTAAGATAACAAATAACACGTTGAGCAGCTTCTAGGTGAGATGTCTTGGGAGAATGCATAAGCTGATTCAAAACGCTCACTGAGAAGTTGATGTCGGGCCTAGTATTGGTCAAGTATATCAAGTGGCCAACTAGACGCAGGTACTGAGAGGGGTCTGGTAGGGGATCGCCAAATCCAGCATGAAGACGATGGTTGGTATCCGTAGGAGTAATCGCAGGGCGACACCCGAGTAGACCCGTGTCACGAAGAAGGTCTAAGGTGTACTTGCGCTGCGATATCGAGATGCCCTGACGTAAGCGAGCAATTTCAATCCCAAGAAAATAACAGAGAGGTCCAAGATCTTTCACCTCGAAGGTTGAGTGAAGTGTAGCTTTCACCTCAGAGATGCGAGAAGGGTCATCCCCCGTGAGAATAATATCGTCCACGTAGACCAAGACAATAACCCGACGGACCCTTGGGAGTCGCACGAATGAAGCAAGTGTGGTCCGCACGACACTGAGTGAAACCTGACTGAAGAATAACCGAGCTGAACTGTTCAAACCAGGCCCGCGGGGATTGCTTTAAGCTGTACAGAGACTTGAGCAGTCGGCAAACTCTCCCCGAATACTCCCCCTGTAGAGCAAACCCGGGGGGAGGATCCATATAGACTTCCTCCTGTAAATCACCATGCAGGAAAGCATTTTTGACGTCGAGCTGGTAGAGCGGCCACACGCGAGAAGCCGCAAGCGAGAGCGAAAGACGAACACTGGTCAACTTAGCCACGGGAGCACAGGTGGCACCAAACTCGTCCGGAGTCCGAGTAAAGCCCTTGGCCACCAAACGAGCCTTATACCGATCAATGGTACCATCAGTAGAGTACTTCACTGTATAGACCCATTTGAACCCAACTGTATGTTTCCCAGGAGGAAGAGGAACCAAAGACCATGTCCCAGTACGATGGAGAGCAGACATCTCATCCTCCATAGCCCGAACACACTGCGGGTCACGGAGGCAAGCGAACAGAATCAGCAGTAGCCACAAAAGCCTGGTAAGAAACGTTGATAGGAAACAACACTAGCCAGTGGATGCTCGGTAACAGAGGAACGAACACAAGTACGTTTACCCTTGTGGAGGGCAATGGGTAAGTCAACATAAGAAGTAGAAGAGAGAGGCTCAAGAGAGTTACCTGCGTCCGGAAGAGGCTGCTGATCCAAGACTAGAGGAGAAGTGAGTGTAGCGGGTAGAGGGGGCGGCTGGCGGCGAGAGTATGTCATCAGGACAGGCGGAGCAGCAGGGGGGCAGCGGCCGGTGGTGAGGAAAAGACCGGGAGAGGTTGCACAACAGTAGGAAGCGCGGGGGGGTCAAATGTGCAGGATAAAAAGGAACCTCCTCATGGAATGTCACATCCATAGAATAAATGATACGACGCAACTGGGGGTCATAGCAGCGATAACCCTTAGTGGTAGTCGAGTAGCCAAGGAAGAGGCAGCGGATGGCCTTGTCGTCGAATTTGGTTCGAGAAGGACGTCGATCTTGGACAAAGCACACACAACCAAAGACTCGGAGAGGGATCGGGAAGGCGTAGACTAGAGGATGGATGAGACTGAAGGGGGTAACATCACCAAGAGGACGAGAAGGAGTTCTATTAATAAGGAAAGTTGTTGTAAGAAGAGCAGCACTCCAATGGGACTTCAGAACATTCATTCCGCAAACAAGGCAACGAACAGAGTCTAAGAGGTGGCGGTTTTTGCGTTCGGCCACCCCATTCTACTCGGGGGTACCTGAACACGTAAATTGGTGTAGAGTACCCTCATTGCGGAGAAAGTGATCAAAACAACGAGAAGTGTACTCACCTCCATTGTCGGAGCGGAGGATATGAACAGAAGTACCATGCGGTCTATGCTGGGTCCGTATCATATGTGAAAAATGAGAGTAAACACAAAAGACCTCAGATTTATGTTTTAGAAGATAAACTCATAAGCAACGAGAGTAGTCATCAATACAAGTTACAAAGTACGAGAAACCATCAAATAACACTACAGGGGTGGGGCCCTACACATCATAATACACCAACTCAAAACAAGAAGTAGCATGACTAAAAGAAGGAACATACGTGCTGCGTGTGTGTTTTCACAGCTCACATACATCACAGCGAAAAGGAAAAAAACAAAAGGCACATCAGGACAAATAGAACAACATCCGCTGAGGGCTAGCATGGCCGAGATGTGCGTGCCAAAGCAAACTCGACGACATAACAAGGTATGCAGCAGAAGAGGTGGGTGGGCAGGTGTGGTGGTGGTAGAAGCAGTGGGAGAAGATAGCTCCGGGTAGTACATCTCACTCCTCTCATATCTCGTACCAATAGTCCTCCTGGATCTCAGGATCCTGAAAAACACAATGATCACAGAATAAAGTTACTGAGCAGTTCAAAAAGCGAGTAATACTACTAACAGATAATATGTTGAGGGTCAATCGAGGTACAAGAAGAACAGAGTCAAGGGAGAAAGAAGACGAGAGAGGGACGGTGCCCCGGCTGAGGACAGGGGTAACCGAGCCATCAGCGAGGTGCATGTCCCGGGAAGAGCAGGGGACAACCTGAAGCAGGCGAGGAGACGTACCAGTCATGTAGTCGGTTGCACCAGAATCAATCACCCGGGGTGACGAATCCTAGTCAACCGTGGTCGCAGAGGAAACAAACGGAGTACCTGAGGAAGAAGAGACAGTGGAAGCAGAGGCAGTAGTGGAAGGTTGAGACTACTGGAACTACTGAAACAGAGCCATCATGTGACAGAAGTCAGAGGAGTTGGCACCCAAAGTGCGCTCGACGGGTTCGAAAGACTCAGCTGATGCAACAGCGTGCCTGGGAATAGTACCAGAAGTAGTACGTTGAGAGCCCCGTAGGTGTGGGTATAGCTGATAGCAGCGACTGCGGTCAAGAGCCAGGAGGACCTGTAGAGCCACGTCCACCAGAATGTCCACGACCGCCAGGCTGGGTAGAGGAACCCCAACCACCTCGTCCACGAGTGCTGGGGGTGGGAGGTCGGTAAGCAGCAAGGGACCATCTACTCAGTACGCAGAGAGGAGGTAGCACGAGTGGCGGAAAGACCAGGGTGCTGCTGCAGACGTCTCTCATGCTCCGCAACAATGGAGTAGGCCTCAAGAAGATCTGGAAAAGATGACATCCCCACAATCTGAGCACGGGTAGACTCGTATTCGAGGCGAAGCCCCACAAGAACGGGTATGTCTCTCGGCATTGTCGCTGTTTTCCGAATAAGAGCAATATCGATAGGAGACTCCAGGGCACTAAGAGGCACAAGATCGTTAAGCTCAAGGAAACAATCCTGAAGGTAAGTGAAGTACTGCTGAACGGAATGCTCTCCCTGAGTAGCAGAGGCAATATCCTGAAAGATGTTGAAAATCAGGGCATTAACACGTGTGTGCCCAAAGGTGCGCTGGAGAGCGGACCAAAGCTCGGAGATGTCCTCAAAGCGCATGAACTGACAAAAGATGCGAGGCTTCATCGAGCACTGAATCCATCCAAGAACCATGTACCTTTTCTTCGACCACTTGACTAACTCCTCCTTTTTGTCATTTGTGTCGGTTGATTGAGGCATAGAGGGGCTACCAGTTAGCCATGAAAGCTTATTTCGGCCAGCAAGGGCCACTTTCATCGATGTGGCCATGAAAAAAAAAATCGCATCGAGAAGAATGCTAGTAACCCGTCCCGTAGAGGATCCATAGGTGTCTTTGGAATCCATGGAGCAAAAATCAACGCGATCCGTCCCGCAGTGGAGATCAAGGATCGTGAGAATAAAGAGAACGAGGGTCTCACACACAAACCCTTCTCACCAGCATAAAGAACTCGCTGCAAGAATCAGGCATGCTCCATGGAAAGGTCTAGAGGGAGAGGAAGCTCCGACGGCAGCAAGAGTAGGCGGTGGCAGCGGGAGAACTGGCGGCGGCAGCGGGACAAGTGAGAGCAGGATCGGGCTGCAGCGGGAGCAGGATCGGACGAGATCGGCAGCAGCGGGATCGGGCGAAATCAGCGGGATCGGGCGAAATAAGCGGCAGGCAGGGCTTCCCGGAACAATCGGCGACAACAGATTCGGGCTAGAGCGGGATCAGGCGGCAGCGGAAGCGGGATCGAGCAGGAGCGGGAACGACGAAAACCCTAGGCGTGCTCTGATACCATGTTGTAAAATGAAAGCCGTAATTCTCCAATTAGGAGATCAAGCATATATATATATATATACATATATATATAACCACACGTATAGAGGTTATTTACATACCAAAATAACATAAAACAGCGATAATTCCAATATGATTATCTTACTTATAGAGTCTTACAGCTTTGATGGATCACCACACGTATATGAGTACATCTTTTTATTTATGGGGATCGAGCAAAAATCTTTAATAAATATACTCAGCTAGTTTCTCCCCCAATATTAATAAACTCTGATAGGCATTGTGGAATGAAAGCACCTTGTTCTGTGTGCTTCAATCATTAAGCCTTAAATATCTAGATCGCAAATTTTGTCTATCATGTGTTTGAAATTTATAGTCATTGCATATCCACAGCTCTTCTCATCATGAAATGTGATCATAGTTGTCACCTTTACTGCACCAATAAAGTATATGTTGGAAGAGCATATAAGAGATAATTTATTCATCTACATAGGGATTTAAATAGGACTACAAAGACACTGATAGCCGGTGGGACTAAACACAAATACACCTAAAGACTCTAATAACCCGAGATTGACCAGATAATTCCAACTCTCCCCCTCAAGCTGAAGTGGAGACCCTTCAGCTTGGACACAACAAATAACGACAATGGAGGTAGATGATGCGGGACAAAACATCAGACGAGCCACCGAGGGGAATTCCAAACCGGGGAATCAAGCCGGGGCCATAGCCACATACGACACTAACCCACACACGACGCAGGACCCACACGACGTGGACTCGCTGAAAAACCGTCAACCAACATTACCTGCACACACAACATGCGAAAGAGAAAGAAAGATGTGGAGCAAATCATCAACCGGGCAACCGGGGATAATCCGTCAGGGATAATCTGCACAAAGGGCGGTCCCACAAGACACAGTCCGGCACAACACGGTCTCACGCGGTACAACCCGATGAGACTAGAACACCAACATCATTCGCGTCCCCAACACACAACCAATCGAAAGAAAACAGGGGGAGACAGAGACGCAAACGACATACAACAAAAGCCTAGAGGTCGTGTGGGACTAAGGCGAACAACGGTAAAGATCATCCGGGCCGCCCTCATCCCAAACACTCCCCCTTACGTGAAACACACGTGCATATAGACAAAAATCGCATAGACGCGGACAAACACAACAACACAACAACAAACACCTTAAACACAAAATAAACGACTCTAGCACCATCAGCAATGAGCAAAGGGTGCACCGGTCATATCCCCGACGAGCGGAAAGAAAGAGCCAGAAGAAAGCCTGTTGTAGGAGAACAGCATCGGCAAAAAAGCTCGACCAGAAAGGGAGCACCGGGAGCACCCAAAAGCTTGACCGAAAAGGAGAAGAGGCTCATACGCAGCAGCAGCAAGGCACGACCAACAGATCTCGGCCGGAAGATAGGAGCAGCAATACCAGAAGAGAAGAGCAGCAGCACCCTAAACCTGGCTCTGATACCATGTTGGAAGAGAAAAGAAGAGAATAGAAGAGATAATTCATTCATCCACATAGGGATTTAAATAGGATTACAACATGACTTAAAGACACCAATAGTCGATGTGGGACTAAACACAAATACACCTAAAGACTCTAATAACCCGACATTGACCAGATAATTCCAACAGTATAAGGTGTTAATGTAATTTTCATTTTATATGTATCTTTATAACTTTATTAATTACTAGTATTTATACATCTTCTTACCCTTACATTGAGTTCTCTCATTTATTTCAGTTTTGACATGTTATGTTAGATGATGTGACGGGTGGGTATTTGTGTTCATCTACTAAAGTTGTTGATGCTCTTTTATATTAGATATCATTTTGTTAATAACAAAAGGGAATATAAGTGTGGAAATGATTTGATTTTGTCTTACTATGATAGAACCATGGCTTCTATTATGGTGATTTGTTTTTTGGGTGATATCATAGTAGTGTCCATTTCAATACCCTCATGCTTGCTTTAAGTTCTTTGTGTGCTTGCTTTTGCAATGCTATGTTTGAGATGTGGGGAGGGGATGTGATGTGCCCGGCAATGCATCCTAGCTTCGTCCTTTTCGTTGCATTTTTTGTTTCATTTATGTCGCATTTGTTTAACTCTATTTCACGTAACCGTTTTTATTTGCAGCTTATCGGGTTGACCGTTCGATAAGACCTTTAATAAAAGGTCCGGTAATCTAGTAATTAGGGTGTTAGCAGCAAGCTTAATTTATTAAAGGAAAACATAAATTCAAAATTAAGAAAATCATAATAAGCCACATTGTAGCTGGACACTTAGTTTTTTGCCATATAATAGCCATATAATAGCTATTGAAAATGGCAAGTAATAATACCATATGCATATGTTGTAATCATTCCTGCTAATCAAAAAATTTATATCATTCCAAAAGAGTTCTCCAATGGGTTATTAAAAAGAGCTCGTACAAGAAAAGTAGACACGGGGAAAAAGACACAGGAGAACGATCTCTCTCGTTCCCCCTGTGATTGTCGAAGTTAACCTAGCCAAGCCCGTCCGAGAATTCCAGCCTTCCGCGGCCGCTCCTGCTGCAAGCCGATCTCCCGAACGCCGAACGCATCGCTGTCGCCCGTGTTCATCTTGCCCGGCGCCGTCGACCGCGATTCCTAGTTCCGGCGCCGATCCTACTTGACGCGTGGGATTTCCGTCGACCTAGGCATCTCCTCCGGAATTCCCACTGTACACCAGTGTATCGTCTGGGAGAATCATCCAACCGGCTCTGTTCTCCTCCTGGGATCGACCGGCTTGGTTGGGATCATTATTTCTCTGCGTTTCTTTGGCTTTCTCCAATGGGTTATTAAAAAGAGCCCGTACGAGAAAAGTAGACACGGGGAAAAAGACACAGGAGAACGATCTCTCTCGTTCCCCCTGTGATTGTCGGAGTTAACCAAGCCAAGCCCGTCCGAGAGTTCCAGCCTTCCGCGGTCGCTCCTGCTGCAGGCCGATCTCCCGAACGCCAAACGCATCGCTGCCGCCCGCATTCGTCTCGCCCGGCGCCATCGACTGCGATTCCTAGTTCCGGCGCCAATCCTACTTGACGCGTGGGATTTCCGTCGACCTTGGCATCTCCTCCGGAATTCCCACCGTACACCAGCATATCGTCTGGGAGAATCATCCAACGGCTCTGTTCTCCTCCTGGGATCGACCGGCTTGGTTGGGATCATTATTTCTCTGCGTTTCTTTGGAGTTCTCCAATGGGTTATTAAAAAGAGCCCGTACGAGAAAAGTAGACAAGGGGAAAAATACACAGGAGAACGATCTCTCTCGTTCCCCCTGTGATTGTCGGAGTTAACCTACCCAAGCACGTCCGAGAATTCCAGCCTTCCGCGGCCGCTCCTGCTGCAGGATGATCTCCCGAACGTTGAACGCATCGCTACCGCCCGCGTTCGTCTCGCCCGGCGCCGTCGACCGCGATTCCTAGTTCCAGCGCTCATCCTACTTGACGCGTGGGATTTCCGTTGACCTCGGCATCTCCTCCTGGAATTCCCACTGTACACCAGCATATCGTCTGGGAGAATCATCCAACCGGCTCTGTTCTCCTCCTGGGATTGACCGGCTTGGTTGGGATCATTATTTCTGTGTTTCTTTAGGTACTCCCGCTCCAACTACCTAGCTTATTTTTATGTGATCATTTAGATAATCCTAAGCTTGCCACGAAACGTTCAATTGCTTTATTGTTGTATTCCATAAATTATTGTTTGCATTCTAGGCTTGTGGTTGTGAAAAATCTTGAGGCGGACTCGTCCCATAGAACGCGTGAGAACTCCACTCTAGCGAGGTTAGCGAACCTTTAACGTCCAAAGCGACGAGCTTGAATATTGCGCGCAAAAGTTCGGATTTCTGGCCGCTCGGCCCTCGTGATTTCGTAAAAATCAAAACCCCGAAGTTCTATTTTTCTTTAAAAGTAGTGTTTAAGTCAAAACTTAGTTTTTTTTCAAAACCCTAGATTTGAGCTTTCATCGGGATGACTTAACAAAGGGGGATTTCACTAAATGCATATTTGTATATCTGTAAAGAGAGGCCTCAAACCTTGTATATACTTCTTGAATGAATAATTACAAGTATGAATACATTTATAGGAGAAGAGGAAGGAGAGAAATCTCAATCCAAGATGTGGGACTAATACAAAGAGAGAGAAAAGAGAGAAAAATGGGCCCCTAGATGGGCCCTTAATTAGACTTTTCTAACACTCCCCCGCAAGCTGGAGCGTACAAGTCGTAGGCACCAAGCTTGGATAAAAACTGGTAGTATACCGTCCGGGAGAGAGCTTTAGGCAGGAATATGCTCCAAATCTATCTTCTTTGACTGTACCTTTTCTCGGATAAAGTGACAGTCAACTTCAATATGCTTTGTGCGTTCGTGAAAGACCGGATTCTTGGCAATATGTATTGTTGCTTGACTGTCACAAAATAGGGTCGTCGGTGATGAGAGACGAACACCTAAGTCTCCCAGAAGGCTCTCAAGACAGGTTAACTCGAAAACAACAGCAGTCATAGCCCGGTACTCGGCTTCAGCAGAAGAGCGAGCAACCACAGTCTGTTTCTTGCTATGCCAGGTTATGCGATGTCCACCGAAGTAGGTACAGAAACCAGTTGTGGAACTCCTATCATCAATGGATCCTGCATAGTCAGCGTCAGAGTATGCGACAAGAGATAGAGATGTGAATGGCTTGTACACAAGCCCTTGTCCTGGAGGGATCTTGAGATATCGAAGAATGCGCTCGACAGCTTGAAGATGAGATGTCTGAGGAGCATGCATAAAATGACTCATGACTCCCATGGAAAAAGAGATGTCTGGTCAAGTAACCGTAAGATAGATCAGCTTCCCAACCAAGCGTCTATAATATTCCGGATTTGTAAGCAGCTTGTCGGAGTCAGAGCTGTGGGCCGAGAGCTTGTGATTGGCGTCCATAGGAGTATCCGCAGGTTTGCATCCAGAATAGTCGGCATCATGAAGGAGGTCCATACAATACTTTCTTTGGGATAACACAAGACAATCGGGGCGTCGTGCAATCTCAAGCCCAAGAAAATATTGAAGGTTGCCAAGATCTTTGGTCTGAAAGGCGGAGTTTAACTGTTGCTTGATATGTTGTATCCCTGTAGTATCGTCGCCAGTAATGTGGATATCGTCAACATAGACAAGTAGTATCACAGTTCCGGTTGACCGGTGTCGGGTGAAGAGAGAAAAGTCAGTCGAACTCTGAATGAAGCCAATATCACAAACAACCTTGCTGAATTTTTCAAACCAAGCGCGCGGGAACTGTTTGAGACCATAAATAGATTTTCGAAGATGACAAACCCGAGAGTACTCCCCCATTGTCTCAAACCCGGGAGGTTGGTGCATATAAACAGTCTCCTGCAGATCGTCGTTGAGGAAGGCGTTCTTAACATCCAGCTGATAGAGAGGCAAATGACGATGAACAGCCAAGGAGAGAAGAACGCGGACCGTGTTCAATTTGGCCACCGGAGAGAAGGTTTCCTCATAATCAAGGTCATGTTGCTGAGTAAAACCCGGGGCCACAAGGCGGGCCTTTAAACGCTCAACGGTACCACCCGCCGCATGTTTAACAACAAAGACCCACTTGCAGCTAACACAGTGTTGGCCTGCAGGAAGAGGAACCAGATCCCAAGTCCGGTTAGCCCAGAGAGCCCTCATTTCATCATCCATGGCCGCCCGCCACCCCGGGTGTTGAAGCGCCTCCTGCATAGTGTTAGGAATAGAAATAGAGGAAAAAGAGGTGGCAAAGGCGTAGAGAGGTGGAGTCAGCCGATGGAGAGAAACGTAATTGGCCAAGGGATGAGCTGTAGAGGCGGGAGCTGGATCTGCCGTTGTCGGGGTGTCGTTGGGAGCAGGGAGCTGGTGCAGGGAACCATCCTTGGAGCGACGACGAGTGTAGATACGGAGAAGGGGCGGAGGAACCCGAGGGGGTAGGGAGAGAGGAGGAAGGAGATGGCAGAGAAGAGGGCGTGACAGGCACGGCAGGCCGGGGAAGAGCAGAGGAAGACGGGGTGGGGAAAGGTAAGTGGAAGGGCTGGTCTTCGCAGAAGGTGACATCCGCCGAGACAACCAGCTTGCCATCAGTAGGAGAGTAGCAAACATACCCCCTTTTGAGTATGTGAGTAGCCAACAAACATATATTTGGCAGCCCGAGGAGCAAGTTTGTCGGAAGGGAGGCCAAGAAGATGAACATAACAAACACACCAGAAGACCCACGGGGTGAGAGAGGTGGGGTTGGTGGAAGGATAGAGGAGTTGGATAGGGGAGGCAAAGTCAAGAACAGACGAGGGTAGGCGGTTGATGAGATGACAGGCTGTGGAGACGGCAAAATTCCAATATTCGATCAGAACCTGCATTTGAAACATGAGGGACCGAGCAACATCGAGAAGATGGCGATTCTTTCGTTCGGCCACCCCGTTTTGCTGAGGGGTATACACACACGAAGTTTGATGGATGACGCCAAATTCAGTGCAGAGATTGGAGAAGGTGCGACCAGTATATTCGCGAGCATTATCAGTGCGGATGACTTTGAGGGGGTGGCGAACTACGTACGCATCTCAGTTAAAAAAGCACGAAATACAGAGGTAAGTTCAGTACGATCATGCAGTAAATATAGCCACGTAATACGCGAGTAATCATCAATAAAGGTGACAAAATAGCGAAATCCAAAGATATTGAGGACTTTATAAGGACCCATACATAAGATTGAACAAAAGATAAAGGAGTACTACTCCTGGTACAGGCAGGGGGGAAGGAAGAACGATATTGTTTGTCGTAGATACAAGATTCACAAGAGAACTCTCATAAAGGAACATCAGGAAGAGCCCGCTTGAGAATCGGAAGGGGAGCATGCCCAAGGCGGCGATGCCAATAGACAGTGGAGACGGCGGAGAGAAGAGTGGGTGGGATATCCAAGATGTAGAGCACATTCAACAGCTGTCCCTTACCAATGATACTCCGGGTGTGGCGATCCTGCATAAGAAAAAGAAGGAGAAAAGATTATGCAACAATCAAGGTCGTGCGTCAAGCGACTAACAGAAAGTAAATTGAAAGGAGACCCCGGAACGTGAAGAACCGAGGAAAGAGAAAGGGTCGGGGTAAGCTGGAGAGCAGCGGCGCCAGAGACCGGTAGGGTGTCACCATTGGCCACAGTGATACACGGAGGATGAGCCGTCTGGAGATACTGGGGGGCTTCTAGGAAGTAATATGGTGAGTAGCGCCGGAATCGACGATCCAGCGGAGGCTATGAGAGAGACAGGTTATATCTTCCGCAGAGAAAGACGCAACCGAGCCGGAGGAGCGGCCGAGGGCACCCTGTAGCTGGTGGAGTTGGGTGTGGAGCTCATCTATATCTTGGCGAGTAGTGGACGTCGGATCCTGGGCAGAAGCCCCAGTGGAAGCAGGAGCAACAGAGGAAGTAGCGGCAAGGTGGGGAGGTAAACCATGCTTGCGGTAACAGGTAGCCTCAAGATGACCATCCCGGCCACAATATGTGCATTTCATAGAAGAACGACCACCACGTCCTCGTCCTCGAGACGGAGGTCGGCCCCCTCGGGTGGAAGATCCACGAGCAGGAGGAGGGGTCGGAAGGAGAGGCTGTTGAAGAAGAGCTGGTGCAAATCCGGGAGGAGCCTCAGTAGGAGGCGTAACTTTAAGCAGTATTGAACAGACATCAAACAACGAAGGAGTCATCGTGGAAGAGAGGATCTGGGCCCGAACACTATGCAGGTGGGGAGGAACACGGGAAATCATCACCGCGATGGTGACAGACTCTTTCTGGGCCCGTTGAGTAGCTAAATCAGTAGTTGGAGTCTGATGTTGAATCCAAGACTCGGCCAGGGTCTTGGCCTGGGCAACGAAAGAGATCATATCGTCGGGAGCACCAGGAGCAAGGTTCTGAAGATCGGAGAGAATATCATATAAGTGCTGAAGACTGTTGTGCCCAGAATAAAAGGAGTGGAACTCCTCCCACATGGTCTTGGTCATCTCATGATACATGGCCATCCTGTAGGGCTCGGTATCCATAGAATTGAGGAGCCAGGACTGGACCCGACCATCGTCGCAAAGCCAGTCATCGAAGGGAGCATCGGGGGTAGCTCGGGTCAAGTGGTGAAGAAGACCTTTTGTCTGCAGAACACGACGAACAGAGTGAACTCATTCGACGAAATTCCGTTTCCCGGTAAGAGAAATGGTAGTATTTCGTAGCTCATCACGAAGTTCGGGAGCCGCAGCAGGCGCGCGAACAGGAGGAGGAGAGGTAGCAGCGGAATGTTCGAAAGCCATGCGGCTAGCAAAAGAGGTCGGGCGGCTAGCAAAGAAAGCCGGGCGGTTAAGCGGAGAGAGGTCGGGCGGCTAGAGAAGGAGGTCAGGCGGCTAAGCAGAGGAGGTCGGGCGGCTAGAGAGAAAGAGGCCGAAGAGAGAAATGTCGGTCGGGCGGCTAGCAAAAAAAGCCCGGGCGGCTAAGCAGAGAAAGAAGACACACGGTCTCGGCGGACACACCAGCGACCAAGAAATGTCACGATCAGGATGCGGCTAAGAAAGGGGGAAGCAACACGGCTAGATAGAAGGCGAAGCCGGCAGCGGAGAGTAGAAGGAAACCGCACGGTCACGGTGGGGCACACCAGCGACAAGAGAGGTCGCGGCCAAAGATGCGGAGCCCGAAGAGAGGAAAGAGGCCGCGACGATCACAAAGGCAGACCGCGCAACTAGCAAGCCGCGGTTAAGGAAACAAACCGGGCGGGAAAGGAAACAAACTGGGCGACTAGCAAGCCGCAGTTTAGGAGAGCAGGCCGCACAAACCGCAGCGAGCTGAGTAAACCGGGGCCCACGGTGGCGAGAGGGGAAGGCTATAAAAGGAGAGGAGAAGGAGGTGAGGAGGGTGGAGCCACGTAGCAAGATGCGGGTAGGGAGAGAGAGACCACGGAAAGGCCGCGAGTAGGACGGGAGACCGCCAGAGAGGAGCTCGGGGCGGTTATAAAACAGAGACCGCGGAGAGGGGAGCTCGGGGGGGTTAGAAAACAGAGACCGCGGACAGAAATCGGGATACCCAAGGAGAAGACCGGTGGCTCTGATACCATGTAAAGAGAGGCCTCAAACCTTGTATATACTTCTTGAGTGAATAATCACAAGTATGAATACATTTATAGGAGAAGAGGAAAGAGAGAAATCTCAATCCAAGATGTGGGACTAATACAAAGAGAGAGAAAAGAGAGAAAAATGGGCCCCTAGATGGGCTCTTAATTAGGCTTTTCTAACAATATCTATGTTTATCTTGTAGTTTGTATTTATTCAAAATTGCATCTGCTTGTTAATGCTTTTCATCTTGTATGGTCTCATGCAAATAAATTTTGTTACTACTAAAAGGGGAGTTGATGTGGAATGGAGACGTAGACCCGCAGCGGAGGACGAGTTTTGAGCACGTTCGGGATCGATTGACTACTTACCATACATGGTGTATCTGGATCGATGATCCAATTCCATGAATGTGTCTGGCTCGTCGTTTGCCTACGATTTCATATACTACTTTGTTGTTTTCTTTTATTTTCATGTAATTGGGCCCTCCACATCCCCGGCCAATCAAAGTCATTGATGTCGGGGTGCCCTAATCTTCTTTCTGTATAATTAAGAGTGTAGGGGGCTGCCATGAGGTATTGCAGAATTTGGAGAAAGACTATTTTCGGATTCCAACGATCACTCGGTGACAACTCCGTGGAACCCTAAGTGATGACACCTAGGACCTCTCCCACTCCCCAAAGGTAAATCTAACCTCTATCCACCTTCTTCCACCTCCAAATCACCCTACCGCCTCCCCCGCGTCTCTCCATCAGACAGCCGCCCCCTCTTATCAATGTTGTCCAAGAACCTGCCACTCCTACAGTGGTGCGAACTCGGGGGAAACCGGTGGTAGGGAGAAGCCGGAGGTAAGGAGAGAGAAAGAGAGGTAAATAAGAGGAGGGGAGATTAGGGTTAGGAGAGAATAGAAAAACACAGCATTAATCCAAGATGTCCGAAACACAAGCATACACTACCCCTTTATACTATTGGGGTGCAAATAAATGCGCATAACAATCCGCCAAATAAAAATGCTAAAAATAAATAATAAAAATAAACGACTAAGGGCGATCTCCTCCATGGGCTCGGCGGGGCCATGCGATGTGCGCGCCCGTCGCGTGTACACTCGCCATGGGAGCTCGGCATCGTGTAGCTCCGTAACAATGTTGTCTTCTGAAAAATGTGTCTTGTTCTCAGGGCAGTAGTCGGCAAACTGGCGGCGAAAATCATCCCAGGGCAGCCAAGTCGTGTCAGAGTCGGGGAGACCGGTCCAAGGAATAAGAACCACCTCTGATATATGGTCCCGTAGAATTTGGCATCTACGATCGAGAATCGAGGCGGGGTAGTAGGGCGCCTCCCCGGAGAGGTCAAGGTCGGTCGGGAAGTGATCTGTGGTGGCATGCTCGCCCACCACGCGTCGTAGTTGTGAGACATGGAATACCGGGTGATGCGGCTCCCGCTTCAAAGGCGAGGGCGATAAGCGATCGCCCCTATGCGGGCGGGGATCTTGAAGGGCCCGAAGAATCGGGGTGCCAAGTTTGGGCATGGTCGGCGGGCCACCAAAAGTTGTCGGTAGGGATGGAGCTTGATGAAAACTTTCTCCCCCACTGCGAAGGAGAGATCACGGTGTTTCCTGTTGGCGAAGGGGACCATCTTCTGCTGGGCCCGTCATAGGTGGTGTTTCAGATGATCCAGAACGGTGTCCCTGTCGCGAAGAGCGGTGGTCAGGCTCTCCACCTGGAACTCTCCTGAGAGGTGGCGGACGATTGATGGCGGAGGCCAACCATAAACTGCCTCGAACGGGGTAGTGTCGACCGCCTGGTGGTAGGCGGTGTTGTAAGAATACTCAGCCCATCCGAGCCACTTGGCACAGCTACGGGGTTGCTCCCCCACGAAGCAGCGGAGGTACGTCTCCAAACATCGATTGAGGACCTCCGACTGGCCATCGGTCTGCGGGTGGTACGTCATGCTCATACGAAGACAGGTGCCCTGCAGGCGAAATAGTGTAGTCCAAAAGGTACTTAAGAAGAGCGGGTCGCGGTCACTTACGATCGACCGGGAAAACCCGTGGAGACGCACGACCCCCTGGATGAAGTTGTTGGTTACTGTGGCTGCAGTGTATGGAAATGGAGGGGAATGAAATGGGCATACTTCGAGAGCCGCTCCACCACGACCAGGATAAATTCGTGTCTCTGTTGGGAATAAAATGTGCAACCTTGGACAGTCGATCAACGATCACCCATATCGAGTCATTCTCATTCTGGGACCTAGGGAGACAATGCATGAAATCCATAGAGATGTCTTCAAAATTCCACTCTGGAATCGGAAGAGGCTGCAACTTGCCTCCAGACCTCTGACACTCCGCCTTAACTAACATGCAAGTCTCGCACTTCCCCGCATAGTCTGAGACATCTCCTTTAAGTATTGGCCACAAAACTGACTCTTTGAGGTTTGCATACATTTTCATGCAGCCTGGATGTATGGAATGCATGGAGTTATGAGCCTCAACTAAAATATTCTCGCGAAAATGACCAACATCAGGAATGCATACTCTTCCCTTAAACAACAGCAACCCATCACGAACCATGAAATCGTCTCTCTGACCAATCCGAGTCAAAATGAGAATCTCTGCCATCTTTGGATCTAAGAGCAAGGCATCACGGATCCTTTCTTTGATGTCGCACTTAATCTCAATCCATCCCAAACTGACGGGGCTAAAACTATGGCGCGACACCACACTAATCTTTAGCCTTTCCAAGGCTCGCACCAATTCTTCCTGTTGGGTGATGAGAGCATAATTAGAACTCCTTCTACTGAGAGCGTCTGCTACAACATTAGCTTTTCCCGGATGATACTGAATAGTCACCTCATAATATGCTAAAAACTCGAGCCACCTACACTGCCTCATGTTGAGCTCCTGCTGATCAAAAATGTATTTGATGCTCTTATGATCTGTGAAGATCTCACATCATACGTCATAGAGGTAGTGTCTCCAAATCTTCAATGCATGGACGATAGCTGCTAACTCCAAATCATGCACATGGTAATTTCTCTTGTGATTCTTCAGTTGTTTGTACACAAAAGCTATAACTTTTTCGTGCTGCATGAGAACACAACCCAGACCCTGGCTTGAAGCATCACTATAAATCTGAAAGTCATCTACACCTGAAGGAAGACATAGTACTGGTGCATCCGATAATCTGGTCTTCAATTGCTCAAAAGCGGACTCGCACTCTGATGTCCAACTAAAAGCTCTCCCCTTCCTGGTAAGCGAAGTCAACGGAAGGGCGATCTTCAAAAAGTCCTGAATAAATCTCCTGTAGTAGCCCGCCAAGCCGAGAAAACTACAAACCTCTGCAACTGTCTTCGGTTTTGGCCAATCTCTGATTGCCTCTATCTTCTTTGGATCAACGGCAAGTCCATCTCTACTAACCACGTGACCCAAGAAAGCCACTTCTAGGAGTCAAAACTCGCACTTAGAAAACTTAGCATTTAACTGATTTTGCCTAAGAGTGCTCAAAACTGTCCTGAGATGTGTGGCAAGCTCCTTCTTGCTCCTGGAATACGCTAGGATATCATCAATAAAAACAATCACGAATCGCTCCAAGAACTCTCTAAACACCATGTTCATCAGATCCATAAATGCAGATGGGGCATTGGTCAACCCAAACGACATGACCACAAACTCGAAGTGCCCGTATCTGGTACTAAACGTCGTCTTCTGGATATTCTCATCTCGAATCTTCAACTGATGGTATCCCGACCTCAGATCTAACTTGGAATACGTGCAAGACCTCTCGAGTTGATCGAACAAGTCATCTATCTTTGGGAGAGGATACTTGTTCTTAATAGTAAGTTTATTCAACTCTCGATAGTCGATATACAATCTCGAACTGCCGTCTTTTTTCTTCACAAAAAGGACTGGAGCTCTCCACGACGACGTACTGGGTCTGATGAATCCCAAATCAAGCAACTCCTGCAACTAGATTTTTAACTCAGCCAATTCCCTGGGAGCCATGCGATAAGGAGCCTTGGCCACTGGTGTAGATCCAGGAACAAGTTCAATCTGAAAATCAATCTCTCTGGAGGGAGGGGCACCAGGTAGCTCCTCGGAAAAGACATCGGGAAACTCACAGACCACTGGTACCTCCTGCAAAAGGACTTTAGCTTCCGCTTGCAACAACACAAAAAGGCGGAACACCCTTTGCTGGCATGCCTCATAGCTTTTACTGAAGAGATGATCAGCTTGGAGAACTCTTTCAAACCTCGAAAGGTAATGAGAGACTGATCAGGTCCTTCTAGCTGAATCTCCTTACTCCTGCAATCTATCTTGGCATTCACGTCAGTTAACCAATCCATGCCCAAAATTAAATCAAACTCGGACAATAGGCAAAAGGGATGCCTCCACTACGATTTTTGCTCCTCCGAATAAAACTGGCGCCCTACACTTACAACTAGTTTGCATCACCGAACCGTTGGACATCATGACATCTAACGGAGTCGGGTTGGTGACGACTTCCAAGCCAAGCTTAGACGCAAAAGATTCTGCTATGAATGAGTGTGATGCACCCGTGTCAAAGAGGACCTTAGACGGTATGACATGAACTATGAGGATACCTATATGCAAACTTATAGTGTTAACCTTTAAGTGTTGCTGGGAGAAGGAGAACTAAATATTTCAAATTTTAAGATTCTTAAACCTGTCACCATGTCCTCCTGCTCTTTGGCCTCCTGCTGGCCAAGACCATAAGCTCGAAGCTGAATCAGACCGCATCCTAAAGCTGGCTTCGGGTCAGTAACCACCACTTCCTTTCCTTTATCGACCCCACTCGAGCCGTCATGCTCGTATTTCGACTAAAAGTCATGATACAGTACAAGTATTAACTTACAAGAAAAGGTCCTGGATAAAGGAAAATCACAGAGCAATAGATCATACTACCTGATTACCCGCAGACTCTGGGCAATTTCGCGCAAAGTGTCCAGCCCTCTGGCACTTGTAACAGACGCCTGAAGCAGCCAAACATTCTCCAGACTGACGTTGATTGCATTTAGGGCAAAGGGGGTAGTCTTTGGGTTTGCCCCCATACTGATTTCCCTGCTTAGAATCGGCATTTCGCTTCTTATTCCAGCGATCCCTTGGCTGACTCTTATCCTGCAGAAACGGGGGCCCACTTTGAGGTCGCTTGGGGCGGAAACTATCGCGCATTTGAACTCGATGTCGGTCAGCCTCTAATCTTCTTGATGTATCCACCAAACTCCCGTAATCTGCGTTGACCATGGTCATCAACGACTGTCTCAAAGAATCTCACAGGTCATCCACAAAACGGTTGCACTTCTCAGCTTCATCTCCCTGCATCGCGCCCGCATATCGAGATAAGTGAGTAAGTTCTCGCTCGTACTCGGTAACTGTTTTATCCCCTTAGAAGTGTCGGAGATACTTCTCGTGGAGACCTCGACGAGCGGAAGGGGGCACAAACCAGTTCGCAAGAGCCCATGAAAAATCGCCTCAAGTAAACATATCGATTGTAACCTGGCAAGAATAAAGGTCACGTTACTCCACACTAAAGAGAGAACAATTTTCCAACAGGGAGAAAATTTCACAAGACATCTAACCGGCAGGATCATCTGTTAAATACTTAGTCCACCAAATTTTTCCCTCGCCCCGAAGAAGGAAAATTGTTAGTGGAACCTTTTTATTTTCTAGGCACTCCATAATATTCAGCAAATCTCTAGTGTTTGCGATCCAATCATCCGTATCCATAGGTGTTTCATAACCACTGTAGTTGGAAGGGTGGAGATCTCTGAAATCCCTTAAGTATCAATCGATACTGACCTCCACTGCTACAGGTGCAGGGACTGGTGCAGGAACTGGAGCTGAAATCCCTGCAAGCTGGCCTCTCTGAAACTCCAATAATGCGACAGCTACTGCCTTGGCAATCTGGGTTGTCAAATCAGTCGGTTCTGGGACTGTCGGTACGGGTGGTGGAGATAGTGCAGTAGCATCACCCAAGGCGGTATCAGGAACAGTGTTCTAACGTGAGGGCTCCCCCGCTCCACTGTTTTGAGGTGCCTAAAGGGCATAGAAAAAGAAATTAATAACAATGATATATCTGAAAAACAAATTTAATACTAAAGGTATTATCATGCACACGTGAAAACTAAGAGTTAGACAAACTCGATGACTCTACTAACGAGAGTTTTCTTCTGATACAATCATATGGCTCTGTGAATTTTTTGGGTCCAGGGATCCTATGGCTTTGATACCAATTTGTAACAACCCAACCAAGTTTAGCAGGAATCAGCAGTCCGGCCGGGTCCGCGATAACAAGTAAACTAAGTAACGGTATATAAACTGATATAAAGCAGGTAAAAGTAATGAAAGTGCAAAAAAAAACTTATAGCGGAAAAGTGAAATAATTCTAAGGTTAAAATTGTACCTTTACTGAAAATATATCACTAAGGGACTCAATTACCATTAAACTGAAATAATTGATATATAAAAAACACGGGTGAAGTACAACAAATACAAATGTCTGTAAATAAAAGCAAAGTACAATAACAGTGGTACAACTGAACAAACTGACAACTGAAGACTGAGTCGCCTATCCTAAGCGGATCCCCTGACCTGAGCCCCCTGTAAAAACAAGTTCCAATGGGTCAGGCTCACTGAAGAGTGAGAAAAACTACTCTCTCCAGCAACACTTAAATATATATTAAAAAATGAGCATGATTTTTCTAACATTGACTTGATACTTGAGTTCATGATCAGACGTAGAATCGACCTACGGTGTGTTCTGACATGCCCTTTTCTTTAACTGTTTAGGTCGTTGATTTCTAAAGTTTTAGAAATATGATTTTGTAAGCTTCAACAAGTTTCAATACTATCTTATTAAATCTCGTCCCTAACGACGACTATGCACAAACTTGTAACTGTAGTTTGAGCGGCAAACCTGATGGTGCCCTGAACTGGATGTCCCTCAAGTGGAACGCAGACTCCTATCTAAGGAGTTTCATATCTGTAGTAAGGGTCATCAACCCTGAGCTTGAAGTTCTAGTAGTGGCCTACTGGCCCTGAGAACACGGTGGTGTGCATCCACCTGAAACACGGGGGAAATTCTTCCTCGCCACTTTTCTGAATTTAACTTAGATGGGTGTTCAGTGAGTCAAAACACGGAGTAGGACTCTAGTTAAATACACTGGGCTTAGGATTTTCATGACACTGAATCTGCTAAATTAAGTCTAAGCGTATACCTACCCCTTTGACCTGGTTCTAACTATAGAAACTTGTAATTTCTAAGTGCATATGTCAACATCGTTAATACATGAATTAAACATAATCTGAACTATTATATTGAAGGAGCCGAGTTTCTTACTGCGATGTTTCGACGTCCGTACACACATTGAGGCGACATGAAGCTTCTTCCCCGAAGATCTGACCACTAAGAACTTCTCCAATCTTAAGCTCCAACGACCACCAAAAAATCTAAAATCCAATGGTAATCCTATCTTAAGCGTTTTTTCCCTTAGGATTTTGGTGGGACTATCTCAAATTAGTAACAAACGACTAGTTATGGAGGGAAAATAACGCAAACAAAAGTGTTACCTCGATTTAACAGCGGCTAAATCCCCAAAATGAGTGTTGGTTTCTAATTGGAGGAGTCTGAGATCTTCGATTTCTAATTAATGGCGAGAAAAACGAAGGGTAAACAATGTTGGGCTTCAAACATGACGAATTTCACAAAAGAAAAGGGGAGAAAGAGTGAAAGAGAAGAATCAACCCTCACTGGATCCAAAACGACACACCTGGAACTTTCTTCCAGTCGGCTAGGGTTGAGGCCGACACTACTCCAGCACTTGGAGAGGGGAAAGGGGAGGCTGTCGAGACCTGCAGAGGAAGGAGGAGTGGATGCTGGCCTCCGACACCGGATTCCGGCGAAAAACTGTCTGACGCTGCTTCCCGACTACGCGTCTGCAAGCAGTTACGGGAACGGGGTGCAAGTAAGCGAACAGCGGAAAAGAGAAAGGTTGCCCGACTAATGGTGTTACGCTAGTTAATAAGTGGGGAAGGGGCGGTTCATTTACGGTTTTTATTAACCGTAAACCGGCTAATGGAGGAAGACTCATATTTTCTTTTTATCAACAATGATATTATTACTATTTGACTTAAGTTCATAAGGACGATTCTTCTAACAAAGTATAACGCGCAAGAACAAATGAATCGTCACGACTACTTCGAAATATTAACAATTACATGTCGACTCACTAATAACTGCTTTGCATCCCTAAAAAAATAATTATTATTAAAATTGAATAATTACCTCCACACATCGTCGGCTCATCTAATTAGGCGCGCGATCAGGCTCTGAAATTTATTTTAACGCGACGTCAAAATTTGGAATGTTACAGGGAGACAGTCGGGCAGCACCGTGGATCAAGCGGCGGTGACCATCACCCAAGCTAACAGTGGAGTCCGGGGACGGCTCCATCAGAAGGTGGAGTTGTTGGTCCAGTCGAGAGGAGAGGAAATTATGGCTCGCCCCGCTGTCCACCATGACAACAATGTGGCGGTCACCAAGCCTGCCTGCCAACTTCATGGTCCGAGGACCGAAAATGTCGCCCATGAAAAAACAAGGAAGCTCGAAATGGTGGGCGGAAGGGTCCACAGTGTCCTTGGGGGTGTCTTCCTCGGGAATTTTGAGGATCTCGAAATCCACTAAAGTCTCCTCCGACTCAAAGTCATCGATAATGGCGCGGAAGTCCTTGACCGTGCACACATGGGTGGGAGAATAAGGCTAACGGCAGCGAAAACATAACCCCTTACGACAGAGGTCGTCAAACTCACAGGTGGAGAAGCGTTGCAAAGAAGCCGGTCAGCTGGGTCGAGTTGCCTGAGGGGTTGAGGGGGAGGAGGTTCTGCAGGTGCGGTTTGCCACATCCTCCGCCCCCCCCCCCCCCCCGGGCTGAATGTCGCCTACCGTAGGTGGTGCTCGAGGAGACAAATCTGCCTCCACCAAACGGGCCATGTCGAGGGCATCCGAAACTGTTCGTTGATGGTGTGTGCGGAGCCGGGAGCCAATGTTGGGCAAGAGGCCCTGCATGAAGAAACTGAGGTAGTAATTCGGCGGTAAGCCGGGGACATGGGTGACGAGGGAGACAAACTCATCAATATATTCGTCCAGTGCATCGATCCGGGGGATCCCACATAGGCGTTCGATCGCGGATTCAGAATAGCGACAGTCGTAGTGGCGAATCATCTCCTGTTTGATCTCCGGCCAGGAGCTGGCTGGGTTGGACTGTCGAAGCCACCGGGCCCAGTGAAGTGCGGAGCCGTCGAGTCCCGCGACGGCGGTGGAGACTTTTTCCTGCTCTGGAGTATGGTGAAGGTCAAAATACTATTCTGCTTTGACGATCCACCCAATCGGGTCAACACCGGAGAAGGCGGGAAGATCCAAGGCCAGGGCGGAGCGACCCGCAAGAGCCGGTGTCGAGGAGTCTCCGGTGGAAAGGAGAGGCGTCGCCCCGAGAATGGACGCGCTGGCGGGCGGACATGCGAAGCCGTTCATGGATGAGGATCCGGAGGGTTGGAGGGCATCGATCTTAGCGTGGAGGGCGAGAATGGAGGCGTGCATGGAGGCGAAAAGGGATTTTTGGGCGTCGAGGCAGCAGAGGAGGGCCTCGGTGGAGCCCTCCGGTGGTGGATCGGCGGTGGAGCAGGTAGAAGGATCCATCGCAGATGGCGCGGGACAGCGGAGCAGCGGTGGACGGCGGAGAAGTAGAGGACTGGGGCGGCGGGGTTGGGCGGCGGGGTTGGGCGGCGGGTTTGATCGGGTCGCAAATGGCGCGGGACGTGCGGTAGGCTCTCATGCGTTGTGAGTTATTATTTGTTGTATGAAACTTTAATTCTCATTATTAATATGGTATTGTGATTTCAAGTTAGCTTGGATCTCTTGAATAGTAGTTGTTTGTTTTGGATTATTCTCATGACTTGCATGATTCATTTGTCACGTGCTCTTGTTTTGGCCCTCCACGCGGAGGAAAATCATTCCTTGTTTACTTAAAGAATTTATCTTGCTTTTGTCAAAATCATACGCGTATCATTTAATTATTTATTATTATATTTTGAAGTCACCGTTGGATACTGCACTGCACATTAGGGTTGCATTAAAGTAGTCATACATCAAACCTCTAACCCTTTATTAGACAGTGTTTAGATTCATTGCATTTGTCACGTGCTCATTTGCAATGCATGTAGGGTTAGGGCATCTTTAATCCGCCACCTATAAAATCACCGCTAGTTTGACTAATAACAAATGTCGGCCCTATACTTCAACTATGTTCACTTTTTTTTACTTACCTGCGAATTTAGAATAGTATTTTTCTATCGAAGTTTATTACTATCAAAAGGGAATGATAGTGGAGGCTCACGCCTTAGTGTTCCTAGTTTGATGAATAATAAACTATGTAGTTAATGTACATGCAAGTATTTGCTGTTATGCAGGTATCTGGAAGAATACAGATGAGGCCATAGATGCACTCACAGGTCTATTAGAAAGGCAATAGGTTGTATTGGCACGATGACCAACTTCCCGACTATGGTATGGTTTCCCCTGTTGTATAGGCATCACAATAGAGCTTATTGGCATGGCAACGCAATAGCTTCACTTGTTATACTATTTATAATAGAATTTCGGTATGGTGAAATGATTTGGATCACCATGGCAATTGAGTTGCCACTCTTTCACACGGGTATCGGCATGATACACTTTATATCTGCATGTCTGATGTAGCAAAAATGTTGGGAACTAAGCAACACCAAACCTATCAATATCTTGTTACATGTCATATTGCTACGGCAATATAGCCATATATGTGTTCCTGGTATTTCCATGGCGATACACATATAACCACAACATTTGGTCTCAGGTCAACTACTAAAAATTAGGCATATCGCCACAAGGCCCACAATGATACACTCGTAGATTGCTCGTGTCTATAAATAAACTGGTAATTTCTAGGTTTTAAGTACAGAGCTTCAACCCTTACCTTTGTCTGTCTTTCGTGCCCTGTCTTGGAGAACAGAGCTCAAGTAGGAGAGGACAATGTCAATGCCCATAAGTGATCTCCAAGCTTCTCATCCTACATTTCTCTGAAGCCCTAAACAAAGGACTAATTCCTCAATCAAACGCTCCGTGCAAGAGAAATCGCCCTATGGGGGAGTTTTTGTGTCTTCGCATTTTCTACCTCCTTTTCAACTTTCTTTTGTTTTTCAATTTACTCATTTGAGTGAAAATCGCCTGTTTTATGGGCATCTAGTCTATCTTAGACTAGGAGGACATCGCCCGGTTTGTTGGCGTCTAGTCAAGGTAAACTGGGTGTTCACCTTGTTTTGTTGCAACTAGCCTGTTATGACGGCTGGAATTGGAGCCTTTGTACTTTGTAGCATATCAAGGTTAAGATTGACCGTGCAGAAAATGGATTCACGTGGTGTTTAGGTTTGGGTTGGCCTAGGTTAAAATATACACAAGTATGGACGTCATTAAATTTCATGGTAACTAGGGATGCCAAATTTGGCAACAAGTTTATTTGAGCTTTCTGTGTGATATTCATATTTATATCCATTGCACTTATATATCTCCTAGTAAATTAGTTACAAGTTTTAAATTGGTGTAACTTGTGTGCATACCTTATTCACTTTTCCATCCCCTCAGAGGTTGTCATATCGATCCAACACTGCTAACCCGAAAGTGAAATACTCCCCCTCCCAAAATCAAATACATGTTTTGTGAGAGATAGGAAGGTATAAAGAGATCTTCCAAAATGTACATGGTCACTCTAACATGGATGCCATGTTTAGAGGCACGAGTATCATATCTATCGAGCATCTATAAGCGACTATGGGCAACAAAGTCAGCAGGCAAGCCTACTCAAGGTATTTGTGGGCGTATAGCGAGCGCTTAACAGAGATTGTGGGGGGGATACAAAAATGAAGGGTGACACTTAGATTGTGCCCGCACATTTTGCCGAGGTGGTGTGGCCAGCAAGTTCTATCGGGATTCAGCAAGGTGTCCCAAGAGTTTTGTTTTCTCATCATTCGCTATCACCTTTCAGAGGGTGATGAGGCATCCTACTGAATAACCCTCATCATGTCTGGCCATGAGCAAAACCTCTGCATCGATTTCCCCTGATGTTTGCCATGTGTTTCCTTTTGAATCATGACAAGTAGACCTTCCACTTATCTCAGCCGGCCGCCAACTTTTCGGTAGAGTTTTTTTAGTGTTTCTCAGCAAAGTTACAAAATTTTGAAGTCTTTTGTAACATTCTATGAAATTTATTACCTTTCAAGGAGATACCATAGACTATGGTGGTTGGTTTGCAAAGTAAAGCGCAACCCAATAGATAAGGATGACAATTCTAGATAGTCAATAGAAGGGTCATCAACTCATTTTTGTAGGTCAACCACTCTTTTTTTTAGATGTTTTCTTTTAAGTTTCGTTTCATTTTATTAAATTTCTTCAATTTGTTGGGGGTGCTAATAGCCAAGTTTATATATGTGATGACTCATTTTTATTTGGTAACAATATGTAGTATGTGGTATTATGAGAACTGTTATTAGTAATTTTGGACTTGGATGGCTGAGTGGTGAGTTGGCTGTGAGTTTGACATGTGGTTTTGGTGTGGTGGATAAGTTGGATTTGGTTTGACACATGGGTGGCTTGTTGTTAGCTGGTGGTTTAGCTTCGGCTTGTTTGGGTGGCACCTGAATCGATGAAATAAGTAATTTTGGTTCCTTGTTACCATTGGCCGCTTACTGTTTTTATTAAATTGAGCCTGACCCCTTCTCTTTTCCCGCATTCCCGTCTCTGCGCTATTCCGTGCCACTGAACCCCGGCTGCTGCTCGCGGCTTCTTGCTCTTCCCGTGCTCTGCTTTTCCTTCCTGATTGATGTTCCACTTCTTCCTCTCCTCCTCTTAGTAGTTGCTGCTACTGCTGCTCTGTGTCGTCGATTCTGTGTCGCCGACCCTCTGCCACAGTTTTAGGGCATTTTCTGTCGCTGGTTTGAGCTGTTGCTGCTTGTCTTCTCTGCTTCCAACCTTCTTTAGTGGCTCCTCCAGAGAATTATGAAGGATTTCGCCACACTTCTGCGATCTGAGAAGGATCGGTTGCGCAGCGACCTTCTTCCTCCCTCTCCCGATGTAAGGATGCCTTCTACTCCTTATTTTTTTCCTTCTATTTTTTTGCCTTACTGGTTTGAAGCTGTTGTTATGAAGTTTTGGCCGACTAGCTGTTTTTCTTGCTATTAGGTTTTAGTATTTAGGGAAAAGTAATTGCTCTTTCCGGCTATTGTTGTACCTTGCTTTTTAGCAGTATTTGGGGGTTGGATTGTTCTGATTTGGGGACTGGTTTGTGCTAATTTGGGGGCTGGTTTGTGCTAATTTGGGGGCTGGTTAGTCAGTTTTTAGGTACTGTTTTATGCAGGACAGCCACAGTTGGGGCTCATTTTGTGAATAGACAACTTTCTTATTTCACTTTTTGGGTTGATTTTGAGTTAAGGCATGATATATGAACTATTTTTCAAGAAAGGGATTTTTGGGACAGCAAATATACAAGTATATTTGGCCATTCTTTTAATTTAAATTAGCTGAAATTATCTATAAGTTCTTGAGTTATTTTAGGGCTTTTCGTTAACTTTGTTTGTGCTGATTTATAAAAGTTACTTTTCATATTTGGACGGATTTAAAACGTCTTTTCCTAAAACTTTAAAAACATCAACGTTACGCATATAAGAGACGCAACTCAATTAAAGTGTGTGTTATTCCAGTGGTTTCCAAGGCCGAGAAACAAGAGGAAAGCGTCTCAGGATAAGTGTGGCGATAATGCAGATAAGAATGTGAGTAAATGGAAGGTGTTTGTGAGTTTCTTATTTCTTGAATTATATTTATTTCAAGTATTTTTCATATTTCTTGTTTTAATTATTGAAAGATAACACTGACTGTGCATATGAGTTTAACTCAATGATATATCGTTATAAAATAAATGTGGGTGAGGGAAAAAGAAAGCGGTACAAATTTCTGAGGGAAAGTTTTATTTTAAAACACTTGTTTTCATGAAAATTATGACAAGATAAGAACAATATAAAAACTTTGCATAAGGAAATGTTAAAGATTGAATCATATGATGTAGAGGTTATCTACTGATGGATTCACCAGTAGTGGTTTGCCAACATTTTTCCCTAAAGGGATGGGGCCCAATTAAAGTTTGCATACCTTAATATTTCCTATTTTATGTAACTAAAAATAAGGAGGGGGATCAAAAGTTAATGTTGAGTGTAAATATTATGATAATTATTATTTATTGTGATGTATGCATAATGTTAACTCTCATGGCCTGTATGTATAACAATTCATGAAATACTTTTCTCACATAGTCATATTTTTATGACTAACCCATCGTGGACACATTTTTTTAGGCAACAGGAGTATCTCTCAGTGCACCGCGAAGGATTCCCCCTGAAGAACTGGCAAAGGTATGACTCAAGATTTTTATAGGAATTGAAGAAGCTTAGGAAATGCATAAAACTGCATGTCAAGATTATGATTGTGTTTTCTGTAATGAGAATGGTTAAAAACTCATAATTTCTGTAAAGACTTTTGTATATAAATAAATCAATGAATAAAAATCTGGTGTTTTATGTTTTTTATACTGCGAATCTTTAGTTTGAATCATTAATGCGACCGTTTTATTGAAACTACGCTCGGTTCTCGAATCATTTGGGGAGACCGGAGAACATGTCTTCACAATTTGGTATTAGAGCGAACAGTTTTCAAAAATTTGAGTCGTAAACAGTATGAAGTCATAAATAAATAATGTAGCATAATTAATCCAAACTCCCTTATAGGAACCCATACAAGTGTATTCAAGCCGAAGACGTCCCGAGATAGGAGAAAATCCTGAAGATCATCAAAGTACAAGATCCAAGGAAAATGATAATGGGCATCATCAATGCCCTTCTGAATTTGTGTTAGAGGTCGTGGCAGCACTCAAATTATTATTCCCTACGCTAGCTGCTTTTGGACCAACACTTCGACAAGTTGCACCAATTCCTAGACAACACCCGATGAATCCACCTCATGATATTCCTCATGTAGCACCTGCACCACAACACCGTCAAATGAATTTTGACCTAAAACAATTCCTGGAATTAAAACCACCAACCTTTATTGGAGGCTTGTCTCCTTTGGTGACTAAAGATTGGATTTTACGTATGGAAACAATCTTTCAAGTTATGGATTGTCCAGAAGATCGAAAGGTTGGATTAGCTTCATTTCTTCTCGAAGACGCAGCAAAGCGTTGGTGGAATAATATCGTCGCCAAGAAGTACGTCGGATGTGGCAAAGTAACCTGGACGAACTTTCTACAAGAATTTACAAGTTCGTTCGTTCCACTATCAGAAAAAAGAGTGTTGCATGACCAATTCCTTCGACTTGTTCAAGGAACCAAGTCAGTCATACAATACGAGGCAGAATTCTCTAAGTTAGCATATTATGCTGACTCACTCGTAGCTACCGAAGATCATTGCCGACAGTTTCATCAGGGACTGCAAGACGATATTCGTAATTTACTAGTCTCTCTGGATATTCTTGAATATGGGAAACTAGTCGAAAGAGCTCGGTTGGTGGAAATTGATCAAGAAAAAACTCAAAAGAGTCGTGATAGTGGTAAAAGGAAAATGATTGAAACGCCAAGCCAAAATGAAGAGCAAGGCAGAGAATATAAAACAGTCCAATCGGGTCCATCTACCAGTAACGCATCCCAAGTAACAACAACGAAATGTGTGAAATGTGGCAGAATGCATCGAGGAGAGTGCTTAGTTGGACTATGTTACTACTGTCGTCAACCAGGATACACGAAGAAAACATGTCCACAGCTCCTGAATAAAGAATACAACTCTAGAGGACCACCAGTTCTGTCGCAACCCCAATTATATCAAAAGCATGCTGAGTCGTTAGCTTCAGCGTCTGCTCCTGCTCATCTCCTTGCTCCAGTTCCTCCACAAGAAGTTCAAGAGGAACGTTTGATCCAACCGCGAGCGTTTAATTTAGAACCGTATCGCCGAAAATAACTTAGATTATTCTTTGTCTGTAAAGTCGCTGTGTATATATATATGTAAATCCTGTGTATAAATAAACATTTGGTTATCTTTTGATATCAACTTCTGATCTATGAGTTTTTCGAGGACGAAAAATCTTATAAGGAGGGAAGAATTGTGACGATCCAAATAATGCAAGCAATATTTTAGTTATTTCCCCGATGATGAGAACGCAAGGCAGTACAGATTTTCGTATTTTTTTAGATGTTTTCTTTTAAGTTTTGTTTCATTTTATTAATTAAATTTCTTCAATTTGTTGGGGGTGCTAATAGCTAAGTTTATATATGTGAAGACTCATTTTTATTTGATAACAATATGTAGTAAGTGGTATTATGAGGGATGCTATTAGTAATTTTGGACTTGGATGGCTGAGTGGTGAGTTGGCTGTGAGTTTGACATGTGATTTTGGTGTGGTGGCTAAGTTGGTTTGGTTTGACACATGGGTGGCTTGTTGTTGGCTGGTGGTTTAGCTTGGGCTTGTTTGGGTGGCACCTAGATTGGTGAAATAAGTAATTTTGGCTCCTTGTTATTGTTTGTCGCTTACTATTTTTATTAAATTGAGTCTGAGCCCTTCTCTTTTCCCGCATTCCCGTCTCTGCGCTATTCCGTGCCGCTGAACCCCGACTGCTGCTCCCGGCTTCTTCTTCCTCTTCTCGTGCTCTACTTTACCTTCCTGACAGTTGTTCCACTTCTTCCTCTCCTCATCTTAGTAGTTGTTGCTATTGCTGCTCTGTGTCGTCGATTCTGTGTTGTTGTTTTTGTGTCGCCGACCCTCTGCCGCAGTTTTAGGATATTTTTTGTCGTTGGTTTGAGTTGTTGTTTGTCTTCTCTGCTTCCTACCTTCTTCAGTGCCTCCTGCAGAGATTTAGAAAGGGTTCTCCACATTTCTGCGATCCGAGAAGGATCGGTTGCGCAGCGACCTTCTTCCTCCCTCTCCCGCTATAAGAATGTTTTCTACTCCTTATTTTTTTCTTTTGTTTTTCTACCTATACTGATTTGGAACTGTTGTTATGAAGTTTTGGCCGACTACTAGCTGTTTTTATGCTATTAGGTTTTAGTATTTGGGGAAAAACAATTGCTCTTTCCGACTATTGTTGTACCTTGCTTTTTGGGCAGTATTTGGGGCTGGATTGTTCTGATTTGGGGACTGGTTTGTGCTAATTTGGGGGCTGGTTAGCCAGTTTTTAGGTACTGTTTTATGTTGGACAGCAACAGTTGGGGCTGATTTTGTGAAAAGACAGCTTTCTTGTTTCACTTTTTGGGCTGATTTTGAGTTAAGGCGGGGTATATGAACTATTTTTCAAGAAGGGGATTTTTGGGACAGCAAATATACCAGTATATTTGGCCATTCTTTAAATTAAATTAGCTGAAATTACCTATAAGTTCTTGGGTTATTTTGGGGCTTTTTGTTAACTTTGTTTGGGCTGATTTATAAAAGTTACTTTTTGTATTTGGACGGATTTAAAATGTCTTTTCCTAAAACTTTAAGGTGATTGTTAACCGCAAACCAGCTTTTTGTTAGTGGCACCCCAAAATTTCATTATTTTTCGCGTCTTTTCAAAATACGTCTTGTACATGCAATTTCAGGAAAAGTGTTCAACACGAAAGTTGTAGATATCGTCGAGATCTACAACTTTCGTGTTGAGCACTTTTCCTGAAATTGCATGTACAAGGCGTACTTTGGAAATATGCTCAGATTTTACGCCTTTCAGAAATACGTCTTGTACATGCAATTTCAGGAAAAGTATTCAACACGAAAGTTGTAGATCTCGTCGAGATCTACAACTTTCGTGTTGAACATTTTTCCTGAAATTGCATGTACAAGACGTATTTCGAAAAGGCGCGAAAAATTAGTAGATTTTGGGGTGCGAATAGCCAATAACGGGTTGCGGTTAACAATCACCAACTTTAAAAGCATCAACGTTACGTATATAAGAGATGCAACCCAATTAAAGTGTGGGCTATTTTCGTGGTTTCCGAGGCCAAGAAACAAGAGGATGGCGTCTCAGGATAAGCGTGGCAATAATGCAGATAAGAATACGAGTAAAGGGAAGGCGTTGGTGAGTTTCTTATTTCTTCAATTATGTTTATTTCAAGTATTTTTCATATTTCATGTTTTAATTATTAAAAGATAACAATGTCTGTGCATATGAGTTTAACTCAATGATATATCGT
Organism: Platanthera zijinensis; assembly: GCA_039513925.1. Lineage (NCBI taxonomy): Eukaryota > Viridiplantae > Streptophyta > Magnoliopsida > Asparagales > Orchidaceae > Platanthera > Platanthera zijinensis. Next base: position 232,025,197 of record CM077079.1, read on the forward strand.
TATAAAATAAATGTGAGCGAGGGAAAAGAAAGCAATACAAATTTCTGAGGGAAAGTTTTTTTTTAAAACACTTGTTTTCATGAAAATTATGACAAGATAAGAACAATATAAAAACTCTGCATAAGGAAATGTTAATAATTGAATCCTATGATGTAGAGGTTATCTATTGATGGATTCAACAGTACGGGTTTGCCTACATTTTGCCCTAAAGGGATGGGGTCCAGTTCAAGTTTGCATACCTTAATATTTCCTACTTTATGTAACTAAAAATAAGGAGGGGGATCAAGAGTTAGTGTTGAGAGTAAATATTATGATAATTAATGTTTATTGTGATGTATGCGTATTGTTAACTCTTATGCCCTGTATGTATAACAATTCGTGAAGTATTTTTCTCACAAAGTCATATTTTTATTACTAGCCCATCGTGGACACATTTTTTAAGCAACAGGAGCGTCTCCCCGTGCACCGTGAATGATTCCCCTTGAAGAACTGGCGAATGTATGGCTCAAGATTTTCATAGGAATTGAAGAAGCTCGGGAAAGGCATAAAACCACATGTCAAGATTATGATTGGGCTTTTTGTAATGAGTATGGTTAAATACTCATAGTTTCTGTAAAAACTTTTGTATATAAATAAATCAATGAATAAAAAAATGGTGTTTTATGTTATTTGTACTGTAGATCTTTAGTTTGAAATATTGTTGCGACCATTTTATTGAAACTACACTCGGTTCTCGAATCATTTGGGGAGACCGGAGTATAGGTCTTCACAGGTAGCACGATGCTAATGGAGCCACAACTGAAATAAGTGATGGGTAGTGAAGTAGTATGAGGTCTACGTTGATGTTGTATGCCGAGGCGATCACAAATTTGTTGATATATGAGGACAGTGCTAATGTGAAGAGTAGGGTACGACCAACACGGGAAATAATTGCATAGCCATGTTGCCACGGCAGGGCACCTCCATTGTGGATTGGAAGAGTTGGGGAAGTGCTGTCAACATCATTACTAATTTATAACAGTGATGGATGAACTGGCTGGAAAAGCTTGTGAGCACAATAATGCCATGGACAGTGCAGTGAGATTTCAGAGTGGACGGGAAGAACAAACAAGACTTAGTTGTAGATAGCACGCCCCAGGTGGCTTATCTCCAACACATCCGATAAGTGTTAGCTCTCTGCAGTTTCTGGCCAATGGTTCTTTGATGGAAGGGAGACAAAATAGCGAGTGAAAAACTGAGAAACTACCTTGACAAACGGACACTCCTACGCTTCTTTAACTAATAGCAAGTGAAAAATTGATACAAACTACCTTGACATGCCACCACTCCTTCGCTACCTCAAGTTCAAACCAGCATACAGAAATAAAGATACATCAAAGAGTATTGACAGTATTACTCCATACAAAACCGAAAGTGGGTATTAAGAAAATAAACCGTAGTCCTAGAGAACCTTAGCATGTCATAAAATATAAATTCATCGATACTTGAGCCATGCTGCTCCATTCATCACCTTCATCCAACGAGAATAAACATACCAAATTTGAGTCAGATTCTCGCCCATGAGCCCCGCCATATCAAGAAATTGCCAAACCTTAGAAATTTATATCAACTGTACTCATTCAAATATTCAAATTTTCAAATAGAGATACTTTCATGGAAGTTCATGGAATAGAAAAAGTAAAGACGCCTAAGATAGTAGTAAAATTGAATGTAAGATCTTTCTAGCAGATTAAAAGATAAATTTAAGGTCTCCATAGGTACCTGATATAGTTTAATGACTGGTGATAAATTAGCTGCTCTCTTTCTAAGGTTATGTGTCAAACGCTCAATATCTGGTATCTTCTTCAACTGTTGCCTCACTGTTTTCCGAAGCTCTACATCATCCACAAATGCCTGAACCAAATCCAGTCTGCAATTTATTTCATCTACATCAAGAAGAGGTTGTTTGAGCCACTTGTTTAGTAACCGCTTGCCCATTCCAGCAGTGCATGTTCTATTCATCAGACCGAGCAAACTGAAGTTTTTGTTTGCATCCGTTTTGCTTTCTAGGATATTCAATGCCCTTATGGCAGAAGAATCTAATCTCATGTACCTATTTAGACTGTACTTTTGGATGGTATAATTACCATAGTTATAGTCATCTGCAAGAAGATCCGTATAAGATACCAATGCCCCTAATGCACTCAAAGCATGCTGGAATTCAGAAAGTAGTTCCCGCACCGTCTCTATAGAGCCTTTTATTATTCTACCAAGGTCCTGTACTAAATCGCGTGACTTGAACTCTGTTTTCTTCCTCTCAGTCAAAAGAACGCCACATCTATCAAGTGCACCGTGTAAATTCTTAAATTCTATGGACTTCCCACTTTCCACAGGAAGAAGGCACTCTTTGCATCCAAGTGCTACCAAAACTGATTCCACATTTGTGAATTGGCTGTCATCCAGAAATTCTGCTAAACCAAGCCTTTGATTCGTCATATCAACATAACTTAGACCAACAATACATTGATTTTCACGTAAGCTGGGAAACAAAGCAATCGTAACTGGAGCATCCTGCATATCATTGTTAGCAAATAGGACATCTTCAAAAGCACCAATATTGCCTGGAGTGCCAGCTTTAGTCAATCTCCAGTTAGATCCACTACCTTCATAAACTTCTACAGTATGATCTGTTCTATGAAGAAGAACATCGCGAGCAATGTTTTCAAACATGTTCCTGTTCACACTGACACTGGGAATTCCATCAGTGGCATTGCCAAGTTGCCGAAGGGCAGTAGTAGTGCGGTAATATGTCTTTGCAATGAAGCTAGCATTTTCTCCGTGGACGGTGTAATAATCCTGGTCAAATGTGGAATACAATTGTAATACATGATGGAGGGAGTATTTCTATCATCAGTTATTATTTGAAATTATGAGGGACAAATGAGTTGATAGTCAAACTCAAAATTGCAGATATTATGCCGTGAGGACAAACAACTGTTTTTGACTGCAGATTGTACTGGAAAGCAAAAAAAAGTTTCTCAGACAACACAAAATCAAGTGTGGCAGCTTTCTGAAAATCGAAGATGTTCAAAAGCTGACTCAAAGAGATCCACAATTAAGGTACTCCGTGATAAATAATTCTTTTGCTCACTAATTTACTTTTAGTAAATAACCAATTAACTATATTATATATCATTGCATGAAAATAAGCCATTAACTAAACTACTGAAGAGACTTAAACATTTCATGGTCAGGCTTCAAATTAATAATAGAGAAATTCACTATTACATACTGATGGGGATCGACCGCATGTTCGTGATCGGAGGAGATCGGGCCACCACTTGGCGGGACGCGTTTTGGCAGATTTGTCGGAGATGCGTGGATCGGACCGGCGATCCGAGACCGCGAGCGTGTCCGGAGCGTCATTTTTTATTACATATGTATTTTCTTATATTTTTGGAGTTGTATTTATTTTTTAGGACACTGGGCGTAACAGCCGATTGTAGTCGTTCATGATAGGTTCCCAACCGCCCGCTCTAATTATAAATAGGGGCGGAAGTTCAGATTTTCCGGGGAATTGCTAAGTTTGTGAGAGAATCCAGATCCGGCAATCTTCGTGGTTCGATGCCACGAGCCCGGGGTGCGAAGCCTCGATGTTATTTATCAGTTTTTATTTTTTTCCCATTTTTCTTCCCGTGAACACCCCCTCTACACCCACGATTTTGTTTAATTCCCACAGTTATCTTCTTCCCATAAGAAGATAAATGCCACTGTTCTTTTCATCCATTCCACGAGCTAAGGAAACCGCTCATACCATCCACATTCACTATCTTCTTCATCCAAGCCGATCAAAGCCTCCCAATCCCAACCCTAATCGATCACCAGCATTCGATCGATTTACCCCTTCTGATCAACAGTCCCAAGCCATGTGGATCATCGTCGTTCTCCCTACCGATCGACGCCACCCAGTCGTCATCTTTCCACCATCCCGTAATAGGAAGGAGGTAACCGCCTGCTGCTATTCAGAGCCATTTCTACCGCCTCCTTCAGTTTTGTTTCCCCCAATTCGTCTTTTCCCAGTGAGAGCCGCAAGATCTCGTCGACTCCACTGCGTTCCTGACACGATCCAAACCGATCTCAATGTGAAAACACTGTAAATGGATTGTAATATTGATGAAAGGGGTTACAAGATAACCGATCTCGCTTAAGGGCAGCAACCATGAACAGCTCGACCTTCCAGCGAGGGGAGACTCTCCTGTGCAGCCGCTAAGACACACCACAAGACACAATATATTCAACATAACATATAAAAAATAACAAGCACTATATATAGAGATACAAATATATGATATTATCAAACTACTCATAAATATAAAATAGGGATGCATCATTACTCCCTCCAAAACGAGTTGGTCCTCAAGCTCGAACGTCGCGTGGGAGATTGAGTCGTCTGGCATCTTGACTTCGCGCCAGAACAACTCCTGATAATGAGACGCGGACGCGGACGCTGGAGCTTCAGCTAGCAGTTGTGGCGACAACGTCGCGTGGGAGATTGAGTCGTCTGGCATCTTGACTTCGCACCAGAACAACTCCCGATAACGAGTCCCGGTCGTTGGAGCTTCAACTAGCAGTTGTGGCGGCATCATCCAAAAAATATGCCCCGAAGGAACGGGGTCTGGTAGTGTTGGCGACGCGGTAGGTGGCAACTTTAGTAAGGCGGACGGCAAGAACGGGTCTGGCGATGCGGCAGTGAGGCATCGTGGCACGGCAGTCGGCCTGAACACGGCCGGCGGAACTACGACCGACAAGGGCGGCGGCAAAGTGACCGGTAAGGGTGGCTGAGCAGGGGCCGGCAAGGTCTTGGTCAGCGGCACTGATGCTGGCATGATGGTCGTAGCAAGCGGCGTCGGGGTTAGGGGAGTAATGACAGGCATCAGTAGTGGTGAAATTTGTTGAGTGGGCACCCCGATGAGAGGGATGGCATTGGTGGTGGCCCGCGGAGGCAGTGAAATCAGCGGAGTTGCGGCGGGTTGTGGATGCGGCAGCGGAATACTGGGGGAGCCACCCGCAGTTGGAGGATGTGTCCCCGAAGAGTGGGAGGAATTGCCGGCGGAGGGTAGCGGAAGCTTAGCTTCAAGAGCCTCGATCAAGGCGCCATTGCGCGCTACCTGAGCATTATTTTTGGTGAGCATGGAGAATATCCGTGCCCACCTTTCCTCCGTAGCATCCATAGGTTGAAGAAAGGATTAAGAATTAATTAATGAGAGATTAATTAATCCTAGAGAGACTTCAAATATAATTAAAAAAGAGGTGAGGGTTGATGCTAGATCTAATTAAGGGTACGGTGACTTGTGAGCAATAATTTGAAACGGTGAGTGGAAGAAAATAATTAAAAAAAAATTAAAAAAATCTGGAGTGGGTGGGGTGCTCGAGGACAGCATGCGTTAGAGAGAAACAACACAATAAAAAGAAAGTGAGAGAGAATTGAAAGATTAAAAAAAAAGTTTGGAGTTCCGAGGATAGCAGGTTTCAATGGAGGTTGGTGTGATGATCGGAATTGCCAGGAAAAAAACAAAATGAATAGAAGGATAGGTCGGAAAGGAGAGATGGCGACTCAGAAATTAATAGAGGGGAAAGGGGAGGGTTCTAGAGCGGCGGGGTTGCTAGGTGAGCAGTTCGAGGACGGGGTTGTCGGCGGCTCAATGGTGCAAGCGGGGTGACGTGTTGGCTCGAGGGATTGAGGAAGTTGCGCAGGCGAAGCAACACGAGGAGATCTGCGGGTAGTTTGTTGTGAGTTCTGAAGCAGGTGGAGGAGCCTGTAGGAGATGGGGAATGCCGACGAGCAGTGAGACCGGCTGAAAAGGATGGAGCGGTGGACGGGGATGTAGAGCAGATGCAGTGGTGGTTGACAGAGTGTGCGTCCTGAGAAGAGAGGAGGAGAAAATGTGACGTGGGCCGAGGGGAACAACTTACAGGCGGGAGGAAAATCTGGCTCTGATACTGACGCAGGGCGAATCTATAGGCAGCGGGAAATCTGCGACCTAACCCTGCATGTTATGCAAATCCGACGGCTAGATCACAAATTAAATAATAAATTAAAATCATCTCACACAGATAATTCAAGACAAGGCAAAATAATTTATTTGGGCAAAAACAAGCTTAGGCTTTCCTCCGCGTGAAAGGCCAAAGCAAGAGCGCAGCGAATAAACCCTGCAAATCACAATATTTATCCAACCAAATAACTACCATACAAAAGATTCACAACAAGCATAAGATCCAATCCAATATAAATATTCTGAAAATAATACACCAATACAACAAAGTCTCGCCAAATAGTGGGTTGACCGAGACACTGAAGATTTCGGAGCCGGATGCGTGGAACGGCGATCAAATGTGGAACCGACGGCGGGAAAATAAAGGTGGTGGCTGTCCTCGGCGGTGAATGGTGGATTTGGGCCGGAAAGGGATGGATCCGGCTTCGGGTGGATAAATCCGGGCGGGGGAGAGTAGATCCGACAATATGAAGGTCGAGTCCGGGATAAAAACTCCAGATTTTGGCTAATCTGGAAGGGGAAGGGTGAAGGTTGATGGTTCCACGTGGAGGGAGGGGATGGAAGCTTAAGAGGGGGGCTCTAGGGGGAGGTGGCTGTTATAACTCTGATGAGTGGGTGGAGGTTGAGGATTAATGCCAAGGAATGGTCGGCCTGGGGAGGAAAACAGGCGGAGAGGAGGCGGATAGTGGTTCTATGGTGGGTGCTGAGGGGCGGCAGTGGCTATATATGGGAGGGGGAAAACTATAGTATAGGAATAGTGTATTTCATTTTTGAATAGTGAAACACAAGGAAAACTTAAATCTGGACAGCAGGGTGAAGGCAAGATTTGAGGGCTGTGGAAAAGGTTTTGGGAAGGGGAAAAGAGGGCTAGGGTTAGGGGATACCTTGGGGATGAAGATAGGCATCTAGGAGTCGTCACCTAGGGTTCCACGAAGTCGGCACCGTGGCTTGATCGCTGGAATCCGGGATTTCTTTCTCCAAATTCTGCAATACCTTGGTTCAGCCACTTAGACCAATATTTATAAGAAGAGAACAAATTAGGGCTTCACTATCAACGGCTATGATTGGCCGGTGGGATCTGCCACTAAATACATGAAAATAAACTAATATACATTTTTGACTCGCGGCGACGTGCCGGACGAAACCTCGGAGTCCGATCGTCGATCCAGGAACGTCATATATGGTAAGTCGCCAAATCAGCCCCGAACGGGCCCAAAGCTCGTGCTCGTCTCTGCTTCGCATCAATCTCCCCGGCTTGAAAGAATTCATCTCGCGATGAATTGGGATCGGAATTCCCTCGATGAATGCCAGGTACAACTCGAAGAGGTCCGCCGGGAGTCGTCCAAGTGTCGTCGACGGAAGAGTATCCTCGCCCATCAACTCCCCCTGACTGAAAAGTTGTCATCTCCGGTGAATGGAGACGGTCGTGCTGAAGTCGAAGTCCAGGGGCGAATCGATCAAGCTCTGTTGCAAGTATCCAAGCGTCAACTGCATCGGGGCGGTCTCGCCAATGTACCAAGTAGCGACCGCGCGGCCCATCTAAAGTAGGAACAAACTGGTGGAATCTAAACTCTGTGATGCTCTCATCACTCATCTCTCGAAGGGTGGAACCCGGTGCGATCGGTGGTGTCGGTGGTGAAACCAGAGAAGGCGAGTCCCCAGGTAGGTGGGTGGTAGCACGGGGCGGACTGTGGTAGCCATCAGACGTAGGTGGGGTAAGAGAGTGGTAAGACAACGAAAGTGGGGGTGGGGGAGGCTGGGCATCTCCACTGCTCGGGTCCGCGTACTCGTGAGGCTCATAGTACGACATCAGATACTCGACATTAAACACCAGATAAATTCCCATACTCGCCGGGATATCGAGCCGGTAGGCATTTGTCCCAATACGACTAATACTAGAGTACGGACCCATTCGCCTGACGCTTAACTTTTTGGCAGGCCCCGAGGAAAGCCTCTCTGGACGGACTCGCACCATTACTTTCTCGCCTTCATTAAATATTTATTCTCGTGTTTGTTTATCCGCATGGGCTTTATAACTTTCATTGCTCATTTTTATTCGTCGGCGAACCGACTCATGTAATGCATGCAAATGATGAATAAGTGACCCAACTGACTCATGCAAATGAAGCGAATGATGCAAATAGAACACAACATACTCGACACACTTCCTAAGGGAATGCCTGGCAATGACTTGGATATTACTAACATGGGGTGGCCTATCAGGAGGCTTACCGGGTGGTCGATAAAAAATCTGAGGTGACTGACGTCATCGCCCATGGGGACGACGTAATTGGTGGCAAAGTAGTGTGGAGCTCTGGTGTGATGGGTACCTCTCAAATGATATAGCCCATCAGGTGGCTCACTAGGGGGTGTATACCAAAAGTCATCACGTGTGAGATGATCGCTAGTGCGGATACACGATTCATCACTAAGTGTAGGAGGGAAGGCTTGTCAAATGAGCCTCTCGGGGACTTGATCCCGAAGATGTCGATAATGATAGGATAGCCACCGCGAGGAGGGAACCAATAACAGTAGTCTCTGTGGGAGCAAGTAGGACACCCACAACAAAGCAATGCTAGCCTCATGAACCTCCCAAAAGAGTAGTGGCTCATCAGGAGACTTATCTGGAGGTTCAACAATGAGGTCATTAATAATGAGAAGATCCCCCAAATGAGTATCGCTGATAGTAGTGTCCTCGTAAGTGGGTGAGGTAGCCACTATGAAGTCAACATTATACTCTCGACTCTCAGTAGTGAAGTGACTCGAGATAGTCCTAAGGGAAGAGCGAGGGGTGACCAGACTCAAAGTGTGGGTCAATCGATATAGTGTTGTGAACTGTGTCTTTGTTCAAAGGGGACACTAGGTCTAGATGTAGGTCTATGTGAGGTGAAAAAGATGAGTATACCATCACATCGTCACTAGGTCGCTCGTCCTCACCCACGTGACCATGCTCACTAGCCATACTAGTATCACTCTCCACCTGTACCAAAAGGTCATGATCAGATTCAACCTCAAGATCACATGAGCACTGAATCTCATCAAACTGAGAGGGATCAAAACCAAGTGTCAGGTCTCCTATCTCGGTGGGAGCACTACTCGCCGTATCGGTGGCTTGACCCAAATCCCTAGGCTGTCTTCGTAATGTAGATCTTAGGTGATCAAATTGAGCTTCTAAGATATCAAAGTGGTCAAGAATTAATCGCAGAAATTCAGCTTCAAGTAACTTTATTGGTGGAACACTATGAGGGTCTTGACATGTATTGTGATCATGCTGATGGTGACCTCTATAGGGTTCTTGGGGGTCGTCTAGATGGTAGTTCCTAACATAATCAGATTGTGCTCGTGGGTGTGTATGGGCTCTTTGAATGTGCAGTGGAGGTCGTACATATCCAAACTCAGGTTCCTCTCCTAAAGGATATGTGTAGCGGCGATGACCTGAACGATATTCAATTCTATCATCGTGAAGTCGCGGAGAGGTGTAATGATGAAGATGTGAGGACCTCTCTTCGTGGTGATTGCCTCTAGCATAATGAGATTGTATTGATGGGTCGACACAATCTCAAGGAGTGGTGTGCGGGGAACGATGATAATCATAATGATAACATGAAGGTTTTTTTAAAGGGGCTCTATGAGGTCGGATATAAGTAGACTCAGGATACCTAGATAGGGGAGACTGTCGTCGGTGAAAACTAGACATAAATGAACCCAACGACTATTTAAAACCTACCACTACGAAGCATGCAAATGGCCTAACCTTTCCTCTGATACCAATTAACGCAGGGCGAATCTATAGGCAGCGGAAAACCTGCGACCTAACCCGGCATGCTATGCAAATCCAACGGCTAGATCACAAATTAAATAATAAATTAAAATCAAATTCCACGCAGATAGTTCAAGACAAGACAAAATAATTTATTTGGGCAAAAACAAGCTTAGGCTTTCCTCCGTGTGGAGGGCCAAAGCAAGAGCGCGCGGCGAATAAACCCTGTAAATCACAATATTTATCCAAGCAAATAACTACCATACAAAAGATTCACAACAAGCATAAGATCCAATCCACTATAAATATGCTGAAAATAATACACCAATACAACAAAGTCTCGTCAAATAGTGGGTTGACGGAGACACTGAAGATTTCGGAGCCAGATGCGTGGAACGGCGATCAAATGTGGAACCGATAGCGGGAAAATGACGGTGGTGGCTATCCTCGGCGGTGAATGGTGGATTTGGGCCGGAAAGGGATGGATTCGGCTTCGTGAGGGTAGATCCAGGCGGGGGAGAGTAGATCCGACAATATGAAGGTCGAGTCTGGGATAAAAACTCCAGATTTGGGCTAATCTGGAAGGGGAAGGGTGAAGGTTGGTGATTCCACGTGGAGGGAGGGGTTGGCGGCTTAAGAGGAGGGGTTGGCGGCTTAAGAGGGGGGCTCTAGGGGGAGGTGGTTGTTATAACTCTGACAAGGGGGTGGAGATTGAGGATTAATGCCAAGGAATGGTTGGCCTGGGGAGGAAAACAGGCGGAGGGGAAGCGGATGGTGGTTCCACGGTGGGTGCTGAGGGACGGCAGTAGCTGTATATGGGAGGGGGGAAACTATAGTATAGGAATAGTGTATTTCATTTTTGAATAGTGAAATACAAGGAAAACTGTAAATCTGGACAGCATAGTGGAGGCAAGATTTGAGGGCTGTGAAAGAGGTTTTGGGAAGGGGAAAAGAGGGCTAGGGTTAGGAGATACCTTGGGGAGGAAGATAGACACCTAAGAGTCATCACCTAGGGTTCAACGGAGTCGGCACCGTGGCTTGTTCGCTGGAATCCGGGATTTCTTTCTCCAAATTCTGCAATACCTTGGTTCAGCCACTTTAGACCAATATTTATAAGAAGAAAACAAATTAGGACTTCACTATCAACAGCTATGATTGGCGGTGGGATCGGCCATTAAATACATGAAAATAAACTAATATACGTTTTTGACTCGCGGCGACGTGTCGGACGCAACCGCGGAGTCCGATCGTCGATCCGGGAACGCCATATATGGTAAGTCGCCAAATCAGCCCTGAACGGGCCCAAAGCTCGTACTCGTCTCTGCTTCGCATCAGATACCTTTGATACGATCCAAACCGATCTCAATGTGAAAACACTGTAAATGGATTGTAATATAGATGAAATGGGTTACAAGATAACCGATCTCTCTTAAGGGCAGCAACCCTGAACAGCTCGACCTTCCGACGAGGGGAGACTCTCGTGCAGCCGCTAAGACACACAACAAGACACAATACATTCAACATAACATATAAGAAATAATAAGCACTATATAGAGAGATACAAATATATCATATTACCAAACTACTCATAAATATAAAATAGGGATGCATCAGTTCCACGGTCGCACGACCTGCAACCCGCCTTCCTCTAATTTCGTCAGCCACCAACAGAGACCCGCAAGTCCTTCCTCGTGATCCAATATTCAGTAACGGCGAGTACAAACCACCCCCTCTACCTGAACACAAGTTGCCATTAATAGTAAATCCAAGCTTCCATCTTACTGCTCACTTCCAGCAATATCTTCCAACAGCCAAGCTCACCCTTCCTGCAATTCCATCCTACCCATCTCACCTCCAGTGAGCAACAACCAGTCAACTGCAATCAAGGTTAATTCTGGGCGCAGCGCCAATCTAATTTCGCCAACCCTCCATTGGATTTCTCTCGTTCTGTAAGGCATTATTGTTTGTGTTCGTTTATTTTCTGCATTAAATATCGGATGTCATGTATTTGTATGGGTATTGAGATTGTGAGTGTTCAAAAATTTTTTGAATTCTATAAAATTTATTCGTGCAAATTTTAGTGAAAAGCACCACTTGTGACGACGAGCATGATTTTGCTTGTGTGCAGGAAAATTTCAAAGCTCACCTTGTGTATATTTTGTCAACCTTACAAAATTAAATTTGCTAACACTAATTCTGGACTAGAAATCTTAAATTCATTTGCACGCATCATTTACTTTGGGCTTAATCGCATTCATTCCGTGCATTCACATTTTATACCGGGTCCTCCTGCGTCACATTCTTAAAAAAACAATCATATTCTTTAGATTACTTACACTTCATGCAAGTAAATTTATAATCAAGTTCCTGAATAAAGAACAACAACAAAACTCAAGACTTTATCCCACTATAGTGCGGCCGGCTATATGGATCCTTAGTTGCCATTGTGCCCTATGTATAGTCATAATCTCACTAATGCCTAATAACAACGTGTCTTTTCTTAAAGTTTCATTCCAACTCTTTATTGGTCTACAGCTCCGCCGTTTAGCATGCCTAGTGACTAAACTCTCATAACGCGTAACAGGTGCCTCTAATGGTCTCCTTGTACGTGTCCAAACTATCTTAGTCAAGCTTCTCGCATCATCTCTACAATTGGTGTCACTCATGTCTTATCCCTGATACATTCATTCCTAATTTTATCAAGTCTCATGTGTCCACACATCCACTTGAGCATTCTCATCTCCACAACTCCCATTTTTTGCTCACGTACACAATGCACTGCACAACACTCAAAACCATAGAGCATCGTTATTCTAATTGCAGTACGGTAAAACTTGCCTTCAAGTTTTAATGGTACTTTACGATCACATAAGATCTCTGACACTCCTCTCCACTTCAACCAACCTGCTTGGATTCTATGTATCACATCTTTATCAACACCTCCATCTTTTTGAACTACCGATCAAAGATATTAAAAGCACTCGCTGTCGGAAATATCTTGATCACCCTACTTAATAATGAAGTCATTTGTTCTTCTTGCACTGCTAAATTTAAGCTCCATATACTCCGTCTTCGCCCTGCTCAACCTAAAACCCTTATTTTCTTAAGTGTCTCGCCAAGATTCAAGTTTCGCATTTACAACCTCGCACGTCTCATCGACCAAAACGATGACATCTGCAAACAATAAACATCAAGGTATTGCTTGCGGGATATGTCTGGTGAGCTCATCTAGGATAAGGGTAAAAGGATAAGGGCTTAACGTTGAACCTTATGCAAGCGAACAGTGATAGAAAATTCATGTGTTAATCCTCCAGATGTCCTCACCCTCATCACTGAATTTGTATATATATCTTTGATTATGTCAATGTATGATACATTTACACCTTTCTTTTTTAAGACTCTACATAAGAACTCTCTTGAAACCCTATCATAAGCCTTCTCGAGATCGATAAACAGCATATGCAAATCTTGTTTTCTTTCTCGATAATTGTTAATGGGTCTCCTCAAGAGATGTATAGCTTCCATGGTCGACTGCCCTAGCATGAATCCAAATTGATTTTTCAAGATACTAGTCTCTCGTTTTACTCTTCTTTCTATTACTCATTCTCATAGTTTCATGGCATGACTCATTAATTTAATTCCTCTGTAATTAATTCCTGAATAAAGAACAAAGATAAAAAACAATCAGGGTACTAAATAAACTATTCATGAGGGTTTTTAATAATAATAAATAAATGAAAGCATTCACATTACTGATTAGTAAAAAAGATCAATAGTAAAGAAACTATTCTTATGATTAATTAGTTAGTTAGCCCAGATGAAAGATTAGATGAATAATACATAGTAAATTGTTGATTAATAGACTAATAATCTTTATTTAAGATGTTATTCAAATGTGTGAGAAAAACTATTACTAGAAGAAAACAGACTAGATCATACATTTAACTAAAATCTGTTTAATAATAATGCATTTGTTAGGATTTGACCAAGTAATTTTCTAAAGATTCAAATTAGGTCTTTTAGATATATATATATATATATATATAATTATATATATATATATATATATCAAGTTTAAAAGTTTGTCACAATTTTTTTATTTGGGATAGCTTTAACTCAAATTTTAGTTTAAACCTAATTGATTATTCAATTTAAATAAGTATAGTCTTATTGTTTATTTATGACTTTGTTTATCTTTTAAAAGGGGCACGGTTATTTATATATTAGAGCACCGTACATGTGTAAGACATTCTTAAACCAACATGAAATCAAAGTAGGCATCCCTGCTAAGACATTTCGCAAATTCTTCAGCCCAAAAGTATTTTTGATCTCTTTCAGTGGCGCTTCAGTATGATTGATTTCATCCACCGCTAATTTTGTGTCATCAATCGAGCTCTTCTAAGCGATCTAAGATTTGAGCGATCAATCAGCTCTCGTTCAACTCATATGTTCGCAATCTTCGATCCAGTGATCAATGTGACTGCAATGACCTTAGGCCCCAATGATAAGCGATCTTGTTTTATGCTTGTTCAACAATTAAACTCGAACCCAAGTCAAGTCCAGGGACTGGGCTTGCTTCCACACAACTGTCCAGTGCAACTAGCGCTTTTGCACTCATCCTGCAATTGTCCGCACTTCAGCACAACTATCCATGCTTATGCATGATTTTCTATCTTTGACGGGGCCTCTCCTTCTATTCCATCTATATATAAGACTACATAGCAAAGAGAACTGCTTGACTAATTGATCCGGATCAGTAGCAAGATCGACATTGGGTTTCGGGCCACCACTTGCCAAAGCCCGCAATCGTGTACTCGCACAGGTGGCATTGATCAGATAGGCGATCCGAGATCATGAGCGTGTCCAGAGCGCCGTTTTACATTTTTGATGTATTTTATTTTTTTATTTTGGACTTTATTTAGTGTGATTCGGACATCAGGTATAACGATCAATCATAGCATTCACGTCGGGTGCCCTAGCCCCCTTTATCTATAAATAAGAGTGGTGGATGTTAGTTTGAGACATTCTTAGCCTTGTGAGATATTCCAGAGCGGACAATTACATCGTTGTGCGATGCCACGAGATCATGATTGCGACATCCGGCTCTTTTCTAATTTATTCCCTCTTTAATTTTCCCGTGAAGAAGTTCCCCTCATGATCCCATCCACGCTACTTCCATAACCGCTCCTCCCATCTGCTAGGTCTCGACTCCCTGCCAACCCACGATCCATTGATCGATTCTCTTGCAAACCATCAAAGGCTCTACTCTCCGCTTCACCCAGCCCCTCGATAAATCCACGTCGTCGGCACTGCTAGTTGAAGCCACTGCTCCCCTGCTTCACGCACGTCGGTTCCTCCGTCATATCCACACCGCAAACCCTTCTTCATTGCAGTTGAAGGGCATTTCTCCTCGCCATCCGCAAGCTCCATCTTCAGGGCAGCCGACGACCATACCTCCTCACCACCCGCCATCCTCACGTTGATTATAGTCGAATCCCCATGGACAATCAACACCTCTCCGCCCCTATCCTACTTATCCGCACAATTCTGACAACCCACTGGCGGGTCTGATCACTGTCGTTGCTTCCTCTTTTGGAACTTATCCTATAGCCACCATCGGATCTCCATACTGGTGAGTATCTAGTATTGTCTTTATTTTATTTATTGAATATATGGATGAACATTGCATAGTGCTTAGAAATCATGATTCATTGTGTTTCACTATTTCTTATAATTCTCATTTGTGCAAGTGTGCCTTAACCCTTCGTGCGAAGGAATACTTTTACTTGAAATTGTCGTAAATGTCAAGTGGACTGCTAAATTGAAAATCTTATTTGTGTTGCGCCAGGGTACTCTATATGTGGCAAAGTACATGTCTCAATTTAACGAATTATTTGTGAGGAGTGATTTGCGAGAGCAGACTAGTGTCACCGTGATACGAACGAGAATGATCCGATCGAGGGAAGACGCTTCGTGCGCGTTCACACCAGGCGCGCAAGGGGCAAGGAAACGGCATGAGCCGGATTTGAATCGATTTCCTTTATCGCATATTTTCTATTTTGTGTGTTCCTTTTAGTATGTTTCCTTTTTGTGGTGTTTCCTTTTATTTAGTATTTCCTTGTACGGTCGTTGGCCCAGTGTGTCTCCCCCCTATATAAGGGAGAACATATGAACCCTATTGTATGTTTGGTTTATTTTGGATTTGAATTGGAATAGGAGAACCGGACCCAGCCGTCTTCTCTCGTTTTCCCTAGCCAAATATCATGTGCGTATCCACCGCAACACCCTCCTAACAACTGGTCCGACCTGCCGGAGCCCGTCACAAACTGCAGCGCCGCGCACCCGGCATCTGTGTCGTCGCCGTCTAGATCGCTCGTTGTCGCCGACCCTGCAGATCCCTGTCAGTTTTGTGGTCGTCTCCCTACGCCAGACTGCACACCGCATTCCTCTCAGTGGTCTGTCGATCCCCTCCTTCCTCGGTTGTCTCTTCCCGTGATTCTGGCACATGCCCCTCACCCAGAGTATGGCACGGGACCAAGATCCACCGCTACAACAGCACTCTCTGACTGCCTCGATCGGGTCAACACTACCCTGTCGGGCCTCCAGGTGGTCGTCCGCGACATTCATGCCCTCCTGGCATCCCGACCGCCATCTCTGGCGCTTCCCCCAACCCCACTGCCGGCCACCACAGCCTCAACCAGCAGTCTCGACGATGTTCCAGTCTTTGTTTTCCCGTTGTCTGAGTTGAGCGTCGGCGCTCTCCGCCGCATCGAGTTGTTGGTCTTTGACGGGACCGACCCCTTGGGGTGGCTCGCACGAGTAGAACACTACTTCAAAATCCAGGGCACGCCCGCGTCACAGATGGTTTCCCTCGCCACAATCTACATGGAAGGCTCGACCCTTCATTGGGTCTGTTGACTCCGACAAACCTCTCCGACCATATCTTGGACGCTCCTCAAAGATGAGTTGATCCGCCGCTACGACAATCGACACGCTGGAAACCCATATGAGCATCTGAGCAATGTCCTCCAAGCCGACTCTGTCGTCGCCAACATTGACGACTTCATCGAGGTGGGCACGCACGTGCCCGGCCTATCTCCGGACCATTACTTGGGCACGTTTCTCGTTGGGTTGTGGTCGCACATCCATAACCGTCTCTGGGTTCATGACCTCACCACCCTATCGCGCGCAATGGAACAAGCACGCTTCGTGGAGGCCGATTTTGCGACTGCCACCACCGCTTTCGCCGCTCGGTTCACACCTCCACCGACCACCTCTCGGCCGACTGCTCACCGACCGCCACCGCTGCCACCGCCGCTGGGCCGTACAGCCCCGGACGTGTCAGCCGCACACAGTCGTCCTCCTTCGCAACCACAGCCGCCGCCCCCACAGGCGCGCCCTCACCCCCATCGGATATCTCACCAGGAGTACCTTGACCTGCGAGGCAAGGGCCTAGAAGAATCCACTTTCTCTCCACTAGTATCAACATCAATCTTGTGATTCGCCACAATAGGTGTATCAGGCGCAGTTGGTCCCAAGCCCGCGCAATGTGCCTTCCGGGAGAAGTCTCCTCGCATCTGCCTCCCAGGCGCTCCGTCTCGTCAAGAAGGTGCGTATAATCCCGCTTGATCACGCATAGACGCCGCTTAATTGCTGCCAGGAGGGTAGTCTCCCGTAAGGAGTCCTCTCGCCGCATCCAAATGAGCTTTGACAGGACTTCAGCTATTCTCTCCCTCTGCTTCTTGGCATCTCTGGAGGCTTCAAGGAAGCTCACCATCTTGCTTGGGGAAGGCGGCGGCGAGATCACCTCCTCATCTGCATCGGGCTCCTCCGCAGTCTCCGGATGATCTGGTGAGGGGGCTGTGTCAGGGCCAATTTAGGGGCAGGAGTAATCAAGGGGCGAGAAGGGGTAGTGTTTACCTGATTGCTGGTGGGAAGATCCAGATCACCCTTCGAAAGGTTTCCCAATGAGTGGGCGGTGCAGTTTTCCCCGACCCGGGAGGAAGGATGCCTGCCCTGGCAAATGGGTCTTGGCCAGAGGCGACAGGGCAGTGTCCTCCCCGCCGGGTGGGCGAGAATCTGGCGCAAGAACAGGAGACTTGTCAGCAGCTCTCCTGGGCGAGAGGGGAAGGCCGGTCATTGGATCGATAGGGTCCTTGGTGGCGGAAGTCCTGGACCACAGGCTGACGACACCCAAGGTTCCGAAAGTGGGTATTGCGAAAAGCTAAATAAGCGAAAGAAGAAAAAACAAGCCAAGCACGAATATTACCGGGAGAAATCACAGGCCCGGCACGGGTAATCGGAGGGGCAGCCTCCGAGACAAACTGTAAGTTTTTATCAGGAAGCCGGGTTGACTCGGTATTCGCCGGAGAAGCATCGGCGACGCCTTCCGTAACCGTCTCCTGCGAGAGAGGTAGTATATCAATACGACAAGCCTGCTTTGGGGGTTAGCGCCAAAAGGCGGGGCAAGAAAAGAACCTCTGGTAGAAGAGCAGGCTCCTCGTGGGCAGGGGTTAGGGTCAGCGAGGCGGGCTCATTCCTAGAACGATCTCGCTGAACCGACTTGGCCTTCTTCCGCCGATAAGCCAAGTCTGCTGGCCTCTTGCCCATAAGCTAGGGGGCGAACCCAGCACAGTCGGCGAGAGCTCTCGCCTGAGCAGCGGCGAGGCGGTCTCGGACCTCTTGCGAGAGCGGTTTCTCGGCTCGTTTGGCATACATATTTGAAGCAACGCGAGAGCTCAAGCGATAAGCGGTAGCAGGATGAACGATGTCTTGGAGACATGCCCTGATATATATATAGGGCCGAAGTGGGACCCACAAAAGATTTCCTTCCAGGTAAGCAAGCACTCACCGAATATTAAGGGTTGGACTTTTCTTTCCGAGCGTAGGACTCGCTCGCAAAGAGCGGGAATTGGGTACAACCCCGTATTCGTTGAGTGGGTATTGTCCCCCAGGGCAGGTAACTCAGGAGCCTTTCGGCAGGGCAGGCAGAAAGGCTTCCGCTTAGCTAGGAGAAAAGGCTTCCTCCTATGTAGGCGAAAAGCCCCTGGAGTTGCTAAAACTCTTTGGTTTTAGGCGTCGAGTGATCACCCTTCACTCGACGCTCTCGGCGCTCTTTGGTTTTAGGCGTCGAGTGATGTGTACAACCCTGTATTCGCTGAGTGGGTCTTTTCCCCAAGAGCAGGTAACTTAAGAGCCTTCGGCAGGGCAGGCGGAAAGGCTTCCTCTTAGGTAGGCGAAAAGGCTTCTGCCTATGTAGGCGGAAAGCCCCTGGAGTTGCTAAAACTCTTTGGTTTTAGGCGTCGAGTGATCACCCTTCACTCGACACTCTCGACACTCTTTGGTTTTAGGCGT
This sequence comes from Platanthera zijinensis, assembly GCA_039513925.1. Lineage (NCBI taxonomy): Eukaryota > Viridiplantae > Streptophyta > Magnoliopsida > Asparagales > Orchidaceae > Platanthera > Platanthera zijinensis. Next base: position 232,044,343 of record CM077079.1, read on the forward strand.
CGAGTGATCACCCTTCACTCGACGCTCTCGGCACCCTTTGATTTTAGGCGTCGAGTGATCACCCTTCACTCGACGCTCTCAGCGCTCTTTGGTTTTAAGCGTCGAGTGATCACCCTTCACTCGACGCACTCGGCGCTCTTTGGTTTTAGGCGTCGAGTGATCACCTTTCACTCGACGCTCTCGACTCTCTTTGGTTTTAGGTGTCGAGTGATCACCCCTCACTCGACGCTCTCGGCGCTCTTTGGTTTTAAGCGTCGAGTGATTATCCTTCACTCGACGCTCTCGGCACTTTTTGAGTTAAGGCGTTGAATGATCCTTCTGTACTCAACGCATCAGTTCTTAGACTGATTTCCTTGGGCGGGCAGACCCACATTCGGCCAGGCGATTGAAAAGCCTTTCGTCGGGGCAGGCGGAAGGGCTTCCGCCTAGGTATGCAGGAAGCCTCTCGCCCGGTATGGTCCAGAGGTAAATTTACCTGGCTTCCCCTAGAGGTCTCCATTTAGCTCCTCAGAACAGCGGAGTTCGGCTATTGGCAAATCACTTTGGGCTGCATATAGTCTTTTGGAACAGCGGAGCTACGCTGTTGGCAGACCAGATTTTTTGATTCTATAAATAGACCCACAGGGTACCTCAGAAGGCAAGCTTTCTCATTTTTTGATGTCTTGTAGCGCTTTCTGAGGTATCCTTAGCTCAGCACTTGGCTAAGGAGGGCAAGCGTTCTGAGATCTTCCGGGTTAGTGGAGGGACCTCCGTGTTGTAGTCTGGGGTCAGTACTTTGGTTCCTTATGGCTGGTTAGGGGTCTGGGCTTGGGAGAAGTAGGTGTTAGCTACACCCTAGGGTCCGAACTCTCGTTGAACGCCAGTTTTTGATTCCAACACTTGATGAAACCTTTGTGCATCCTGAGGCATGCGAACATAGGGCACAACATCGACGAACCGACAGGGTCACAGCTCCGAGCGTAAAGCCAGTTACACATGAGGGGACAGGTGCACTTGAGATGTCTATTGTGAGAGAATTCATTGCAGACCAATTAGAAAATGCTCGCGGGTACGATTCAAAGAAATGTACTTTAGCAAATAAATTACTTATTTTATATTAAATTTATCTAATCTGGGGCAACTCTTTTTTGCAGATGATATTTGTTTGAGTTGGAGAAAAGCGACTATCATCAATTCACAAATATTTATGTCGAACAAAATATTAATTCTAAGTTGAACATCATAAATTATGCAAACTATTTAATTTTATCCATATTTAATTATTGTTTAGTTCTACACCACAGTTTCACATAGCACTGAAAATACAGTTTTCCAAATAGTTTCATAAATTTTCCACCACTGCAAAACAACTAATTCCTGCACCACTGTTTCCCACCACTGCTTCCTACACCACCACAGCTTAGCCAAACAGGCCCTAAATCTGTATTGAAGGGTTTGAGACATCTCTCATTTCTATTAATAAAACAATATATATAATAAACACATTTCTTTGCGATTGAGCATTTTCTTTAGTCTTGTGTTTTAATGTCTATAATTGAATAAAAACGAATAGTAAATGAAATAATGCTATAATATTTTGTGAAGAATTAAATAAATAGTGTCAATATTGTGAGATCTTAAGTCACATATTTACTGACTATATTAATTTGGTCACTACAAAACTTTAGTGACTGAATTCATTATGTCGCCAAAAGAAGTTACGGTGATCGAACTTATTTAGTCACTAAAACATCTTTTTGTGACCAAAAATATGTGTCACTAAAACTTCTTTTAGTGACCAAATGTAGTGGTCACTAAAAATTTTTTAGTGGCCGAATTTATTTAGTCACTAAAAGAAGGTTTGGTGATCGAAATAATTGGGTCACTAAATATGCACATCTAATGGCAAAATATTTTTGGTCACTAAATACATTCAGTGGTGGGGCTATTGTGACCACTTTGTAACGAATTGATTCTGTCATAAAATGTCTTTATTGACCAAAATTCAATATTTATTAACAAAAAATTGTCACTAAAAGTCAATTTTCTAGAAGTAACGGTATCTTGCAGATAATGACGGACAATGTGTCCAATAATATGGCAGCATCATAGCTAATGGCTTTGAAGAGGCCAAATATTTTTTAAACTAGTTGTGCAGCTCATACGATCAATCATCTATTGAAAGCTATAGGAAAGTTGAAACCTGTTTGAAGAGCTCAAAACTTGTATGTATTGCTTGTGTATCTAAATACAAGGAGAGAATACATATATATAGGAAGAAGAAGAGAGAAGATAATCTTATACAAGATGTGGGACTAAAGGAGGAGAGAAGATAAAAACAATAAATGGGCCCAATAATGGGCCCTTTATATGGGCTATTTTAACACTCCCCCGCAAGCTGGAGCGTACAAATCGTATGCGCCAAGCTTGGACAAACACTGATAGAAGAGTGTCTTGGAAAGAGCCTTCGTGAAGACATCCGCAACTTGTTCCGATCCTGGGACATGCTTTAGGTCAAGCTTCTTCATTTGAACCTTTTCCCGTATGAAGTGACAATCGACCTCAATATGCTTCGTTCTTTCGTGAAAGACCGGGTTCTTTGCGATGTGTATGGCGGCTTGACTGTCACAAAGGAGAAGAGCTGGTAATGGTAATTTTACACCCAGATCAGTAAGAAGACTCTCAAGCCATGTCAATTCTGATACAACCGATGTCATTGCCCAGTACTCTGCCTCAGCTGAAGATCGGGCAACAACCGCTTGTTTCTTACTCCGCCAAGTAACAAGATGTCCGCCAAGGTAAGTGCAAAAACCACTCGTAGATCGCCGGTCATCGAGAGAGCCAGCGTAATCAGCATCAGAATATGTCACCAATGTAGGAGCAGAAGAAGAGGTCCTGTAGACAAGTCCCTGACCAGGAGCGGTTTTCAGATACCTGAGAATTCGTTCTACTGCTTGAAGATGAGATTTTCGAGGAGAGTGCATGTATCTGCTGACAAGACCAACAGCAAAGGAAATATCCGGTCTGGTAACCGTGAGATATATCAGTTTTCCAACAAGACGTCGATAATATTCAGGATTCTGGAGAAGGAGATCGGAGTCAGATGCCTGGGCACACAGTTTGTGGTTTGCATCCATAGGAGTATCACTTGGCTTGCAGCCGGACTGACCCGCATCATGAAGAAGGTCAAGACAATATTTCCGTTGAGAGAGAGTGAGCCCATCCGGCCTTCTGGCAATCTCAAGACCCAAGAAATAGCGAAGAGGTCCCAAGTCCTTGGTCTGAAAGACTGAGTTTAGATGGACTTTGACTGCATGTATCCCTTGAGAGTCATCTCCAGTAATGATAATATCGTCGACGTATACTAACAGAATAACCGTTCCAGTTGGTTGATGATGAGTAAAGAGCGAGAAGTCGTCCGAGCTCCGTGTGAAGCCAATCTCACGGAGGACCTTGCTGAACTTTTCAAACCAAGCCCGCGGAGATTGTTTGAGACCATATAGAGCCTTTTTAAGATGGCAGACCTGAGACTCCCCCGTGGTCTCAAACCCGGGTGGTTGTTGCATGTAGACAGTTTCCTGGAGATCCCCATTCAAGAAAGCATTTTTGATATCCAGCTGAAAGAGAGGTCACCGACGATGGACAGCAACAGAGATGAGGACGCGAACACTATTAAGTTTCGCGACAGGAGAGAACGTTTCCTCATAATCTAGCCCCTCTTGTTGAGTGAAACCTCTAGCCATAAGACGAGCCTTTAGACGATCAATTGTCCCATCGGCAGCATGTTTGATCACAAAGACCCACTTGTACCCAACTGGTTGCTGGCCCGGTGGAAGGGAAACAACCGACCATGTCTGGTTAGACCAGAGAGCAGACATTTCTTCCTCCATGGCCGCTCGCCATCCTGGGTGTTGAAGCGCCTCCTGCACAGAATTAGGAATAGCAACCGAAGAGAGAGAAGTAGCCAAAGTGTGTAAACGGAGAGAGAGGCGATGAAAGAGATGTAGTTTGCCAACGGATGAGCAGTGGAGGGCGATATCTGATCATCTGGACGCGGAGTATCCATGGTAGAGACCGACTGCAGAGGGGCAACGGAAGGGGTAGAGCGACGAGTGTAGACGCGGATAACTGGTGGTTTGGAGAGAACAACAGGCTGTTTAGAGGGAACGACAGTCGGAGGAGTAGTTGCGGGAATGACCGGGCGGGGAATGGATGGAGGAGTAGGTGTGGGTGGTAGATGGTCAGGTAAGGGAGCAGGAAAGAATGGTTGATTCTCGCGAAAAGTGACATCAGCAGACACGGAGATCTTGCGTGTAGTAGGAGAATAACATACATACCCCTTTTGGGTGCGTGAATATCCAACAAAGATATGCTTGGCCGCTCGGGGATCCAACTTATCCGAGGAAGGCCCCAAGCGGTGGACATAGCAGAGGCTACCGAATACACGAGGTGGGAGAGGAAAGGCCGGAGTGGAGGGAAAGAGGATGCTAAACGGAGTAGCATGGTTGAGAATAGAGGAAGGGAGACGGTTAATGAGAAAACAAGCGGTCGAGACCGCAAAGTTCCAATATTGTTTGGGGACATGCATGTGAAGCATGATGGAACGGGCAACATCGAGTAAGTGGCGATTCTTGCGTTCGGCAACACCGTTTTGTTGCGGCGTGTATGCGCAGGAAGTTTGATGTAGAATCCCGAACTCAGAACATAAAGCAGTAAATTCGTGACTAGTGTACTCTCGAGCATTGTCAGTACGTAGTACTTTGATGGTCGTGTGGAATTGCGTACGGGTTTCGAGGACAAATGCCCGAAAGACACGGGGAAGCTCGGAGCGATCACGAAGTAAGTATAGTCAGGTGGTGCGAGAGTGATCATCAATAAATGTTATAAAGTACCGGAAACCAGAAATACTCGTAATTTTAAAAGGTCCCCAAATATCCGAATGCACTAAATCAAAAGGAGCAGCGCTCCGAGTACAATGGGAAGAAAAAGATGAATGAGTCTGCTTGCCGAGGATACAGGAGTCACACTGAAAGGGGGTAAAAGAAACATCGGGGAGAGCCCGCTGGAGGACCGGTAGAGGAGCATGCCCAAGTCGACGATGCCAATCTGTTGAAGAGACGGATGAGAGGATGGTGGGAGATTCGTCGAGAAGGTAGAGCCCATTCTGCAGCCTGCCTTTACCAATGGTAGTCTGCGTCCGCCGATCCTATATAATAAAAGAAGAGGAAGTGAAAATAACAGAACAATCTAGATCAGTAGTAAGCCGTCCAACAGAAAGTAAATTGAACAGTGAACTCGGGACGTGAAGAGCCGACCGAAGGGAGATGGAGGAAGTGAGAGGAAGATCTGCCGAGCCGGAGACGGGAACAGTAGCCCCATTGGCCACAGTAATAGACTTTGGATAAGGGGAAGTCAGGTACTGGGCAGGTCGATGTGGAGTAATGCGATGAGTAGCGCCAGAGTCCACAATCCAGCCCAAGCCGGTGGAGAGACAAGCGGTACCTGTGTGAGAGACGGAGGCAATGGAGGCAGATGGTGGGTGGAGCAATCCCTGGAGATGCTGGAGCTGAAGACGGACACTCTCAATATCAGGAGGACCAGCATCGGTAGCAACAGAAGCCGCCGGGCGAGGAGGATAGCCAACTTTCTTGTAACAGGTTGCCTCGAGATGACCATCTTTCCCGCAGAAGGAACACTTTGGCCGACCCCGGCCACCGCGACCCCGGCCGCGAGATCCCGAACGACCCCCCCGAGTAGAAGGAGGAGGAGGGAATGGTAGAAGCGGAGGTGCCTGCTGAAGAAGGGCCGGAGGAGCCGTAGTATCTGGAGGAGGGGATACTCGGAGAAGCATGGAGCACACATCAGAAAAGGATGGTGTGGTAGAGGATGCCAGGACCTGAGCACGAATGCTCTGAAGGTGAGGGGGAAGACGGGCCATGATGATGGCAGTACAAGCAGCTTCCTTCTGAGCCCGCTGAGCAGCAGCATCATTGGTGAAGGGCTGATGTTGGATCCATGCTTCAGCAAGAGTCTTCGCACGAGCAACAAAGGAGGTCATATCTGAAGCCCCTCCAGTGTCAAGAGCAAAGAGGTCAGTAAGGATGTCGTAGAGATGCTGGAGACTGTCCCGTCCAGAATATAAGGAGTGAAGCTCAGTCCACATATCTTTGGCAGTCTCATGATACATAGCCATTTGATATGGCTCACCATCTAAAGAATTCAAGATCCAGGTCTGAACTCGGCCATCATTGCGGAGCCAGTCATCGGTAGGGGGGGTGGGTGGAGCCTGAGTAAGGTGAGGGAGAAGGCCCTTGCCTGAAGAACCCGTCTAACAGAATGTACCCAAGGGACGAAGTTCTTCTTGCCAGAGAGAGAGATGGTAGTGATGCGCAGCTCGTCACGGACCTCTGGAGTGCAAGCCGGGCGGTCAGTTGGACAAGCCGGGCGGTCAGCCGGCGGGCTGTCCGTCGAGCCAGAGGAGTTGCCGGAAGAGCCCATAAGGGCAGACCGCAGAGGCAGCCGGCGGAGGTCGCTGCGAGAAGAGGACAGACCGCCGCGAGAAGGGCAAGAGGTCGCTGCGAGAAGAGGACAGAGGAAGACCACGACCAGAATGCGGATAGGCAGTAGCTCGCACGGTCAAGCCGGACACCAGCGAGAGGCAGTTCGCGACCAGAGGGCAGAAACAACAGAAAGACCGCCCCGGTCTCGGTGCAGCCAGCAGCGGTCAGAACGCGGAAGGAAACCGCGAGAGAAGCAAGCGAGAAGGAGGAAACAGAGATAAGGCGAAGCCGCAGCGGACAAAAAAGGCAAGCCGCAGCGGACAGAAGGAGAAGCCGCAGCGGACAGAAGGGGAAGCCGCAGCGGACAGAAGGGGGGCACAGCCCGCGGACAGGCCGGGCACGAAGCGAGAGGGAGAAGAGCTCGCAGCGGATAGAAAGGGGAAGCCGCAGCGGATAGAGAAGAAGTGGACCCCACGAGCTAGAGAGAATGGTGGCTATAAAAGAACCAGAAGAGGGTGGAACCACGGAGAGGGAGAGGAGAAGAGGAATGCAGAGGCAAACCGCAGAGCTTGCGGATAGGAGCCCGCGGACAGGAGACCGGAGCGGGTAGGCTCACAGTCCGCAGGAGAAGCGGAGAGGGCGGGCGGGTTGGGCGGTTTAAAGAGACGGAGACCGCACCGGAGAGACCGCCTCCTCTGATACCATGTTTGAAGAGCTCAAAACTTGTATGTATTGCTTGTGTATCTAAATACAAGGAGAGAATACATATATATAGGAAGAAGAAGAGAGAAGATAATCCTACACAAGATGTGGGACTAAAGGAGGAGAGAAGATAAAAACAATAAATGGGCCCAATAATGGGCCCTTTATATGGGCTATTTTAACAAAACCGATAAAGAGTGTTATCTCCATGGGCCGAATGTGTCACTAAAACATCTTTTTGTGACCAAAATTATGTGTCACTAAAACTTCTTTTAGTGACCTAATGTCTATGGTCACTAAAATTTTTTTTGGCAGCCAAATTTAATTTAGTCACTAAAAGAAGGTTTAGTGACCAAATTAATTTGGTCACTAAATATGCACATTGAGAGACAATATTTTTGGTCACTAAACACATTTAGTGGCGGTGTTATTGTAACCACATTGTGACGAATTGAATTCTATCACTAAATGTCTTTAGTGACAACAATTCAATATTTAGTGAAGAAAAATTGTCACTAAAAGTCAATTTTCTAGTAGTGACAGTATCTTGCAGATTATGACCGACAATGCGTCCCATAATATGGCAGCATCAAAGCTAATGGCTTTGAAGATGCCAAAGATTTTTTGGACTAATGTGCAGCTGATACATATCAATCTTTTATTGCAAGATATAGGAAAACTGAAACCGATAAAGAGTATTATATCCTTATGCCGACAACTCTTTGTCTTCATCTATGGTCACACTATCTCTCTTGACATATTTAGAGAGTCGACGAAAGAACTGTACTCTCACAAGTTAGTTCGACCTGGTGTGATTAGATTCGCTACAGTATTTCTATCATTAGAAAGTATCTTGGAGAAAAGAAGCAGTTAAGGGGTTTATTCACATCGGCAAAGTGGGAAGCAACAAAACTAACCAATAATGACGGGAAAAGCAGGTAAATGTATTATATATTTATTCACTTTAATATAGAATATTTCTTGGAAATTGGCGCTTTATATTATTTAGTTATTTTGCATATGTTAGGTTGCAATGGTAGTAATGAGCACAAGAATTTGGGTGAATGTCGAGCAGGTTGTTATTCACCCCATTTTAGATGGTTTTGAGAAGAGGCGCTGGGGATACACCGTCCATGATGTGGTTATGTGGAGATATTAAAAAAGCTAGGGAAGAGGTTGTCGTTGTCCTCAATCACCAAGAAAACAAATATCTTCTAATATGAAAGTTGATCGATACCAGATAGGAGAACAAGATAAGCAACCCGCTGCACCTTGCAGGATATTACTTGAACCACTATTTTTATTATTCTCACCGAGCGGAGAGTGAGGCCGACGGAAGATTTATGAGTGATTTTGTTGAATGTCTCTCAATGATAAATAGGAATGATCCTTCTACGCAGGATCATATTAGAGTTGAACTAAATCTTTACCAATACCAACAAGAATTATTTTGTAAAAATATGACAAATAAGCAACTACAAAATCTCAACTTAAATCCAAGTGCAATTTAATATATTTTTTATTAACCCTATAATTTTTAATGATGCATAATTGAAATGAATTGTCATTTTATTTTTCCATAGTACATTGATAAAGGCTTAACGGTGTTGATATGTCTCACCTTAAAACTATAACTATGAAGATTTTGATTCTGACTACTTCATCCTCTGGCTGTTAATTGGAGCATTTTTGAGATTGTATGCATTAATTTAGTGATTTAGTCTAACAAGAAATATCTTAGTATATGATTGTAATCATTATTTAATTTTTTTAAAAATTTATATATACATTCTAAGAAAAGAAATAAACTTGGTGACAAAAGATTGAACAACCTAGTTTTTTAAAAGTTTAATACTTTGTTAAAGTCAAAATATTCCAACACATCTCGATATCCATTGGAAGCTAAGAGCTTAGATTCTGGGAAGTACAGAAGTGGATGGTGAATGTTGATGGAGAGGATGATAATGATGATGGCAACAATGAAGTCTTTCCTGAAGAGGTGTTGACGTGGACGCAATTTGGAGATATTATTGAAGTTGATCATAATGCACCTCCTAGAATAACAAAAAGCAAATACGTGGACATTAGTTATCAAAGGAAGGGAAAGAGGAAAATATTTAAGATAGACGAGACAGATCTTGAGGGTTCATCGGATGATGATCATATTTTATCTACTATGTTGACTTTTGATGAGTGTGTGAACGATAAAGAATAAGGTATGTTTAAATTTTTTTTTTAAAAAAAATTTGATGTTATAAAATATATATACATATGCAAACTTCTTAAAAATGCTAGTTTTACAATGTTTTTATCATTAATGTATTGTACATTAAATGTTTCATATAGCTCTAAAGATTTAGAGGTTCAATAGATTGTAAATAGTTTATATTACAATATATATATATATATAACATGTAATTATATATATATATATAATTAATTAATTATTAAAACTTGATATATGAAATATCTCTGATATATCCCTCAGTATATAAAAAAATGACATGAAAACTCAAACTACACGTGTCCCCAACATCCGACATCTGCAACCTTAATATTGAAAACAATTATCATGTAAAATTTTCTGTCGCGACTCTCCCGAGTGAACTCGCTACATCATAAGATATGGATAGGTCTCAGGGCACCCATGGTAACTGAAGGCTTGACCCTCCCCTTAAGAAAGTCAATGGGTTGGGTCGGGGATAATGTGATCCTGCAGCACTTATCAAAGAATACGTAAGTGTTGAACCGTCCATAACAAGTCACATCTCTATCAAAAAACCAAGACCTGAATAATAATACATGTGCAACGTCCATGGGGATGACATCGCACCAAACTTTATCCACGAAGGAAGCCAGCCTAATAGGTACCTGACACACCATTGGGTGATCTGGATAACTGTCTTTTCTTACGTGAAAAAGAAAATCTTGTTATTTTTTTAATAGTTCATGCACACAAACACATTACTTTCCAATATCAATTTGTAATACAGATGATATTAGTACATGTTTATTCAAGAACTCAAGATAGACCTTCCTCCTTACACCCAAAACATATCATCATCACCACCAAAAGCCTTCAGATGATAAAAATATTATCTATTTCACTTACAAAATAAGGAAAGGCATGACTTTGTCAAACTATTAAAATGTCAAACAAAGGAAAACATCATAAAAGTAACGCCAAATATATCATAATAGAATTGGACGTGAAATGTAAGAATGCCCTGTATCAGAACTCGTTAAGGTAGTAGCACCAGCAGTTTTCATTAAAGGCGAGTATCTGTAGATAACTGAACAAATACAAACAAACAAAACCCAAAAAACCTCTCAGAACAGGACATCTTATCTAGAGCTACAAGTCCCTGCGTAGGCTATTTTGGGACAAGAAAACAAGCTCACCTTTCGATCAAAGAAGCGCACAGCCCTAGCATCCTGAGAAAAGAACGAAGCCATGGAAAAAAATGAATCACATTTCTACAAGGTTTGGGGTTACTATTATTACGTAGAAAAGTGATAGTGCATACATTCGATAGGGTTTTGAAGAAGGAAATAAACCCCTGGGCTTGCCTGGCATCTGGAAGCGAAAACGATGAGAAGTAGGAGTGAGAAAAAGGGATTATGCAACGAAGAAGAATAGGAAGCTTAGTCTATTCCTCGTAGTACAATACCTAATTTGAGATCGGGTAACAACTTGCTGATGTTCTCGGGTGAGAACTCCTCCATTCCTTCATGCACGTTGGGCCTTCGGCTCCAAGATAAACGGTCGACTTAAAAGAGGGCGAGGGTTTCCTTTTTTGTTTTTTGTTTTCACATTTTTTGTTCCTCGATACCTGGGATTTGTATAGAAATGCACGCAAGTGCCAGCTGTGGCGGGAAAAAAAGAAATCGCGGGTAATACCACCATGGGTTAGTTTGGATGGGAAAATTTTCGCTGCTTAAAACACTGGAAAATCTGTGCGTCTTTAAACAGATGGGTCCCTCTTCTTTTTTTGTTTGGAGATTTTGATTTCAAATTTTATCAGACCTTTCTCTCCCGACTCCTTCCGCTACCCAACCTTCCTCTTCGTCGGCGCCTCCCCAAGTTTTCGTCCTTCGCTGTTGAACGCTCCTGCATACTACAGGCCACTGCCGATCGCTAAGCCAACGCATGCGCCGACATCCTCGGCTGCTGGACTGCTATGGTATGATTTTTTTCTCCTGACTCCATCTGGTGTTGTTATCCCCATTTTCGGTGAGTTTTAGGATTTTACATTCGATATTTTTCAAACTGTAAACAAGTTACAATTAGGGTTTTACATTTGAATTGTTTCATAGATTTTGTCTAGTTACATTTCTGGGATGTTTTTCAATCGAATTTTTTCCCAACTTATATCCAGTAACAATAATGTTCTTTTTCACATTCGAATAGTTTTATATATTATTTCCAGTCACTTTTTTTGGGTCGGATTTTTCTTAGCTGTTATCCAGTAACAAAAATGTTCTTTTTAAACTCAGATTTTTCACAGAATTTTTCACAATTTTGTTTTTTTTTAATGTCCGATTTTTCACAGATTATTTCCAGTTATATTTCTCGGTTGTTTTCAAGTCTGTTTTTTTCCAACTATTATTCAGTAATAATTATGTTATTTTGTAAAGTCGAAGTTTTCACAAATTCTTTCAGTTACATTTTTGTGTTGTTTTATAGTCGGATTTTTGTTTCATGTCTGTTTGAAATCTTTTATTGTCGGATTTGTTGTGCTTCTTACCACAACTTGTTAATGTTTTACAAATATTTCTCTGATGTCAAGCCGAGTTCAGGCCTTTCATGGGGATGCTAGTGTTGCATTGCCACCCATCATATTGGATTGAAAGGTTATGCCAATTCAAGGAATCTCTAAGCAAGGCAATGAGATTGACTGTGGGGTGTTTGTGCTAAAGTGCATGGAGGCAGCACTCTCGCCATAAGAGACAGCATGGGAAAGGAAAAAGGACTGGCAAGGCGAGATACCACATTTTTGAGCAGAGATTTTTGCCGATATTTTACATTTCTTCCATGATTCGGTATTACAAAACGTTAACGTGCAGGCGGCCAAAAATAATTAGATCTTCTGTGTGGTTACTGTTATTCTGAGATAATGATGGACTTGTGTGGTTAATATAATATTTTTTTTTACTTTTGGACAATGTGTTGACAAATAATTCTGGATAATGCATTTTTGCTTGTGCTTGTTACACAATGCATTTACTACTGAACTATGCATTTATTTAACAATTGGACAATGTGTCACTTGCTGCATGCACTATTTAAACATTGATATTAAACATCATTGTGTGGATACTTTACATATAGGGATACAATGCATTAAAATGTTTATAAATCATCAATAGGTCTTGAATATATCTGGAACATTAGAGAAATTAAATGATAAATTGACAAAGTAGTCGTCGTTTGAATCGGCACATGTCAGCGTGAGAGAAGGCAAAGCTTGCTGCTCATAATCACTCTGGGTTGTGATATATAAGATGTTCTGATCATCATATCTGTTTTCATCCAACACATTTACTCATATAACTTCCTCCATGAATATTTTCTCAAAAATTGCAAACATTTTTCGGATGTATTGCTTCGAAATATGCTTTAGTAAGACACAAATTTTGTATCGTAAGCTCGCAGCACCGCGTGTACATTTGAAATCTTCATCTCGCTCATTGCGTAGCCACGATGAGACAAGTTTTTCCATTCCAGAAAAACACTCAACAAGTGAACTAGTTGTCTTTGAGCATCCATGAAAGCAATTATTGGTGAACTCGCTCTTTTGAGTCGTAAATTTAGTATATTCGTACAGTTAGAAGAGTGCATTGTACAATCCAGTCCTAAATGTAGTGAAAACATATAGTCGCAAATTCAATATATTCATATGGTTAGAAAATTTTGCTGTAGAATCCAGTGCTCAATGTAGTTGAAACAAATAGTTGTAAATTCTGTATTTTCATACAGTTAGAAAAGTGCATCTTAGAATCCAGTCATAAATTAAGTTAAAACATACAGTTATAAATTCAGTATATTCATACAGTTAGAAAAGTGCACCTTAGAATCCAGTCCTAAATTAAGTTAAAACATGCAGTTGCAAATTCAGTATATTCATACAGTTAGAAAAGTGCACCTTAGAATCCAGTCATAAATGAAGATAAAACATACAGTTACAAAACTAGGTCATAAAATCCAATCGCAAATTTAATTAACTCTTACTATTTTAGCAGTAGTCTGCGGGTTTGAAGTGGCCATGTTCAGATGATAAGAGCAGGATTTGGGGGAAATATAGCCTTATGTAGTATCTGCAGGGCAAGGAATTTTTTTGAGCAAAGATGGACTGGGAAAAAAGGGAGACTCCATTACATCTCACAAACTCGAGCTTTATGCAACTGGCTAAGGTTTAGGACTTAGTTTTGTTGTCCGTTTTCGGCCCTGGACGCCACCGGCAGATATATTCCGGGCACGGTTTTCCGAAGTAAGCAATGGCGGGGAAGAAGTGCAAAGCCCTGAAGACTGAGCATTAGGGTAGTTAAAACACATGTTGATGGGCAATGACGTCGAAAATTAGTTCAAACACGGCAATGAAGTGGAAGAACGGCCGGTAGCGGCGTCTTTTCTTGGACGGAAGCGGAAATGGGGCAAAAATCGCGATAAAGGCGAAGGGCCTCACCTATTTAAAGATGCGGGGATTTTCCCTGCGTCATACACACCAAAAATTTTCACCGCCTGGAATGGTGAAGGCAATGGTGGTGATTGTGAATCGTTATCCGTTTGGCATGGTATTTGTTCTCTGGTGAGTTTGAGCAAGAACGCTATTGACATAAAATATGTGTTTGACATGACATGGTCATCAACAAAAACAATTAATTTTGTGCATTAATTTTCCTGTATGAGGTTGGGCGTTCACGAATAATAGTTCATAACCGCAGTGTTCATGACCTCCACCACCATGTCATACGGGACCCTACATTTAGGGTCGTCTGGCACGACGGCAGCGGCCATGAACACGATTATGATTTTTCGTTCCTGAGCATTTGACCTCAATTAAGGAACTTTGTCCATTTTATTTTAAGTATTTTTTTGTAGTACCGTTGTCACGTCAAACATAAATTTTATGATGTTGGTGTTTTTGTTTAGAATAGCAGGAGCAAAAAACGTGATGTCAAAAACACCTTAAAGAGAGCTCTTACCATGCTTGAAATTCTTAGTATTGCAATATTATTTAGTTCGGCAGAATATAAAAGAATTAAAAACTTAAAATTACATATGATGGAGTTTCACAAAAGCATTTCGGCCGAACCGGAGGTTTTTGTCACGCCCTCAACCGGCTCGCCAGCACGATTTCAGCGAAATCTTTCTCGCACAATTTCGAGTGTGTTAGGTCTCTCAAACGGACACCCACAAAATACATGCCCATCCAAGGCATCCCAGAGTTGACTGCTCGATGCGCATGCGCTGGGACCCGCGCACAAAGCGATCGCGCATGCGCGCGCCCCAAACAAGAACAAACATGGCACCTGGCATGTGGAAGCCCTGGAGCAGTTCGTATGGCATGCAGTAAGCAGACGCACCCTGCGTGTGAGTGCCCCGCCCACGCTGACGAACCTGCATAGACTACCCGGGTGGCATAATCGTCATTTTCCAAATTTTTGTGATCCATGTGACCAAAATCGCGCAACCTCTTTCGCTAGTTCAAATTCTACGAGAGCACAATTACCAACGCCTCCCCCCCTGAAGCTATAAAAAAGCTCACATGCTTTCATTTGAAGACACGCACCAAAAGAGAGAAGATAGAGATCTGAAGTTTTCAGGCGAAGACTTGGCACACTGCTCTCCCTCTCGCTTAGTGTTAGCCGTATTCGCTACAAAGCCCGCCTCAGAGATTGCTCCTGAGACTACTCATTCGAGCGTTGTAGAAGACTTGTACTTTTCTCCTTCAAGAACTTATAAACGGATTGGTGGCCTATAACCCTCCCGGAAAATTCTAACACTTGTAATAGTCTACAAATTAGTATATTTGGTCATCACCGTACCGATCCTGTGGTTTTTTTTCTAGTTTTTCAGTGTAAAAAGTCTTGTTGTTCTGTCGTTGATTTACTTTTTTACCTTTTTAGCACTTGGATCACTCTCGAGCTAAGACAGGTCGATTCATCCCCTCCGGAAGAACAATAAGCGATCTGCAATAGTTTAGCATCGATGGTGCTCCTAGCTGTTCAAGGAATCTCTACAAGCAGCACTTGTTTTGCGCATGTGCTCCTAACTGACAGCAATGACATGAAGAAAGTTTCACGCCGTCGATATGGCATCTCCCACTGGCAACACACTGCTTCTCAAAGAGTCAGCGAATATATTGGTTCTAGCAAGTAACCAACATCCAATGCATCAGGAAGCATTGGGGGAAACCATGTAAAGTGAGGTGGAGACCATCGTCGGGTCCCCCATCCTCTCTGCTCAAGTCCTATTTATCACACAGAATGAGAAAGGCCGTGTGGACAAGAAGGCATGCTTAGAATCCATCATCCACTTCAGGAATGAAGACTTGAGGGTAATACATTTGCTGCACTAAGATCCTCTTGCCATCAATGCAAGGATTGGAGACCCCTACTTCCACGTCAGAATGGTTCTCGTGGACAATGGAAGATCAATTGGCATTTTGTTTGTGTTCATGCTCTAGAGCATGAAGATCACTATCAAACATCTCAGCCCGACAGGCAGATCGATGTATGTATTTTATAATCAACCTTCCCAGTGCACAGTATGATCACTCTCCCAGTGATGATGGGGAAATTTTCAAGACAAGCAGCTCACGACATTCAATTTGTGGTCATGGAATTCAGCTCCTCATACAACGTCATCTTTGGCAGGCCTCTATAGCCTGTGTTTAGGGCAATCCCCTCCATTCCACGCTTAGCAATGATGTTCATAACCCCGGGCAGCCTGGACATTGTCTAGAGGGACCTAGAGGCGGCATAGACTTGTTATTTAAGACAAGCTCGGTCAGTGTATGGCACGATCCTCCACCTTGACGACTTCAAACTTTGGGATGAGGATACGTTACAATGAGACATGCCGGTAAAAGGCCTCGTGGAGGTTCTACTCGTCGTAGGAGGCTCAACCCGTGCAGTGTAAATCAGGTCACTTCTGTCCCCCGAGAATATGAGGAGTACGTAGGCTTCCTCAGCACAAACTAGGATGTGTTCTCATAGAGCCCCGAGGACATGCCGGGGAGGATCTACAGGTAATTACTCATTCATTGAACACTAATCTTGCATGTAGGTCAGTAATCAAGAAGAAACGCAACTTCGCCCCGGAGTGGCTCCAAGCCATCAAAGCAGAGGTGGAAAAACTCTAGGGGCGCGGTTCATTTAAGATGCATAGTACCCCCACTTGGTTCGCCAATTTGATAATGGTGTAGAAAGCCTTCGAAAAGTGGCGAATGTGCGTCGACTGCAACAACCTCATCCAAGCCTATCTGAAAGACAGCTCCCCACTTCACTGCATCAATTAGCTTGTAGATGTTATTGTCGGCCATAACCTTCTCAGTTTTATGGATGCTTACTCAGGGTACAACCAGAACTTGATGAATCTCACAAACGAAGAACATACTACATTTGGAACAAACAAGGTGTATATTGTGTTGGATCTGGTAGCCTGCCTTAGAGGGGGAAGGGTGAATATGGTTTTCAATTTAATTTAGAAATAAAATGAATTTGAGCAGGGCAACCTATTCTGGAAGCTATCGCGGGACGGTAGGATACTACTCTGCGATAGTAGGTCACAGAGAGCAAATTTCCCTGCAAAATATTGTTTTCTAATTTACATACAGCCATCAAAACCCTAGCAACATGCAACCACAAATTCACTATAAAATAAAAGAACTTTAATTTTATTCAAAACAAAACTGGATCTCCGTGACGCCGAAGATCGGTGGCGATGAATACAACATTGTTTTGGTTTTTATACCGACCCTCCCTGGACCAGTTGTTTCTCTCTCATATTCCCAAGAAGATTGACGAGCCGACTCTTCACCTTCCACCCAGGAATGGTCTTTGAGCCCATTAGATCTCCCAGATCTAGACGTCCTCCCAGGACGATTTCCCATAGATTCCTCTCAGAATTCTGATGGCCTCCCAGGCCAATTTCTCACGAACTCCTCCCAGGAACTCGACGTCCAAACCGACGATTTCTCCGCACAAAATACAACAAGGTTAAAGAAAATAAAAGAGTTTGAAATTGTTGCTCCCTCAAACAAGAAATCCTCCATAGAACGGTGCACGATCAAGACTTCTGAATGTTGTTCTTCTTGCAATCAATCAACCACTGATGGTCTTTGGAAACTTCACTCTCCGGAGTTCTTTGATCACGACCGGGAGGGAGAAATTTTGCTTTTCCTTGCTTCGAGATGGTGGTTCGCACCAACAGAGGCGGTAATCGAACCTTAGACGTGTAATACTTCTCCTTCTTGTCTCCTCAGAAAAAGTAACAGGCACTTTTATACTTGTCTTTATAAAAGTTACCATCAGCGGTAGAGCTAGTGCCCAACGGTTGGTCTTTTCATGCGGTGTCGCCAGCTGTCCATTAAATTTGGAAAAATATCCAAAATAATATTTGCGCCACTTTTGGATACCGCAATGCGGTAAGGCTAGCGTCCGACGGTAGTGGTTGCTACTCGATGCAGTTGATTTGATGGTCATTAAAATGGATAGTGCCCGGTAGCAGGGCTAGCGCTTGGCGGTAGCGATGCAGTTGAATTGGCTAGCGCCCGACAGTAGAGCTAATGCCTGGCGGCAGCAATGCAGTCGAATTGGCTAGCACCTGGCGATAAGGCTAACACCCGGCGGTAGGTCACAGAGAAGACTCTTTGCGCGCTCAACATTAATTCTTCAACGCTAGCGCCAGCGATAGTGCTAGCGCCTGGAGGTAGGCCACAGACCTTGAAACCGTTGTTTTTTATACCTATAAACCTGCACAATATACCCAACACAAGTATGATCAAATATAACTTAGGATTTGATATTGTCAAACTAAAGAGATGCAAATCATTGTTTCAACAAACACTCTCTTTTGATAATATCAAATCTCATTCATGAGATATAAATCAGTAGTAGCGTGGTATAGTGTAATCCAACAATAAGCATAAAATATAAACAGAAGTACGAAGTACGACTCCACCTACATATATGCTCCCCCTACATATGTGCTCCCCCTACCCATGATCTTCCCATATGTGATTAGTATAGGACATACTCATGAGCAAACAAATCTCCCCCTTTTGATATTATCGAAAGGGCGGGGAATTAACGGTAGTGGCTTGAGATTGAACAAAGAGATGAAGTTTTGGCAAAACAAACACACAAACATGGGAGAAAAACACGAGCTGGGCACAATAAGAACAGACCTAGCCAATAGAAGAAAAACATTTGATTTAAATCATGACAGAGCATAAGAAATTCTTGGACAATGCATGTGAATCTAAATACACAAGATTTGGCATACAATGTCAGGCGATTTATAGAGTTAATGCAGAGTAATATTGTAAGCGTCATGAATAGAATTGTGTATTAGTACACTCATGCGATAGATAGTCAGTGTAGTTTAAGTCCAATTCTAATGCATGGAAGAGTTATATAGAATAATGACAGGTATAAGTGTAACATAAAAATAAAAAACATCAAGTAGAAATAATCATTAATACATGTTGTATATCAATAAATTAATATGCTAACATAAGAGTAATGAAGTGAAAAATCGTGTCATATTTCTATCTACTATATTCCAAGACTAGAACAAAGGGTCATAACTCAATTAACTATCTTTGTACAAGATCAA
Source organism: Platanthera zijinensis (assembly GCA_039513925.1). NCBI lineage: Eukaryota > Viridiplantae > Streptophyta > Magnoliopsida > Asparagales > Orchidaceae > Platanthera > Platanthera zijinensis. The sequence goes on from CM077079.1 coordinate 232,063,369, forward strand.
AATAATTCCATAGACCAAGGTGTTCTTCCTCACAATGCTCATAAAGGCTTATCAGGAGAAATGAGTAGTGCTTGGGCGGGGGGTATCCTTGACACATAACATGATAGCATAGAAATAATGCAAACACTTTTTTTTTTCATTTTTTACTATCAATTTTATACCTTTTTTTTATTTCAAGGTTCCTGAATCAATCAAAATCTACTCACATTGATAAATACACTTTAAATTGTATACAAAAGACCTTACAAATGTAATTTTGGCCCAAAACTCAAAACTCTATATATGAAACATGAATAACGTGACATTGATTTTTAGCTCATTCTTAGCATATTAGACAGAATATCACGAGTTATAACATGTAAGTTTTGAAATTTTTACAAGAGTGCATTTTCTAAGGATGTGTGATTACTGAAAAGTCATTATACTACCTAAATTCTCACACATACTTAGATGCATATTAAGCATACACTATCCTATTTAGTTACACTAAGTAGTGAAATACTAATAGATTAGACACATCATAACGAAAACATACAATGTTAAACAAAGATTAGCAATCCTAAATTAAATATTGCACCTAATTTTTATGCTTTAAGTTCTAGTCATGCACGCCATAATAATAATTGTACCATTTTTTAGCATACATATTTATTTATTTATTTTTAATAATTAAAGATCAAACAAATCAAACTAAAAACACAATACATAAAGCGTGTTTTTGTAATTTTTTTCAAAAATTTTTTTAATTGTTTTGTTTATGTAACAAACTAAAAGAAAAATGCGCACCAGACAGAAGTATAGGACAATAAAAGACATACAAAACTAAGCTTTTAAAACGCAGACCAGACCGGCCGGTTCAACTGGTCAGACCGCCGACCGGACCCCCGGTTTGTCCGGTCAAGGGTCAAGACCCTCTATAGCAGCGGACCGCCCAAGAACCGCTAAGCCGGGCGGGCGGACCGGCTAACCGCAAATCGGGCACAGGTTGGCAGAACCGGGCGGGCCACAGTCCAGAATTTAATCCCCAAAAAAAGGGGTGGTCAGGTTTCGAACCAAGACAAATTCACACTCCATCAGAGGTGTGGACTACTACACCACATGGTAATTGTTTAACTTTATAGAAATATTAAATATATAATATATACATACATACTTATATAAATATAAATTTTATTGAGCATTAATATATTGAATTATCTTTGGAAAATAATATTATAATAAATTTAAAATATATTTGTAATATATATACCTAACAAATATATTTAAAAATATATGAAATATTAATATATCATATAAAATTATACATCTACATACTTATTTAAAAATAAATTTTATTGAGCAAATATAATTTAATATATTAACTTTTAATTAGAATTTATTTTATAATAAATTTAAGATATATTTGTAAAATATATGCATAGATAATAAATATCATATGAATATACCATATAAATATCATATGAATATATCATATATATATATATATAATATTTATATTTATATATATATAGAAGTCTTGATTTCAAGAACAACTAACACCTAGAGGGGGAGGGGTGAATAAGTTCAATTTAAAAAGCTTCGGCAGCTAAAAGATTATTTTAGCATATCTATGTTAAACACAACAATCATAACACACACAACAATCACAGCAGACACAACATAGTACACAGTGATTTATAGTGGTTCCCCAATTGATGGGTACATCCACTTTCCCCCTTCGCCTATACAGCAATAAACTAGATTCGACCAAACTTCCTTCCACTTTCTCAGATCCTCAGATCTTACAGCTCAGAGCCTAACTGGCTCTTACAACTCAGGCGCAAGCCCTACCACTCAGATCTCCAAGATCCTACAGCTCAAGTTCTTCCCAAGAACTCTACCTCAGAGTGAATTCACACTCATACAGCTCAAGCAATCCTGCCCTACCTCCGCCTTTAGAACCAGGTTTATAACTCAAGCAATCCCTGCCCTACCTCAGCCTTTATAACAGCAGTCTTACACCTCAGGCCTTAGCCTTACCACTCAGATTCAAGATGAATCTTACACAGAATTAATCAATAATATTGAATTACAGACAACAGAGGTAAATCTCTGTGTCTGTCTACCTGACTGAGCAGATTTCATCCCTAACTTTATCTTCCCAGCAACAAGATGATACAATGACCTTGAATTTGTAGCCCGGCTTGTTCTGGAATCGACTAGCAGATCAATCTACTTCTCCTTTAGGAATGTCTCCCGATCTAGACTGTGAAGTTATCAACCCTTCCTTCTTCTTCTTTGATCCAACGAATTGATCTTCAGATTTTGGCTCGGCTTAGATCGAAAAGATAGCTTCAGCTAGGGCACGCCTAAGCTGATTCGTATTCCTCAGAGAATTACTCTGAACTTGCTATAGTAGATGATGGTCGCAACAGCTTACTCAGAAGCCCTTCTGATTTGAACTTGAAGTTCTTGGCTTCTACAACAATGGCGGATGAAGACGACGAACTCCGCTTCTCATTTTCTCAGAAAATTAATACGAAAATCTTAAAAACTTAATCAGATCTCGATTACTTCTCCTATTTATAATCCCATCAAATTTGGCAAGATGATCGACACGTGTCTCAGTTTTAATGGTGGTTAAACCCACAGCTTTATTAACTTGAGATCCACTATAGACTGACGACAACGTTAATGGCAATTTGCATCGAATCTGAATTTTGTTGACTTGTTGACTTTGCTGAGTCAGCATCCTTCTGGACTTAGCCAAAATCAACTAACATTTCTGAAATTCCGCGTTCGACGAAATCCAAGCTCAGCTCGACGAAATCTGAGCTTAGCTTGACAAAACAGTGAAGCTGAGATCAAAGAATTCTCTCAGCTGAGTTCTTCCTTCAGATGAAAGTTGAGTTCGACGAAATCTGAACTCTGCTCGACGAAATTCTGATAGCTAATTTCTTCTTACAGGAGAAAGTTGTGTTCAACGAAATTTGAAAGCTGAGTTCGACGAAATCTTCTCCTTACAGCTAAAAAGCTGTGTTCGACAAAATCTGAACTCCGGTCGATGATTCTAATAGCTGAGTCCTTCTTATAGGTAAAAGCTGAGATCGACGAATGGTAGACTCAGCGATTCTGGACTTAGAATTATTTTTGCTCTGCTAGGCGTTGAGAGCGTTGAGTGTATATCCCTCACTCAATGTTTTTTTCCTTTAGACTATATTCTTCAGCTTTCTGCCTGATGGCGTTGAGAGCGTTGAGTGAGCTTGCCTCACTCAACGATTCTGGACTTAGCCGAATTTCTGGATTCTTCACAGTAAGGCTAGACTCAGAGTCATTTCACTTGGCGTTGAGTGAGTGAGCTTCACTCAACGCTACTTCACTTAGTTGAACTTTCTTAGGCGTTGACGTTGACAAACTTAGCATGACGTTGAGTGATGAAGCTTCACTTAACGCTTCTAGACATAGTCAAAATTATGACTTCCACTGCTTATGCTTTGACAGGATAACCTTGTCTCAATGGTTCTCTCCATATGGCGTTGAGTGAGTTGAACCCACTCAACACTTTTGGACTTAGCTAGATTTCTGCCTTTGCAATTCTGTCAGCTTTGACTGCCTTCCTTCTCTCAGCGCTATTAGCTGAATGACGTTGAGTGAGCTTGATTCACTCGACGCTTTTAGACTTAAGCATTTTTCTGAATTTCCAGCCTATCACCTTGAGTCCACCTATCATTGTCTATTGAACAAGCTGTCCAATCATTATAACAAAGACTAACCTGTATGCATGAACTTAAACATACATCAAATACAACTATGTCTATCTCATTGACATGTTTGACATCATCAAATCAGGACCATTGGGATCAATGGACCCAACAATCTCCCCCAATTTAAAGATGTCAAAACCATTGATCAATTTTCTTAGTCAATGAGATACACATTACATAGGTAATAAAAACTTATATTAAATTTAGTGAGCTTGAATTTTTACCTACTCCCCCTGGATTACTACAGGGTGAGTTACCTTAGAGGATTACCTCTCAGCTTGACCTTTTCTTGCTTGATCAACCTTTTCTCCCCATGACTTTCTCCCCTTGTGTTTCTGCTATGAAAGAGCTTGATCTTTTTAGAGAGTCATCTTCTATCTCTCCCTTTTGAGATTGATCAGTCTCATCTCTCCCCCTTTTGACCTCTTCAGATAGTCAGGAAAGAGCAAAAGGTCCGTCTCTCCCCTTATGTTCTCCCCCTAGCTGATGTAGAGGAATCCAAGAGTTCAGCTGCCAACTTGCCCCTTATAAAGGCTGTCTTTATACCACTTGATACCACTTGATAGCACTTGAAATTCAGTATTACTGAAAGTCTCTACATCACTCTTGATACCACTTGAAAAGACCATTTGAAAGTCTCTAGTCCTGCAGCTGCTGATACCTCTTGATAATAAGCATCTGCTCTCAGCTTGAAAGCCTTTAATTCTACAGCTGCTGGACTTACTCCCCCTTAATAGGAGCACCTGCTCTCATCTTGTTCTCCACAAGGTCTGCAACACCTGCAAAAAGAACAAATAAGTATCAAACATAATACCTTAGGGAGTACCTGAAGCTATTCTAAGTTCAACATACCTAAATCAATTTTGAAGGTGTTGAACTTGACTTCATCTAGTGACTTAGTGAAGATATCAGCCACTTGCTTGTCAGTGGAGATAAACTTTAGGCAAATGTCTTCTTTCTCAACATACTCCCTAATAAAATGATACTTAGTTTCTATGTGCTTAGTCCTGCTATGTGAAATAGGATTCCCAGCAATAAAAATTGCACTATTAGAATCACAATAAAGAGGAGTTCTACTTATCTTGATGTTGTAGTCTTCAAGCTGATGTTGTATCCACAGCAATTGAGCACAACAGCTACCTGCTGCAATGTACTCTGACTCTATAGTGGATATAACAACACTGATTTGCTTCTTGCTACTCCAAGATACCAATCTTTCACCTAGAATTTGACATGTGTAAGTGTTACTTTTCCTGTCTTCTTTGCAGCCTGCAAAATCTGCATCTGAAAATCCAGTTAGTTCAAAATCTCTATTCATAGGGCACCATAGACCAAGATCTAGTGCCCCTGTTGGTGCAACCATAGTGATTTGGAAGTGATCAAGCATGTAGCCTTACTGCCAACTCAGTATGAGCCTATCAGGGTCGCACATAAGATTGTGGAGAAATTGGGAGATTAGATATGTACTATTTAGCTCATATGATGAGTTGAAGGATATTGAAAAAGGGGCTAAAAATATTTTAAGAAATTTGGCATTGAGTGTGTTTAGCTCACTCAACTCCATCGGGCTGAAAGCGTTGAGAGCGTTGAGTCCAGTCAATGCTTTCGCGGGTTAAGTGTTAACTCTGCGAATGTTGGCGTTGAGTGCGTTGACTGTCACACTTAAGCATTGAGTGCGTCGAGTCCACTTAATGCCTTCGTCGAGTAAAGGGTTTACCTGGCGAGTCTGGCTCTTAGGCGTTGAGTGTGTTATATTCACTCAACGCCGTTCGACGTTCTAGCCTTGGCGCAGATTTCGTCGAGCTGAGTTCGACGAATGTTGTTCGACGTTCTGTCCTTGGTGCATATTTCATCGAGCTGAGTTCGGCGTTCTGGCCTTAGCACATATTTCATCGAGCTGAGTTAGACGACCGTCGTTCGATGTTCTGGCCTTGGAGCAGATTTTGTCGAGCTAAGTTCGACAAACGTCATTCGACATTCTGGCCTTGGCGCAGATTTCGTCGAGCTGAGTTCGATGAATGAAGTTCGACGTTCTGGCCTTGGCGCAGATTTCGTTGAGCTGAGTACGACGAATTGTTCGTCGAGTTGAGTTCAACGAATGCCGCGCTAAGTTAAAAGTTGACTTGCTTAATCTATCTCCTGGGATATAAATAGGATGTTTTAGGGTTTTCTCGGGTGTGGATCTTTTCTTTTCTGCACACGAGTCGTTACTGTGCGATAAGAAGAAAACCTAGAAACCTGACGGAAGTGTTCCGCAAATCCTGTCGCCGATTCCGATCCTGATCCCGGTGAGTGTCATCGTCGCCTCTCCTACAACAGATCTAGCAGTCTGTGGAGACGCTGAGTGGCCTCTCCCGACCTAGTGCTTGTATGACAAGTTACTGTAGGTTATCCCGATCATGTGGATTACTGTAGTGGCGCGGATATACTTTCTGCGCTCAAGACTCAAGCCGCTGTTTGGCCGGCCTGTCTTTCTGGAGCATCTAGGTTGAGTTCTGACTCAATCCCTCAAAGGTAATTTGTATTACTGTATGCTTTACATCTTGATTCATAAATATTGCTAGATCTGAACTCATTTGGGTTTTTCTTATTTTTTTTCCGCTGCGTGCACAAGTGTTGTGCCATCCCCAAAAAACCCAACAGTGGTATCAGAGGGAGGTTGCCAGCAATATTCATTGTTTCAGAAGTTGTTGAATCCATGACATGTAGATTTGGTGATTTTGAAGTGTTCCAAATGCCCAAATCTAATCTTGGATCTTTCCAAGAATGCATGTGATTTCTTTGTAGTTTACTCCTTAACAGTAACCGTCACTTTGTTAGTTTTTGAAACTAAGCATGCGTTAGATTTTGAATCTCACATGAAGTGACGAGCTTGTCTACTGTGTAAGTGGAGTTGGTGTTTCTCATGTCTTGTGCATGTAGGCCTGAAGATTTGGACACGTTCTAGATGTTCAGACTTAGCCCAGTTCATCAAGTGTTGATGATTCTTGTGCACATCTGGGATGTATTTAGATTATGCTTGTTGTTTTTTATTTTGGTTGATGTGCACACTTGTTAAGTGTTAACAATGATTAAAGAGTTAATCAACTATTTAAAATCCCTTCAGCAATATTAAGTATTCGGATGCCTTTCGATGGATGACACTCTTCCTGCCTTGATCGATGAAGTGTGGGCTTGCCAAAGCAAGGTGCATTAATCTATCTTGGTGAGGGTGTGAGCGGATAATTGTGATATCCCACTGTCGACATCGGGTATAGCTTAACTGGGTGACCTCAAAGGTTGAGGTCCCAGAGGCATGGGGTTGGAATGCACCATATGATGGATGCGAATAAAGAGTTATTCACCAACCATACAAGAATTGCATTGTGATGCAATTGGCAAGTGTTGCCTACCTAAATAGCTGCATTGTGAGAGAAAAGCCAAAGCTGACTCATAGTGTTTGTGAAATATGGATCTTGTCCACTAAGAGGGTTACTCGCCAAACTCTTCGAATTGATATCGAGGGTTATTAGTTTGATTAAAATAGTGGGAGCTTTTGATTAAAGACCTAATTGAAAGATAAATTGTATTTTGAATTGTGATACTAATTTTCTTTGTTTGTATTCTTGTAGAATTTCCATGGCAAGTGGTTCACACTCCACCCTATCCCTCAAAGCGATCCTTGAGAAGGAGAAACTGAGTGGTATAAATTATTTGGACTGGTACAGAAACCTAAGAATTATTCTCAGGAAAGAGCGCAAGCTCTATGTTTTGGAAGAGGCATCCCCTGATGAGCCTGTCGGGAATGCATCCCGTGCTGATAAATATGCTTATAAGAAGTATCTTGATGTTTCCTTAGATGTCGAATGTCTCATGTTAGAGACCATGAACTCTGAGCTTCAGAAGCAACATGAGAACATGGGTTATAAGGACATTGATGAGCATCTCAAGAAAATATTTCAAGGGCAAGCTCGTCAAGAGAGATCCGACGTCACCAAGGATTATTTTTAGTGTAAGATGGGAGCTCGGGACCTAGTAGGTACTCACATACTCAAGATGATTGGGTATATCGAGAACCTTGAAAGACTAGGTTTCCCTCTTGGCAAGGAGTTGGCTACAGACCTAATCCTGCAATCGTTGCCGGACAGTTATGAGCAGTTTGTCTTGAACTATAATATGAATGAAATAGACAAGACACTGCCCGAGCTCCTAAGCATGTTGAAAACTGTCGAGATTAATATGAAGAAGGTCAAGTCTGCTAGCCCCATTTTGATGGTGCATAAAGGAAAGGCCAAGGCCAAGAGATTCAAGAAGACGAAGGTGGGACCTAAGTCTGAACTGTAGCCCAAGTCTTCTACACTGAAAAAGATAGGCTCAGGGAAAGAAGGGAAGTGCCACCATTATGGAAAGGCTGGTCATTGGAGGAGGAATTGTCCTTCATACATTGAGGGTCTGCAAAAGATAAGAGGAGGTATGACCTCCACTTCAGGTATATATGTTATAAAGATAAACCTTTCTACTCCTTCATCCTGGGTATTGAATACCGGATATGGTTCTCATATTTATATAAATGTGCAGGAACTGAGAAGGAGAAGAATGCTGAGTAAAGGAGAGGTGGACCTGTGCGTTGGCAATGGAGCAAGAGTTGTTGCCGTCGTCGTGGGGGTTTATTGTCTTGCTTTGCCCAATGGGCTTGTAATAGAATTGAATAACAGTTATTTTGTTCCTTCCATAACTAGAAACATTATATCCATTTCATGTTTGGACATGATGGGTTTTTCTTTTATTATTAAGAATAACTGTTGTTCAATATTTAAGAATGATATTTGTTATGGTGTAGCCTAAATGTTTAATAGTTTGTATGTTTTGAACTTAGACCATCCGATCTATAATATTGAAAATACTAAAAGACTAAGAACAAATGACTCGAACCCTACGTATCTTTGGAATTGTCGTTTGGGCCATATAAATGAGAAACATATATCCAAGCTCCATAAAGATGGACTGTTGGACTCATTTGATTATAAATCATTTGAGAGATGCGAATCTTGTTTGTTAGACAAGATGACTAAAGTTCCTTTCACTGGCTTCAATGAGAGGGCTGATAATCTCTTGGGTATAGTACATAGTGATGTATGTAGACCCATGAGTTCTATGGCTAGAGGTGGGTTCTTCTACTCTGTTACATTTACTGATGATTTCAGTAGATACGGATACGTGTATCTTATGAAGTGCAAATCCGAAATCTTTGAAAAGTTCAAAGTGTTTAAAAGCGAAGTAGAAAACCAGTTGGGTAAGAAGGTTAAAGCACTCTGATCTGATCGTGGTGGCGAATACCTAAGTCGTTAGTTCCGTGAACATCTGATAGAGTGTGGTATTGTATCACATCTCACTTCACCTAGAACACCATAGCATAATGATGTGTCTGAGAGGAGGAATTGTACTTTGTTAGACATGGTACGGTCGATGTTGAGTCATGCAGATCTGCCTATTTCCTTTTGGGGCTTTGCTCTATAAACTGCTGCTTTAACATTAAATCGTGCTCCAACAAAAGCGATTTTAAAGACACCATATGAGATATGGACTGAGAAGCGTCCCAGTATGTCGTTCATTAAGGTTTGGGGATGCGAGGCATACATGAGACGTCAAATGTCTGATAAGCTAGAACCCAAATCAGATAAGTGTTATCTTGTGGGATATCCTAGGTAAACTAAAGGGTACTATTTCTACCTACCATTCGAGGGCAAAGTGTTTGTCGCAAGGACTGGTGTCTTTCTTAAGAAAGAGTTCTTAAGTAGAAAAATAGCCAGGGTAGAACTTGAAGAACTTCAGGAACCACAAACAGTGAATGAACCGGAATTGGAACCTGAGTCAGGACTGCAAGTAGTTGTAGCTGGAGAACCTGCTCAGGAAACACAAGTTTCACGTAGATCTGGTAGACCAAGATTTGAGCCTGAGAGATATGAATTTCTCGTGTCTCAAATAGGTAATGTGTTGCTTATGGATCATAGTGATGAGCCTGCAAACTACCATGAGGCTATGTGTGGACCGGACTCCGAGAAGTGGCTTGAGACCATGAAATCTAAAATAGACTCCATGTATGAAAACCAAGTATGGACTTTGAAGGATCAAGCGCATACCCAACTGCACCAAAAGCCCGGACTGTTGGAGAGGGCGCTACTTAATTTTTTATATAAGTAGCAGAGCGCCACGGGTCAAGTGAAGGAACGCCGGACCCAACAATCCCCCCCCGGCGTCCAGCACAACCCTTCGGCTCAGAGGTGGGGTTACCACATGGCCCACACGGCTCAGAGGTGGGGTTACCACATGTCCACGGTTGCCTGACCCACCGAACCCACACAGGTAGAAGGGAAAAATCAGGATTTAATAGCGCCCCCCCCGGTCTTGAACCCGTGACCTCCTCTGATACCAATTGAAGGATCAAGCGCATACCCAACTGCACCAAAAGCCCGGACTGTTGGAGAGGGCGCTACTTAATTTTTTATATAAGTAGCAGAGCGCCACGGGTCAAGTGAAGGAACGCCGGACCCAACAGACTTTGGTGGAACCACTTGAAGGGGTAAGACCCATAGGGTGCAAGTGGGTCTTCAAGAATAAGACTGACATGGATGAGAATGTACAGACATTTAAAGGCCGACTGGTGGCAAAGGGTTTTAAGCAAATTCACAGTGTTGACTATGATGATACTTTTTCCCCTGTTGCCATGGTTAAGTCCATCAGAATTCTGCTTGCTATTGTTGCGTATTATGACTATGAGATCTGACAGATGGATGTCAAAACGACTTTCCTTAATGGGAACCTCCTCGAGAAAGTGTACATGACACAACCTAAGGGTTTTGTATCTCCAAGTGAAGCTACTAAAATATGCAAGCTGTAGAGATCCATTTATAGATTGAAACAGGCTTCTCGAAGTTGGAATCTTCATTTTGATGAAAAGATTAAAGAGTTTGGTTTAATCAAGAATGAGGATGAACCTTGTGTTTACAAACGAATTGGTGGGAGCATTGTAATCTTCCTAATATTGTATGTAGATGACATACTATTGATCGGGAATGACAAATCGACCCTGCAAGTTGTTAAGAATAACCTAGGGGATTACTTTTCGATGAAGGACTTAGGAGAAGCAACTTATATACCCAGTATTATAAGAAACGAACAAGAACAAACCGTAAGTGGTATAACAAAAATTTTATTATTTGAAAAAGGTATCTATTACAAAGGTATGACCTCCCTTTTATAGAATGGAGGAGAGAAGAGAGAATACAAATTAGAGATGTGAGACTAAAAATTTACAGGTCTAAGCGGCATATACAAAAAACAAACCGCACAAGCCGCGCGGTTAGATGAGAAGGGCTAACCGCTCAGCTACCACCAGAGAGAGAGAGAAGCCGCCATAGGAGACCGCTAGACCGCCCGGTCTCCAAGCCGCCTGAGACAAACCACTAGACCGCTTGGACCCCAGACAACAACAGCCCAGCAATCAAACCGCTGAAGGGAAACCGTCAGACCGCGCGGTCTTCAATCCGCCAAGACAAGCCGCCAGACCGCCCGGTCACTAACTCCAACACTCCCCCTCAAGCTGGAGCATATATATCGATCATGACCAGCTTGTCGCAAATATGAAGAAACGAGGTGGATACTGGCTTGGTGAAGATGTCAGTCAACTCTTTATCAGAAGTGACGAAGGGAGTGCAAATTTGTTCCTTTAAAATCTCATCACGAATAAAATGACAGTCGACCTCAATGTGCTTGGTTCTTTCATGAAAGACCGGATTTTTGGAGATGTATATGTCAGCCTTGTTATCACAGAATATAGGTAGAGGATAGTTGTAGACCTCTCCTAAATCCATCATGAGTGCCCGTAACCACTTTAACTCACAAGTGGTTGATGCCATACTACGATACTCTGCTTCTACACTGGACTAGGTAACAACAGACTGCTTCTTGCTCTTCCAGCTCATCAGATTTCCCCCAACAAAGGTGCAAAAACTCGAGGTTTACTTGCGATCCCATTTGTCATCAGCGTAACTCGCATCTAAGTATGCTTCAACTCTCATATGACCATTCTTCTGAAAGAGTAATCCTTTCCCAGGCGTTGTTTTGATATACTCCAAGATCCACAAGACAGACTGTAGATGACACTCCCTAGGCGCTTGCATGAATTGACTCACCTTGCCCACAACATAGGAAATGTCGAGCCTGGTCACTGTGAGATATATGAGCTTACCAACCAGACGCCTGTACCGCGTAATATATGAAAGAGGAGGCGAATCATCTGTTCAGGTTTTGTCTTCTCCAGTTGCCATGGGGCATCGAGCAGGTTTGGCTCCAGTCAATCCTGCCTCTTTTAATAGATCAAGAGAATACTTACGTTTGGAGAGGACTAAGGAGTTGGGCTTTCGAGAGATTTTGATCCCTAGAAAGTACTTCGGAGAGCCCATATCTTTTGTGACCAGATGTTGACGAAGATGCCGCTTTGTCAAGTCTACCCCTTCCCGGTCATCGCCAGTGAGAAGAATATCATCAACGTACACAACAAGAACCACCAGTCTCGAGGAAGTTTTGCGAATGAATAGCGAGTGATCGGTAGAGCTTTGTGCAAAACTAACGGCCGCCACGATGCCGCTGAACTTGTCAAACCAAGCTCGAGGGCTCTGCTTGAGGCCATAGATTGCCTTCTTCAGCCGGCATACTCATTTCTCCCCCTGAGCAACATACCTAGGAGGTTGCTTCATGTATACGGCCTCCTGAAGATCACCATAAAGGAAGGCATTCTTGACATCCAGCTGGGAAATCGACCAATCTCTATTGACAGCTACAGAGAGTAGGACCCGGATAGTGCTGAGACGAGCCACGAGAGAGAAGGTGTCAAAGTAATCAATCCCATAGGTCTGAGTAAAGCCCTTAGCAATAAGGCGGGCCTTATAACGATCCATAGTGCCGTCCGGGACAAATTTGACCACAAAGACCCAGCGACAGCCAACCATATCAGTACTGAAGGGAGGAGGAACAAGAGTCCAGGTACCCCGCTCAGTTAGGGTCGCCATTTCCTCATCCATGGCCATCTTCCAATGAGGAATAGCAAGAGCCTCCTGGTAGGAACGGGGTGTGGAAGTGGCAAAGATAGCCAGTGCAAAGGCCCTGCGAGAAGAGGTAAGGCGATCATATGAAACAACAACAAGGGGGTATAGAGTACACACCCGCACCCCTTTACGAAGAGCTACAGGAAGATCCAGGTCGGCGGGTCCCTCGGCATCCGGAGCATCCGTGGCAGAGAGAGCTGGCCCGGGAGTAGAGATCGACGGTGGCGGAGATGAGGGAGACGGTGGAGGAGAAGAGGGAGAGAGAGGCGGAGGGAGAGGAGTGGACAAATATGGAGTAGGGGTTGAGATCTCAGTAGGAGACGAGGGAAAGAAGGGACAAACAGGAGGTTCAGAAGCTGGGGGGAGAGGAGAGGATTCATCCGAGAAGTAGGAGGCATTCTCGAAGAAGATGACGTCAGCAGAGACGAACTGCTTACGAAGAACGAGGTCAAAGCAACAATAGCCTTTCTGAGTTGTGGAGTACCCCATAAAGACACATTTGGTGGAGCGGGGGGAGAGCTTATCACGGGTGGCAGATGGGGCATGCACAAAGGCAGTGCACCCAAAGATTCGGAGAGGGAGAGGAAAAGGCTCCTTGCCCGGATACAGAATGGAGAATGGAGTTTTCCCGTGGAGAACCGTGGAGGGAATGCGATTGATGAGGTAGTAGGCAAGGAGAACAGTATAGCCCCAATAGGAGCGAGGAACATGCATCTGGGTCATTAAGGTACGAGCGATATCAAGGAGATGTCGGTTTTTGCGATCCGCCACCCCATTTTGCTGGGAGGTATAAACACAGCTAGTTTGATGAATAATGCCATGTTGCACACAGAAAGTGGTAAAATCATGACTCAGATATTCTTTAGCATTGTCTGAGCGAAAAGTTTTAATACAAACATCAAACTGAGTTTTAATTATCTGATAAAAAGAGATCCATACATCCAAAAGTTCAGAGTGATCTCGTAAGAGATACACCCAAGTACATCTAGAAAAGTCATCAATAAAAGTAACAAAATAAGAACTACCCCAACCAATGGTGAGGGTAGGAGCAGGTCCCCAGACATCGGAGTGGATTAGATCAAATGGTAGGGTAGAGCCCTGACCTTGCTTCGGCGGGAAGGAGGAACGGTGGTGCTTGCCAAGCTGACAAGCGTCATAATTAAGAGGAGTACTGGAAGGAGGGAGGTGGGGAAGAAGCTGAAGTAGAAGTCGTGGAGGAGGATGACTGAGGCGGAGATGACACTGGAGAAGATTCGTACAAGAAGAAGAGAAGGCAAATAAGGCGGAGACGTTGTCGAGGAAGTAGAGGCCACCGCTCTCAGTCCCAGTAGCAATCGTCCGTTGGGAGCTCGGATCCTGAAAAGAATAAGAAGTCGGAGTAAACATCACAGAGCACTGAAGCTGCTTACATAAAGAGGTAACCGACAATAAGTTGCACAGAAATTTGGGCACCTAGAGAGTGTCCGCTAGGCGAAGAGACGGAGTAACATGAACCACTCCCGACCCATGAACTGGGGAGGGAGAACCGTCTGCAACGAGGACAGGAGGCAACCGATCATGCTGTTTGAGGAGAGAGAAGCACTGAGGATTGCCCGTCATGTGATTAGTCGCACCAGAGTCGATAAGCCATTTACCTTGAGTCACCACGTGGACACTACCTGATGATGTGACCACAGAGGTAGACGGCTTGGAAGTAGAGGTGGAAGAGTCACCCGAGGGGCGAAGATGGGGATGCTTCATCCAGCAGCGATCCACTATGTGGCCGGTGCGGCCATAGTGAGAGCAAAGGTAGCGGGAAGGAGCACGTCCGCTAGACTGGTGACTGCGGCTACCAGAGCCACTCTACTGAGTTTGGTGAGCATAGTTGTCCGGTGGAGAAGGAGCGGGCAGAAGCGGGCGCTGAAGAAGGGAGGTGACAACGGCGATGCGGGCAGCGGTGGCATCTAAGGTAGGAGATTCCGCCTCACCTAGAATTTGTTGGCGGATCATATCATAAGTATCAGGAAGCCGGAGAAGGTAGCACACAACAAGAAGCTCCTGGAAGTACTTGTGTTGTTGAGCAAAATCCGTAGAAAAGGGGCGATTCTGAAGAATCTCAGCCCCAAGATCCTGAACCTGTTGGTAGGTAGCAGCAGGAGACAAGGTAGGACGAGCAAAGAGATCCGCATACAACGTATAGATGCGGGATGTCTGAGCCCCCTTTGAGTACAGAGTTACAAGATGAAGCCAGGCGGCCTTGACCGTCTCATCATGACGGATGACGGGAAGGCATTCATCGGAGAGGCTTTTAGCGAGCCAAGTACGCACAAACGCGTCACTCGCATCCCAGTCATCAAAGAGAGGTGAAGTGGTGGGAGGAGGGTCATCAAAGAGATGGTGGCATTTGCGTTGCGAGCGAAGGAGAAAGGTGAAGGAGATGCTCCAATCCGGGTAGTTGGAGCCGACCAGTTTGGAAACGGTGCCAAGGTTCCCGGAAGGAGTAGGAGGAGGAGGCGGAGCCGGATTGACGACAGGAGTTGTTGCAGTAGAAGCATCAGAAAGAGCAATAGGAGAAAATAACAGGAAGCCGCGCGGTTAGGAAGCAAACCGTGCGGTTAGGAAACAAGCTGCGCGAACAAGGAGGATCGCAGTGGTTAGGAGAAAGAGATCTGCGACGGTCACGATGATAGGCACCAGCAGCCAGAAATACCATGAACAAGCCATAGAACCAAGCAGAGGGGAAGAAGTCAAGCGGCTAGAAAGCAGACCGCTCGAACAGAAGAGGAAGGAGAAGAGTTCGCAGGAAGGCTAATAAGGCGAACAAGGCCAACAGGTCGCGACGACTAAAGACGAGGTCGCGACGACTAAGCACAGGTCTCGGCGAGAAGAAAAAGGAACCAAAGAGGTCGCGCACACAAATGGCGACTATAAGGAGAGAAAGAGGCCGCGTGAACAGGGCACAAGCAGGCAGAAGAAACAAGCCGCGAGGACAGGTCAGGAGAAGAAGAAGCAAGCCGTGCAGACAGGTCGCGCTGTCAGAAAATGCACACAGAATCAGGAGGAGTAGATCGAGTCCTCTGATACCATATAAGAAACGAACAAGAACAAACTGAAAGTGGTATAACAGAAATTTTATTATCTGAGAAAGGTATCTATTACAAAGGTATGGTCTCCCTTTTATAGAATGGAGGAAAGAAGAGAGAATACAAATTAGAGATGTGGGACTAAAAATTTACAGGTCTAAGCGGCCTATACAAAAAACAAACTGCACAAGCCGCGCGGTTAGATGAGAAGGGCTAACCGCTCGGCTACCACCAGAGAGAGAGAGAGAGAAGCCGTCATGGGAGACTGCTAGACCACCCGGTCTCCAAGCCGCCTGAGACAAACCGCTAGACCGCTTGGACCCCAGACAGCAACAGCCTAGCAACCAAACCGCTGAAGGGAAACCGCCAGACCGTGCGGTCTTCAATCCGCCAAGACAAGCTGCCAGACCGCCTGGTCACTAACTCCAACAAGTATTAAGATGTATAGAGATAGATCGAAGAAGTTGCTGGGTTTGACCCAAAGTACGTACATTGACAAGGTGTTGAAACGATTTAGCATGCTTGAGTCCAATAAAGTATTCATGCTCATGTCTCATGGTGTGAGTCTATCGAAGGACCAGTGTCCTAAGTCTTGTGAAGATAAGGACCGCATGAAGTTGGGTCCATATGCTTCGGCAATTGGATCAATCATGTATGCAATGTTATGTACTATACCCGATGTATCTTATGCTTTGAGCATGACTAGCATGTATCAGTCTGATCCCGGTGAAGGTCACTGGATAGCCATCAAGAATATCCTCAAGTACTTGCGAAGAACTAAGGATATGTTCTTGGTATTCAGCGGAGAGGAAGAGCTCGTTGTAAGTGGTTACACGGATGCTAGCTTCCAAACTGATAGGGACGATTCAAAGTCTCAGTCAGGGTTTGTGTTTTTTCTGAATGGAGGTGCTGTTAGTTGGAAGAGTTCCAAGCAGGATACAGTTGCTGATTCTACTACTGAGGTCGAGTATATTGCCGCAGCAAATGCAATGAAGGAGGCTGTATGGATTAGGAAATTCATCGGCGAGTTAGATGTAGTTCCTAACATTGTTCGTCCTGTAGATCTCTACTGTGAGAATAACAGTGCAATTGCACTTGCTTCGGAACCTAGATCTCATCAGTGCTCCAAACACATACTCCGGCGGTTCCATCTAATTCGAGAGATTTTCGATCGAGGAGATGTGAGCATATGCAGAGTGTCGACTGAGGAAAACATTGCAGATCCACTGACAAAGCCTCTTACATAGAGAAAGCATGATGGTCATGTTTGATCTATGGGTATACGATACCTAAATGATTAACTCTAGTCTTAGTCTTATGGATTGTATGTTTGTTGGCTGTATAATATTTCATTTGAGGAATAAAAGTACTATATGCATTTCATTTTATATATTTTGGCAAGTTCTTTTATTATGAAGTTATTTCTATTGTGATAGAGTAGTTCAATTTAATAAATGCCCTTAGAGTGTTTGCTTCCATAGGTCAAGTAATGACTTGATGTGAGAACCTATGATTTCAGAAGCTTCATTCTTAAAGGTCCCTGGTCGTTGTATCATCTTAGAAGCTAAGGGCAATGATGATACATTTAAGACTAGCATGTGCGTTGACTGATAACCCGTCTTCACAGGTCATGGTATTGTGATATCAAGTCATCACATGGGTACTTGTTATGAACAAGTTGGTATTGGACAAATCCACCATGAGAATACTTTGTGGATTGTTATATGAACATGTCACAAGTATGGCTCAAGTGGCAATGGTGTTTGTGGTCTTTTGACCTGAAGTCACAGCCTTCATTGAGTGAGAAGATCGTGCTTTAATGCCATCAAAAGTCCAGTCTTGAGAAAGTTGGATGATAAAGGTGATTATTGGGTATGTTACGAATCATTTGGGTGTTTACGTGTGAGCAGAGAAGGGATTTGTCCTCCTATATGAAAGGAGTTGCATCCATGGGGCCCCTTGATGGAATGAGACTGAGAAATGCATGACCATGCTTGGTTGAGTCAATATATGATATTGGACTCACAAATTTTCTGCAAGTCCATTCTAGATCAAGAAACATGGATTGAACATTTATGAGGGTGACACGGTCTATACCTATAGTTCTATCCGGATGTAAGGGATGAAGGGACATGACAACACTGTAACAATGGTCACAATGTCTTTTGAGTTTTATAAACTCTTACTGTTTGGGGAGCAGTGATGTATTGCTAGATGCCGCTCATTGTTTGTGAAGCTTTTGTTTGATACTTTCTAGATCAAGTGAGAGACTGTTGGTGCAACTATAGTGATCTAGAAGTGATCAAGCATGTAGCCTCACTATCATCGACATATATATGGACTTGGATGATCTTGCCCTTAGATTCCCTTAGGAATAGAGTCTTGTCTATTTTCCCCCTTGAGAATTTATTCTTAATGAGGAAAGTAGACAATGTTTCATACCATGCTCTAGGGTCTTGCTTCAACCCATATAGAGCTTTCTTAAGCCTATAAACATAATCAGGAAAGTGAGGATCTACAAAACCTGGTGGCTGATCCACATATACTTCCTCTTTTAAGTCTCCATTCAGAAATATTGACTTCACATCCATTTGGAAGATTTTGAATCCTTGATAGGCAGCAAAAGTAAGGAATAACCTTATTGCTTCCAACCTTGCTACTAGGGCAAAGGTCTGGTCAAAATCTATTCCTTCTTCTTGCCTGTATTCTTTTGCCACCAATATGACCTTGTTTTTGACAATAATGCCTGTTAACCCAGAATCCGTGACTAGTTCGCATGGACTCTTCAAGCTGGGCGGCCTGGTCTCCTAACCGCCATTCTCAGAATGCCGGTCCTTTCTCGCTGAAGCCGGGCGGCCTCGCTTCTAGGTTGCCACCATAGGGAGCCCCGGGGAAGCCCGTCCAGAGTCCGAGCCTCACAGCTCGTCAGAGGAAGACCGCCAGGCCGCGCGACCTTCCCCTTTCTTCTCTTTTTACTTGCTTCCCGTCACCCCTGCCCGGTTCTCCTGTACCCTGGGCAGCCGATAATTTTAGCCCTACCTGTTTGGGCAGGCTCCCAAGCCTATAAATAGGGGGCGACAACACACCCAAAGCACGCGAACACGAGTCCAGGAGGTCGCTTGCTAAGAGTTGCGGTCTCGAGCCTAGTGCCTTGCGGCTTGTTATTCGACCGGCTTCTCTTTCCTTCTTTTTTCTCCTCCCAAAGTGTAACCGCTTCATCTTTAATAAAAGGAAAGCCCGTCGCAAGAGTGGCATTCAGTCCGCGGCGGGCGAAGTGTGGTGTCGCTGCATCCTGCGGCTTGCTCTTGTTTCTGCTCTAACCATTAGTAACCGACTACTCGGCAGTCCATCTTACTTTTCCCCTTCTTTCCCCAGTGCTCGAACCGTTAGCTGATGGTGCTCGATTCCCTTGTCGCATTTTGTACATCAACAGTTAACACGCGACCTTCAGATCCCGAGTAGACAATGAAATCAGCGGATTAAGAGCATCAGACCGCTCCAACCGCAAGATCTCTGCGGCTAGTCGTCTAAGCCGCGCAGCCTCGGTTATTGCTTTCAGTCCGGCACCAGCCCGCAAGCTTTCTTTCCGGTCTCCTCACCGGCCTCTACTATCTTTAAGCCGTCTATTCAAGCCGTAGCCGTTTGGCGGTTTCAAAGTCCCAATTGGCTATTTTTATTCTGCTTGAAATAGATTTCAAAAAGGAACAAAGTGACTCCAATTTTTTATCAGCCGTTACGGATCCCTCGAAAGCGCAAGATGTTTCTTATCAAAGTAACGAAACTCTTGACACGAGTAGTGACTTATCTGCCGATCAAATCAAGTGCATGTCGCAATACGCAACACGAGAAATGTTCAACCCTCCTTTTGAAATTCCTAAACCAAACGTGACATATCATCATAATTATGATCATGGAGAGCAAGAGCCTCCTTATAGAGAGGATGACGTTCCTTCTCCATTCATCAACCAAATTCATTGGGAGGTTGTTGCTGATGATTTCAGAATGCCTTGTTTACCTAAGTACTCTGGATTAGATGATCCAGTTTCTCATCTACAAGCGTTTGAATCGACTATTTCATTAAGGAAAGTGTCAAACGGCATCAAGTACAAACTCTTTATTATATCTTTTGGAGATCACGCAAGAGAATGGTTCTATAGTTTACCGCCTCGATCTGTCACTAGCTTTAAAGATTTGCGAAAGCAATTTCTCTTGAAGTTTGGTACCTACAAGAAACGGAAAAGAGACATAGGAGCTCTCTTCCGAATCAAGCAGAGGGATGACGAGTCTAATCCATAGTTTGTCGATCTTTTTCAGATGGAAATTCTGGATATTATCAACGTTCATCAAGATTATTATCGATATGCTTTTGTGAACGGACTTCGGGAAGGTCCTTTAAAGTTTGAGCTCACTATGAAGGATCCCAAAACTTATGGAGATCTTATCGATATTGTTAATAAATTCTTAATGTGTGAATAAGCAAATAAAAACTACATCTCGTTTTTGAATCAGAAGGTTAAATCGTCCCAGGAAATTTCTGGTAATCAACAGCTCAGTTCTTCACATGCTATTTCACAATTCAGAAGTTATGGGTCTCCCCCTCACCTTCAGAATATGTCTGCAATGCCTCTTCTGCTGGATGATGTATTTAGGTTTGCAGAGACACGTCCTATCATCTCCTTCAATCCTAAAATTTTAAAGCATGAAAAACGTTTGGATAAGCATATCAAGTTTAAAATCTCTATGGAAGATCTCCTGGATGTTCTTCAAAAAATGCCAGAGTTCAAAAAGCCTCGACGCATGAAATCTAAAATCAAATATCGGCATGAAGAGCTTTTTTGCAAGTATCATAAGGATATAGACCATCTAGTAGAAGATTGTATGGCTCTTCGGAGACTTGCAGATGAATTGGCAAAGGCTGGGAAATTACAAGATTATGTCATGCAGTGATCCTTTTGCATATTCTTCTCTAATAGATTCAGTGGTACAGACAAAGACTTGGTTTTCTTGATAATGAAGGTGCTTAAGATTGGAATTACAGAGCATTCATATGCCATCTGGATCAAGTTCCAAACATATATCCTTTGGTTACATTCTTCACTGCATACATGCATGCATACGCCATTTAAATCTTATATCCTAGCTTTTCTCACATTCGTTCACATGGATGCAAATCGCCTTTTGACCAAGGCAATATTGTTTATATCGTGCTAAGTTCTTAAGACCTTCACATCCCGCTTGACATCAGTCGTAGATGTGTAGTGGTGAGTTCGCTTGACATCAGTCGCAGATATTACATACTTATCCTGCTTGACTACAGTCACAGATATTACGTACTTATCCCGCTTGACATCAGTAGCAGATATTACGTACTTATCCTGCTCGACTACAGTTGCAGATATTGTGTACTTATCCCGCTCTACATCGGTCCCGAACATTGAACTTTAGCCATACTTATGTGTTCTTTGTGTGGAAAGCAATGCCTCGAGCACCTGCCCACATCGTCACATAAGTTTGTAGCTCTTCCTATCTTTGCAGGTTAGCGCTAGCTTTTTCAGCCATCTTACGATGTTAAGGTCTGCACTAGCTGGTTTATATTAGGCAGCCTGCAGACCGCGCGGTTTGGTATTTCTGTTTAATTTAATCGGCTTGTTGCGGCCTATCTGTCGGGTATTCATTAATATAGTTATGGATACGGCTGACTTTGATTCTATTATCAAGTTCTCAGCCTAAGTCCGCCGGTTTATGGCCTGCAAAAATATCTCCAGTCACCGACTTGAATATTACATCTCGAGCACCTATTGTCAATAAGCCGCAAGTTGTTTATCTTCCGCTCTTAAGTATCTCATATTGGAAATGTGGTTTGCATTGGTATTCGCCCAAGTCGTGAATATCAGTTATCTTTGAAGACCGAAGCGGCTAGAGTGATTAGCCGCGCGACTTCCTAATGGTCGGTCTATATATTCAGGCATATCGTATGTCAATCATCTCAATCCGTTTCCCTCGCTATAAAAGTACGGTCTATGCGGCGGTTTTCAAATATATATTACTCAAAAGAGTATCTGGTTTATTAGCGGCTAAGTCTGCCAAACCGTTCGGTTTGTGGTTTAGTACTAAGGGAATTCTAATCTTGCTTATTGATAAATCAGATCGGTTTGTGTGATGATTGTATTATCTATTACATTGGAAACGGACCTCTCGGACTACCTAAATCGCGCGGATAGACACGTGTAAAATAAGATTAAGCCGTGCGAATGGGTAAGTAAAATCGCAATACAAAAAGGTACGCACAAAAGTTAAAAGTATTTTCATTTCACTTTCAAAAAGAATACAACTATTAGACCGCGCGGTTTACAAAATGATACCGCCGGTTCTCAAAAAGGAAAAGAAAAATGATTACAAGTAAAACTATGCTAACCGTCCGGCTTAAGTCTCTTAGCCGGAGGAGTACTGGAGCCGGCTTCACCGTCGATGTCAACTTCAGATGACGAGTAATCGCCGCTATCTGATGTAGAGGAGTCACGCGAACTGCCAGTCTCCCTGGTCTCGGACTTTTCAGGATCGGCCCGTGCCATATCGGAACCTTGACCGCTGGACTTTGAAGAAGCACTCTCCGACCGGCTTCCCTGACTATCCGCCTCCTCTTCTGCCTCCTCGTCCTCGCCCTCTCCATCAGCTTTTGCCTTGCCCCAAAGCGCTCTGTAAACTGCGACAATCTTCTTCTTCAGGGGAGGAAACAGGTCGGCAAAGGTAAAGTCGACGAATCCCAGGGCGAGACCGTCAAGTTCACGAAGGCGTTTTAGCGCTCTGTCAATCCCTTGGACGAGCTGCGGGAAAACAACATTCTGGAAGGCCGGGTTGGCCGGATCGTGCATTTTCTACAAAGGGAAAAAGAAAGGTCAGTCCGGGCGGCTTGATAAATTAAGCCGCAAGAACCAGGTAATATCTTACCGCATTCTGTTCCTTTAGCCGCACAATCTCTTCTTCCTTCTCGGCGAGTTACTACTGCAGGTCGCCTTGCTTTGTAACTAACCGCTTATAGGCCAAGCCCATGTAGTGGTTAGCCACAAAGCTTCTCGCGTTAACCTGCGCAGCAAACCGCGAGAAGTCCTCCTCTGGTATTTTCTTTAGCGCTTTCAGGTTGCGCTTCCCGTACATGGCCGCGCCAGCCGCAGAGGCGTGACGGCTTATCTTCTTCCTCCCCCAGTGAGGGAGGGCGGTTGAAACCTGCACAGAGTTGCCGTCCGGATTCCACCGCATAGTCGGGTTGCCGTGGATATCCTTCAGGCCGCTGCCCATCCCTTGCAACGTGAAGTCCCTGGAGGAAGCCAACTCTTCCTCCTCCTCCTCTTCTACCCACATTGGGTGAACTCTCTGGGCCCACTTCTCCCTTTGAGTAAGGGTCAAACCGCCGGGAGACAGCGTTTTGTTTAGCGGGACCGCCACTACAGCTGCGCAACCAAAGAATGAAGTCAGTTCATAAGCCGCGTGGATAAAAAATCAGTTCACTTTAGTTGGTACTTACTGTCATCCGCTTGAATGCCTTCCAAGGACGGCAGCAGCGGGATGTAGTGATTTACATCAAGCCGCTCGCCCTTGAAGAAGTCGTAGATTTCCTTCTCCATGCCCTCCAGCCCGCTGCGGCCAAAGGCGGCTTCGTCGCGGACTTGCGGGTTGGCCGGCAGGAGCCCAAGATTTCCCTCAAAGATCGCGTATCTTTCCGACCAATTCGGGATTTTGTTCGCCAAATTGACGACCTTTAGCCCCCTGCAGCCGAAGTATAAGTGCCCGCTGAAGATTTTAGTCCCGGAGTCCGGAATAGACCGGACGGAAAAGCACTCCCGGAACAGCCTTATGGAGAACCAGACTCTCTCCGACCTGAGGTAAGAGATGAAGCTGTAGATGGCGGCATTGGAGTTTTGTGGTAGTTGTCCGGGAATTACGTCGTAGTGATCAAAGACCGCTACGGCTTCCATCAAGACAGGGAAGCGGAAGCCGCAGTCGAAGTGGTCAATGGGGATGGCGATCTGGTTTGCAGCAGAAGTGTTAATCCGCTCGTGTGGAAGGGGAAGCCGCGCGATCAACGGGTTTCCCTGCATATTTTTTCCCACAAAGTTGTTCAGCTCGGCTTGGCTAAGCCAATATTCTTTGTGGTCCGCAGCTTAAAAGGCGGATGCAACATCAGTCCTGACCGATGATGCCTTTTCAGACCGCATCGATTTTGACTTAGCCCGCATCTTGATTTTTTGTGCAGAAGTCTCTGTAATCACCTTTATTTATAGGATTTCTGTGCAGGTACAGTAATCAACGTCATATCGCGGTTTATATCAAGCCGCGCGACCTCAAGCTGCAAAGTATAGAGAACAACTATACATTCAAACCGCTGTCCAGTTCGGTAGTTTACGTGGTCAAGTTCCTACACTTAGAAAAATTTCGAAGCAGAACCATAAAACGACTAAGATTGATAGGCCGCATGAAGCCGCAAGCAATTCGCAGTTGCATTCAACAAATATTCAACAAATATACAGCAAATGTTCATAACAATCAAATCGTCCGACATACATAGTTTACAAATATTACAGGGCCGAATTGAAGTTTCAGACTTATTTGTCGCCGCCCTCGGGTGCCTCTCTTCCAACCCGCGCGACTTGGTCGCCGACCTATACTAGCTGGACATAGACCTTACTGACAAGATTATGGATGGAATGCAGAGTTCGGTGAACTCGCGAGGTATCGCGCTCCACGCGGGCGAATGGAACCACCGGCAGAACACGACCCTCCAGGTTGCCATCAGCAATAACCTGCCCGGCCATTCCGTACCCAGGAGAACTTGAAGTCTCCCCAGAAGCCGGACGACTTAGCGGCCGTTGCCTTTCAGAAGCCGTCTCAGCAGGCCGCTAATCCCTGCCGGCATCCGCTGTCGGCCCCCTGTCCACAACGCTGTCAGGTGGGATATCGTCTGCTCTTTCTCTCTCAACTCGCCCGGCCATCAACACCAGGGCTTGCAGATCCAACTTCTCTTCTCTCTCTCGCTCCAAGGCAGGAAGAACCTCCTGCATCTTCTTCTCTGCGGCCTCTGCTGCAGCCCGCCATTCAGCTCCCTCCTGCTCCAGGGCGGCAAGGACCTCCTGAATTCACTTCTCAGCGGTCTCTGTCGTAGACCGTCGGGCCTCTCGCTCCCGTTCGATGGTGTTCAGCAGCTCTTGAGTTTTCTTCTCGGCAGCCTCCGTCGCAGACCGCTTGTTTTCTCTCTCCTGCTCCAGTGTAGCCATCACATCTTGAGTCCTCTTATCGGTGGCGTCCAACGCAGACCGCCATGCTTCTTCTTTAAGCCGAAGGGCTTCGCCGTGTTCCCGCACCCTTGCCTGCAGGTCGACGACTTCCTTATGGAATTCGGCCGACCTATCATCTCAGATACTCAGCATAGGGGGGTTTAGCGGAGGCAAGAAGGTTGTCAGGTCGCCCATCTCCATCGCCTTCTCCGCCGCACCTGTAGCAAATAGATGAGCGATCAGACTCAATCGAATAAGGGCGACTTCTCTTAGGAATCTCGGTAGGACGAGACCGCCGGTCTTGGTTCTTTATCCTTCTGTGACCGGGGTATCAAATCTTAACACTTGCCGCCTAAGTCGCTCGGAATCTATTCGCTTTAGCTTTTCTCTCCATAGCCGCGCGGTTTCTCTTGCTTTGCTTTTTAGTTGAGCCGTGGTCAGGAAGAAGCTCGTCGGCGGATTGAAAATAGTGTCCGCTCCCTTCTTCCGTGATCGCGACTTGTAGAATTTTACAACACGCCTAACCTCTCCATGTTTACCTTGCAGGAGAGAAAATGGGGGAGCCTCCTGCTTCCCAGCGATTAGTCTCTTCATTTCTTCCATCTTTTCTCTAAGCCTCTGCTTTTCGGCTCCTTCAGAAACCGCCGCTCCCGGCTCGCCTGGTTTTCCCCCAGTAACTTTTACATCGGGGAGATTGACCTCTTATGAGACCGTCGACGCCTTCAACAACCCGTCTCGCTGCTCTAGCGTCTCCATCTCCTTGAGGATGTCGCTCACTGTCTCGCTGGCTGCAGGTGTGTCTTCTTGCTCGTTCGGTTTAGAGGATGGAGTCTGCGTACTGTCGTATACCTCTTTCTCTCGCGGCCTATACTGCAAGCTAGCCGCCCCAGTCTTTACGGATATATTATGGTTTCCGGCCCGCATCTTCAGCGTCTTCCTCTTCATTCTCTCTTCGAGGGTTTCATTCTTTTCCCTTTGTCATTTCAGGTGAACGACTATTACTTCTGTCTGTTTATTCTTCCTTACAGAAGATAGCACGACCTATCGCGGCTTATCGGCCTCGCTATCGTCGACCTCGATGACTTCGTCGAGGATGGTCAACTCGCGCGGCTTGGATGAGTCAACACTCTTCTCCTCCGTCGCAGGAAGTTTCAAGAGAGGTTCGCCTGATGGCGAGAAGGTGATGTCAAAAGACTTCGTTGCCCCGGTTTGAGGATTTGCGGGTCTAGACACCGCTTCAGCCTTAGTCGCTGCCGGCGACATTTCCGCGGCGGACTCCGCCGGTTTCTTTCCATACCTATAAGCCGCCGGGGTGATCGGCTTCTCAGTTTTCTCCCTAGGCTTTCGGTCAGAGCTTGCCGATTTCCGACTCTTCTTTTTCTTCTCTGCCGACCTCTTTTCCCAGTTTAACATCGTAGACAAGACATCCATATTTGAGAAAGTCGCACCGGCCTGAAGTATGCTAACCACGAGTGGCGAGAACTGACCCGTGGCTTCGCAGAATTTCTCAGAAATGGTAGAGTTCAGTGCTTTTTATATACGTCCCAACATTAATGATAGTCGCGGTCTCCGGCTTAGTCTAACATTTCCAAAATTTCCTGAAATTTGGAAATGTGCGGTAATTATGTTAACCCAGAATCCGCGACTAGTTCGCATGGACTCTTCAAGCCGGGCGGCCTGGTCTCCTAACCGCCATTCTCAGAATGCCGGTCCTTTCTCGCTGAAGCCGGGAGGCCTCGCTTCCAGGTCGCCACCAGAGGGAGCCCCGGGGCAGCCCGTCCAGAGTCCGAGCCTCACAGCTCGTCAGAGGAAGACCGCTAGGCCGCGAGGCCTTCCCCTTTCTTCTCTTTTTACTTGCTTTTCGTCACCCCTGCCCGGTTCTCCTGTACCCCGGGCAGCCGGTAATTTTAGCCCTGCCCGTTTGGGGAGGCCCCCAAGCCTATAAATAGGGGGCGGTAGCACACCCAAAGCACGCAGACACGAGTTCAGGAGCTCGCTGTTTTAAGTGCTGCGGTCTCGAGCCTTATGCCTTGCGGCTTGTTATCCGGCCGGCTTCTCTTTTCTTCTTTTTTCTCCTCCCAAAGTGTAACCGCTTCATCTTTAATAAAAAAAAAGCCCGTCGCAAGAGTGGCATTCAGGCCGCGGCGGGCAAAGTGTGGTGTCGCCGCATCCTGCGACTTGCTCTTGTTTCTGCTCTAACCGCTAGTAACCGACTACTCGACAGTCCATCTTCCTTTTCCCCTCCTTTCCCCAGTTCTCGAACCGTTAGCTGATGGTGCTCGATTCCCTTGTCGCATTTCGTGCATCAACAATGCCATTCTCATCTAGCTTGTTCTTGTTGATCCACTTTGTTTCTATAATATTATGTCCCTTTGGTCTGGAAACCAACTTCCAGACTTTACACCTTTTGAATTGGTTCAGCTCTTCCTGTATAGCTCCAATCTAGTAAGAGTCTTTGATAGCCTCTTCAAGCTTCTTGGGCTCTATTTGTGAAAGGAATCTTGAACATAGAGCTGTGTTGATGCTCTTGCTTCTTATCTGGACACCATGTCTTGCATCACCAATGATTTGGTGTGCTGGATGGTCCCTCAGATTTCTCACAGCTGGAGGCAATCTTACTTCAGTTTGCTGTTCCTTATTATTCTCAGCTGGCTGTACTACATTGTCTTCAGCCAGCTGTTCTTCATCCTCAGCTTGTTAGTCTTAAGCTCCCCCTGGACAGTACCCATCATCTTCCATATCTTGTCCTACTAGATCAACTTGCCTGCTGGTAAGCTTGTCCATCACATCCTTTAAACTTGCAGAACTATAAGAGGTTCTTGACAGCTCACAGTTAATTAGGTTTGACTCATCAAAGACAACATATACTGATTCTTCTACAACTTGAGTAGTCAAGTTATAGATCCAATATGCCCTACTATTGTTGATGTACCCAACAAATATCCTTTCTTAGGAATTGACAGCAAACTTAGTCACATAGGAATTACCATTATTTAATACATAACACTTGCTACCAAAAATTCTGAAATAGGATAAGTTTAGTTTTCAGCCTTTCAGAATCTCATATGGAGTCTTCTTGTGACTTTTGGTGATTGAAGACCTGTTAAGGACATGACATACAATGTTTACTGCCATAGCCCAGAAATATTATGGGAGAGATGTGTCACTTAACAAGGTTCTACCAGCCTCTATGAGATTTCTATTTTCCTCTCAGCAATTCCATTTTGTTGGGGTGTTCTAGGAGAGAAGAACTCGTGATGAATCCCAAACCCTTCACAGAATCTTATCATGCACTCACACTGAAACTCGGTCCTATGGTCACTTCTGATTTTAACCACAGTACTGTTAAGTTCATTCTGAATTTGCCTAACAAATGTCTGGAAGACATCAGGGGCTTCAGATTTCTTCCTTAGAAAGAACACCTAGGCAAATCTGGAAAAGTCATCAAAAATCACAAGTGTGTAGAATTTCTTACCTAGACTGTGAACTTGCATAGGACCAAAGAGATCCATATACAGGAGGTATAAGCACCTCACCGAGTCTTTGACATCAAGGCTTTGGAAGGAGGTCCTGGTCTGCTTGCCCTTTTGGCATGCAGAGCAGATACCCTCCTTAATGCACTTCACCTTAGGACCATTTCTCACTAACTCTTCACTAAAGAGTTTGCCAATGGTCTTATAATTCAGGTGAGCTAGCCTCTTGTGCCATTGGACACAATGTG
Organism: Platanthera zijinensis; assembly: GCA_039513925.1. Lineage (NCBI taxonomy): Eukaryota > Viridiplantae > Streptophyta > Magnoliopsida > Asparagales > Orchidaceae > Platanthera > Platanthera zijinensis. Next base: position 232,092,247 of record CM077079.1, read on the forward strand.
AAGCTTTCTCATCTACTACTAGGCATATAGGAGAGTCCTTACTCTCACATACAAAATTGAGACAATAAATATTTCCTCTCCTAGTGCCTGTCAAGATGACCCCTTGGTCACTTGACCTCCTACTTTGGCACTCATCCTTGATGAAAGAAATGTCATAGCCAAGATCACATAGTTGGCTTATGCTTATCAGGTTATATTGCAAACATTTCACATAAGCTACTTGTGTGATAGTGATTATGCCATTAGATATCTTACCAAACCCTTTGGTTACTCTTTTTTCTGAACCACCAAAGATGACTTTGAGTCCATTCTCAATTGGAGTGTACTCCTTTAGCATGCTCCTTGTTCCAGTCATGTGCCTGGAACATCCACTGTCCAAGTACCATATAGGGGTATGGCCACTTGGACTTACCTACAACAAATAAATCATTTAACCTTAGGACCCCAATTCTTATTGGGGCCTAGGTGTAGGTTAGACTGAAATTGAACATGCTTACCTGCAGCTCTTCTAACAGGTAAGCTGGCATTATCTCTCTAGACACTCTTATTGTGCCAGCAATCAATAGCATAGTGGCCTACTTTGCCACAGCACCATCACTCATAAATATTGTATCTTCTTTTAAGGGCTGCCTTAACAGTATTGCTGTCAGCAGCTCTCAGTCCAGCTGGTACATCAGCCTTTTTCTTAAGTCTTCCAGCCACATCTTTATTTGGGATATGTCTGGCAGTAGAGGTATTTGGAATATCTTAGACCCTATCAATAGCTGTCTTCTTTTCAGAGTGCAAGCTCCTGATGGATTCATATATACCCAAGTCTGGTATGCTAACAGACTTTCCTTTAGTCTGATTATGGACAGACAAACTTTGAGAATGGGCTGCATCTTTATTTTTGAGTGTTAGGGCCGGTACACAAAATACAAATGGTCCAGGATGGGCCATTTGGATTTCTTCATAAGCTATCTTATAGGCATTAGCATCCTTGCCATTCCTAACACTATACTCCTAATGACCATGAATGCTCTTATGGTCATACCTGTTAGATGGTAGTACTACTTTCCTGAAAGGAATTGGAGGCTTGGAGGCTAGTGGCTGCACTGGAGCTTTGCCCTTCCTTTTGTAATAGGCAGCTTTAGTTCTCCCTTTGAAGTCTAACCCCTTCTTACCCTTTTGGGAGGAGAAGGAATCAATCAAATGTAATACTGAACATAGTTTTGAGAACTTAGCCACTAGCTCCTTATCCTTTTGGAGTTTACCTTCAAGATTCCTAATGTGGTTATTTTTGAAGGTGATTGTGTCCATCTGAATAACAATGATGTTTTTCAGCTTGCTGACTTCATTTATCTTCAAGTTCAACATGTTTACTGAGTTTGAAACAACAAGCTTCAGAGAGGCAATCTCCTCAGCTTGTTTTTTTGGCTAGGAGCCTGCTTCTCTTAAGTGCATGCAGGAGTTCACCATAATCATCAATCAATTGATTGACATCTCTTTCAGATTTAGAATCATCTTCATCTCTTGATGCAAATGCTTCTGACTCTGGACTAGTTACATAATCTGACACATAAGGTGTAGAATGTACCTTACTAGGTCCAGACTACTCCTGTCTAGGTCCTTCATCAGTTAAAGCCATCACCTGTAACACCCCTATCCGTCACATAGTATATTACAGTAGGTCCGGCCGGGGCCCGACGCCATATACTACGGACAAACCGGTTGGTTACGCGTTGAAACCATTCAACCAATTGCACGTCCTACACAACACCTAGCGAAAGCATTAAAATTAAGTTGCAAGAGGAAAGAACCCAGCCAAAAGCATGAATGTCCACTACAATAACACCCGCAGGAATGTTTCAATACACAGAAATAGAAATGGCCTTAAGGCCTTACACAGTTTGCTTGACATAAAAGTGTTTTCATACTTCGGCTCGCAGGCCGGCTACACATGATTACAATGAAACACTCAAAATTAGGCCTTCGAGGGCCGGCTCAGCAACTTGGGCTTTAGCCCGCTATTTCCCGCTCGGCTCCGCAGCACCTGCAAGCAACGATCCACCGCCCGGTGGCAAACAAAAGCAACGGTCAGCTATGCTGACCAAATTATAACGACCCCGCCCCCAGAATTGAGGCGGCGATGCTCTTTCCCTGCACTTTATTAGTATAAGCAACAGTTAATAATGTAATCACACTACATCACAGGCGTAGGCTCGCACGGCCACACGCCCCGTGCACTCAGGGCACATACTCGGTGAATCCGGTCAAATCCGTAGCTTCACCACCACCCCTTGGATGGCAAAACTCGTGAGCAATCTAGTCTTTCCGGTCCATGCCTAAGAATCGCACAACCATGCCAATGGCCAGTCTCTTTTTCAGATGTCTGTCACCAAACCGCATAGCCTCGGGTCCGCGTCCACTTGCCCGTTGCTCACACCGCATAGTCACATTAAGACGTACGCGCGGGCCAAGCTTCTCCCGGATCCCAAAATTCGATCACACAAGCACATAACCCAGTTATGTTCAAGTTGGCTCCCCAGCCACCATGTTGGCAAAACCCGCTTTTGCCCAATTTTCCGGGTGCACCTTAGAGTTAGTCTCCAAGGCTCCCTGTTGCAACCTACCACGTAGAAAACCCGAAAAATGCCCAAACATCCGGAGTCTTCCCCGGTTCATATGCAATGTAACATCACCGATCCGGCTCTACTTGTCCGGATAGGCTTCACACACAATGCCTATGCCCGTTTTCGCATACGGACTCTATACAAGGGGGACTTCACATATCTACCCCAAGGAACGCTCCAACTCTTCGCTCACTCGCGAGAGCGGGCTTCCTATGCAAAGGAAAAGAGGGCTTCACATGCCCTAGGATGAGAAATCATTACCCTTGCGTTCTTCCGCGGCGCCATGAAAATCTACGCGGATGAAAAGCACCGCAATCTCCGTGCCTCTGCGAATCCGAAGACGGCTCGCGATTTGGAGCTCTGAAGCTCCGCCGGTGACCGGATCTAGCTTCTCCTTCTTCCTCCAAGCTCTCTCCTCTCTCTAACTTTAGAAAGAGAGTCAACCAAGGGAAGTGAGGGATTCTAAACCCTATTCCCGGACTTAAGCCCCTCAGGACCAATCCCAGCCATCAGATCCCAAGACAAGAAAATGGACGACCACGATTAGGCCTAAAATTACAAAATCTAGGCCAAACACGGGTTGCAACACGGCCGTGTGCATGGCCGTGTCACCCATTCGCCATCTCGACCGACTCGATAACAAGCACACGGCCTTAGACACGGCCTCCGACACGCCCGTATCGCATACGACACGGCCGTGTCGCGACCCTTGTCATGCCCCGTGTGCAACGACCACCAATCTTAACCCGAGAAGGACACGGCCTGTGACACGGCACCAGACACGCCCGTGTTGCATGTGACATGCCCGTGTCTGTGCCCGTGTCATGGCCCGTGTGCACCAAACTCGATGAGTGACTGACACGCCCTGGTACACGCCCGTGTCCCAGGCCGTGTTCAGCTTTTCGATGATTGCCGATCGCCAAAACGTCGACCACATGACCCGTGGACGAACACGCCTATGTCACGCCCGTGACACGCCTGTGTCACGCCCGTGTCACGCCCGTGACACCAGCTCCAAAATTCAGACTGGGCTTAAAACGTCACCCGTCCCTCTTTTGAGTTTCGGGGTGTTACAACTCTCTCCCCCTTAAAAGAATTTTGCCCACGAAATTTACTAAGGAAAACAACAGGAACTGAAGGCTTTTAACGGTACCTGAGCGGAATAACTCCGGGTACTCCTCCAACATAGTTTTCTCCCGTTCCCAAGAGAGCTCCTCCCGACCGCAATTATCCCACCGGACCTTAACCATCCAGATGTCCTTGTTACGGAGCCTCTTGACCTCAGAGTCTTCGATACGAACGGGCTTGACCCTAGTCGTCAACCCTTTGTACACCGGTACTTGATCAACTGCGATCACCTGCGAAGGCTCTTGCACCGCCTTCTGCAATACAGAGATGTGAAATACATCGTGTAGCCCACTTAACTCCTCCGATAGCCTCAAACGGTATGCCGCTTCGCCGACTCGCTCCAGAACCTCAAAAGGTCCAAGGTATCTTGGGCTCAGCTTCTTCAAGCATATCACCCGCAAAACCCCCTTGAACGGCTTCACTTTCAAGTATACTCAATCGCCTACCGCGAACTCCATGTTCTGGTGCTTGGCATTGTAATACTTCGCCTGCTTGTCTTGGGCGATCAACAAGCGCTCCCGAATGATCCGCACCAACGATGTAGCACTCTCCACCTCCTGTTTCTTGTACAACCTTGCCTCACCCGTTTCTAACCAAGACAACGACGTGCGACATTTTCTACCATATAGGGCCTCAAAGGGCGCCATTTGGATACTCGCCTGGTAGCTATTGTTGTACGCGAACTCCACCAAATATAGGTGGTCCTCCCAATGTTTATCGAAGTCTAGAACACACATGCGGAGCATGTCCTCCATCGTTCTATTGACTCTCTCGGTCTGCCCATCCGTCTGCGGATGGAAGGTTGTGCTGAACTTCAACTTTGTCCCCAGCATCTGTTGCACCAACCTCCAATCATTGGACGTGAAACGCCCATCGCGATCACTCACAATGCTGTGAGGCACACCATGCAGTCTAACTATATTGTCCACATATAGCTTCGCCAACTTCTCCACCGAGTCGTCCTTCCTATGCGGAATGAAATGCGACACCTTAGTTAGCCGATCTACGATCACCCAGATGGCGTCGTTCCCCTTCTGCGACCTTGGCAACCCATGCACAAAGTCCATAGATATGTCGTCGAACTTCCACTCCGGTATAGGCAAGGACTTCAGAAATCCTCCCGGCTTTTGGCACTCCGCCTTCACCAAGGCGCACGTTTGGCACTTAGCCACAAACAACGCTACGTCTTTCTTAAGCCCCGACCACCAAAATAGCTTCTTGAGGTCGCGGTACATCTTTGTGCTCCCTGGGTGGATCGAGTACTTGGTATGATGAGCCTCGTACATCAACTCCGCCCGTAGGTTACTCCCGCTTGGGACGCACAACCGATGATCCTTCCTTAACAACCCATCTTCCACTGAAAATTGGGAATTTGACCCATCAAACGCTGCCTCCATAAGCTCCTTCATGGATTCATCTAACTCCAATGCCTGCCCAACCCGGTCAGCCAGGTAATACTGGACCTCTGTCCAGTTCAACATTGCTTTGGCGCTCGCCTGCTTGTCAACGCAATAGATCTCAAGCTCCTCCAACTTTCGTATCAGCCGCTCATCATGCACCGACAACCAGTTGGCTTGGGTGGGAGCCCTGCGACTCAACGCATCAGCCACCGCATTGCCCTTCCCGGGTACATAATGAATCTTGAAGGTGTAGTCCCCCAGGAACTCCATCCACCTCCTCTGCCTCATGTTAAGATTCTTCTGATCCAACAGGTACTTCAGGCTCTTGTGATCGGTGTAAATATCGACCCTTACGCCGTATAGGTAGTGCCTCCACAGCTTAAGTGCAAATATCACGGCCGCCAACTCCAAGTCGTGGACCGGATAGTTCCTTTCATGCACTTTTAGCTGACACGATCCATAAGCTATCACGATCCCATACTGCAACAGCACACAACCCAAACCACTACCCGAGGCGTCACTATACACCTCGAAGCCCTCGGTCCCACTCGGCGAACTAAGCACTGGCGCCATGGTCAACCATCTCTTCAGCTCCTCAAAAGCTTGCACGCACTCCTGCGTCCACAAGAATCTCTGATCTTTCCTTGTCAACTTCGTGAGAGGTAGCGCTATCCGCGAGAAGTTCTCTACGAAGCGCCTGTAATATCCGGTAAGCCCGAGAAAACTACGTACTTCCGCGACAGAAGACAACGCATGCCACTCCCGTATCACAACGATCTTCGCCGGATCCACCGCTATACCTTCCCCACCAACAATGTGACCAAGGAACGCTACTGAGGGTAGCCAGAACTCACACTTGGAGAATTTCGCATATAGCTCATTCCTCCTCAAAGTCTCCAACACCAGATGCAAGTGCTTGAAGTGATCTTCTTCGCACTGCGAGTACACCAATATATCATCAATAAAGACGATCACAAAGCGGTCCAGGAAATCTCGGAACATCCTGTTCATCAAGTCCATAAACACTGAAGGCGCATTCGTCAGTCCAAACAGCATGACCGTGAACTCGAAATGGCCATACCTTGTGCTGAATGCCGTCTTCGGGATATCACACTCCCTGATCCTCAACTGATAGTACCCCGACTTCAAGTCCAACTTAGAATATACCGACGATCCGACTAACTGATCGAACAGATCATCAATCCTCGGGATTGGGTACTTATTCTTTTCCGCCAGTTTGTTCAACTCTCTGTAGTCGATACACAGCCGCATACTCCCGTCCGTATTCTTAACGAAGAGGACCGGTGCGCTCCAAGGCGACGAGCTTGGACGCACATAACCTTGCTCCATCAGCTCCTCTAACTGAACTTTCAACTCTGCCATCTCCTTAGGCGCCAACCTATACGGAGCACGTGACACGGGTTTGGCACCCGACACGAGCTCGATGGTGAAATCAATCTCTCGCTGTGGTGGGGCCCCGGGAAGATTATCCGGAAACACATCGGGGTATTCACAAACCACGGGGATGCTATCCAACGTGGACTTTGGCTCCACAGCCCCCACTATTGCGAAGAACAGCTCTACACCAGCACGAACTGCCTTTACCACATGAAGAGCAGACATCAGCGTCTTGCTCGACCCCTTGAGTCCCTCGAATGTTATCCCCCGCCCAACACCCAGCTTTACCTCCTTCCGGTCGCAATCAATCCAAGCCTTCTGCTCCGAAAGCCAATCCATCCCAAAGATAACGTCGAACTCTACTAGCGGCAACAATGACGCTAGCAAGTCGAACTCTTGGCTCCCTATGTGAACCCTCACGGCGCACACTCTGTCCGCACGCATCGAGCACCCATTCGGTAGCAGCACATCCAACTTGTTCTTCGCCATCGAAGAAGGGACTCTGATACGCGATATAAAATTTTCGGATAAGGAGTGTGAAGCTCCCGTATCGAACAGTGCCCGTGCCGGACTATCACTAATCAAAACAAAGCCTACGCAAACAATATTAGGCTAACAAGCAATAAACAACAGTATATAAAGTTTACTTGCTGTAAATTAACTCCTACCTGTCACCACGTCAGCTTGTTTAATGGCCTTCTGCTGGACCAAGTTGTACACTCTAGGTTGAGTCGGAGCATAATGGGACGCGGTTGACTCCACCGCCTTGCCCTTCTCTTCGTAAGTAGCTCCTTGTTTTCTCTCGGACTTTGGGCGTCCGCTCCAGCAATCGCGGGCAAAGTGCCCCGTCTTTCCACACGTGAAACAAGCGCCCGAGGTTCAGTTTGTAGTTGCCCCCGAGGCACCTGTAGAAGAAGCTGGACCTGACGTCCTAGCCTTCTTGTTCCATCTTCGAAAGCCAGACTTTGAAGTCGGCACTTTAAACTCCGGTTTCTTCCCACCGGATTCCTTCTTAGCTTGTACATTTCTCATGTCCTTCTCCAAGGACCGGGCCGAGTTGACCAGGGTCATGAAACCCTGTGCCATGGGCCCCGACAGTAGCAATCTCAGCTCATCTCTTAACCCTTCAAAGAAGCGATTAGTCTTTCGCTCCTCATCGGCAAAGGTAGTGCTAGCATATCTCCCCAATCGAGTAAACTCGTGGAGGTACTCGTCCACAGTGCTATCTCCTTGCACCAACTTTTGGAACTCGTTCTCTAGTGCGATCCTCTACGCTGAGGGGAGGTATCGAGCCATGAACAGTCTCGAAAATTCCTCCATAGATACTTCGGCCAACGGCCTTCCCCTCAACTAGTGTAGCTCTAGACCTTCCCACCATAACCTTGCGTCCCCATCCAATAGGAACGTCGCTATTGTGGTCTTCTGCCACTCTTCTGTTTTAGTTGCTGTCATCACCCTATTGACTCTTGAGAGCCAATCTTCAGCCTGGGTCGGGGTTCCCGTTCCCGAGAACACCGGTGGGTGGAAGCCCATCACATGCTTAATCTGTCTCTCAGTTGCTCTCCGAGGCAACTCTGGCTCCACCGCCACCTGCTCAACCCTTCTAGGCTCCGCCGCTTGGAGCGGCACTTGCTCCTCCACAGGAACAGGCTGCTGCCCCTGTCTTGCAGGTTACGCATTAATCATTGCCATGACAGCTTCTGCCACCAACCTAATGGTCTCGGCAGACGGAGGTGTTGCAGGCGCTTCACTTGGCGCACTGCTTGCCTCAGAACCTGGCCGTTCTGACGGACCAACACCACTTCTGGTCATCTATAATCGTGCAAAACACCGATAAGCGACCAAATACTATTGCAAACAACAATTATAGGAACACGCAGGTTCTTCAAACATGTGTATTTTCATTCCTAAGTGGACATTCATGGGTTCTTTTCATGTTATAACGATGACGCACACACATGTGCTCACCACCCCTTAAAGTGAATTTGACCACGAATTCATTTAAGTTTGACCGAAACCGGTAGTCTGATACCAATTTGTAACACCCCTATCCGTCACATAGTATATAACAGTAGGTCCGGCCAGGGCCCGATGCCATATACTATGGACAGACCGGTTGGTTACGCGTTGAAACCATTCAACCAATTGCACGTCCTACACAACACTTAGCGGAAGCATTAAAATTAAGTTGCAAGAGGAAAGAACCTAGCCAAAAGCATGAATGTCCACTACAATAACACCCGCAGGAATGTTTCAATACATAGAAATAGAAATGGCCTTAAGGCCTTACACAGTTTGCTTGACATAAAAGTGTTTTCATACTTCGGTCCGCAGGCCGGCCATACATGATTACAATGAAACACTCAAAATTAGGCCTTCGAGGGCCGGCTCAGCAACTTGGGCTTTAGCCCGCTATTTCCCGCTCGGCTCCGCAGCACCTGCAAGCAACAATCCACCGCACGGTGACAAACAAAAGCAACGGTCAGCTATGCTTACCAAATTATAACGACCCCGCCCCCAGAATTGAGGCGACGATGCTCTTTCCCTGCACTTTATTAGTATAAGCAACAGTTAATAGTGTAATCACACTACATCACAGGCGTAGGCTCGCACGGCCACACGCCCCGTGCACTCAGGGCACATACTCGGTGAATCCGGTCAAATCCGTGGCTTCACCATCACCCCTTGGATGGCAAAACTCGTGAGCAATCTAGTCTTTCTGGTCCATGCCTAAGACTCGCACAACCATGCCAATGGCCAGTCTCTTTTTCAGATGTCTGTCACCAAACCGCATAGCCTCGGGTCCACGTCCACTTGCCCGTTGCTCACACCGCATAGTCACATTAAGACGTACGCGCGGGCCAAGCTTCTCCCGGATCCCAAAATTCGATCACACAAGCACATAACCCAGTTATGTTCAAGTTGGCTCCCCAGCCACCATGTTGGCAAAACCCGCTTTTGCCCAATTTTCCGGGTGCACCTTGGAGTTAGTCTCCAAGGCTCCCTGTTGCAATCTACCACGTAGAAAACCCGAAAAACGCCCAAACACCCGGAGTCTTCCCCGGTTCATATGCAATGCAACATCACCGATCCGGCTCTACTTGTCCGGATAGGCTTCACACACAATGCCTATGCCCGTTTTCGCATACGGACTCTATACAAGGGCGACTTCACATATCTACCCCAAGGAACGCTCCAACTCTTCGCTCACTCGCGAGAGCGGGCTTCCTATGCAAAGGAAAAGAGGGCTTCACATGCCCTAGGATGAGAAATCGTTACCCTTGCGTTCTTCCGCGGCGCCATGAAAATCTACGCAGATGAAAAGCACCGCAATCTCCTTTCCTCCGCGAATCCGAAGACGACTCGCGATTTGGAGCTCCGAAGCTCCGCCGGTGACCGGATCTAGCTTCTCCTTCTTCCTCCAAGCTCTCTCCTCTCTCTAACTTTAGAAAGAGAGTCAACCAAGGGAAGTGAGGGATTCTAAACCCTATTCCCGGACTTAAGCCCCTCAGGACCAATCCCAGCCATCAGATCCCAAGATAAGAAAACAGACGGCCACGATTAGGCCTAAAATTACAAAATCTGGGCCAAACACGGGTTGCAACACGGCCGTGTCACCCATTCGCCGTCTAGAATGACTCGATAACCAACACACGGCCTTAGACACGGCCTCCGACACGCCCGTGTCGCATGCGACACGGCCGTGTCGCGACCCGTGTCACGCCCAGTGTGCAACGACCACCAATCTTAACCCGAGAAGGACACGGCCTGTGACACGGCACCAGACACGCCCGTGTCGCATGTGACACGCCCGTGTTTGTGCCCGTATCATGGCCCGTGTGCACCAAACTCGACGAGTGACTGACACGCCATGGGACACGCCCGTGTCCCAGGCCGTGTTCAGCTTCTCGACGATCGCCGATCGCCAAAATGTCGACCACATGACCCGTGGCCGAACACACCTGTGTCATGCCCATGACACGCCCGTGTCACGCCCGTGACACTCCAGTGTCATGCCCGTGACACCTGCTCCAAAATTCACATTGGGATTAAAACGTCACCCGTCCCTCTTTTGAGTTTCGGGGTGTAACATCACCCCTAGGCATTGGCTGTCTTCTACCCCTTCTTCAGACCTGACAACATCATCAGTTTCTCCAATAATAGCTGCCAGCATCTCTAAGAAGTCTGCCTCTACGGATTCTTCTTCAGCAGAAAATAGCCCAATGTAGGCTTCAGCTTCATCTTCTTTTTCTGACTCTGAAGATGAGGAGTTAGTCCAGCTCTTTTGCTTCTTAGAAATAAAAGATTTCTCCTTCTTGCCCTTCTGCTGATGATCCTTCTTTTCTCCAGCACCTTTTCTTTTGATAGGGCAGTCAGCTATGACTTGCCCTGGCTTGCTGCAACAATAACATACCACTTTAGAAGAAGTATGTTTACTTGGTTTAGAGCCATACTTGTCCTCTTTAGTGGATTTCTACTTGCTCTTGTAGTAATATTCCTTGGGATAAGAAGAAGAGGATGGCCTGCTTCTCCAGTGCTTCTTCTTCATAAACTTATGAAATTGCCTAGAGAAGACAACAAAGTCTTCATCAGAAATGTGGCAGTCTGATGTGCTGGTTTTTGAGCTTTCTGTGTCAGATTCAGCATCTCTCCTTGGTGGAGAAGGAGTCTTTCTCCTGCTCTTCCTTATGGCTTCAGCTTTGAAGGCCACTGACTTGTCTTTGACTATAGACTTACTGATTTTCTCCTCCTCCTTTCTGGCAATCAGTTGCATTTCATAAGACAATAACTTTCTAAACAGGGTTGGTGGTGGAGTGTCTGCAAGTCTGGCCACTTCTCTGATGGAATAGATTTTTGTGTCCCAGTCTTTAGTTAAAGACATGAGGAACTTGTCATTCAATTCATAAGTGCTGAAGACTCTGTCACATGCCATCAGCTTATTAATAATTCTGAAAAACTTCTCATATCACTCAACTATGCCATCTGACTTATTCTACCTGAAGCTTTCATACTTCTAATTGAGCATGGACTTCCTGTCCTCCCTCACTTCTTTAGTCCCCTCCATGTAGACAACTAGTGTGTCCTAAATCTCCTTAGATGTCTTGCAGTGGACTAGGTTTTGGAAGGTTGAATCATCTATGACACTCACAATAATATTTTGTGCCCTCTTATCCAATGTAGCTAAGATGATTTCATCTTTATTCATCTCAGAATACTTCTTTGGAGTCTGCAGATTTGCATCAAGGACTGATGTCTTCATTGGGATGAAGGGTCCTTCTTGTACTGTGATGTATATCCTAGGATCAGATGCTTCCATGAAAAGTTTGACCCTTTCTTTCCAGATGCCAAAATTCTCCTTCCTGTAGAGAGGAAGTTTAATGGATTCAAGTTCTTTGTGATTTTCACCTGAACCCATTTTGGCCTTCTGATAGTTGCCCTGGAGATCAACTCAGACTGTTAAGTATATTCTTGAGAAACCACCCTATGATACCACTTGAATGTCTTGATTTTAAGAACAACTAAACACCTAAAGGGTGGGGGGGGGGGTGAATAGGTTCAATTAAAAGAACTTTGGCAGCTAAAATATTATTTTAGAACAGCTATATTAAAATCAGCAATCACAGCACACACAACAATCACAGCACACACAACACAGTACACAGTGATTTATAGTAGTTCCCCAATTAATGGGTACATTCACTTCCCCCTTTGCCTATCCAGCAATAAGCGAGATTCAGCCAAACTTCCTTCCACTTTCTCAAATCCTAAGATCTTATAGCTTAGAGCCAAACTAGCTCCTACAACTTAGGCGCAATCCCTACCACTCAGATCTCCAAGATCCTACAGCTCAAGTTCTTTCCAAGAACTCTACCTCAGAGTGAATCCACACTCCTACAACTCAGGTAATCATGCCCTACCTCAGCCTTTATAACCAAGCTTACAACTCAGGCAATCCCTGTCCTACCTCAGCCTTTATAACATCAGGCTTACACCTCAGGCCTTAGCCTTACCACTCAGATTCAAAATGAATCTTGCACAGAATTAATCAATAATATTGAATTACAGACAATAGAGGTAAGTCTCTGTGTCTGTTTACCTGGACTGAGCAGATTTCAGTCCTAACTTTGTCATCCCTGCAACAAGATGATACATCGATCTTGAATTTATAGCCCGTCTTGTTCTGGAATCGACTAGCAGATCAATCTGCTTCTCCTTCAGGAATGTCTCCCGATCTAGGTTGTGCAGTTATCAACCCTTCCTTCTTCTTCTTTGATCCAGTGAATTGATCTTCAGATTCTGGCTCGGCTTGGATCAAAAAGATAACTTCAGCTAGGGCACGCCTAGGCTGATTCGTCTTTCTCAGAGAATTACTCTGAACTTGCTGTAGCAGATGATGATCGCAACAGCTTACTCAAAAGCCCTTCTGATTTGAACTTGAATTTCTTGGCTTCTGCAATAATGCCGGATGAAGACGACGAACTCCGCTTCTCGTTTTCTCAGAAAATTAATCCGAAAATCTTAAAAACTTAATCAGATCTCGATCACTTCTCCTATTTATAATCCCGTCAAATTTGGCAAGATGATCGACACGTGTCTCAGTTTTAACGGTTGTTAAACCCTCAGCTTTATTAACTTGAGGTCCACTGTAGACTGACGACGACGTTGATGTCGATTTGCATCGAATCTGAACTTTGTTGACTTTGCTAAGTCAGCATCCTTCTGGACTTAGCCAAAATCAACTATCATTTCTTAAATTTTGCGTTCGACAGAATCAAAGCTCAGCTCGACGAAATCTGAGCTTAGCTTGACGAAACAGTGAAGCTGAGATCGACGAATTCTCTCAGTTGAGTTCTTCCTTCAAATGTAAGCTGAGTTCGATGAAATCTGAACTCCGCTCGACGAAATTCGGATAACTGATTTCTTCTTACAGGAGAAAGTTGTGTTCGACGAAATTTGAAAGCTGAGTTCGATGAAATCTTCTCCTTACAGCTAAAAATTTGTGTTTGACGAAATCTAAACTCCGGTTGACGATTCTAATAGTCGAGTCTTTCTTATAGGTAAAAGCTGAGATCGACGAATGGTAGACTCAGCGATTCTGGACTTAGAATTATTTTTGCTCTGCTAGGTATTGAGAGCGTTTAGTGTATATCCCTCACTCAATGCTTTTTCCCACAGACTATATTCTTCATCTTTCTACCTGATGGCGTTGAGAGCGTTGAGTGAGCTTGCCTTACTCAATGATTCTGGACTTAGCCGAATTTCTGGATTCTTCATAGTAAGGCTAGACTTAGAGCTATTTCACTTGGCATTGAGTGAGTGAGCTTCACTCAATGCTACTTCACTTAGTTGAACTTTCTAATGCTTTGGCGTTAACAAGCTTATCATGGCGTTGAGTGATGAAGCTTCACTCGACGCTTTTGGACTTAGTCAAAATTATGACTTCCACTGCTTATGCTTTGACAGGATAACCTTGTCTCAACGGTTCTGGCCATATGGCATTGAATGAGTTTAGCTCACTCAATGCTTTTGGACTTAGCCAGATTTCTGCCTTTGTAATTCTGTCAGCTTTGACTGCCTGCCTTCTCTTAGCGCTGTTAGATGAATGACGTTGAGTGAGCTTGATTCACTCAACGCTTTTGGACTTAGGCATTTTTCTGACTTTCCAGCCTATCACTTTGAGTCCACCTATCATTCTCTCTTGAACAAGCTGTCCAATCATTATAACAAAGACTAACCTGTATGCATGAACTTAAACATACATCAAATACAACTGTCTATCTCATTGACATGTTTGACATCATTAAATCAGGGCCATTGGGATCAATTGACCTAACAATATATATTTGTTATATATATATATATAACGATTCGACCTCGGTTTAACCGGTCAAACTGGTTCAACCTTGAATCTTTCGCTTCACTAGTTTGATGACCGGTCCGGTTTTTAAAATATTGTAAAAAACAGAAAAACAAATATGAGATAAGCATATATATAAAAATCTAACTTACCGCCAGCGCTAATGATACCACGCTGCGGTAATATACGGAGATGCAAGTTCATGAAAAATTACCCATATTTCGATAGTTTTTGCTTATAATCACGATTTTATATGAATGTGCAGTGTACTATCAATTTATTACAACAAAAAACTAGAAAAAAATCACTCATTAGTTGTCCAGTTAAGATATTAGGAGATAAGATCCAAAACACCCAATTCTAATCGAAGCAGAGAAAAATGAGCGTCATGGAGGGGTTTTGTAAAGATATCCATAAGCTGATCATCAATCCCAATGAAGCTCACTCTCACATTATCCATCTTAATGTGATCATAAATAAAGTGATGACGAACGTCTATGTGTTTAGACGGAGAGTGGTAACTAGATTATTCATTAAGTCTATGACACTCTTGTTGTCGCACCTAAGTTCAACGTTCTCAAAGGAGAGATCGAAGTCCTCTAACATTTGTGATATCCAAAGTGGTTTTGCACAAAAGCTTCCTAGGGCAATATATTCGAACTCGGCCGTGGAGAGGGCAACAAAATTCTGTTTTCTACTCGACCATGAGGTAGTGCATGCCCTAAGAATTGACACGTGCTACTTGTACTTTTGTTAACAAGTGAACATCCGACATAATCTGAATCGGAACATCCATGAAGCGTGAAGTTGGTGGTGTGTGGATACAAAAGACCAAGATTCTGAGACCCTATGAGGCACCTAAAGATTTGTTTTACGGCTTTAAGATGAGATTTTTTAGGATTGACTTGATATCTATCACAAAGGTACACTACAAACATGATGTCGGGTCTGGAGGCACTTATATGTAATAAAGATCTGATCATGCCTCTAAATAATGTTTAGTCCACCGAAATGCCGCTTTCATTCTCCCCTAATTTTAGTGATGCACTCGTAGGAGTTTTTGCTTATTTCAAATTCTCAAAACCGAATTTCTTAATCATATCCTTTATGTATTTTGATTGACAACTAAAAATACCATCGTTTCGTCGAGAAATTTTAAAACCTAAGAAATTTGTAAATTCTCCTACTAAACTCATTTCAATTCACTTTTATCACATTTATGGTTTCTTCACAAAATTTCTCATTAGTGGCCCCAAAGATTATATCATCGAGACATATTTGCATGATCATTAAATTTTAATCACTATGTTTTACAAATAATATAGTGTCCGCACCTCCCATCCTAAAATCATGCTTGACAAGAAAAATCGTTAACCTATCATACCAGGCACGAGGTGCTTTCTTTAATTCGTACAAGGATTTTATGAGTTTATAAACCGTATTTGGATGATTACTATTTTAAAACCGCGTGGTTGCTCTACATACACTTCTTCTTTAATATAACCATTTAAAAACACACTCTTGACGTCAATTTAATACAATTTTATTTTTTTAAAACTAGCAACTGCTAAGAACATTCTAATGGACTCAAGATGAGCTACATGTGCAAAAGACTCCTCAAAATCCACCCATTTGATCTGAGAGTATACCTAGCAACCAACCTAGCTTTATTTCTCATTATCCTAGACTCACTATCAAGTTTATTTTTGAAGATCCACTTAACACCTATAATTGGATGATTACTAGGGCGCTCCACTAATGTCCATACTCTATTTCTTTCAAATTGATTAATTTCCTCGTTTATGGCCAAAAACCAAGACTCATCATTTATTGCTTCAAAAATGTTCTTAGTGTTGAAACCGAAAACTCGGTCTCTGTGGATTTCACCCTTGGGGAAGTGGTGATCGCACACTTCTCTCTCACGGGCCAACAACTAAGGGAAAACAACATGGAACAGACCCAAGGGCTCGGCGTGGAGGATCCACCACACACCCAGAAGATCATAGAGCACTTCCCCTCCCTAGCCAAATGCTGAGCTAAGGATACCTCAGAAAGTGCAAGAAGACCAGGGCACAAGTAAGCATGCTCTCTATGGTACCCCCTTTGGTCTATTTATAGTTTCTAAAAATGGTCTGCCAACAGCTAACCTCCGATGTTCTAAACGGCTATACATAGTTCAAATTAGCCTGCCAATAGCGTAACTTCGCTGTTCTGAAAGGGTAAATACAGAACTCTGAGGGTATCCAGGTAATTTTGCCTCTAGACCCTGTTGGGAGAATGATTTGTGAGAGCTCCACTCGGCTGAAGGGGCAAATGTCGGGAGCACAACGCATTCGCCGCTTGAAGATCTTTGAAGGGCGAGTTCCTGGCTGGGCGGCCACTTGCCTAGCTTGGCGAGAACTGGCCTCGCATGCTCGCTAAGGCGCGAGATCTTAGGTGAGTGTTGGACGAAGATTGTATTCGTCGAAGGGCTAAACCATTCCTACTTAGGTCGCACGAAAGCACCTCTTTAGAACCTGGGTAGGTGGAGTACAAACGGCCTCACTCGCATATCTAATGGGGTCCACTCATCGAATACGGGGTTGTACACAGAAAACTCGGTCTCCGTGGAGTTCACCCTTGGGGAAGGGCGATCGCACACTTACTTCTCTCTTACGGGCCAACAATTAAGGGAAAAGAACAGGGAACAGACCCAAGGGCTCAGCGTGGAGGACCCACCACACACCCGAAAGATCTTAGAGCGCTTCCACTTCCTAGCCAAATGCCGAGCTAAGGATACCTCAGAAAGCACAAGAAGACTAGGGCACAAGTAAGCATGCCCTCTGAGGTACCCCCTTGGGTCTATTTGTAGTTTTCTGAAAATGGCCTGCCAGCAAGCAACCTCCGCTATTCTAATCGGCTATACGTAGCCCAAATTGGCCTACCAATAGCGTGACTCCGCTGTTTTGAGGGGCTAAATGCAGACTGAAAGTGAAGGGATAGATACTACTCTAGAGGGGGGTGAATAGAGTTATCAAATTTTGCACTAGGCAAAACTTAATCGTCTACCCAACTCCCTTGGAGTGAAATGCGGAATGAAAAGATTATAGATAAGGAGATAACCCTAAAGCCTAACACAAGTGTTGTGCACAAACTCAAGCTAACTGTAATTACAGTTAAGGCTTGGAAATCCTAATCAGCAACTAGCAAACCTAGTTATATCTAATCACAGCCACAAAACAAGTAATTAAATTAAGCAAGCCAGACGACACAAGGAATTTATAGTGGTTCCCCAAACAACTTGGGTACGTCCACTCTTCTACCAACAAGGTAGGAATCCACTACAGGTTTTTTGATCAGGTGCCCTGCCACCACAAGATCTGCTTCAGGTAGATCTAGAAACCCTTTAGACTTTTGATCAGGTGTCTAAAAACCAAACACAGGTTTTTGATCAGGTGCCCTGCCACCAAGGGATACTTTTGAAGGGAGTAATAACCCTGTACAGGAGGGGGAAAGAAGGTTAAAGAGTCTTCTCTATTTTACAATAGATTAGAGAAGCACAAAGACTTGCACTGAGCTAGAAGGCTCAAAAGAATCAAGGCTCCCCCTGGCTCAAAGAATGTCCAGGTGAAGTCTTGCTTCAGTGCAGAAAACACTTCAGAAAGATCTGAAGGGAAAAACTACAAGAAGATATAAAATATATAAAATAGAAATCTTCTAGCAGCTATCTTCTTCTTCTTCTTCTTCAAAAGAACTCTGAGTTTGAACTTTCTGGAAGCAGGAGAACTCAGGTTGAAGAAGAGCAAAAGAGCTTAACACTTCTCAGTTGAATGAAGATTGCTGAGAGCAGTGAACTTGGTCTTGATGAAAGCTTGAATGCTAATTGAATAACTCTTAGAATAACTGGTTAGCTAGCTGAAATCCTTCTCCAAAGGATTCCTTTTATAGCAGCAACAAGCAACGGCTCTTTTCAATTTGAACTGTTTGTCTTCTTCTGAAACTTGAAACCTGGGCTGCAAATATCACAAACACAAACAAACTCTGCAGCAAAATATTCTATAAAAGGGATAAACCTTTTTCAAGGAAGCTGCAGGAAGCAATCTGATAATAAAGTTACTAAATAAAATCACATCAGAGACAAACTCTTTATAGCAAAAAGAAGACTTTTCAGTCTAACGGCTATAAAAGACTGACAGCAAATAAAGTAAAATACAATGACAACTAATAAGACAAACAACTTTATCTGAAAAGATTTGACTCAGGCAAAAGGGATGGAGCAGATATTGCCTGGAAATATTATCATAAAACAACTGAAATAAAATGCCAGATAATGTATTAATTAATTAAATAGAATAAATAAATACAAAATAAAAAGGCAAACAGAAAACGTCGAACGACCCTCGGAGATCGTCGACCGAAGAACGAAGATCGTCGAACTATCGGACAGATAGTCGAACGATCCAAGTAGTCGAACTATCAAAGGAGATAGTCGAACTATCACAACAGATAGTTGAACTATCAGAAGATAGTTGAGCTATCAGATAGTCGACCTATCAACAGATAGTCGAACTATCAAAGCAAAACCGATAGTCGACCTATCAACAGATAGTCGAACTATCACAACAGATAGTCGAACTATCAGAAGATAGTCGAGCTATCAGATAGTCGACCTATCAACAGATAGTCGAACTATCAAAGCAAAACCGATAGTCGACCTATCAACAGATAGTCGAACTATCAGAAGGGAAACAGATATTCGATCTATCAACAGATAGTCGAACTATCAAAGAACGACAGATAGTCGAACTATCAACAGATAGTCGAGCTATCAGATAGTTGAACTATCAAAACAGATAGTCGAACTACCAAGGGAAAACAGATAGTCGACCTATCAACAGATAGTCGAACTATTAGAAGGAAGCAGATAGTCGACTTATCAACAGATAGTCGAGCTATCAAACAACGCAGATAGTCGACCTATCAAACAGATAGTCGAGCTATCAGATAGTTGAACTATCCAAGCAGATAGTCGAACTATCAAACAAACAGATAGTCGAACTATCAACAGATAGTCGAACTATCACAGCACACAGATAGTCGAACTATCAACAGATAGTCGAACTATCCACGCAGACAGAACGTCGAGCAACTGATAGACGATCGTCGAACAGTTAGTCGACGATAGTCGAGCGGCGTTCGACCATAGTCGAACGAACAAACTACTTAGCCAAATTCTTATCTGGATAAGCTGGGAACTCTACAGCTAGACAACTAACCTTGACCATAGATAGTTCATGGGTCAAGAGACTAAGAAGACAAGACTAAACTCAAATCAAACTAAAGTACCAATAATCTTCCCCTATTTGAGTTAAGTCTCTCAAAAACTAAAACACAGAGCTAGCTATAGAACAATAAAATCAATACAGGAAATATTTAAACAACTAACTAGCAATCAACAATCAGTCAGATATATAACAGTCAATCAAAATTAAGGATCTACAGAATCAGGTTTGGGATTAGAAGAGCTAGGAACAAAAGATACTTTCCTCAAGGGATCTATGGCTTCTTTCTTTGACATCTTCAGATCTTGTACACCAATAATCTTTAGTTCTGATTCCCTTGGGATGACTGCTTCTGGATGCTTTTCCATGTATTTAGAAGGGTCAAAAACTTCAGGGCTAACCTGGATTTTATCAAGTTCCTTCATTCTGAATTTTGACATTGTAGTAAATCCTGCAGAATCTTTTCCTTCAGCCTTAGCTTTCTTTATCTGGGCTGAGCCAACAAGCTCTAGAAAACGAGCCATCCTGAAATCAGGATCTAACTCTTGACTTTCATACTTATTTTCAGATGAAGTATCTATTGGCTTCACAGCTTTAAACTTGGTAGACAGATCTAATAGATTTTCAGCTGGATTTTTAACTTCTTGAATAACAAGAGATGAAGGAGGAGCAAATTCAGCAAACTTCTTACAGGACTTTTCTGAGAAAACAGTTCTTTTACTCTTTGAAGCATCTTTAGCAGCAGGTGAATCTTTTCTCTTGGGAGAGGGAGGAGGTGAAAATGTTGGCTTTTGATATACCACCTTCTTTACTTGCTCTTTTGCCTCAGCATCATGTCTTTGATATCCAGAATATGATCTGCCTTGATGGCTTTGAGAACTTCTCCTTGAAGGAGGCTGAGAAGGTGCAGATTTGTCAGAAGGGGCAGATGGATTTGCTGAAATGTTGCTAGAGGCTCCTGCACCGGGAGGTGGAGGAGGAGGACCTCGGGGAGTCCATCTGGGAGCAGGACTATCATACCTCTTTGATTTCTTCCTCTCCTTTTGCTGGTTCTTAGAGAACCACATCCAGTGCTGGAACTCTTTGGATTTAGGATCAATCCCTTTCAGAATGTAGTAAGGAGTGTCATGATCGGGATTGGGAGGAGGAGGAGCTACAGATTTTCTTTTCCTCTTTGCAGCTTTCTTTTTCTTAGAATTCTCAGACAGATCTGAATCATCTTCATCCTCAGAATGAGATAAGGGAGGATGATCATATGGATCATAGGCTTCTGATACAGCCTTTTCCTTTTCTTTCAGAGCAGCTTTCTCTTTCTCTTCTTCCAAGGCATCCTGTGCCAGAAGGGTATCTAAATCCAACCCTGGAGAATCATCCCATAAGGTAGACTTTTCAGTTTCAGTTTCAGGATCCTTTTGTTGAAACTCAGGAACTGTCGAGGGGACCAGTTCAGATAGCACTACTTGCTGAGCAGGTTCAGCAGCCTCAAAAACTAGAACAGGCTCTACAGCCTCAGATAGCACTGCTTGCTCTACAGCCACTTGGATATCAGGAGCTGATACAGATTCAGGCTCTTTAACAACATCTACTTCTTCCATTAAATCTGTAGGATTAGGAGTAAAATCTTGCTAAGTGACATCTAGTCATCCCTTCCAGATATTCCCATACTAACTTATCAATTAAGTAATCTACAAATTGGGAAAGAGACATACCTTCAGTATTTTCTTCAGGGTGACCTAACTCCCATAAATCATCTATAAAGGATGTGATTATTCCTTCTAGGTATAGGGCAACCAGGGGAGTTGAGGATTCTTCTAGATAAACTTTTACAACAAATTCAGTCATCATTATTGCATCAAATATTTCTTTTTCTTTTTAAGATGGAGGAGGAGCTGAAACTTCTGCTGCTTTTTCTGATACTGTAAGTTGAACTGCTGGAGGGGAGGCCAATGGCTGCTCAGAGACATCTTCATTGAACATCTCCCCCTGCCTGATTTCAGTGGGAACTGAAACCAGGCCCCTGGATGAAGAGGGCTCAGCAGAGTTAGAAAGAATTTTGATGGCATCAGACAAAGAAACAAAGGAGGAAGCAAGTGGAGCAATTGCCTCTTCAATCATGATTTTGATTGAAGGGGTAATTAACTCCACAATGCTGGAAATGAATTCTGGAGTTATCTCAAAAGATGGTGGAACTGCAGTGAATGGAGGAGCAGCAGAAATGGTTGATGTGGCAGGATGAATTGTGGTGAGGACTGGAGATCGAACTGGAGAGTTAACTGGAGAGTTAACTGGAGAATGATGTGGAGAAGGTGAGTGAGGAGGAGTTGGAATGGGAGAATGAACTGGAGAAGAGATATCAGACGCCAACAGATCAAAGCTGGGTTGAGAAGTCCCAGCAAGATCAGTTGGGAAAGAAGATGCAGGAGGAGAGGCAGAATGTCGTACTACAGTTGAAGTTGAAGGAACTTCAACTGCAGTAGACGACAAAGCAGAAGAAGATGAAGGAATAGATGAAGGAGCTGAGCCAACTTCTTGAGGGTGGGGAGCGACAGAGTCAGTCCTTGTGCTCTCAGATGCAGCTGGAGCAGCCCCTGCAGGAGCGGGCTTCAGGAATGTCCTCTTCCACTTTGAGAACAAGTTGGGATCCATCTTCTTGCTGGCATTAATGGTGGTAGCAGCTGAAACTAGCAGATGAGAATACTTCTCTTTCAGAAAAATCCCAATAACCCTACCTAGGGTAACCTCTTTCTTGCTATTCTTCTTCCTTATCAAGTCAAACAGAACACCTGCCCAATTGATCCTTTTCTTGTTGACAATTGCACACATTAGTGCGAATTGTTGTCTTGTGATGTTATCGTGGGCAGAGTGTTTGCCTAGCAGCACTTTTCCGACAATCTCAGCAAGAAATTTAATTTTAAAAGGAAAATTTATCTTGAGCAGCTTCGAGGGAATGCCTTCTGCATGTCCCAGCTCAATCAACATTCTTCCAAATTCTGGAGCATCTTGCTCATAATCTTCTTCGCCATTAGTCAATCCAAATAAATCAGTCAAGACAGCGGGAGTCAAAATTACCTCTACTCCGCCAATAGATCCTGTCATTGAATCTTCAGTAGAAGATGAAGTAAATGCCCATTCCTTTATCTCTGGGATATTTAACTTGATCCTTGTAGACATTAACCTTTCCAATCCTTGATCTTTGCATAGCTGGAGAATTTCCATGATATCTGGATCACAGCAGCTGAAAGCATCAAAATCCACGCTGAAACCTGCGTCAAACTTGACTACTGCGAGGAGCGCAGGAGAAATCGCCATTGATTTGCTGGAGAAGGCGCGAGAGGAATGGAGAAGACGAATCGGCAG
This sequence comes from Platanthera zijinensis, assembly GCA_039513925.1. Taxonomy (NCBI): domain Eukaryota; kingdom Viridiplantae; phylum Streptophyta; class Magnoliopsida; order Asparagales; family Orchidaceae; genus Platanthera; species Platanthera zijinensis. Next base: position 232,115,261 of record CM077079.1, read on the forward strand.
AGAAAAGAGACAGAGCAAGCACGACGACGGAATACGAAAAGACGCTTTCCGTTGACGATAAAAGCAAAGATCTTTTAACCTAGGTCGACTATCGGCTTTATATTAGACCGGAGATAGTCGATCTATTCAAAAGATATTGGAGACGATGGTCGAACGGTCGTTCGACGATCGGTCCAGAAGCAGAGTAGTCGAGCAATCGTTCGACTATTTCTGGCTTCTCAAACAACAAGCTGTCGTCATCCAGAGATCGACGATGAGCTCGACTTGTTCGACGATGGTCGAACGCCGGTCGACGATCTTCAAACAGACAAGCTTTCATCAACCATAGGTCGACGATGGGCTAGATCCGTTCGACGATCTTCGATCATCGTTCGATGACCTTCAAACAAGTTTCAACATGGCAGAAGTCACACTTAGTCTCTTCCATTGATCATGCCTAGTTGAACCAAAAAGAACAGATGCTTCTGTTCATCTAAGGGCTTGGTGAATATATCACCTCTCTGAAACTCAGTGGATATGAACTCAAGACAAATCTTGTTCTTTTCCACACAATCTCTCAGGAAATGGTGCCGAATCTCAATGTGCTTCGTTCTAGAGTGGTGCACTGGATTTTGTGCAATTGAGATAGCACTGGTACTATCACACATGATTTTGGTGTTCTTGTGTGAGTAACCATAATCCACAAGCTGGTTTTGAATCCACAGGATCTGTGAACAACAACTGGCAGCTGCTATATATTCAGCCTCTGCAGTTGAAGTTGAGACAGAAGCCTGCTTCTTACAGAACCAAGAGACCAATCTCTCTCCCAGGAACTGATAAGTTCCTGAGGTGCTCTTCCCTGTCAACTCTGCAACCAGCATAGTCAGAGTCAGAGTATCCAATTAACTCAAATTCTGATTCTGCTGGGTACCAAAGTCCTAGATTTGGACATCCCTTCAGGTATCTCAGGATTCTCTTGAGAAGAATCAGATGAGATTCCTTGGGGTTGACCTGGAATCTAGCACAAAGGCATGTAGCAAACATTATATCAGGCCTACTTGCAGTTAAATATAATAGGGAACCAACAATGGCCCTATAATTCTTTTGATCAACTGGCTTGCCGTGATCATCAGAATCAATAACTACATTAGTAGCCATAGGTGTAGGCATTGCTGAAGCATCAGCCATCCCAAATTTCTTTACCAATTCCTTGGCATATTTGGATTGGGAGATGAAGATACCATCAGCATCTTGCTTAACTTGGAGACTAAGGAAGTAAGACAGCACACCCATACTACTCATCTCAAACTTAGAGTGCATCAGGTCAGAAAACCTTTTGCAAAGTTTGGGATCAGTGGAACCAAATATAATATCATCCACATACACTTGAACTAACAGGATTGGGTCCTTGTGGTGCTTGACGAAAAGGGTTCTATCTACTACTCCCCTAATAAAGTTGTGCTCTAACAGGAAACTAGCTAGAGTCTCATACCAGGCTCTTGGTGCTTGCTTTAGTCCATAAAGAGCTTTCTGCAACTTGAACACATGTGAGGGCTGAGTTGAAGAAACAAACCCTGGTGGTTGTTCAACAAACACCTCTTCCTTAAGCTCACCGTTCAGGAATGCACTTTTGACATCCATCTGAAAGACCTTAAACTTCATGTAGGCTGCATAGGACAAGAAGATCCTTATTACTTCTAGCCTTGCAACAGGAGCAAAGGTTTGGTCATAATCTATACCTTCCTCCTGTCTGTAGCCCTGAGCTACAAGCCTAGCTTTATTCCTTACAATAATTCCATTTGCATCCAACTTATTTCTATACACCCACTTGGTGCCTATGATCAGTTGGCCTTTAGGTCTCGGAACCAAAGTCCAAACTTTACATCTCTCAAACTGATTGAGTTCCTCTTGCATAGCAATGATCCAGTGGGGATCTAGCTCAGCATCTTTAAAGGTGAGGGGCTCAACCTGTGAGAGGAAACAAGCGTGCATCACATCCTGTCTTAACTGATGTCTTGTTTGAACACCAGCTGATATGTCTCCTATCACTTGAGATGTGGGGTGATCTCTAAGTGTGACAATATCAGCAGGTGGGATGTGATCTTCAGCAATAGTTGGGATTAATTCCTCAGGAGGAATTTGATCTACTGTTGGTGGAACAACAACAGCTTCTGCAATGTCTTCATCACTGTCTGATTCAGTGATCTGAAGAGTTGATAGTTGGAGAATCTCTTGAATAGCATCATGTACCTGCAATGAACTGGAGGAAGGAGAATTTTCCTTCTCCTTGTAAAACATCTGAGACTCATCAAAAGATACATGCACAGATTCTTCAATTTTACAGGTTGATTTGTTATAAACCCTATAAGCTTTGCTTACTTGGGAATATCCAAGCATAAATCCCATTGAAGCTTTTGCTTCAAACTTTCTAAGGTATTCTTTATTGTTATTATGAATGTACACTACACAACCAAATATTCTAAAATAATTAATTTTAGGTTTCTTTCCTTTAAGCAACTCATAAGGAGTTTTACACTTAAGTTTGTGTATCAGACTTCTATTCAAGACATAATTGGCTGTACTAACAGCTTCTGCCCAATAGGAAAGAGGCATATTAGCATCTGCCAACAATGTGCTAGCAGCTTCAATGAGTGTTCGATTTTTCCTTTCAACTACCTCATTTTGTTGGGGAGTTCTAGGAGCTGAGAAGCTATGTTTGATACCTTCTCTCTCACAGAATTCTTGCATGAGAAGAGAGTCAAACTCAGTACCATGATCACTTCTGATCAAGGCCACATGAGTAGAGTACTCAGTCTGCACACATAATAGAAAGTCTGTAAGGGCTTTGAAGTTATCAGCCTTAGTTCTCAAAAAGAAAACCCAACTGAACCTAGAGAAGTCATCTACAATGACTAAGGTATAATACTTCCCTCCTAAACTCTGTACATTTATTGGGCCAAAAAGGTCCAGATGTAATAAATACAGGATTCTAGGAGAATCACTTTTATTTACAGATTTAAAAGAGTTTTTGGTTTGCTTGCATAGCTGACAAGCCTTGCATAAGCTCTCCTTCTTGTAGGGGCAAGAAGGTAAACCTCTAACAAGGTTGTGTTTAGATAACCTAGATATATTTTTAAGGTTAACATGACTAAGCCTCTTATGCCACAAAGAATTATTATTAATTGTTACTTCATTAAATAAACAGATTTCAGAATGAGTTGAATTGAAATCTACTAAATAAATATTACCTAATCTAATGCATACTAAAACAACATTATTATTTAAAGTAATATTACAAGAAAAGTTAGAAAATGAAACCTGGTAGACAGCATCACATAGCTGGCTGACTGAGATCAAATTGTGCTTCAGTCCAGTCACATATGCAACTCTCTTGAAAGTAACATCTCCAATTGTGATCCTGCCATAGCCTTCTGTCTGACCACAGCTTGAATCTCCAAAGATAACCTTTGGGCCGAGCTTAGCTTTGAACTTTGACAGATGATTTTTATTTCCTATCATATGCTTGGAGCATCCACTATCCAAATACCACTTATTTTGAGTGATAGGATAAGCCTTCTCCTGCAAGAAATTCATTTAGACATTGTGGACCCAGGTAACCTTGGGTCCCTTGTTTTTCACATAAGAAAAGCTAGAAATAAATGAAAATGCAGGCTGAGGGTGATAACCTAATGGGTGAGATCTCCTAGGTGGGATTCTCCATGCAGATGATGGGTCAACAAACCTAGGGTTTCTATTTTCATTTAGATTTCTACGGGTTTGATGATGATTTTGAAAATCATTTTGAAAACGTCGATCGACGTTCGACGATGGGCGCTCAGATCGTCGAGCTTCGTTCGACCATTGTGCTTCCGATCGTCGAGCAGCGTTCGACGCTCTTTGTATTTCCTTAAAAAATTGTTTTCTTTTCTCTCTCTTAGCTTTATTTAAAGTTTTATTAACTTGGTTTACTTGCTCAGTGTTCTTTATCCCATTAGCTGAGATAAAGTTTACTGGAGTTGAAAGATTATTTTTAAGAATAACTGGGGGTTCACTGGGAGAAGCTCCTAAGCCTAGTTTGTTATTGCCTGACCTAGTGTTAGTCATGCTGGTTATTTCTAATAGCTTAAGGCTTCTACCATCTAGAGATTCTTCTAACCTCTTAGATTTAGCTAACTCAATTTTAAGAAACTTAATTTCTTCACTATACTTAGTGAGATCTTCCTTTAACTTAATATTTTCAATAGATATGATTTCTGATTCAGCTAGCCTATGTCTAAGATCTTTAATCTCTTTTTCAGAACTAATTAAATCTAAGCATAAAGATTTAAAATCTAATTTGAATTCTGCAGAAGTGAAGTCATAAGAAGATAGTACCTCATCTTCTGTTGGCATTTCTTCCTCTGAATCTGAACTCTCTGCAGCTGAATGATTGCTGCAGGCATCTATTGCCATCAGGCAAACTTCCTTTGCCTTCTTCTCTTCCTCATCCTCACTGGAGCTTGAGGAGGAAGATTCCTCATCTGTATCACTCCAGGTTTCAGCAATGAAACCTCTCTCCTTCTTCTTGTTCTTGTAGGAGGATGGCTTGGAGTGCTTCCTGTGCTGTTCCTTTTCTTTCCTCTTATCTTTGTTCTTCTCCTCTGGACAATCTGGTAAGATATGTCCAGGTTTCCTGCAACCATAATAGATAATTTCTTTAGCAGGTGAACGGTCATACCTTGGTTTGTCTTCATAGCGTGAAGACTTCTTTCTGAATTCCTTTCTCCCCATCTTGAGAAACCTCTTGGCAAATAATGCCATTAGTTCCTCATTTGATTGGCTGCCTTCAGAAACATCAGCAGCCTTAAGAGCTAGAGATTGCTCTTTTCTTGTTGGAGTAGGGGTCTTTGCTTCAGCTTCTGCTTCCCTTGTCTTCAGCACTTGCTCAAAGGATTTGAGCTTGCCGAGAAGAGCTTCTGTTGAGATCTCTGTTGTACTTCTGGCTTCCTTGATGGGCCAGATCCTCAGATCCCATGTGCTAGGGAAGCACATAAGAATCTTATCATTGACCTCTGTCAATGAGATATCCTTGTCAAGGGTCCTCAGCTCATTGATGATTGAGCTGAGCCTTGTATACATGGCTTCAACTGATTCAGCATCAGTTTTCTTGAAGTTCTCATATTGTGAGATAAGGTTGGACCTTCTGTCCTTCCTTTCATCAGCTGAACCAGCTACAATCTGGTTCAGTGTATCCCACATTGCTTTTGCTGAAGAGCAGTCAGCAACCTTCTGGAATACTTCATCAGACATTATCTGAGCCAGTATATTCATTGCCTTGGCATCTGCTATCTTTGCCTTTTTGTACTCATCATTGTAGTCTGGAGGAGGCACTGCACTCATATCAGATGATGAGGCAGAAGCAGCAGCAGGTGATCTTGGGGGTCCTGACAAAATAGAAGCAAAAATACTTTCATCAATAGAATTCATATATAGTTTGATCCTTGCCTTCCAGATGCCAAACTTAGCTAAGTTGCATGCTGGAGGTCTGGTGCTAGAATAATCCTTGGACTGGGCCATGATAGTGACAGTGAATATCTATAAACTTTGGTATCTATCAGGATCTTGTGACTTAGGTGTTAGCCTATTCAGTCAGTCAACCTCCCTCTGATACCAATTGAAAGTGAAGGGATAGATACTACTCTAGAGGGGGGGGGGGGTGAATAAAGTTATCAAATTTTGCACTAGACAAAACTTAATCGTCTACCCAACTCCCTTGGAGTGAAATGCGGAATGAAAAGATTATAGATAAGGAGATAACCCTAAAGCCTAACACAAGTGTTGTGCACAAACTCAAGCTAACTGTAATTACAGTTAAGGTTTGGAAATCCTAATCAGCAACTAGCAAACCTAGTTATATCTAATCACAGCCACAAAGCAAGTAATTAAATTAAGCAAGCCAGACGACACAAGGAATTTATAGTGGTTCCCCAAACAACTTGGGTACGTCCACTCTTCTACCAACAAGGTAGGAATCCACTACAGGTTTTTTGATCAGGTGCCCTGCCACCACAAGATCTGCTTCAGGTAGATCTAGAAACCCTTTATACTTTTGATCAGGTGTCTAAAAACCAAACACAGATTTTTGATCAGGTGCCCTGCCACCAAGGTATACTTTTGAAGGGAGTAATAACCCTGTACAGGAGGGGGAAAGAAGGTTAAAGAGTCTTCTCTATTTTACAATAGATTAGAGAAGCACAAAGACTTGCACTGAGCTAGAAGGCTCAAAAGAATCAAGGCTCCCCCTGGCTCAAAGAATGTCCAGGTGAAGTCTTGCTTCAGTGCAGAAAATACTTCAGAAAGATCTGAAGGGAAAAACTACAAGAAGATATAAAATATATAAAATAGAAATCTTCTAGCAGTTATCTTCTTCTTCTTCTTCTTCAAAAGAACTCTGAGTTTGAACTTCCTGGAAGCAGGAGAACTCAGGTTGAAGAAGAGCAGAAGAGCTTAACACTTCTCAGTTGAATGAAGATTGCTGAGAGCAGTGAACTTGGTCTTGATGAAAGCTTGAATGCTAATTGAATAACTCTTAGAATAACTGGTTAGCTAGCTGAAATCCTTCTCTAAAGGATTCCTTTTATAGCAGCAACAAGCAACGGCTCTTTTCAATTTGACTGTTTGTCTTCTTCTGAAACTTGAAACCTGGGCTGCAAATATCACAAAGACAAACAAACTCTGCAGCAAAATATTCTATAAAAGGGATAAACCTTTTTCAAAGAAGCTGTAGGAAGCAATCTGATAATAAAGTTACTAAATAAAATCACATCAGAGACAAACTCTTTATAGCAAAAAGAAGACTTTTCAGTCTAACGGCTATAAAGGACTGACAGCAGATAAAGTAAAATACAATGACAACTAATAAGACAAACAACTTTATCTGAAAAGATTTGACTCAGGCAAAAGGGATGGAGCAGATATTGTCTGGAAATATTATCATAAAACAACTGAAATAAAATGCCAGATAATGTATTAATTAATTAAATAGAATAAATAAATACAAAATAAAAAGGCAAACAGAAAACGTCGAACGACCCTCGGAGATCGTCGACCGAAGAACGAAGATCGTCGAACTATCGGACAGATAGTCGAACGATCCAGATAGTCGAACTATCAAAGGAGATAGTCGAACTATCACAACAGATAGTCGAACTATCAGAAGATAGTTGAGCTATCAGATAGTCGACCTATCAACAGATAGTCGAACTATCAAAGCAAAACCGATAGTCGACCTATCAACAGATAGTCGAACTATCACAACAGATAGTCGAACTATCAGAAGATAGTCGAGCTATCAGATAGTCGACCTATCAACAGATAGTCGAACTATCAAAGCAAAACCGATAGTCGACCTATCAACAGATAGTCGAACTATCAGAAGGGAAACAGATAGTCGATCTATCAACAGATAGTCGAACTATCAAAGAACGACAGATAGTCGAACTATCAACAGATAGTCGAGCTATCAGATAGTTGAACTATCAAAGCAGATAGTCGAACTACCAAGGGAAAATAGATAGTCGACCTATCAACAGATAGTCGAACTATCAGAAGGAAGCAGATAGTCGACTTATCAACAGATAGTCGAGCTATCAAACAACGCAGATAGTCGACCTATCAAACAGATAGTCGAGCTATCAGATAGTTGAACTATCCAAGCAGATAGTCGAACTATCAAACAAACAGATAGTCAAACTATCAACAGATAGTCGAACTATCAACAGATAGTCGAACTATCACATCACACAGATAGTCGAACTATCAACAGATAGTCGAACTATCCACGCAGACAGAACGTCGAGCAACTGATAGACGATCGTCAAACAGTTAGTCGACGATAGTCGAGCGGCGTTCGACCATAGTCGAACGAACAAACTACTTAGCCAAATTCTTATCTGGATAAGCTGGGAACTCTACAGCTAGACAACTAACCTTGACCATAGATAGTTCATGGGTCAAGAGACTAAGAAGACAAGACTAAACTCAAATCAAACTAGGGTACCAACACAAACCCCTGAGGGCATCCAGGTAATTTTGCCTCTGGACCCTGCTGGGCGAATGATTTGTGAGAGCACCCACTCAGCTGAAGGGGCGAATGCCGGGAGCACAACACATTCGCCGCCTTGAAGATCTCTGAAGGGCGAGTGCCTGGCTGGGCAGCCACTCCCCTAGCTTGGCGAGAACTGGCCTCGCATGTACGCCAAGGCGCGAGATCTTAGGCGAGTGCTGGACGAAGATTGCATTCGTCGAAGGGCCAAACCATTCCTCCTTAGTTCGCGTGAAAGCACCTATTTAGGACTTGGGCAGGTGTAGGTCAAACTGCCTCACTCGCACATCTAATGGGGTCCACTCATCGAATATGGGGTTGTACACAATCCCCGCTCTTTGTGAGCTTTAGCGAAACTCAGAAAGAATCATCCAACCCTACGTATTGCATGAGTGGACGCTGACATGGAGGAGAATCTTTTGTGGGCCCCTCTATGACCATATAAATATCCAGGCAATGACAGATGATTCTTGCCTTAATCCTCTGTTTCCGCTCTCGCCTCTGATCATGATGTTGCTTTCTAAGGAAGCTCTAGACCGCCTCCATGCTATTCAAGACAAGAACAAGACCTTAATGGGCTCACTTGACCCTGGTTTTCTCGAAAAACACTCGGGTCATCCTCGAAGATGAAAAAGCTAAAGTGGTCCGACGCAACCTGACCAAGGATGAGTCGACCTCTCAAAATCCTTCCCCAACCAATACACCCTTGGTATTTGCACTTGCTTAGTACTGCTCATCCCCTTTCATTGCCGAGATAAAATGTTGATTCATTGTATCTATTTACAGATCCTGCTTGTGGGGAAGGAAGTTAAGGAGATGAGTGCTGAACCGGACTCACTGGGGAACAGGTACGACCAGGTGGCCCGCGAGATCACCTCCCCCCTCCGGCTCGACGTTCCTGCGCGGGAGAAATGTAAACCTTCTTCTAACTTTTAGCCTTTCATCCTCTAGCTTACCTATATTTTCTTTGCAGCTCCCGCTTTTGGGACTTCGTGGTTAAGAGTTCCAACGCCGAGATCCTCCGCTCGCAAGACACCTGTAGACCTCGCCTCGACTCTTCCCCTGGCGGATGTCATCCCCAAACTTCCTTCTGAACCAACAATCTCCCCTTGGGCCTGGGGAAGAGAAACATAACCTTCGACACCCCTTTGAGGGGCCGCCCGACACTTCTCGCCATCCTTCTGATAAGGAAGCGGGTACTGGATCAGGTAACGAATTTTACTATCTTTCATAGAAGATGCGAGAATCAAGCGTATGTAACACCATTTAACGCAGTTTTTCGCGAGATCTCCACTGATGTTGATATCGATGTGGAGGTCTCTCCCCTTCCTTCTCCGGATTCAATTGCTGGTTACCTAGGCAATCTAGAGGACGCTACTGGGATGAAGTGGCAGGTGGCCGAGATACTACGGAAGCAATCACTGTTGCTGCGTGGGATCGCAACCCAGGTGCGGGAAAATTAGGAGTCTGTCGAGGAGCGGCTTCTCAGCCTGGAAAACAGCTACACCCAGCTAGTCGCCAATTTGTCGGGAGAGGTCAGTGTCGGGACAGAGTACCATGACCTTCATATTGCGTGGGTCGAAGACCAACTCTATCTTGCGCAGCGAGGACTCCATACCATTCGCTCCATCTACTATGCATGTGCCATGCTGGGAGAGGGAAGGGGAGGTCGGGAACGACGATAATGGCCCCTAGTGGGCCATCCGGCACTCGCCTCCCGCTCAAGCCTTATTTTATAAGCTTTGTAAATAATGACTGTCGGCCTTGATGTCGAATGCTGACAATGTGTGATGGTTGCATATTGTTTGATCTCGCTTTCTTTCCTGTCTTTTATCGTATATATATATTTTTGTTCCTGCGGATGCTTTTACTTATGTCGTTCCCCCTGCTTGGAACCACAGTGCGAGTGAGGCGGTGCGAGATCTCGCTAGGGGCCAAGAGCAGACCTGGGGCGAGATCTAAAAATGTGCTATCTGCACTTCTTTTGTGCCTCGATCATTTCCCGCCCGTAATTTCCTATAAATAGATTGCTTGCCTACCACATTAATCATCGTGTTCAATAGTTTTTTACTTTCCTTGTCATTTTCCCTTCTCTTGCACTCACACCTTTGCTTCTACTTTTTTTTCCAAGCGAGATGTCGGGAGAGGGTGATGGCCGGAACAAGTGCGCGACCGTATTTGCCAACTACCCTTTTATGAGCTGTTAAACGTCAAAGGAAGAATACCATTCGCTCGTGAATCTCTATATCACCCCAGGCTTCAAGGCGCGACATCCATCTGATAATGAAGCGATCAACCACTTCTCGCCTTGCTAACTCGCCATCCTCGCTGAGCACTTCGAATTTGGACTCCGCCTCCCTATATGGCCTGAGGTCCGCCAAGCTCTGCGCTACTTCAGCGTAGTTCCCGCGCAGCTCAACCCAAATTTTTGCGCCAAGAGGGACGTGATCACGTTCTTCTCCGGCAACAACCTTCAGGAGAAAGGTCTCACCAACAAGAACCATAACTGGGTAAAGAAGTTCATCTTTGTTTTCGGTGACTTCAGCAACCTCCCCCTCTTGCCTATCCAGCAAGTGGAGTCTACCTATCGTCCTCCCAGTCTAGGCGGCCATGAGTCCAATCTCCATCAATTCCTCCTTGGGAAGGATTTTGACGTTATCTTTATGAGGAGGAACATCGACACGCTTCTGCCAGTTCTTGCTGGGGAAGGTGAGGAATGCATTCACCATTTCAGGGGTCGTCAGTTTTGCAAAATTTTCTAACTTATAATGTTCACGCAGGGGTGCGAGATCTTCCCCTTAACCCTCCATTCACCCACTGCGTCGTACCCTCGTCTGAGCTAGCGTGTGCTGAGGCTGCCGCAGTGGCATGCAAGATCTCTTCGAAGCCACTGCCAGGATCCGGCAGTAAAAGCCGAAGCCTAACACACCGCCATCCCTTCCCCCTTCCAAGAAGTAATCAACGGCCGAGAAGCCCCTGGCTACCGAGTAGCCAAAAGGTGCCGAGAAGCCCCTAGCTGCTGAGAAATCTCCTGCCGCTGATTTCAGCAAGGGCGAGGAGATTGTCGTGGACTCTCCTGTAAATAAGGCCGATGGTGTAGTGAAGGAGAGGGGGAGGGAGACCGGCAAAACCTCGGCACAGGAGAAGCCGGAAACCAGGGGCCATAAGAACTTAGGCCTGGGTGAGGATGTGCTGAACGATATCGAAGAGCACCTGTTGGTGTGGGATCGAAAGGGCAATATGACCTCCATCTCTACCATACTCCCCTCCTGGAAAGAGGGCGATATGGTCTCAGGTCAGGCCTATGCATTGGCCTTTGACATGTATGGGCGGGATAGCGCCGCCTACTATGACAGGGCGTTAACAAAATCACTCGCCTATGAGAGCTTGCGGGCCCAATTCCATGCCCTCGAGCGCGCACATATGTCAGCGTGCCATAGCATCCGCCTTGCGCAACAACTGGAGGATGTTAGCGCGGCGTGATCCGCTCTCTGCTCGGAGGTGAAAACGCTGAAGGAGGAGCTCGCGGCCTCCAAAAGGGATCTCGCCCTACGGGAAGTTGGAGTGGTAAGTATCTTCTCGCCTGTTGCACACTTAAAGCGCTTTACTCTCGCACTGACCCCTTATTATCTTACAGGATGCCGCAGCTGTCGCCAAGAAGGACGCACGCATCGCCCGCCTTGAGGACGAGATCCGGTGCATAAGGGCTCAGAATCAACAGTAGATAGACTCTCTGGCCCCTCCTCCCTCGGACGAGAAAAAGAAGGCTCTGCTGTATACACAGTACGAGATCGGCCTGATGATGCAGCAGCACGCCATCCTGGGAGCCAGACATGCGCTCCAGATGTAGGAGGTCGGGTTTCTAAATGGCGAGGGCAAGACAGTGTCTGCCGAGATCCTGATGTCAGTGCTCTTCCAGCCCATTCTCGAGCCAGCAAAAAGTTCAAATGAGGGTTCTGGTGAGAGTGAGCACTCGACCTCGTCGCCCTGAGGCTCTCCCCCTTTTTTCTTTCATTTGTACTTTTTTCTTTCGAGCCTTGCCCTCTTTTGTCAATATAATGATTTTGATAAACGGAATACATTGTTATAAAAATCTCATTTCTTCTCTTTATTCTTCCTGATACCTAGTGATGCAGTACTTAGAAATGCATTCGACTCGCGCTTTCGCTTAACCCAGGGCTGGAAAATCTTGCGATACCTTAGGCTGACTTTTCGCTTAGGATTAGACTTCGCGTTGTTCTCGCCCTTTAAGCCCATGCGCGTGCAAGTTCTCGTGCCTGCAAGAGCGATCTCTTGGCATTCACATTGGCTTATCCTATTCAGACTAGCGATATCCCCTTACTTGGCGAGATCTTCCTAAGACCTTATCCTTTCTTTGAAGAAAACCTTAGCCTTCAGATCTGTTTTATTGGTGAGATTAGTTGAGGACTTGTTTTGAAAACTTCGTCGGGTGAGAGCCTGGCGACGGGTGTTGAGCCTTCACCGAACTCAGCCCCAGGGTCATAACGATGTCCAATGGGGATCCCGACCCTACCAACTAGGTGGAAGCCTGACAGCGGGAGAATCCCGGGACCTAACCCTAGAGCGAGAATATATTCCTTTGGCCAACCTCCGAGCTCTACCACTGGCCCAATAAGCTAGGTGAAAGCCTGATGACGGGTGTTGAGCCTCAAACGGACTCAGCCCTAGGGTCATAACGATATCTAACAGGGATATAGGCCTTGCCAGCTAGGTGTAAGCCTGACAACGGGAGCATCCCGGGACCTAACCCCAGAGCGAGAAGATATTCCTTTGGACAACCTCCGGGCACTACCATCGACCCAATCAGCTAGGTGAAAGCCTTAAGGTGGATGTTGAGCATCAACCAGGCTCAGCCCCAGGGTCATAACGACATCCAACGGGGATCCCGGCCCTGCCAGCTAGATGGAAGCCTGACAGTGGGAGCATCCCGGGACCTAACCCCAGAGCAAGAAGATATTCCTTTGGCCAATCTACGGGCATTATACTGGCCAAATCAGCTAGGTGAAGGCCTAACGACGGAGGTTGAGCATCAATCAGGCTCATCCCCAGGGTCATAACGACGTCCAACGAGGATCTCGACCCTGCCAACTAGATGGAAGCCTGACAGTGGGAGCATTCCAGGACCTAACCCCAGAGTGAGAAGATATTCCTTTGGCCAACCTCCGGGCGCTACCACCGACCCAATCAGCTAGGTGAAAGCCTGACAGTGGGTGTTGAGACTCCACCGGACTCAGCCCATAACGTCATCAAATGGGGATCCCGGCACTACCAGCTCAGTGGAAGCCTAAAAACGGGAGCATCCCGGGACCTAACCTCAGAGCGAGAAGATATTCTGTTGGCTAACCTCCGGGCGCTACCACCGGCCCAATCAGCTAGGTGAAAGCCTGACAGCGGGTGTTGAGCCTCCGCTGGACTCAGCCCTAGGGTCACAGCGACTTCCAATGGGGATCCCGGCCCTGCCAGCTAAGTGGAAGACTGACAGCGGGAGCATCCTGGGACCTAACCCCAGAGCGAGAAGATATTCCTTTGGCCAACCTCCAGGCACTACCACCGACTCAATCATCCAGGTGAAAGCCTGATAGTGGGTGTTGAGCCTCCACCGGGCTCAACCCAAGGATCATAACGGCATCCAACGGGGATCCCGACCTTGCCAGTTAGGTGGAAGCCTGACAGTGAGAGCATCCTGGGACCTAAATCCAGAGCGGGAAGATATTCCTTTGACCAACCTTCGGGCGCTACCACCGGCCTAATCAGCTAGGTAAAATCCTAACGGTGGATGTTGAGCATCAACCAGGCTCAGCCCCAGGGTCATAACGACATCCAACGGGGATCCCAACCCTGCCAGCTAGATGGAAGCCTGACAGCAGGAGCATCCCGGGACCTAACCCCAGAGCGAGAAGATATTCCTTTGGCCAACCTCCAGGCGCTACCACTGGACCAATTAGCTAGATGAAAGCCTGATGATGGGTGTTGAGCCTCAATCGGGCTCAGCCCTAGGGTCATAACGACGTCCAACGGGGATCTCGACCCTGCCAGCTAGGTGGAAGCCTGACAGCGGGAGCACCCCGAGACCTAACCCCAGAGCGAGATAACTCGTAATCATTCCCCGGCCAGTTAGGTGGAAGCCTAGCAACGGGAGCATCTCAGGACTTAGCTTTACAAATAGCAAACTTGATCTGCAAAATAGTTGGAGCATCAAAAGGTTTCATATTTATTGAAGAAGTGGACGTACATATTTTCACGAATAGAAACGCTTTAAGTCATCACCACTCCAGACGTGACTTAGGGTCTCGCCCTCCACATTTTGGAGACGGTACCCTCATGACCTTAGAGCTTCCTGGACAATATATGGGCCTTCCTAGTTGGGTTTGAGCTTCCCCACTGCTGCCAACCTCCCTGCTACATCCACCTTCTTCTGGACCAAGTCCCCTCCCGCAAACTTCTTGACCCTAACGTGCTTGTCAAAGTACTTTTCCATCCTTCGCTTTACCTCTTCCTGTCGGATGGCGGAGAGATCACGCAATTCTTCTACCATATTAAGGGAGAGTCGTAGCTCCTCCTCATTTTAGCTCGCCGTTCTTCCCATCCTGCCTCTGCCGCAACCACCCGTGGCGTCCAGACCTCGAACTCTATTGGAAGCATAGTCTCACACCCATGGGAGAGATTAATGGGGGTCTCCCCCGTGGCTGTGTTGGGAGTGTTTCTAAGGGCCCAGAGAACCAAAGGAAGCTGCTCCACCCAGCTACCCTTCAAATTCTCCACCTTCTTCTTGAGGAGGTTGACAATGATTTGGTTCGCTGCCTCCATCTGCCTGTTGCTCCTATGATGGTGGACAGACACAAACTTGAGGTCGATCTAGAGCAGTCCACAAAAATTGTATGATCTCGGTACTGACGAACTGAGGCCCATTGTCCGTGAAAATGGCCTGGGGAAGGCCGTGCCAGCAGATGATATCCCACCAAACGAAATTCCGAATTACCTGGGAGGTCATCTTGGCTAGCGCCTTCACTTCCAACCACTTCAAAAAATAATCTATCATTACCAACAGAGGAACCTCCTCTGCCCGCTGGCCTGGGGGAAAGGCCCTACCAAATCCATTCACCAAATGGCAAAGGGCCAGGGGGCTGTGATACTCCTGAGCCGCTGAGCTGGTTGGAGCTGGAGGGGGCAAACAACTGGCACTTATGACATTTCTTTGTGATTTCTACAGCATCCTTACTTAGGGTCAGCAAGAAGTACCCCTTTCGGACTATCCTCCCTTCAAAGGTTTCTCTCCCCGAATGACTTCCGCACTCTCCCGAATGGACCTCCTCCAAAATCATTTGAACCTCCTCCTTGGCCACACAACGTGCCAACATCCCTGAGAGGGTCTTCCTATATAACTGCCCGTCGCGCATAAGATAATATGCCGACTTGTGTTTGAACTTCTTCCTATCCATCCCTTCCGGGAACTCCCATGTGGACAAGAATGCTGTGAATGGGTCCATCCATGAGGGGTGTTGGTCCACCTCCATCAGTTCCCCCTCTTGGATGGATGGACGGAATAGGTTAGTGATGGTACCCCCACTCGGGTACCATGCTTGGCTAGCTAATCCGCTTGCTAATTCTCCTCGCGGGGCACATGTCGGATGGAGAAGGTCTTGAATGTAACATCCCTTAAAAAACTAGACCCCTAGGAGTGGTTTTGTCATGACTAGGTCATGAAAAAACCATAAGAAGCTCAAAGGACCAAGTGAACGAAAGCCAAGGTGAAGATCACCTTGGTCTGCCTATAGCACAACCTCACCACCAGACCTAAGGTTTGACCTTAGGGCTTCAACTTAACTTCATGACCCCACCACAACACTCCAACCCCTTGGGTGGTCCATAGAGTCACTAGGGACCCATTGGGGGCAATAAAAGTGGTCAAGTTGACCTAAGTCCACCCTAACCCTAAATGGGTCAAACTGGCCTACTAAGGGTCAACTGACCTTCCCTTAGCTAAGTGGACCCCACACATGCCTTCCTAACCCTAAAGTGAGGTCAATGGGTCATCAAGGACCCATTGAGGGTCAACCAAAGAGGCTAAGTTGACCCAAGTCAACCCTAGCCCTAAAGTGATCAAAATGCCCTAAATAAGGGGCAAGTGACCTCCAAGATGCCAATACAACCCTACCCAACTCTACCTAGACCTTAGGGGAGGCCAATGGGTCACCAAGGACCCATTGGTGGCAACCAAAAAGGCTAAATTGACCAAAGTTAACTCTACTCTAGTGTTAGGTCAAATTAGCTCAAATGGGCTAACTCAAGCTCAAGCCCAATCCACTTGGGTTAACTTTATTTTAATTAATATTATGAGCTAATGGGATGACATTAGGCTGGATTAGTCTTTAAATTCTTCCTTGATGATCAGGAGAGAGAAAACTTCAATTTTCCCCTTTAATGGAGGAGAGAGAAATGAGAGAAATGGGGGAATAAAAACCATTCATGGCTTGGAGACCAAGGGCTCCTCTTCCCTTGCTGGATTCATCACCCCTGATGGAAGAGGAGGAGTTTCTAGCCGTTTCCCTGCCTGGTTGAGCCCAGGTTCACCCCCCCAAGCCATGGCTGAAAATAGCCTTTAATGGCCATTAATGGCCATTGCATGCTAGACCCTTCCCCTCCCCCATTTGATGATTTTAAAAGCTTCGTTAGGTCGAAAGAAGTAGTTTACACACGTTACCCGAAGGAGCCAAGGCCTTTGACAGTGCTATTGCAGAACTCCGACGACTCCTCCGCCATAAATGGCAACCCGACGATCGGCCCGACTCCAGGCCACCACTAAGGTCCTCCTCCACTCCTCTCTTCGTGGGTTAGATCCTTGATCATTTAGGAAAGAAATTGGGCTCAATTGAGCCCGATTGGAGAGAATATTTTCAAAAATTTCCATTGTTTTTCAACCTCTCGGGTTCGCCGAAATCCGCCCCTCTGGCGGCCGTGCCATCGCCCGACGATAGCCCCCACCTCAATGAAGGTGGTGGCGGTGGTGGCTGGCCAGGGAGGTGGATGGGTGGCCGGGAAATCAACTTGGAAGAGCTCTAGGTCGGTCTGATTGCAGCCGTTGGCTGGAGGAAGAAGAAACGCAGGAGCCGCCCGATCGGCTTTAAGATCTGTGTTGGATCTGGATTTTATTAATTCCTGTTATTTAAATTTTTGTCCCATTACTAGGCTGTTTTTATATTAAATATTAAAAATATCTAGGTCCCCTAAGAAAAAGGTTGTCAACATGAAATTTGTAGATCTATAAGTCTAGTTTAATTTAAAATTTGTTTGAATCAATTTGGAGTTCTGGTCAGCCCTCAACACTCATTTTGGTGATGTCTAGTCTTAGGGTTCGTCAGAGATTAAAAGGAGTGCCCCCACTTAACCACATGTCCAAATGACCTAAAATTTGGGCAAAGAGTCAATCTTATCTATACCTAGGACATAACCAAAACTAGAGTTTTTGGAGAAAACTTTTTTATATTTTTGGTAGAAATTTAATAATCCTAGTATAGTTTAATTAATGGGTCTAATGACCTCCAAATCCTCCCAAACTTTGGTGGATGGTCTTAGGGGTCATCATGAGTCATTGGTAAAAATCTCAGCCAATATGAGTATGATTTGGTTGGTTTTTGATGTGACTAAGCCTTAATTTGAGCTTTTTAGGGTTTGTGAAGGACTTAGGGTGTTTAGTCCTTGTTTGGACTTGGGGTTTACTCCATGGGATTCTAGGGTGGAGTAATGCCCTAGGGATGTTGTAGGTGGTAGTTGGACACTTGCACCCCACTTAAATAACCTTATGCCTAATTAGACCCTTGCACCTTAAAGAATAATTTAGGGGTCCTATGACCTTGGATTTCCATGGGATGATGGTAGGAGTCATTTTATAGTCATATTAATCTATGGAATATTTTACATGCTGATGGGATAAGTTTACATGTAGGTTCTAACCTTGAATTTGCATGAGATTTAGTCCGTTATGTTTTAAGACCATAACAAAGCTCTAGAAATTTTAGTTTGAAATTTTAGATAAATAATTGGAGTACTTTATTCATAACCCATCAAGTTGCTCTATCTATTTAGGAATTTCTTATGAATTAACCTCTTACTGGAAACTCGTGAAATTTGGCTAGAGAACCTCTTATCATATTGTAAAGCTCTGTAACTTTTTGTGGAATTTTTGGAAGTCTATTTACATGGGTTGTTTCATAAGGTGCTCGTCCCTAAGTAAACTTAATTGATTTTATTTTGGTACCTAATGAGCTTAAAAAATTGTGATCTTTGGTCAGAAATTCTTTCTAGTCACCCTTAAGATTCAGTAATTTTTCAATAATTTTCTAATGATAAATTTTAGTACTTCTTTCTTTACCCTTAATTATTAGATTTATTATGGATTAATTATTTATAGGATAATACATTTATGAAAGTCTATGAAATTTGGTATTCACTGATATCTTGCTATTCTATAGTGCTCATAATTTTTGTATCGTCATAACTTAAGAGAATCTAGTACTTCATGTTCAAATCACCCATGGACTAACATTTTGGAAAATTAAATAAATACCAAATTATTTAGGAAAATTACAAGTCTCTGATTTAGACTAAGTATGTCATTATAGACTCCCATTAATTATCTTAGGGCATTTGGATGAAAATTTGGAGTACTTTCTATCATGTACATCATATAGTTTAGATTGGTCTGCATATAGTAAAACTGCAGAAATCGTGATAGGATGTGAAAAGGACATAAGGAGTTGAGGTTATTAGTTTACTAGTTATGGTGAAGTAGAAATGAGTTCATCATCGGGAGTCATGATGAGGAGTAGTGATGGGTTGATTAGTGTAAGTTGTGTTCGGGATCGACGAAAGATCGTCTTTTCTGTGGAGAGAGAAAGAGTCTAATACACTTAGGAATAGTTCAAGAGTAAATCAGTGAGCTGGGACAAGGGTATTAACCAATAACAATAAATGCCTTGCGAAAGGGAACGATGAGCTTCAACTACCATCATAGTTCCTAGTGCCCTTTGAGAACCCTACACCGGGTATACCGGGGGCAATCCTAGGCTAACCTAAATCGAAAGAAATAATAAATGTTAAAGAGCAATAAGTATAACTAGGGGTTCACCTTCACACACCCGGTTGACTCGGGAGGTTAGTTTGTACGGTTATCCGAGCGGTAGGATTGATGCTAGTTATAACGGTCGGGTTAGTCCGGGGAGTCGATGGCTCGGAAGTTCTTGGATATATGAGCAAAAGGTGGTGGGTCTTTGGTATCGGCAGTCATTCACACCGACGTCGATACGCTGACTCGGCGGGTGTGGTTGACACTTAGCCAAATGAAGTATGGTGGATTTGGCAAGCATTAGTACGTGGTGACTCTGGGTTGTGTCCTTCCAGTGGCGTATGTAAGGGCTAGGCCTGGTAGTGTGGATACCAGCCTAGGAGTGGGGGGCCCGACCCATTGTCTTCGTTTGCTACTACGGAGGTTTCTGGGAGTGAATCTAGCTGCCCAAATGGGTCTGTGCGCATTGAGTCGCGTGTGTGTGTGTTGCACTTGCATGAATCATGGCATAACATAGCATTACACTCATACTTACATATAAACCTGACACCCCATCGTATAAATTGATATGAGACTTTTTATATAATGGGAGCCTTGCAAAAGACCCCTTAACTTATAAGTTGGTATGAGCATTCATATAAGTTAAGGTTTCTTGTTTCTTAGTTTACCGTTCATATACTTACTACTCTGCTATACCTTCTACCATTACAGCTTGTTATCATAGAACTGCTAGTTTGTACTTCTCTTCAATAAAGTTATAACCATTATAAATAACTGCTAGAGTAGCTCCACCGCCACCTTCCTCCTTTATACTCTCTACCTTCATAAATTCCCTTTCCTTCTCCTCGCTCGGTGCTTAGGAGCCATGGGGGAGGGGTGGGGGATGATAGGACTTAGTCTTTTTGACTAATGGTCGATGACCACAACATTTTAGGGACTCCAGATGGGAGACATGGGGCCGCGATAGGGGATATAACACCAGCGGAGTATGGTGCTTATGGAGGTGGGCCAGTCTAGCACAGGAGCACCGATTACTGGTTCCGTGAGTGATTAGTTACTTAGCTTCCACGAGTGTTTGTAGTGAGGATTTGATGTACCGGGCATGAGCCCGTTTATATTTCCTTGTACTGTTCTATTTTAGTACTTGCATTATCTTGTGGGCTTACTGTGATTTCTTATATTTCATATTATATGTGATTGTGGACTTAGTTTTATCTGAACTCTGTACATGCTTCTCTTTCTTTGATGATCGGTAAGGCCGGCAAGATTGGTGTTTTGTAGTGGCGACCTTCCCGAGTGTTGGTGTCCCCGCAAAACGGCGATTCTGGGCATAATACCCAGGTGGTTTATAAAGAAAAAAAATGGGGTCTTACATGGAACATGCCGATGACCACCTTCACCTCCGCCAAGTACAACTAGAGGGTAGGCTCCCTTACCTCGAACTCCCCGTTGATCTGGGAGGCCACCACCATGGAGTCAGTTAGGACCTCCACATCATGCTCCCCTAGCTCCCTGGCCAGTCATAGTCTTGCTATCACGAATTCATACTCGACTTGGTTGTTAGTGATCGAAAAGTGTACTACTACTGTTTGCTCAATCCTTGTTCCCTGGGGGCTCTCCAAGATCACCCCCACCCCCAGGGAATGCCTTCTTGAAGTGCCTTTAACCATCACCTTCCAAGGGATCGGGAGAGTGAGTTCCGCCTCCACCACCTCGACCACATAATCAGCAAGGAAGTCAGCCATCGCTTGGGCCTTGATCGAGAGGCACGAGCAAAATAGAAATCGAACTCACTCAGCTCCACCGACCACTTATCAAACCTGTCTGAATGCTACACCCCCTCAAAGATGTTGTGGAGGGGATGGTCAGTCATCACTCGGATGGAGTGTGCCTGGAAATAGGGTCAGAGCCTCCGAGCCGAAATGTCCAGAGTGAAAGCTAGCTTCTCTAAGATTGGATATCAGAGCTCCGCCTTCCTCAAGACCTTACTCACATAGTAGATAGGCAACTACTTCTTCCCTTCTTCCCAAACTAAGACGGAGCTCAAGGCCTCTGCTTCGACCTGAGATACTAAGATAGATCCTCCCCTTCCTTCGGCCCTTGGAGCAGAGGGGCCTGAGTTAACTGCCTCTTCAGGGCCTGGAATGCCTTCTCGCATTCCTTAGTCCATTCAAACTTCTTGCCTCCCCTTAACGCTTTGAAGAAGGGGAAGCACTTCTCCCCAGCCCGGGAAAGGAACCTGCTTAGCCCTGCCAACTTCCCTGTCAACCACTGCACCTCCTTAGCATTCCGAGGCGACCCCAACTCTATGATCACCTTGACCTTGTCAGGGTTTGGTTCCACCCCTGCGGGGGTGAGAAGATGTCCCAAGAACTTGCCCCTGCTGGCCTCAAAGACGCACTTCAAGGGATTCAGTCTCATCTTATACTTACGCAAGGTGCCAAAAGTTTCTTCTAGATCCCGGAGGTGGGAGTCCACCTCCCAACTCTTGATCATCAGATCATCTACATACACCTCGAGGTTCCTGCCCTTCTGTTTCTGGAAGACCCGATCCATCATCTTTTTATACATTGCCCTTGTATTTTAAGCCCAAAATGCATCATCTTGTAGCAGTAGCACTCATCCCCGGTGATGAAGGGGACATCTTTCACAACGGGGGGTGCATCCTGATCTGATGATAACCTGAAAAAGCATATAAGAAACTCATTATAGGAAAACCGACGGCTGAGTCAACTAGTGCGTCGATTTGAGGCAAGGGTTAACAATCTTTAGAACAAGATCTATTAAGCAAAGAGAAATCAACACACATTCTCCACCGGCCGTATCCTTTTTTTACCATTACTACATTGGAGACCCAGTTGAGGTATTAGATTTAGGATACAAAGCCATCCTTCAGGAGCTTGGCTACCTCTTCCCTGATGGGCTCAGCCAGCTTGTCCGCGATGGAACTTTTATTCTATTAGACGAGGAGAGCATCTGGGTCCAAGTTGAGGCGGTGTCAAGCAACATCCGCATCTATCCCTGACATCTCCGCAGTGCTCCAAGCAAAGATGTCCGCGTTCTTTTGGTTGCATGCCAGCATCCTCTCCTGGTCCACCGGGGTCAAGCCTCCGCTGATGCGCACCTTCTCCACCTTGCCTCCCAGGGTGAGGACTTCCATCTCCACCACCTCTTCTACAGCCTCCAGACAAGACTGCTCTCCCCATTCTCCAACGTCCCCCTCTCCTAGGACAAAGGCCTCCTCCTTAGACTCTTCCACAGCCATTGCCTCGGCCAGCTCCTCCTGGACTCCCTCCATCACCTCCACTTGGGAGCGACTCTAATCCACCTCCATCTCCATCCCACCTACTTCCTGCTTTACCTCCTCCATCCTCCTCTCCATCTCCTCGACCTCCTCCTGCCAAGAGATGGAGTTCATCACTATGATGTAGCACTCCCTCTCCACCTTGGGGTCTCCCCTGACCCGAACTTGTATCCCCTCGGCGTTGAACTTCAAGCACTGATGAAAGGATAAGGGGACGCATCAGAAGGCACTGATGAGGGGGCGCCCGAAGATGGAGTTGTAACTGCTGGGGGCATCCACGATGACGAACCTGTAGTTTTGGGATTGCCCCCCAAAGTGACATGGAGCCCCACTCCTCCTTCAACCTCCTTCCTCTCCCCGGAGAATCCGAACCGGGGCCCATCAGAGGCCATCACCCTCTTGTCCTCCACCTTCATTGCATCAAATGCCTTCTTGATGATGATGTTGACGGAGCTCCCGTTGTCGACGAGGATCCGGGAAACATTGAAATTTTCGACCGCGGTCTGGATGACCAATACGTCGCAGAAAGGATCCTCATAATCCGACATGTCCTTCCTTGAGAATGTGATCTTCTCCTCCGGGGGTGGGGTCTGGGATGTGGATCCAATGCTCTTGCAGTATATGGTGTGGAGGCTTGCCTTCTAGGAAGCCTCGACTCCCACCCCCCTGTGGATAAGTTTGATCCCTCCTCGGGCCCCCACATCGGCCCGGTGTTCACACATGTCCTCCTCTGCCCGAGGAAGGAATTCCTCTATCCGCACCTCCTAGCATTGCTGCTGCTGCTCCCTGTTTCCTCTCACCTTGAGGAACTCTAGGCACGTGGCTGTAGCATGACCCTCTCCTGGTGGAAGTCATAATAGGGTAACTCCACCCTGACTTCCCTCCTCCTCCTCTGCTCACCCCTCCTCCTATGCATGACTATCGTCATAGCCTGATGCTGATTGGGGAGAGGGGGCCTCTGACCCTGCCTCTAGCCCGGATAGTAAAAGTGGCCCTGGCCTCCTAGAAGTTGTCTCCTCCATGGAAACCTCTCCATTGGCCCTGATCCTGCCACTCCGGCTGTCTCCAGCCAAGCTGGTTATTCAGCTCCTAACGCTCCCACCTCGGCTACTGCTACTGCACTTGCTACTACTGTTCCCACTGTCGGGGTTCGGCTCTCCTCTCCTCCTGACCTCAGCCACCTCCTGGCCCCTTCTCCTCCTTTGTGGCCCACCTGGCAAGCTTCTTTGCGAACTCGGGGTTTGGCGCCTCCCCCTCAACTTCCCTTGCTGCCCTCTCCATTAACTCCTCAGAGGAGAGAGGTGGTACCCTCTTCAGCTCCATCCTAAATAACCTTGCTGCAACCCCAATATGAAGGTCATCATCAAGGTGTGCCCTGACATCTCTTGGACCTGGTGACCTCCTCCTAGAACTGGTCCACGTAGCTCCCCAAGGTCTCGTTCACCCCTTGCTTGATGTGGAATAGGGACTCCGACTACTTCTTACTCTTCTTGGAGGTTGTAAACCTCAACATGAACCCCCGGAGCAGGTTATCGAAGCAGTGGATGGAGTTGGCCGGTAGCTGGTGGAACCATTTCCTCACCTTCTCCTTGAGGGTGATGACAAAGAGTCTGCATTTGAAGGCATCAGACATCTGCCTTATCGAAACTACATCCTCGAACTACTGGATGTGTTGGACCAGGTCATCCTTCCCAGTGTAGTTGGACATCTCCGGCTCCCGAAACCCCTCCGGAACTTGGGCAGAAGAAATTAACTTGCTGAAGGGGTTGCCTCCCCCTACTGGGCAAGCCGGAGGGTCTCACACCCCCATCTCGCCAAACTGGCCGCTACTCACCGAACTGGGGAACAACACTCGCCCAGGGATAACTCGCTCCCCTCCTCCGTCTCCACCTCCATCCCGGCTCGCCTGCCGGGTGCGTCCTCGCCCAGGCCCGAGGCGGCAACTATTGGAACTGCTGGCGTCGAGCTCTCGGCACGCGCACCGAGAGAGAACATGACGAGCCAAAGCACCTCTTGCCTGAACTCTTCGAACATCCCCACCCTGGCGAGTAGGGGAGGGGGTGGCGAGTCGGCCCTGTCCGAACCTTGCCCTTCTCCTCTAGTCAACGAGCCTGCTGAAGATTTTCTGTGCTAACCACGCTCCGCGCTCACCGCACGAAAATATTGAAACCGAAAACTCGGTCTCCATGGAGTTCACCCTTGGGGAAGGGGTGATCGCACACTTACTTCTCTCTCATTGTCCAACAACTAAGGGAAAAGAATAGGGAACAGACCCAAGGGCTCGGCGTGGAGGACCCACCACACACCCGAAAGATCTTAAATCTCTTCTCCTCCCTAGCCAAATGCCGAGCTAAGGATACCTTAGAAAGCACAAGAGACCGAGGCACAAGTAAGCATGCCCTCTGAGGTACCCCTTATGTCTATTTATAGTTTTCTGAAAATGGTCTGCCAACAACCAACCTCCGCAGTTCTAAACGACTATACACAATCCAAATTTGCCTGCCAATAACATAAATTCACTATTTTGAGGGGCTAAATGCAGACATCTGAGGGCATCTTTGTAATTTTTCCTCCTGACCCTGCTGGGCGAATGATCTATGAGAGAACCACTCGACTGAAGGGGCGAATGCCGAGAGCACAACGCATTCGCCGCCTTGAAGATCTTTGAAGGGTGATTGCCTGGATGGGCGGCCACTCGCCTAGCATGGCGAGAACTAGCCTCGCATATGCGCTAAGGCGCAAGATCTTAGGTGAGTGCTGAACAAAGATTACATTCGTTGAAGGGCCAAACCATTCCTCCTTAGGTCGCGCGAAAGCACCTCTTTAGGACCTGGGCGGGTGCAGGACAAACTGCCTCACTCACAGATCTAATTGGGTCCACTCATCAAATATGGGGTTGTACATAGAAAACTCGGTCTCCGTGGAGTTCACCCTTTGGGAAGGGGTGATTGCACACTTACTTCTCTCTCATTGGCCAACAACTAAGGGAAAAGAATAGGGAACAGACCCAAGGGCTCTACGTGGACGTCCCACCACACACCTGGAAGATCTTAGAGTGCTTCCCCTCCCTAGCCAAATGCCGAGCTAAGGATACCTCAGAAAGCGCAAGAAGACTAGGGCACAAGTAAGCATGCCCTCTAAGGTACCCACTTGTGTTTATTTATAGTTTTCTGAAAATGGTCTACAACAGCCAACCTCCGTTGTTCTAAACGGCTATATGAAGTCCAAATTGGCCTGCCAACACCGTAACTCCTCTGTTCTGTGGGGCTAAATGCAGACCTCTGAGGGCATCCATGTAATTTTGCCTCTGGATCCTGCTGGGCGAATGATCTGTGAGAGCACCACTCGCCTAAAGGGGCGAATGCCGGGAGCACAACGCATTCGCCGCCTTGAAGAGCTTTGAAGGGTGAGTGCCTGGCTGGGCGGCCCTTGCCTTGCTTGGCGAGAACTAGCCTCGCATGCGCGCTAAGGCGCGAGATCTTAGGCGAGTGCTGGGCGAAGATTGCATTCGTCGAAGGGCCAAACCATTCCTCCTTAGGTCGCACGAAAACACCTTTTTAGACCAGGGCGAGTGCAGGCCAAACTGCCTCACTCGCACATCTAATGGGGTCCACTCATCGAATACGGGTTTGTACACTTAGGTTTAATTTCAGATACAAAAAATAAGTTTTAAAATGATTTGTGCACAAATGAATGAGTTGTAATCCCACGTGAAGGCTCTCAAATTACTAGTTCTCTTGGATGATTTTTTGATAAAATTTAGTTCATTTGGAGGCTTATATCCTTCTGAATCACCCAAGTTGTCACATACTACTACTACATCTCTCTTCACACTATCCTCTTATTGAGATATGACGTCATCATCAACTATATTTAACTTAGGGTCTTCTTTTGACGTAATTTCATCAAAGTGAACATTAATTGATTCTTCTACAGCTAAGGTTCTTTTATTATAGACCCTATAAGCACGACTCGTGGAGTAATATCCTAGAAAGATGCATAGGAAAGATTTTTCATCAAATTTCCTAGATTATCCTTGGTGTTAAGAATGAAACATGGGCATCGAAAGACTCTAAAATAGAATAGAGATGGACTGTAATGCCTTAATTTTTCGATGTTTATTTTAATTCCTTAGTGACGTGTTTTTGACGTCAGGGCATTACGTTGACGCATAGTTGACGGGTACCGTTGCTGGAGTATGGCTTTTGCTCATTGGTATCCGAGGTTTTGACTTAGAATATTAACATGGCTAATTTATAGTGTGTTTTTAAAATTTCCCTTGCTAAGCGGGTTTATTTTGGAACTTGGTGAAGCCTTTTTGGGATATTTGGTGTTTTGATCCAAGTTGCTCCCCCTTGAAATGGTTAGGGTAGGGATGCTTTCTTCTGTTGGTCAGTCTACCAAATTATCGGGGAGTTTTTACCCAAGTTTTATTTGTCGGATTTTGATTTCGACTTAAGCCGTTGGATTCTTAACATCGATATTTAGCTTTAGTGCGAATTTCGTGGAAATCCAAGTTGATTGGATTTTTTCCGGTAGTTTGGACATTTATTATAATAATAACAATAAAATATTATAAGCATAAATACCCTTATGATTTAGACGGAACCCTATTCATCGTCTTCTTCCCTAGCCGTCAGACCGTTTCAGGGAAGAGGGAAAGTGGCGGACTTCACAAGCTTTCGTCCGTCGATTATAGGGGCTCCGGTGTATGAAATCGTCGTCTGATGGTAGATTCAGATAGATCTCGCCGAGATTTACATTCGTACGGTGAGTTTTCCCATTTCTTGAATTTTCGGGCATAGGGAATTCATTTTGACCCTTGATTGCCACTACAAGTTTTAGGAATCGTTGCCTAGGTGTTCTTGAGGCCAGATCTTGGAGGAGGGGCGCTTGCGTGGCCGGATTTTGGGCGATTTGAGGCAAGTGGTGATTTCTTTTCCTTGCTATGTATTCCTTTGTGTATTTCCTGTTGCTTTCCTTCCATCCTTAGCATTTAGGAGTAGTGCAGGGTTCAGACAAGGCCGATCTGCTGCGTAGTGTTGGATTTCCGGTTAAGGGCCATCCACCGATTAGATGGCAGTTAGCCTAAGTAAACCTGTCGATTAGGTAGCAGTTAGCCTAAGTAAAATTCGTCGTATATGACAATTAGCTTAAGTTTAAATTCATCGAATATGGTGGGGTCAGCCAAAGTGAAATTCGTCAAGTATGGGTTTTGGACTAAGTCAAAATCGTCGAATAGTCTAG
Organism: Platanthera zijinensis; assembly: GCA_039513925.1. Lineage (NCBI taxonomy): Eukaryota > Viridiplantae > Streptophyta > Magnoliopsida > Asparagales > Orchidaceae > Platanthera > Platanthera zijinensis. The sequence continues at coordinate 232,142,957 of CM077079.1, forward strand.
GCGTTGAGTAAAGTTTGATTCGTCGAGTATCAGGCTTGTCATTGAGTGGTTTGGTTTTGGCGTCGAGAGCGTCGAGTGGTATGTGAGTCCAAGTAAAATACATCGTGTAATCTCGATGAATTCATCGAGAATTGGCAGTTTGGCATCGAAAGCGTCGCGTGAACCAGACGACGTTGAGTGCTTTGAGTGTTAATGCCTTTGGCGTCGAGTGCGCTGAGTGGAATCAGCTAGGCCTCGAGTGAAGGCATTGAGTGAAGTAAAACCGTGGAGTTAAGTCCAGGCATCAAGTGAGACTACTTTGGTGTCGAGTGCGCTGAGTGAACTTGGCTAGGCATCGAGTATACTCGACAAATTTCCCTTGGACTTGGGTTATTTTCGCCGATTTGTCATGTATCAAGTTAACCAATTTTTTGCTAAGTATAATTCGTTGAGTGTCTTCTGTATTCATAGAGTATACTCGATGAATCAGTGTGGACTTAGAATTTTCTTTCCGAATTGATTCCAATTCATTGGGTTTGGCCTTAGGGTGATTTGTTTTGGAATTTTCTTCCTTTTTGCCATTGGAGTAATCCTGTGTTTTTGGTGGGGTTTTATCGGTGTTTTATGGATGTTTTTTTGGTGTGGCCCATGGTTGGGATTGGATAAAGGACCACCAAACTAAGGACAGCTTATGGATCTTTGCCCTTGCGGGTTTACCCGATGTGGGTTTATGACTGGGTGTGTGGAGGAGGAGACCACCACTACAGGTGCCGGTATTTCCCCGGTTTTTGGTGTGTTAAGAAATATGACCACATTTCCTTGGGCCCTTGTGGAGTTTTTTACTTTTGGTGTGTGGAGGAGGAGACCACCATCGCATGTGCCGGATTTTATCGGTGTTTTTGCTCATTCTAGGATGAGTTTGCAACTCTTATGTATATTTATACACTTACTTAAATAAATGTTTTATAAAGCATAGATATTTATCGCACTTGGTGCAGCTTGGGATTTCTAACCCAGTGAATTCTTTCTTACTTATTACCTTATGGTTGAGTATTGGTATTTTCTGTTCAGCTATTCATGTTTGCTCTGGTAACCCTTGACTCTGATTTCACGTGAAATTGATTTTTATTCGCCACTTGTACATTCTTACTGAAGTGTTATTTTCTTTGGAATGCCTCAGGTTTGGAGCAGTAGCTGGTTGAGCGGCTAGGGTTGGTGGTTGCTGGTGTTCTGCAGCCGTTGCAGTCGTCTTTTCCTCACCATTGTGAGGTAGTGTTGTTGTTTAGTTCAGACATACAATCTATTTGTTGGGTTCGTGTCGGGTTGTTGACGCCCACTGGAGTTTTTATATTGTTAAGTTACTTGCTAGCTGCTTAGTATCTTCTTGATGACTTGTTGGTTTTACTTGCTCTCTGAGAATGTTTTATGCTAGGATTGCATGTTAATTATTTTTAAAAAGTATAAAAGTATCATTTTGACTATCTTATTCATAACATTGTTTTAAACCAAAGTCACTATATTTTAACTAACGTAAAAGTAATTTCTATATTTATATTAAACCTAGAGGTATGCATATCATGAGTTGTCCTATTTAGATGTTTATGCTCATGTAGGATGTTAATCTATATAAACAAAGCATTTTTCACAATGTATATTCATATCTTCACTTGAGGACTAGTTGATCCACTGAGTCAAGGGATACGACCATCAAAACTTAACTTAAATTACATCTTTCTTCATAATAAACTTAAGGATTTCATATAAAGAGTTAGGTTCGAGTTCTTGCCTGAGGGCCTGCAGTTATCCCCTGCACGGCGTGGCATCATGACGCGTATTTTCTCTTACTCTGATATATTGTTTAAATACGGAGAAAATGCGGGTTGTGACACAGCTTTTTATCATAGTATATCTCATTTGGGGTGCACTTTAGAATAGGTCGAAACATGGTCCGATTCATCACATAACATGCAGGGTTGACCACTTCAGCCAAAAATATCGAGGCAAGTCGTACTTGGCCAGCATTGTGCGAGCTAATTCTTGAAGTGTCAGATTCTTCCTCTCTACTACTCCATTTTGCTCCAGAGTGTGCGGGGCTGAAATCTCGTGCCAAATTCCTAAATTGTTATAGAAAGTTGTAAAATTTTCATTCTCAAATTCTCCCCCGTGATCGGACCTTATGCCTTTTATTTTTTGTTCCATTTTATTTTGCAATCTAACACACAAATTAAAGAATTCAAAGAATATGTTAGATTTATTAGCAATAAAAATAGTCCAACAGAAATGTGAGTAATAGTCTATAATCACAAATGTGTATCATTTTCCACCTAGACTATATATGTTAAGAGGACCAAACAGATCCATGTGAATTAATTGCAGTGGTCTAGACATGAAAATATCATTTTTGATTTTAAAGGACGATTTAATGAATTTTACCTTTTGGCAAGGAGCACATAAAGAAGTCAAACTATCGCTTAGTTTTGAAAGTCCACAAATTAGTTTTCTTTCGAGAGTTTGACTATTAGTTTACTCCTGGAATGACCAAGTCTCCCATACCAAAGTTCCAATTCTTTTTTTTAGCAACTGAGCGTTTTAAATTAGATGAAGACATGTACTTAAATCTAATTATATAGTCATTATGATTTTTATGTGCAGTGAGCAACACAGTGTTCGATTTAGCGTATATAATATTGCATGTATTCGTAGAGGTTTCAAATAACACATTCAAGCCCTTATCTCATAGTTGATTAATGGAAATTTAATTGTGCTTTAAGCCTTCTACTAGCAGTACATTTGAAATAGAGAATACTTTATTACCTATGGTGATGATACCAAGAATGAATCCTTTTCTTTTGTCTCCAAAAGTCACCATGCCTCCTTTCTTCTTATCCAGGCTAAGGAACTTGTCTTCATTGCTAGTCATGTGCTTGGAACACCCGGAGCCCAAGTACCATACGTTCTGCCTATCCTTAGCCTACCAACACACCTAAAAAGAGCATGAGTGTGAAGATCTGGTTACCCAAGTTGTTCCACCCATAATATAGGTAGTCGACTTTGGTATCTAGATTAGAGAAATTTTCATTAATCCTTTCTTCAAGCACGAACCAGAAGTATGACCAAACTTATTACATTTGGCACACTTGACATATGCGGTGGATATCACCTTTTGCGCTTTGTTTGGTCTCATGCTGGAAGATGGGCATATGCTTGCAGCTTTACCATGATTCACCTTTTGTTTCCCAAGCTTATTACTCAGATTTACTGGAGAAGAGCTATCACCGATGGTAGTGGTACCACCAGCGGTAGCTTCACATATTTGTATCCCAACCTGAACTTTCCAAATCCCTGACACTGATATCCCAACAACTTATTAAGAGAATTTTGGCCTATTCCAAACTTTTGGATGGCACGGTTCAGGTCATAGATCTTCTTGTTTAATACAATGTTTTCCGTGACAAGAATCACACACCGGTTTGCGAATTGCTTCTTTCCATTATCAATGTAGCTAAGAGATGTTTGTTGCTTCCTTTTCAAGTCCTTCCTCTCTTTGGTAAGAGTTTCATTTTTGGAGGAAGTCATGAAGAGACTCTCTTCCAATTCTCTTATTGTTCTCCAAGAGTGAGAGCAATCTTGGAACTCGACCTTTTTATTTTCACATTTAATCAGTTCATTATTGAGACACTTAACTCCTTTTTCATTTCTTTATTTTCGGATTTTAAAACCTTATTTTTATCACTCATTTCAACTATTTTATCACATAAATTTTCATATAGATTATAAAGTTCTTTATAAGTGGGAGGAGATACCTCAGTGTCGATATGGAAACTGGATTCGCTGTCAGACTCATCTTGGTGTTTTCCTATGAAGCACAGATTTGCCTCTTCATTATTGTTCGAGCTTGACATATCAGACTTGTCTGCTGATGTATCGTCCCACGTTGCAACGCCCTAGATTTCACCAGGTATAGCTCTCTGAGAGCTATCGTCCGGTGGTAGTACTAGCGTCGATGTTAGCATAGCCGATTTATTGGCATGGCTCTATGTGAGATACCACCCGACAGTAGCCATACCGCATGGCGGTAGAGACCTTTCGCCGTAAGAGTTGTAATGACATGACGCATTACCTACCCATCGACGGTAGTGTGGTACTGCGCGACGGTAGCACGACAGTTATGGCGTGGCTATGTGTCAGCGTGTGATTGTAGAATTTAAATGGTGGGCTTGTGAGAGAAGACACCAATTGAAATTACCGCGCGTCGATATCTTGTTACTATGCAGCGGTAGCATTCTATAAATAGAATAGTTTTGAATCACGGCCGTTCGTCAACGATCTGACGGTGGGTTGTGTTTTCTGCTTGTTAAAGTCCGTGGGACGGGAGTTATTTCTCATTCTAAACCTAAACTTTCTATTTCTAAGAGTTAGAGAGAAGGTAGAGCGAGGAAGAGGAAGAAGAAGGAGAATCTTGCCTCTATCGGAGCTTTGGATCCTCAAATCGCGAGCAAAATCCTGATCTACGAAGAGTGGCCTGGTATGGTTCTTTCCATCCATTTGGATTTTGATCTATGGCTTAAAAGAGTACTTCAAGGGTAACGATCTTACTCCTCGGATATATGAAGTCCTCATTTTAGCATGTTGCATGAAATCCCCCACTAATTGGTGGAGAGAAAAGGGATTTTCAACGGGTTGATCAATGGTATCCCCGATGAGATACTTGTATTTAGAATCCGGAATCGGAGTACCGAATAGAAATGCTGTGTGATGCCCATCCAGATAGGTTGGTCTGAATTGGTGATGGTTATTTTGTTGATTTACTTGCTGGAGAAGACTCTGTGGTTAATGTGTAGTTTCAGAGTCATGGGGTTTGCAGTTTGCTATACTGAGAGTACTGAAGTTGTCCTCCAGGAAAATACCCATGTTCTGGGGAAGAGATCGTGTTCTGTCCCCTACCGCTGGCGATAACTCCCAGTGAGTTTTTTGTGAGGCTTGCCTCTTGGAGACTAGGGGACCTGTATGTTGAGCCGCAAGCTTAAATTGCTACGCTATGGTGGTAGTGAGAGACAACCTTAGAACATAACGTGGTTATGTATTGTTGTGACTGGGCAAGGGGAGGTGGACCCGTATAGTGGCCTGCGAGCCTTACGATTTGAGTAATGGACTGTGGCTAACCTGTACCCACCCTATGACATTCGACTTGGAGTGAGTCACTAGATTATATCTAAAGGTAATAGAGCGCCTTTGACTTTGTCCGAGCATAGGAGGAAGAGAGTCTTAGGATGCAGGCCAAAAATAATGGAAATGCTCATATGTATTGTTTGGAGAACAGTGGTGGGGCTTGAATCTCAGCACACCTATAATGTTCCATTAGTGCACGGGGCGTGTGACCAGCCGTGCCAACGTCTATGGTGAATGATGCTTAAATTGCACATTCTGTTGCCATATTATGTACATGATGTTTACTTGTAGGGAAGGAGCACCGCTTCCCTATGTGTGGGGCAATGTCGTTATAATTTGGTCAGCTAATGCTGATCGTTACCTTATTTCCCACATCTTTGTTGATTATCCCTATATAGGTGCTGGGAAGCCAAGCAGAAAGTAGCAGGCTGAAGCCCTTTGTGTTAAGCCAACCCTCGAAGGCCAATCAAAGCTTCTTTACTGCTTTCCCGTGTTGTCGGCCTACATGTAAAACACTTTAATTTATTGGAAACAATTTGTAAGGCCTTAAAGGAAGACTCTTTTATGTATTTTTGTATTCATTCCTACTTTTGCTTAGTGGACATTCCTGTGGTTGGGTTCTTAATACTTTTAATACTTCAGCTAGAATGCACTCTGAGTTTGGATTCACGTTTGGTATGGTTTCAACAGGTAACTCCGTAGACTATTTGTAGAATATGGCGTAGGGCCCTGGTCGGGCCTTCTGTTATATCCTATGTGACGGATGAGGGATGTTACACATGTTGACGCCTTTATTGCTTTTATTGCCAACAAGAGGCCATAAAGCAAAGCGACGTGATGACAGGTACGGTTTAGTATATAGCTTTTATTGCTCGATGTACTTATTACCGTGTGTGTTGTTTGTGTATAACTTGTTTGTATTAGGCTTTGTCCTGATATTGAACTATCTGGCGAGAGCACTGATCGATACATGGGTTTTTCATTCTTTTCTATCTGAGGACTTCGTGTTCCATATTGAAGTGCCTTCTTCTATGATAAAAGATAGATTAGATATATTGCTACCTAACGATTGCACGATGCAAGCAGATAGGTCCTGCTGTGTTCAAGTACGGATAAGAAGTCATGACTTTGGATTGGAAGTATTTATACTGCCGATTTCAGAATTTGATGTAATCATTAACATGGAATGGCTCTTAGAACGGCGTGTCTACATTGATTGCAACTCAAAAGAAGTCACACTGGGACATAATATCGAATGCAAGACTAAATTTTCTGGTATGAAAGGATCGAGCAAGATACTGATGTCTGATCTCCAAGTGGTCAAGACGGTTCAGAAGGGTACAGAGTTATTCTTCATGCTATTGGAGGTTGTAGATCCGAAGTCCAGTTTGAATGACGCCCCTATTATGTCAGAGTTTGGAGATGTTTTTCATAAGGATCTGCCTAAGATTCCACCCCAATGAGAGATAGACTTCACTATTGAGTTGGTGCTAGGTGCCAAAAGAGATTATGGAACTGAAGGTTCAGTTACAGGAGTTGTCGGAGCAAGACTATATACGACCAAGTATGTCATTTTAGAGTGTATTGGTCCTCTTTGTTAAGAAGAATGATGGAAGCTTGCGTCTATGTATTGAATACCGTGAACTGCACAAGTTGATGGAGAATCACAAGTATCATATTCTGAGAATCGATGATCTATTTGATCGGCTAACTGGATCAACGGTCTATTCGAAGCTGGATTTGAAGTACGGCTATTATCAGTTAAGGATAAAGAAAGTGATATTCCTAAGATAGCGTTTGACACATGCTATGGGCATTATGAATTTACTGTGATGACTTTTGGGCTCACTAATGGGCCATCGGTATTTATGCACTTGATGCACATGATCTTTAGAGAGTATTTGGATCTGTTGGTGATCATCTTTATTGGTGACATATTGGTATACTATCATTCAGAAGAGGATCATGCGAATCATTTAAGATTGGTTCTACATATCCTGATAAGGAATCAACTATATGCTAAGTTCTCTAAGTGTGAGTATTGGCTATCTTCAGTGGCGTTCCTTGGTCATGTCTTGAGTGGAGAGGGTATTGTTGTGGATCCGACAAAGATAGTTGCGATACGAGAGTGGCCTGTACTTACTTTTATAGCGGAAGTCGGGAGTTACTTTGGACTTCCTGACTATTATAGCCGCTTTGTAGAAAACTTTTCGAGGATTGCTTTACCTCTCACTATGTTGACAAGAAAGAATGAGAAGTTTGTTTGGACACTAGAGTGCGCGCGAGCTTTTAAGGATTTGAAGAGTCATCTGACCAGGACGCCTATGTTGTGCTCGCCATGTGGAACAGAAGGTTTTGAAATCTATAGTGATGCCTCAGGGAGAGGCTTAGGCTACATTCTTCAGCAGTTTGGAAAGGTTATTGCTTATGACTCTCACCAACTGAAAGTGCATGAGAGGAATTATCTGATCCATGACTTGGAATTAATGGCTGTGATATTCACTCTTAAGTTATGGCGACACTACTTATATTGCATGAAGATTGATATCTTTACGAACCACAAGAATCTAAAGTATCTGATAGATCAAAAGGACTTAAACATACGATAACAGAGCTAGATGGAGTTCCTCGGGGACTACACGATCAAGATTCATTAAATTCCTTGTAAGGGAAATGTGGTCGCAGATATGCTGAGTCACAAGGCTCCGACACGAGCAAATTGGTTACGAATGCATGATGAGCATCTGATTTATGAGTTGGAGGCTTTGGAAATCTCTTGTGTCGATAAGAATGCAATGCCGAATGCATGCTTAAATTGGATGAAGGTGCAGTGTGACCTTGCAGATAGGATTCGACAAGCGTTTGAGCTTGATGAAAGCATGAAGTGCTGTATAGCGGAGACCGTGGTTGGGTATAATGCTAAGTTTTCTTTTGAAGATGGTCTTTTGCAGAAAGATGGCTGCTTGTGCGTCCCGAAGTTTGGTACCTTACGGGAGGAGTTGATGTACGAGGCTCATTTTACCAAGTACTCAATCCACCCGGGGAGCACAAATATATATAAAGACATGAAAAAGTTGTTCTAGTTACCAGGGTTGGAGGACATAGTACTCTATATGGCGAAGTACTAAACTTGCGCCCTAGTGATGGCAAAATGTCAAAAACCTGGTGGTTTCTTGAAGTCGTTACCAATACCTAAATGGAAGTTTGATGATATATTTATGGATTTCGTGCATGGGTTGTCGAAATAACAACGCAGTAACGATTTCATTTGGGTGATCATGGACCGATTGACTAAAGTAGCACACTTTACTCCAAATCAAAGGGACGATTCAATGGAAAAATTAGCCAAACTTTATGTTGGTCAGATCGTACAATTTCATGGTGTGTCCTGTAGTATCGTAAGTGATCGAGACGGGCATTTTACATCGAATAATTGAAAGCTTATTCATCAACTGTTGGGTACCAAGCTGAAGTTCAACACAACGTTCCATCCTCAGATGGATGGTCATACCAAGAGGGTAAATAGAACGATGGAAGATATGCTTCGCATATGCCCCTTGGATTTCGGGAAGAGGTGGGAGGATCATCTTTTTATGATCAAATTCTCCTACAACAACGACAACCAAACAAGTATTCAAATGACACCTTTTGAGGCCTTATACAGTAGAAAGTGTCGTACTCCGTTGGCTTGGGTAGAAACAGGTGAATCGAAGCTTTATTAATGTAAATACGTCAAAGATGCGACTTTGACGATATGTTTGATTTAAGAACGATTGCTGATTTCTCAAGATAGGTAGGTAACGTACTACAATGCCATACACCGAAATGTCAAGTTCGCCGTGGGTGACTGGATTTATCTAAAGATCAAACTGTTAAAGGTCGAGAATTCGACGCTTGAAAAAGCTGAGTTCGAGGTACCTTGGGCAATTTGAGATCTTGGAGCATATTGGTGAAGCTTCCTATCGGCTCGCTCTTTTGACAGAGTTGAGTGACTTGCACGATGCATTCCACATATCAGTGTTGAGGAGGTCATTGAAAGAGCCTGCTCAAGTGGTTTTCGTTGATCAAGTGCCGATTGATAGTGGGTTGAAGATAAAGGTCAAGCCAATTCAAATCAAAGACACGGAGGTCAAGCAATTACGAAACAAGGTGATCAGGATAGTCAAAGTCTAGTGAAACAACTGTGGTCATGAGGAGCTAACATGGGAGTGCGAGTAAACCATGCTTGAGGAGTTCCCTGAGCTGTTTTGTTGATGTAAAACTTTTATGTGTTTTGTACTTCTTTGTTTTTGCATGTAAGATTAAATTTTGGGTCCAAATTTCTTTAAGGGGGAGAGAATTGTAACACCCCAGATTTCACCAAGTATAGCTCTCTGAGAGCTACCACCTGACGATAGTACTAGCGTCAACAATAGCATAGTCCATTTTATTGGCATGGCTATCTGTGAGCTACCGCCCATTGGTAGCCATACTATGTGGCGTTAGAGACCTTTTGTCATAAGAGTCGTAATGACATGACGCTTCACCCATCGCTTAGCAATAGTGTGGTACCGCACGACGGTATCGCGACAGTTATGGCACGACCACGTGTCGGCATGTGATTGGAGAATTTGAACGTGGGCTTACGGGAGAAGCCATAGATTGGGGTTACCATACGCCAGTATCTTGTTACTGCATGGCAGTAGCATTCTATAATAAGAACTATTTTGAATCACGGGAGTTCATTACGATCCGACAGTGGGCTGTTGTTTCTGCTGGTTTAAGTACGTAGGATGGGAATTATTTCTCATTCTAAACCTCGACTTTCTCTTTCTAATAGTTAGAGAAGGGAGAGCAAGGAAGAGGAGGAAGAAGGAGAATATTGCCTCTATCAGAGCTTTGGATCCCAAAATTGCGAGCTGAGTCCATATCTACGAAGAGCGGTTTGGTACGGTTCTTTCCATCTATTTGGATTTTGATCTATGGATCCAAAGAGGACTTCAAGGCAAACGATTTTTCTCTTTGGACATGTGGAGTTCTCATTTTGGCATGTTGCATGAAATCCCCCACCATTTTGTGGAGAGCGAAGGGATTTCCAATGGGTTGATCTATGGTATACCCAGTGAGATACTTGCATTTAGAATCTGGAATTGAAGTACAGAATATGCATGCTGTGTGAAGCCCATCCAGACAGGTTTGTCTAGATTGGTGATGGTTATTTTGTTGATTTGTGTGCTGAATAAGACTCCGTGGTTAAATGTGTAGTTTCAGAGTCGTGGGGTATGCAGTTTGCTGCACTAAGAGTACTAGATTTGACCTCCTGGAAAATACCCAGGTTTTAGGGAAGAGATCTTGTTCTATCCCTTACGACATGGCAGAAACTCCCAATGAGTTTTTTGTGAGGCCTGTCTCTTGGAGACCAGGGGGACCTATATGTTGAGCTGTGAGCTTAAATTTCTCCGCTATGGTGTCGTGAGACCAGCCTTGGAACATAACGTGGTTATGTATTGTTGTGAATGGGCAAGGGGAGGCTGACCCGCATTGTGGCCTGCAAACCCGATGGTTTGAGCAACAGGATGTGACTAACCTGTACCCATCCTATGGCGTTCGACTTGGAGTGAGTCACTTACTTATATCTGAAGGTAATAAAGCGCCTTTGACTTTGTCGGAGCATAGGAGGAAGAAAGTCTTAGGCTGCAGGTCGGAAAGACTAGAAATGCTCATATGTACTGTTTGGAGAATGGTGGCGAGGCTTGAATCTCAGCACACCGATAATGTGCCAATAGTGCATGGGGCGTGTGGCCTGCTGTGCCAACGTCTGTGGTGAATGGTTCTTAAATCGCACGCTCTATTGTCATATTATGTACATGCAGTTTACCTGCAGGGAAGGAGCACTGTCGTCCCAGGTGTGGGTCGGGGTTATTATAATTTGGTCAGCTAATGCTGACCGTTGCCTTGTTTTCCACATCTTTGTGGATTGTCCCTATGCAGGTGCTGGGGAGCCAAGCGGAAAGTAACGGGCTGAAGACCTTTCTGTTAAACTGGCCCTCGAAGGCCAAGTGACTTCTTTACTACTTTCATGTGTTGCCGTCCTGCATGTCGATGCATTAAAACACTTTAATTTATTGGAAACAATTTGTAAGGCCTTAAGGGCAGACTCTTTTATGTATTTTGGTAATCATTCCTACTTTTGTTTAGTGGACATTCTTGTGGTTGGATTCTTAATACTTTTAATACTTCTGATAGAATGCACTCTGAGTCAGGATGCACCTTTGGTTTGGTTCAATACGTAACTCCGTAAACTATTTGTGGAATATGGCGTAGGACCCTGGCTGGACCTTCTGTTATATCCTATGTGATAGATGGGGTATGTTACACATGTTGATGCCTTTAACGCCTTTTTCTTCCCCTTTCCACGAGCCTTCCTTCCCTTTCCTCCTTCAGAAGCTAAGGCCAGTCACGCTTGAAGTTCTCATATTTGTGATAGTGGAAGCACTCAGGGGCAGATTCTTCTTCATCACTCTTTACCACTTTTGATGGTTTGCTCCACCCCTTCTTCTCTTCTGCACTGTTCTTCATGAATCTTTGAAACTTCTTTCATCTCTTTGGGTTCCTCATGAACTTCTTAAAACCATGATCATACAGACTCTCCTCATCATCAGTTTCCTCAGTCACCTCTTTCTCCTTACTCACCTTTAGTGCCAGTGCCTTCTTCTTCTGTTTTCTGGGATACTCATCAGTTTGTATTTTCAGTTTGACTCATGGGTCTTTAGGTTCCCAATGAGGCTCTCTATCTCTAGGGTACTGATGTCGTGAGATTCAGCAATGGTAGTCACCTTTGGATTGAATCATGGAGACAAAGATTGCGGGATCTTCCTAACCAAGTCCATTTTTGAGAAAGTCTTTCCGAGAGACCTAGAGGCGTTGACGATCTTTGTGAAGCGAGTGTACATTCTATCCACCTCCTCGTCGATCTCCATTTGGAACTATTCATATTTAGACTCTAGTTGAAATAACTTTGATTCTTTTACCTGCGAGGTGCCTTCATGAGTCAGCTCAAGCAAATGCCAAATATCATAAGCAGTTTCATAATTATAGATTCTATTAAATTCAGTCTTATCTAAGGCGCTAAATAAAGAGTTCATGGCCTTGGCATTATTAGTACACCTCAGCTTATCAGTGTCATTCCATTTATCATGAGATTTTTTTACAACCTGATCAGATATAGTAATAGTGGGTGTAGTGTATTTTGTTTCGATCATGGCCCAAACATCCATGCTCATGTGTCATCAAGAAAATTTTCATACGCGTTCTCTAGTGGCTATATTCATTCCCCATAAACAGTGGAGGTCTAATCACTCCTTTTCCTAGCAGAAGAAGAAAAATATGTGATATATATTATAGTAAACAATAGTTATTTATTTGGATTTCTTTCCACCAAATCTCTATCTTGAGTTTTTTATATAGAAACTAGCATAGACAAAAAGTTGGCTTCAGTTGTTCTAAATATTGTTCTTTGTTCTATTAGAAATGATTGTTCTTCTGCTCTATTAAAAACATGCATGATTTGTGTTACTGGTGTCCCGGTCTTTCCCCAGTCCGGAGAAATCAGACCAGCTTAACTCAGAATTGGACCGGACACACAAACAGTCTAAATGAACTGTGACAAATGACAAGAGACATTTTTTACCTGAAAAACCTGGAAAGGGTGAAAACCCACGTGGCTGGAACTGTGTTGATCAAAAATCTACTAGCTTCTCAGATTTTTACAGAGTTTGGTTTGATCTCGGAGGGCGATATACCGCTACTCAGTTACAGGTGCAAGAAATGAGGAAAAACCGCTAAGTCCTCGGTGCCTCGATGGAAGTGCACCTGCCTTGGAGTGTTGTTGAGCTCGCGGAACCTAGGTGGGAGTGTTCCGACTGGAAAATTCTCTAAGTACATAGAGCTTCTAGAGGGAGCGCTCTCATTGATGCGGAGCCTTGGTGGGAGCACTCACACGGAGGATGTTGACGTGATTTGGACATGCCAGTGCCTGAGCTCAAGGATGAAAGCTTAGTGAATTCCTGAGCGGAGAATCAGCCTAAGTCCATGATCTAGTTGGAAAAACCTCAGAGCTCTCTTTTGCCTCTAGAGATGCTTGTCTTCAAATGAAGGTTTATGGACCTATTTATAGTTTTTTGGAAGGTCATGATGGTAATTGTGTCAGAGAGTGATTTGTGCTGGCAAATGATGTTACTCCGGTTCGATCACTTGGATCACCATTTTTGCCAAAACAATAAGAGTGCCCCCCCGGGAAAGGTGCCTATAGGCGGCGGTGGTCGGAGGCGGTCGACGATGGAGGAGGCGTCTGGAGATGGAGATGGTCACCAGTGGTGACAACGACAACTGGAGAAGGCCACTGGTGGTGATAGCAACTGCTGCTGGCGCGCATACATGGGGCGGGGCCGCGCGACTGCGAGGAATCCTTTGTGTTGGGGCACGACTCTATGACCTATCTCGGCCGCGCAGGGTGCGCAGGGGCGCAGCTCTATGGCTACGCGGGCTGGCCGCATGCGGCCGCGTGGGTCGCTGCCGCATGAGCTGGCCGCACGCGCCAGCTCCTAGACCAAGCGCTCCTGCGTGGCCCTTCCGTGCGCATGAACGGGCTTTGCCTCTTCTTTGGGGGTTCCTAGGGCTTGCAGCTTTGATGCACATAATTTGTTCGATCGGGCCTATGGGTACTCTGTCTGAGTCATGCTGGTTTGACTTAGAAATTTCAGGGGGAACCCCATCAGTTTGTTTATCCTAGCTAGGGTTTATAACTACTTTTGTTTATAACTATTACTTCTACCTATTATGTAATTGTTGATTAATGACTACTTGGGTTTATAAATATCATTTGCCTTGACATCCATTGTAATCTTACTCAAGTTTATTACTTCTAATCCTTCTTTTGCCTAGTATGTTTAGATTTGTGATATGGTCTTTTTAATCCATTGTAATCTTGTATATTTGTGATGTTTTGTTCTTGTACAGTATAATGGGCAAATCAATGGAAGGAGTGTTAGCGTTGTGGGTTCAAAGGAATTTATGTTTTTCTTACAATCTACGCATTAAGGAGATCAAGCTATGTAATCGGCCCACTACCCATTTTAGCAAAAATGAGTGGAAAAAATGGTTACCTATTTTAAGAACCGCACCAGGAAAAATTATGATTGTATGTAGATGAAAAATAAGTTGACTCGCTTGAAAAAAGAGTGGAATATTTGGAAAGAACTAAAGAATGGTGAGACGGAGTTGGGTTGGGACCAAGAGAAGAAATCCATTACAACATCAGATAAGAGTTGGGAGGAAAAATTGAAGGTCAATATTTAGCATTGCTTCTTTTGTAGAATCATTTGTACGTTTGAACATTTATTTTAGAATCTACCATTAGTTGTGTATGCATTATTCCTGCTACAAAGAAGTATCGTATGTGTGTATTGAGCATGAATTAGAATAGAAGATGAATCAAATGTTCAGTAATGTGGTTGTAATTGGTGAGGACTCATTGGCACCATCAATATGTGGCTAGCTGACCGGTATTGAGAATGTTGGTGGGGAAGGTCAAAATTTGAAAGATGATATGGAGACACAAGCATGTGGGCATGAAGAAGTTGGTGGAAATACATCAACCATCATCTTAAATGCCTCCACTGCATTAGGTAAAAGAAGAAATATGGGAAAAATTGAGTAGCAATATTATATATGAGTGAGTTGCAGAAATCTGTACTTGCGATGAAGCCTCCTCCAGCTGTCACTATCAAGGATAAGAGAAGTTGATCTCAAGTATTAATGAAATATATGATTAACACGACATATACTTATTTGTAGTAAACTATATTAGAGACAAAAGCGGTAGAGAGATCTTCATGAGCATCCCAGTTGTTAAGAGATTTTTTGTGGATAAAAAACTATTATGCGGCAAGGACCCAGTGATATGTGTTATTATTTCTTTTATGATCTCAATTATGGTATCTATTAGGATCTTTGTTATAATAAAAAGCTATTATGTTTTTTATTTAGCGAACTATGTATAACATTATCTTTTTTGTGTTTTGTTTTATTTTGTTGGGATATATGTAATGTGATGTTTATATTTAATTATTCATGTGTATGTTGGTATGTGTTACAATATACTATTATGTTCATGTATATAACATTTATGATATGTTCGTTGACAACTTAGGTAATGAAAGCACATGACTTTCCTAGTGAAGATTCTGGAGAATCTACATATCTTTACCTTGAATGTGTGTAATATGTTGAATACTATAATAGAATTATTTTAACTATTACTGAGATAAATAATAGCATATGCGAGATAAGACGATGTAAGATATCTAATCAAACATGTGATAAATGGTTGAGAGTGTTACTTGAATGACACCTAGATAGGATTCATATTACATTTATAGAATGTCAATGCCTATAGTTATTAATTTACTTCAAAAGATTAAACATGATTTTGGCTTACAAGGATCACAACGCACATCTACACAGAAAGTGTTGGCTACTACATTGTATATCTTATCACATGGAGGCTCAATGAGATTAATACATAAGTTCTTCCAACACTCGATTGAAACTATAAGTCAATATTTTTCCAAATGATTTATATCACTATTGCTACTATTAGTTGATCTTATACGACCAATTCATTATCATTTTAGAGATATACTTGTGAAAATAAGGTATGATGGCCATTGTGGAACATGCGTTACGCATTTCTTAGTTTGAAAATAACAAATCTTATTGTGTATTTGATCATGCTTGTCATGTGTTTATAATATGCGAGAAATACTGATAAAATACCCCTATGTGTACAATGAAGAATGAAGACATTGCTTTGAAAAGAGATCTAGCGCATGACGATAACATATATTATTGGCGGTAGCCCTGACAATTGAGGGATAAATGGCCAAAAGCACTTGAACGCATAGAATGGTGGGAGCAAGGCCATAATTAGCAAGTACTTACCATAACATGGTAAATCTAACGTGGGATGGTAGTTATAGGAAACCTGAAAGTTATTACTTAAAGGTTAACTAGTCACCTAGAGGGGGGGGGGGTGAATAGGTCTTTGAAATTACTTAAGTCTTTTTGCAGTTTATAAATTTATTGATCAAGAACTTGTCCTAATTACCTGCAATATAAAAATAAGAGCAAGCACCACAGCACAACACACAAGTATTTATAGTGGTTCCCCAATTGGTACAACCACTTTCCCTCCCACCTTTCTAACTTATGTTAGATAAGGGACAAACTCCTCCAAAATTCTCCTTAGAGCTTACACCTCAGGCCCTCAACATTACACTCAGGTTCTATTCAGAACCCTACCTCAGAACCACAAGGGTTCCTACCTCAGAGCTCTATAGTGCTCCTACAGCTTTGTGGTCCTCAAACCACCTACCTCAGCCTTATCTCTAAGGCCTACAGCTCAGTCACAAAATGCACTACAACTTCAGGCACAAGGCCCTACTCTCAGAGTGCTGCAACACTCCTACAGCTCAGTACCCTTCTAGTTACCAATCTCAGTACCCTTCCAGGCACCTAGAGCTCAGTGACAAATTTGCCACCTACCTCAGGCCAAATGCCCTACACTCAGTTTCCTCCAAGACCAACACTCAATGAAACACTTATCACCTACAGCTCAGTGACTCAACAGTCACCTACCTCAGCCTTAACACTAAGGACTACTACTCAGGCTAGGAGGACAGCCCTGCATTCAAATCCACACTTAGATCCTACCTTAGTACCCCAGCAGGGCACCTACCTCAGTGACTAATTAGTCATCTATAGCTCAGGCACAAAGTGCCCTACAACTCAGATTCAAGCAACCTGAATCCTACATAAAATTAATCAATAAAATTGAAATACTGACTCAGAGAAAAATCTCTGAGTCTAACTTGCTGGACTGAGCAGATATCAGTCCAGCCCACTTGCTGTAGAAGGAATTAGTCTTCTTCTACATCTACCAATTTATCTGCTATACTGAAGGCAGCAACTGCTGTTGAAGGATTACAGCCCTTCACACAACTATCTTCTCTTGTTGATAGATTGAATCAACCAACTTGGTCTTCAAGGAACACTCTTACTGAACATGAAGAAGCTTCAGCTATCTTTGCCTTTTGTCTTTCACTGCTGGACTTTGCTTTCAAGCTTGTCGAAGAAGATGAAGTCCAGCCGCCTCTATTTCATTTTCTGCTTTCGTTCTCATTTTTTACGTTAATCCTAATCTTATTTTCTTCTCTTCCTTTTATATCTATTGATTTGAATCAACGACACAATTTGAATGTGGGCCCAGTCAAGTATGATGAGCGCCACCTCCCTCAGAAGAAGAAAAATAGTACTTTTTGGCGCTGCTGCAGCTTTCCCGTAATGGCATGAAGTACCCTAACTGCACTCAACGAATGGTGAGCTAGGTTCGATGAATTTTAAAATCCATTCGACGAATTCCAAACTGAGCTCGACGAACTCAAAGTCTTCAAACTTCAACTTGAGCTCTATGAAAGGTGAGCTACGTTCGACAAATTCTGGAATCAGTTCGACGAATCCTGAACTAGGCTCGACGAACTCATAATCTTCAACCTTTAACTTGAGCTCGACGAAAGGCGGGCTCAGCTCGAAAAGCTCATAATTTAGTTCGATGAATACTGAATTGAGCTTCTTCTTTAGAAGCGTTGAGTGAGCTTGCCTCACTCAACGCTTCTAGACTTAGAGAAATTTTGCTGGCTTAGTCTCAGTGGTTTCTTCTCAATTGTCTCAGCGGGTATTTCTTCACAGCTGAGACTGTCTTCTGTCTCAGCGGTTTCTTCTCAACTGTCATAGTAGTTACTTCTTCTCAATCGAGACAGTCTTCTGTCTCAGCGGTTAAGCTGAGACCAACACTTCTCTCAACGATTTGTGTTGAGCTTCTCATCTGTCTCAGCGACTCTATTGAGACATTCTTCTCAACTATCTCAGCTGTCTCAGCGGTTATGCCTTAGTCAAATTATCTGACTTCCAGTTTCCTCTTCCTATTCACCTGTCAAATCAAGGACAACCTGCATGCAAGAACTCAAGCACACATCAAATACATTATATGTGTATGTCATTGACCAGTTTGACGTCTTATAAATCTGGGACATTGGGATCAATGGACCCAACAATCTTCTCCTATTTGAAGAAGTCAAAACTTAGCTTGATCAATAAAACAGGTCATTGACATACACAGTATATTTTAAAAAAACTTGTGTAACATCATGAGAGTTTGAAAATTTTACCACATTACTCCAGCCTATGGAGAATTTTACTTACTCCTCTTTGCATGCTGCTCTCCTGGGTGAGCCATCCTTACTACTCTAGTGCTAAAACAACTTCAGCACTACCTGGCTTTGAGCCTCCTGCATCTTGGCTTGGTCAGGTCTTGATTAAGTCCATGCTTCCTTCCCCCTTACTCCTCTCCCCCTTTTTGACTTCTGCAATTGGGAGATTTTTGGGGATTTCCCCCCCTATCTGTCTAGGGTTGATCCCCCTTCTTTGACTTAATTCCATTTCAACTGTTAGGCTTGCTCCCCCTTAACTGTTGCACACTAGCTTCATTATATTGGGGATGGACTTTTGCTACCTACAAAATAGACAGTACAACATATGGTAGAGGAGAGAATTGAAGCTATACAAGATTCAACATACCCAATTAAAATTTGAAGGTGTTGAACTCGGCTTCATCTAGTGGCTTAGTGAAGATATCAGCCACTTGCTTGTCTGTGGATACAAACTAAAGGCTGATATCTTTCCTTTCCATATGTTCTCTAATGAAATGATACCTAATTTCTATAAGCTTAATCCTGTTATGGGAGACAGGATTCCTAGCTATAGAAATTGCACTAGTAGAATCACAAAAGAGTGGAGTTATACTTATCTGAATATTGTAGTCCTGAAGTTGATGCTGGATCCACAACAACTGAGCACAGCAGCTCCCAGCTGAAATATACTCTGACTCAGCAATAGAGATTGCAACACTTGTTTGCTTCTTGCTGCTCCAAAAGACAAGCCTTCCACCTAGAAATTGACAGGAGCCAGATGTGCTCTTCCTGTCCTCCTTGTAGCCTGTAAAATATACATCTGAATAGCTTGTTAGTTCAAACTCCCCATTCCTAGGGTACCATAGGCCAAGATCTGGGGTGCCCTTAAGATATCTCAAGATTCTTTTCACAGTAGTGTAGTGAGACTCTTTAAGCCAGGCATGATACCTAGCACAGACATATGTTGCATACATAGTCAGGCCTACTTGCAGTGGGGTAGAGAAGGGAGCCAACTATACCTCTATGCAAAGTTGGATCAATAGGTTTCCCTGGATCATCTTTGCCTATAGGCATACTTGAGCTCATTTTAGTTCTTATGGTGGAAGCATTCTCCATACCATACTTCTTGATTAGCTCCCTGGTGAACTTTGACTGAGATATGGATATACCATCATCAGTCTATCTTACTTGGAGTCCCAAGAACAACTTCAGTTCACCCATACTACTCATCTCAAAGTTCCCCTGCATAAGTTTTGCAAACTTCCTGCAGAGGTTGTCATTAGTAGAGCTAAATATTATATGTAATAACCTCATCCGTCGTATGACATATAACAGAAGATCCAGCTGGAACCTGACGCCATATACCACGGACAGTCGGAAGGGTTACAGAATAATACCAAATACTCAACTACTCGCCCTAAAACAGAGCATTCTAGCAGAAGCTTTTAAACAATTTAAGAGAACCCAAAATTGCACAATAATGGCATAAATGTCCACTATTCACCATAGGAATGAAATAAAATAAATACACAATAGAGTACTTGGCCTTATGGCCTTACAATTGTTCACTTAACAAAATAGTGTTTTACAGACATCGGCTCGTAGGCCGACCACACATGAAAGAAATAAAATAACAGTTTGCTTTGGCCTTCGAGGGCCAGCACAGCAGCTTGGGCTTCAACCCGCTATTTGGTACTTGGTTCCCCAGCACCTGCAAGCAACATTCCACCGCACGATGGCAAACAAAGCAACGGTCAGCTAAAGCTGACCAAAATATAACGACCCCGCCCCTTATTCGGGACGACGGTGCTCCTTCCTTGCATTTCATTAGCCCAGCTAAACAATTAAGTGCATAAGTATATTATGCCACAAGTGTAGGCTCACCCAGAAAAATACCCCGTGCACGCACATTCTCGGTGAATCCGGTCAATTCCGTGGCTTCACCACCATCCTCGGGATGACAAACATTGCGAGCATTTTTTTAGTCTTTCCGACCGCAGTCCAAGACACCCGACTATGCCAACGGCTAGTTCCACTTTAGGGCCTCTAGCACCGAACCGCACAGCCTAGGTCTGTTTCCACTTGCCCGTTGCTTACTCCACCTAGTCACTTTAATATGTACGCGCGGGCCAAGCTTCACCCGGATCCTAATTCATTTCCAAACATCACATAACCCAGTTATGTTCAAGGCTGGCTCCCCGACCGCCAAGTTAGCAGAATTACGTTTCCGCCCAGTTTTCCGGGTGCGCCTTGGAGTTAATCCCCAAGGATCCCTACTGCAATCTACCACGTAGAAACTCGAAAACAATCAAAGGCACGGAGTCTTCTCCGGCTACTCATGCAATGCAAGATCACCGATCCAGACCAACTTGTCCGGGCAGGCTTCACACACCATGACTATGTTCGTACTATGATTCCGGACTCTAAACAAGGGGGACTTTACATATCTACCCCAAGGAACACCGCAAACTCACTGCACACTCGTGTGAGAGGGTTTTCCTATGGAAAGGAAGAAGAGCTTCACATGCTCAAGTTGAGAATCGTTACCCTTGAAGTCCGTATTGGCGCCATGAGAAACTAGCCGGATGGAAGACTTCGCAAGGGAATTCTCTCCACAGATCTGGTCTCGGTTCTCGATTTGGTGCTCCGATGCTCTGTTGGCGGCCAGACTCCTCCCTTCCTTCTTCCTTGCTCTCTTCTCTCTCTAACTTCTTATAAAGAGTGAACTTAGGAGGAAAATGAGGGATTAATCCTCTACTCCCGAACTTAACCCAGCAGGATCTCATCTGGGCCGTCAGATTGTATTTAAAGAAAACGAACGGCTCAGATTAGCCTAAAATTTCTTAATCCTGGGCCGAACACGGTTTTGAACACGGTCGTGTCCCAGGACGTGTGCCTCGATTCATCCACGAATATTGAGCACAGAAAATAACACGGGTTGGGACACGCCCGTGTCCTAACCTGACACGCTCCTGCCGGGTCCTTGACACGCCCGTGACCAGGGGCCGTGTCGCAAATAACCGCCATGCCAACCGTCACATCCCATAGTGGACACCGGTGGAGACACGCCCATGTCAAACTTGACACGCCCGTGTCAACTAGTAAACGCCTGTGTTTTGGGCCGTTTCCCTCAGTCGACATAGGACCAGACTTTCCATAGAAGTACACGGCCATGTGACACGCCCGAGTCCCATGTCGTGTGCCTGACACGCCTTGGGACACGGCCGTATCCCAGGCCGTGTTCGAGCACTCAACGATCGTCGACCTCAACTCGATGACCCGAGCACAACACGGCCCCGTGACACGCCCTTGTCACAGGCCGTGTTCACCCTACTAAGACCCAAACTTGGTTCAAACACCGCCCGTTTCACTTTTGAGTTTCGAGGCATTACAAATCTCCCCCCTTAAAGAATTTCGTCCACGAAATTATGTAAAGGCTCACAAAACAATTTAAATATTACCTGAGTCAAATAATTTGGGGTATTCTTCCATCATAGTCTGCTCTCACTCCCAGGAAAGCTCCTCATGTCCGTAGTTATCCCAATGGGCCTTAACCATTCGGATTTCCTTGTTGCGGAGCCATTTGACTTCAAAGTTTTCAATGCGAACTGGCTTGACCTTCGACGTCAACCCATTATCAATAGGCACTTGATCGACCGCAATGTCCTGCGAAGGCTCTTGTACCACCTTCCGCAATACCGATACGTGGAATGCATCGTGTAGCCCACTCAACTCCACCGACAACTTCAATCGATATGCTGCTTCGCCAATCCGCTCCAGGATCTCAAACGGTCAAAGGTATCTCGGACTCAGCTTCTTCAAGAGTCGAATCAGCGAGACACCCTTGAATGACTTGATTTTCAAATACACCCATTCGCCAATACTGAACTCCACATTCCTATGCTTGGCATTATAGTATTTTGCCTGCCTGTCCTGAGCGATCTTTAACCGTTCCTGAATCGTACGTACCATTGAAATGGCATCTTCCACTGCTTGACGTTTGTATAACTTTGACTCTCCTGTCTCCAACCAAGACAATGGCGTGCGACACCTTCTCCCATACAGGGCCTCGAAAGGCGACATTCAAATACTCGCTTGAAAAATTGTTATTGTATGCAAATTCTACCTTGTACAGGTGATCTTACCACTATTTTCTGAAATCCAAGATGCACATGCTGAGCATGTTCTCCATCGTCCTATTTATCCTTTCGGTCTGACCATCCGTCTGCAGATGAAAAGCTGTGCTGTAACTCAGCTTAGTTCCCAACAACTTATGCACCAGCCTCCAGTCATTTGACATGAAGCGTCCGTCTCAGTCACTAACAATACTGCCGGGCACACCATGCAACCATACAATATTATCCACATAGAGCTCGGCTAACTTTTCCACCGGATCTTCCTTTCTATTCGGGATGAAGTGCGACACTTTTGTCAATCTATCTACGACCACCCAGATGGCGTCATTTCCCTTCTGCGACCTTGGCAAACCATGCACAAAATCCATGGAAATGTCATCAAACTTCCATTCCGGGATAGGGAAGGACTTCAAGAAACCTCCGGGCTTATGGCACTCCGCCTTCACCAAGGCACAAGTTTGGCACTTCCTCACATAAAGTGCTACATCCTTCTTCAACCCTGGCCACCAAAGCAACTTCTTCATGTCCCTATACATCTTCGTGCTCCCCGAATGGATTGAGTACTTGGTATGATGAGCCTCATACATTAAATCCTCCCGAAGATTATCTACACTAGGGATGTATAGAAGACCGTCCTTCCTTAGCAGTCCATCTTCAACAGCAAATTGGGAATTTGACCCATCCAACGATTCATCCATGATCTGCTTCATACTGCTATCCTGAACCAAAGCCCGCCGGATTCTATTAGCTAGGTCATACTGCACCTCCGTCCAACACAAAATTGCTTTGGCACTAGACTGCTTGTCAACGCAGGAGATCTCCAATGCCTCTAAGTCACGGATCAAACTCTCATCATGCACCACCAACCAGTTGGCTTGTGTGGGTGCCCTATGACTCAACGCATCCGCCACTACATTTCCTTTCCCGGGCACATAATGCATTTTGAAAGTGTAGTCCCCCAGGAACTCCATCCACCTCTACTGCCTCATGTTCAGGTCCTTTTGATCTAGCAAATACTTCAGGCTCTTATGATCGGTATAGATATCGACCTTCACACCGTACAGATAGTGCCTCCACAGCTTTAGAGCAAATATCACGGCCGCTAACTCCAAGTCATGGATCGGATAATTTCTCTCATGAAACTTCAATTGTCGTGATCCATAGGCTATCACGCTCCCATGCTGTAACAGAACACATCCTAAACCACTGCCCGAAGCATCACTATAAATTTCAAACACTTCGGACCCACTCGGCGAATGCAAATTAGGCGCCGTGACCAACCGCCTCTTCAATTCTTTAAAAGCCTGCGCGCACTCCAGTGTCCACACAAATTTTTGATCCTTCTTTGTCAGCATCGTGAAGGGTAGCATTATTCGTGATAATTTCTCTACGAAGCGCCTATAGTATCCGGCAAGCCCCAGAAAGCTCCGGACTTCCGCCACCATAGTCAACACTGGCCACTCCTGAATCGCCGCTATCTTCGCCAGATCCACCGCTATCCCTTCACCACTAATAATATGCCCAATGTTGAAGTTGAGACCGGGCGGTCTGTCGGTCTGGCTTGGCGGGTTATTGACCGGGCGGTCTGGCGGTTTGCCTCCAGCGGGTTGGTTGCAGTATATGAGGTCTGAGGTCCAAGCGGTCTAGCGGTCTGTTACTGGCGACTAGGAGACCGGGCGGTCTAACGGTCTCACTTGGCGCTTGTCTCTCTCTCTGGCAGTGGCCGAGCGGTTAGCCCTTCTGTCTAACCGCGCGGCTTGTTCCGGTCTGTTGTTCTAGCCGCCCAGATTCTTTTGTATAGTTTTAGTCCCACATCTCCTATTTGTATTCTCTCTTCTCTCCTCCATTCTATATAAGGGAGGCCATACCTTTGTAATAGATACCTTTTTCTGATAATAAAATTTCAGTTATACCATTTCCGGCTTGTTTTAGTTCGCTTCTCACATGGTATCAGAGGCATCGATCCTTTCCTCCTGATTCTGTACTTCTCTCTATCCACGCGGCTTGCTTCTCCGGCTTGCGCCCTGTCCGCGCGGTCTCCTTGTCGTTGCCCTCTGTGTGCGCGACCTGTTGCCTTGTTCACTGCGATCTGTCGCCTTGTTCGCCGCGACCTATCGCCGTGTGCCTTGCCTCCTCCTGTTTGCTCTTGCTCTGGTCGTCGCGACCTGTTGCCTAGTTCGCCGCGACCTGTTGCCTAGTTCGCCGCGACCTATTGCCGTGTGCCTTGCCCTCTCTTGTGCTTCTGTTCGAGCGGACTGTCTGCTTGCCGCTCGACTTCTTCCCCTTTGCTTGTTACTGCGGCTTGGTCGTGGTCTCTCTGGCCGCTGGTGTCTGACATCCTGACCGCTGCAGTTCCTCTTCTGCCTATCCGCGCGGCCTGTTTTCTAACCGCGCGGCTTCCTGTTGTTTGCTCTTATGGCTCTTTCTGATGCTTCTACTGCCACCACTCCTGCCGCCACCCCTGTAGCCAATCCGGCTCCTCCTCCTACTCCTTCCGGGAACCTTGGCACCGTTTCCTAGCTTATCGGCTCCAACTACCCGGATTGGAGCGTCTCTTTCACCTTTCTCCTTCGCTCGCAACGCAAACGCCACCATCTCGTTGATGACCCTCCTCCTACCACTTCCCCTCTCTTTGATGACTGGGATGCGAGTGACGCTCTTGTGCGTACTTGGCTCGCTAACAGTCTACCCGATGAATGCCTTCCCGTCATCCGTCATGATGAGACGGTGAAGGCCGCTTGGCTTCATCTTGCTGCTTTGTATTCCAAAGGGGCTCAGACGTCCCGCATCTATACGTTGTATGCGGACCTCTTTGCCCGGCCTACCTTGTCTCCTGCTGCTGCCTACCAACAAGTTCAAGCTCTTGGGGCTGAGATTCTTCAGAATCGCCCCTTTTCTGCGGATCTGGCTCAACAACACAAGCACTTCCAGGAGCTTCTGGTTGTGTGTTATCTGCTCCGTCTTCCTGACACTTATGACATGATCCGCCAACAAATTCTGGGTGAGGCGGAATCTCCTACCTTAGATGCCACCGCTGCTCGCATCGCCGCTGTCACCTCTCTCCTTCAGCGCCCGCTTCTACCCGCTCCTTCTCCTCCGGATAACTATGCTCATCAAACTCAGCGGAGTGGCTCTGGTAGCCGCAGTCATCAGTCTGGCGGACGTCCTTCTTCCCGCTATCTCTGCTCTCACTGCGGCCGCACCGGACACACTCTTGACCGCTGCTGGACAAAACATCCCCATCTTCGCCCCTCGGGTGACTCTTCCGCCTCTTCTTCCAAGCCGTCTGCTTCCGTGGTCACATCGTCAGGTAGTGCCCATGTAGTCACTCAAGGTAAATGGCTTATCGACTCCGGTGCTACTAATCATATGACGGGCAATCCTCAGTGCTTCTCTCTCCTCGAACAGCATGATCGGTTGCCCCCGGTCCTCATTGCAGACGGTTCTCCCTCCCCGGTTCATGGGTCGGGAGTGGTTCATGTTACTCCATCCCTTCGGCTAGAGGACACTCTCTATGTGCCCAAGTTTCCGTGCAATCTGTTATCGGTTACTTCTTTGTGCAAGCAGCTTCAATGTTCTGTAACGTTTACTCCATCTTCTTGCTCTTTTCAGGATCCGAGCTCCCAGCGGACGATTGCTACTGGGACTGAGAGCGGCGGCCTCTACTTCCTCGACAACGTTTCCGCTTTGTCCGCCTTCTCTTCTTCTTGTACGGATCTTCTCCAGTGGCATCTCCGTCTCGGTCATCCTCCACCACGGCTTCTGCATCAGCTTCTGCCCCACCTCCCTCCCTCCACTACTCCTCTCCACTGCGAAGCATGTCAACTTGGCAAGCATCATCGTTCCTCCTTCCCGCCGAAGCAAGGTCGGGGCTCTACCCGTCCGTTTGATCTAGTCCACTCCGATATCTGGGGACCTGCTCCTACCCTTACTATTGGTCGGGGTAGTTCTTATTTTGTAACTTTTATTGATGATTTTTCTAGATGTACTTGGGTGTATCTCTTACGAGATTGCTCTGAACTTTTTAATGTATGGACCTCCTTTTATCATTTAATCAAAAATCAGTTTGGTGTTAGTGTTAAAACTTTTCGCTCTGATAATGCAAAAGAATACTTAAGTCATGCTTTTACCTCTTTCTGTGTTCAACATGGCGTTATTCATCAGACAAGTTGTGTTTATACATCCCAACAAAATGGGGTGGCGGAACGCAAAAACCGTCACCTCCTCGATGTTGCTCGCACATTAATGACTCAAATGCATGTCCCTCGCTCATATTGGGGCTATGCTGTTCTTCTTGCTTGCTATCTCATCAATCGCATTCCCTCCTCCGTTCTTCAGGGACAAACCCCTTTTTCCATCCTTTATCCTGGCAAGGAGCCTTTTCCTCTCCCTCTCTGAATCTTTGGGTGTACTGCTTTTGTGCATGTCCCATCTGCCACCCGTGATAAGCTCTCCCCTCGCTCCACCAAATGTGTTTTTCTGGGGTACTCGGTCACTCAGAAAGGCTACTGCTGCTTTGATCCTGTTCTTCGTAAACAGTTTGTCTCCGCTGACGTTACCTTCTTCGAGAATGCCTCCTACTTCTCGGATGACTCCTCTTCTCTTCCTCCCACCTCAGATTCTCCTGTTATTCCGTTCGTTCCCTCGTCTCCTACTGCGATATCCGCTCCTCCTCCGTCTCCGCCCACTCCTCTCCCTCCGCCTCTCTCTCCGCCTCCATCTCCCTCATCTCCGCTGCCGTCGCTCTCTCCTCCCGGGCCAGCTCTCTCTGCCACGGATGCTCTGGATGCCGAGGAGCCCGCCGACCTGGATCTTCCTGTAGCTCTTCGCAAAGGGGTGCGGACGTGTACCCTACACCCCCTTGCTGCTGTTGTTTCATATGATCGTCTTACCCCTTCTCGCAGGGCCTTTGCGCTGGCTATCTCTGCTACTACCACACCTCGTTCCTACCAGGAGGCCCTTGCCATTCCTCACTGGAAGCTGGCCATGGATGAGGAAATGGCGACCCTCACAGAGCGGGGTACCTGGACTCTTGTCCCTCCTCCTCTTGATACAGATGTTGTTGGCTGTCGATGGGTCTTTGTAGTCAAGTTTGGCCCAGATGGCACTGTAAACCGTTACAAAGCTCGTCTGGTGGCTAAGGGCTTTACTCAAACCTATGGGGTTGATTACTTTGACACCTTCTCTCCCGTGGCTCGTCTCAGCACTATACGGGTCCTTCTCTCTGTGGCAGTCAACAAAGACTGGCCCCTTTCCCAGCTGGATATCAAGAATGCCTTCCTTTATGGTGATCTTCAGGAGGCCGTCTACATGGAGCAACCTCCAGGGTATGTTGCTCAGGGGGAGACACGAGTCTGCCGGCTACAGAAGGCAATCTATGGCCTCAAGCAGAGCCCTCGAGCTTGGTTTGACAAATTCAGCGGCATCGTGGCGGCCGTTGGTTTTGCTCGCAGCGCTGCTGATCACTCTCTATTTATTCGCAAAACCTCTTCGGGACTGGTGGTTCTTGCAGTATATGTGGATGATATTCTTCTCACTGGTGATGACCAGGAAGGGGTAGCCTTGACAAAGCGGCATCTTCGCCAACATCTAGTCACGAAAGATATGGGTTCTCCGAAGTACTTTTTGGGGATCGAAATCTCTCGGAAGCCCAACTCTTTAGTCCTCTCTCAGCGTAAGTATGCTCTTGATATTTTAAAAGAAGCAGGATTGACTGGGGCCAAACCTGCCCGATGTCCCATGGCTGTTGGAGAAGACAAAACCTGGACAGATGATTCGCCTCTTCTTTCAGATGCTTCGCGGTACAGGCGTCTAGTTGGTAAGCTCATATACCTCACCGTGACTAGGCCCGACATCTCCTATGCTGTGGGCAAGGTGAGTCAATTCATGCAAGCTCCCAGGGAGTGCCATCTACAGTCCGTCTTGCGGATCTTGGAGTACGTCAAAGCAGCCCCTGGGAAAGGATTGCTCTTTCAGAAGAATGATCATCTGAGGGTTGAAGCTTACTCAGATGCGAGTTACGCGGATGACAAAGGGGACCGCAAGTCTACCTCCGGTTTCTGTACCTTTGTTGGGAGCAATCTGGTAAGTTGGAAGAGCAAGAAGCAATCTGTTGTCTCCAGGTCCAGTGCTGAAGCTGAGTATCGGAGTATGGCATCGACCACTTGCGAGCTAAAGTGGCTACGGGCTCTCATGTTGGATTTAGGAGAGGTATACAACCATCCTCTACCTATGTTCTGTGACAACAAGGCTGCTATATATATCTCCAAAAATCCAGTCTTCCATGAGAGAACCAAACACATTGAGGTCGACTGTCATTTCATTCGTGAAGAGATTCTGAAGGAACAAATTTGCACTCCCTTCGTCACGTCTGAAAAAGAGCTGGCTGACATCTTCACCAAGCCAGTATCCGCCTCATTTCTTCATATATGTGACAAGCTGGGCATGATCGACATATATGCTCCAGCTTGAGGGGGAGTGTTGAAGTTGAGACCGGGCGGTCTGTCGGTCTGGCTTGGCGGGTTATTGACCGGGCGGTCTGGCGGTTTGCCTCCAGCGGGTTGGTTGCAGTATATGAGGTCTGAGGTCCAAGCGGTCTAGCGGTCTGTTACTGGCGACTAGGAGACCGGGCGGTCTAACGGTCACTTGGCGGCTTGTCTCTCTCTCTGGCAGTGGCCGAGCGGTTAGCCCTTCTGTCTAACCGCGTGGCTTGTTCCGGTCTGTTGTTCTAGCCGCCCAGATTCTTTTGTATAGTTTTAGTCCCACATCTCTTATTTGTATTCTCTCTTCTCTCCTCCATTCTATATAAGGGAGGCCATACCTTTGTAATAGATACCTTTTTCTGATAATAAAATTTCAGTTATACCATTTCCGGCTTGTTTTAGTTCGCTTCTCACACCCAAGGAACGCTATTGAGGATAACCAAAACTCACACTTGGAGAACTTATCATACAACTGATTCTTCTTTAATGTCTCCAATACCATATGCAGATGTTTGTAGTGATCATCCTCACACCGCGAGTACACCAAGATGTCATCGATAAATACTATCACGAACTGGTCCAGGTACTCTCTTAACGTCCTGTTCATCAGATCCATAAACACAGATGGCGCATTGGTCAACCCAAACGGCATGACCGTAAACTCGTAATGTCCAACCTGCGTGCTGAAAGCTGTCTTTGGGATGTCACTCTCCCTTATCCTTAATTGGTAGTATCCGGATTTCGGATCTAGCTTCGAATATACTGTTGAACCAACCAACTGATCAAATATATCATCAATCCTTGGGATCAGATACTTATTCTTTTCCATAAGCTTGTTCAACTCCCAATAGTCGATACAGAGTCGCAAGATCCCATCTTTCTTCTTAACGAAGAGGACCGGTGCGCTCCAAGGTGACGAACTTGGACGCACATACCCTTGCTCTAACAATTCTTGTAGTTGCACCTTCAGCTCTGCCATATCCTTAGGCACTATCCAATACGGAGAGCGTGACACCGGTTTGGCACCCGGCACCAGCTCAATTGTAAAATCAATCTCCCGCTGAGGAGGGGCTCCCGAGAGATCGTCCGGGAATACATTAGGATACTCAGACACCACTGCAATACTGCCCAGACTAGGTTTTGGCATTGAAGCCTGCACTAAAGTGACAAACAGCTCTACCCCAGACTGAACTGCCTTAATCACTTGAAGAGCTATCATTAAAATATTGCTCGAACCTTTCATGCCAGCAAACGTGGTCTCTCGATAAGTATTCAGTCCCAACTTAACCTCCTTTCAGTTGCAATCAATGCAGACCCACTACTCCTAGAGCCAGTCCATTCCAAAGATTACATCAAACTCCACTAACGGCAGCACCGACGCTTGCAAATCAAACTCTTGACCCCCGATCCGTAACTTTACCACACAGACTTTATCCACGTGCATTGAGCACCCATTGGGCAACAACACATCCAACTTGTCTTTTGCCATCGAGAAAGGAACTCTGATGTGTGATACGAATCTTTCGGATAAGAAAGAATGCGAAGCTCCCGTATTAAACAGGGCTCTCGCTGTACTATCGAAAACTAACACAAAGCCTAGCACCAACACTTATAAGCTAACATGCAAAAAGGTAGCAGATACAAAAGCTAAATAGTAATACTTTAACTCAAACCTGTCACCACGTCAGCTTGCTTAATGGGCTCTTATAGACCAAGGTTGTATACTCTAGGCTGGGCTGGAGCATGATGGGATGCGATCGACTCTGCTGCCTTCCCCTTTTCTTCATATGTTGCTCCATGCCTCCTCTCGGACTTTTCACGTCCGCTCCATCACTCACGTGCAAAATGTCCCACCTTTCCACAATTATAGCACGCTCCTGGGACTCAACTTATGTTTTCCCCCGTCGCACCAGACGAAGGGGCTGAGCTCGAATTATTCTGCTTCTTATTCCATCTACGGAAACCAGACTTTGAATTCGGCGCTTTGAACTCTGACCTCTTTTCCCTGGGGTCCTTCTTCTCTTGAACTTTCTTCGCGACCCTTTCCAATGACCGAGCCGCATTTACCAAGGCTAGGAAGCCTTGCGCCTTAGGCCCAGCGAGGAGTAGCTGTAGGTCGCACCGTAGGCCCTCATAAAATCGGTTAGGATCACTATTAGGATGATTAGTTTGACCCAAATGTATAGTCTAAGGGTCATAGGTCTTTCCAGGTATTCCTCAGAAAGAATCCCAAAAGAAGTGCAGAAGAATTCCAGAGAAAATCAGTTTTGAAGTTCAGAAATTTTAGCTCACAGAAATAGTCGAACGGAGTTCAACTATTGCAATCCAGAGTTCAACTACTGCAGTCCAGAAATAGTCGAACGGAGTTCAACTATTGCAGTCCAGAGTTCAACTATTGCAGTCCAGAAATAGTCGAACGGAGTTCAACTATTGCAGTCCAGAAATAGTCGAACGGAGTTCAACTATTGCAGTCCAGAAATAGTCGAACGGAGTTCAACTATTGCAGTCCAGAAATAGTCGAACGGAGTTCAACTATTTCTGTGCAGTTTTTCAGGAAGCTTTAAAAGATTCATTTTTGGCATTTTCCTGTGCAGTTTTTTTCAGACAGAATTATTTACAGCTGTCAGATTTAATTAAGGCTATTGAGAAAATTACAGCTAATATATTTAATGCTAAATATTCTTATTAATATAGCCGTTGGGAGGCTGCATTAAATATGAACCAATTCAGAGGTTTATTGTAAGTTACCTTTCCAAGACAGTTTCCTTTCTTGGAAATGTCTCTGCCGCATCAGACAAGAATTCAAATGACTTTCCTCAGCCCAGTGGATACATATATATATTTTATACAGAAGATAAAAGAGATAGCAAGATAGAAAAGATATATAGCAGAGAGGCTTAGAAATAACAACAAGTTATAGAGAGAGAAAAAGCAACAAGAAGACTTTTTCTCTCTACAAAAGAAGAACTCTGCAACAAGTTTTCCAACAGAGGAAATAAACTTCATCTTCTTCTTTCTGATCCAGGCTTTCAAGAGACAATATATTCAAATTTGTCTACAGAGCTTATTGAAGATTTTCATCTAGTTGAAGGCCTACACCCTGAAGCAAAGCTTCCCAGCATTCCTGAACTAATACATATTTTCAGGGGGAGCTTTGACATCATCATCAACTATTGAATCCACTAGTGTTCTCTCATTTGATTTGAGAACAGAGAAGAATATCATCAACTCCTAGTTTTCTAAACTGTGTACAGGGTTATTACTCCCTTCAAAAGTAAACCCCTTTGGTGGCAGGGCACCTGATCAAAAACCTGTGTTTGGTTTTTGGGCACCTGATCAAAAGCTCAAAGGGTCTTTAGATCTACCTGAATCAGATCTATTGGTGGCAGGGCACCTGATAAAAAACCTGTAGTGGATTCCTACCAGGGTGGTAGAAGAGTGGACGTACCTATTGAGAGGGAACCACTATAGTTCCTTGTGTCATCTGGATTGCATGCTCTGTTTTCTTCCTTATGTGCTGTGAATTTTATTTTGCATTTTATTTTATAAAAACTCTTAAGCATATCAGATCTATCACCTCACTTTCAATTGGTATCAGAGGGAGGTTGATTGTTTGTACAGGCTAACACCTTAATCAAAAGATCCTTGATAGATCTTATTGTTTTTAAGAGTTTTTCATGGCACAAAATGAAGAATGGTCAAGCACTGGACCTCCTAAGTGCAATCTGGACAAGCTTGCACTATGGAAGGCAAGGATTAGGCTTTTTATGAACTCTATTGATGAAGCCATTTATAATTCTATTTTGTCAGGTCCCTTTACACCATCTGCAGCTACAGAAGCTCAAAAACAGCTTAAGATGGCTGATGCACAAGCAATGAACATTCTTGCAGAATCAATGTCTGATGACATTTTCCAAGAGATTGCTGAATGTTCATCTGCAAAGGAAATTTGGGACTCTCTCTCAGTAATGGCTGCTGGATCAGCAAAAGAAAGGTCATCAAATGCTGATTCCTGGAGTAACTCTGAAGCTTCATCTTGCACAACGGAGGATGAAGAAGAAGCAAGAGCAAGAGAATTTTGTCTAATGGCAATAGATGCATCTTGCAAAAGGTATGATGAAGATAAAGAATCTGAACCAGATGATGATGAAGATCAGGTTATCTCTACCCTTGACTTTTCATCAGAAGAACTTAAAACAGATTTTAAATTATTATGTAAAGATCTGATTCAATCTAAGAAGGAAATAAAACTTCTTAGAGAGAAAGTAAATAAACTTTCTTCTAAAAACATAAAATTAAAGGAAGATTTAGAAATTGCTTTAAATCATATAGCCTCATTAAAATCAGTTAAAGATTTTCAGAAAATCTGTGTTCAACATAATTCGTCGAACTCAGGTCGACGAACTCTGAATAGAGGTCAACGGAATTGGAATAGAGAAAACAACCTATATTATTCTCTGAACCGAGATCGACGATCTCACTATAAATCGTCGAGCTCAGGTCGACGAAAATACTCTTCGTTGAGCTCAGATTTTCATAGCAAAGATTTTAAATCATTTCATAATCAAAAATTTAAAAATCCTTATACCCAGTGGTTCATCCCTTCTAGGAAACTTCATCCACTTGGCTATAAAGATTTCCCTGGATATTACTTTACTTCAAATTATTATTGTGAAAGAAAAATAAGACCCAAGGCAAATCTGGGTCCAGAATTCCTAACATCTCCTTTCAGGAAAATTGTTAAGAAGGCTACAACTATAGGGGGAGATTATCAGAATCTTAGAATGAAAATGAACAGAAGTGCAGCTGTCACTTTATTAGATTCTATGCAGCTGCCCTTAGTTTCTGTTTGTATTTCTTTTATTTTGAATCCCTTTTTAACAAAGCACCCATGTACATCTGCTATCATATTATAATTCAGGCAGATCTTTTTGCTTTGTATTTTGTTTTTATGTAAATAGTATCCTCACCCAAATAGGGGGAGATTGTTGGAACCTTAGGTTCTGATTTGGGTTAGGATCACTATTAGGATGATTAGTTTGACCCAAAATGTATAGTCTAAGGGTCATAGGTCTTTCCAGGTATTCCTCAGAAAGAATCCCAGAAGAAGTACAAAAGAATTCCAGAGAAAATCAGTTTTGAAGTTCAGAAATTTTAGCTCACATAAATAGTCGAACGGAGTTCAACTATTGCAGTCCAGAGTTCAACTATTGCAGTCCAGAAATAGTCGAACGGAGTTCAACTATTGCAGTACAGAGTTCAACTATTACAGTCCAGAAATAGTCGAACGGAGTTCAACTATTGCAGTCCAGAAATAGTCGAACGGAGTTCAACTATTGCAGTCCAGAAATAGTCGAACGGAGTTCAACTATTTCTGTGCAGTTTTTCAGGAAGCTTTAAAAGATTCATTTTTGGCATTTTCCTGTGCAGTTTTTTTCAGACAGAATTATTTACAGCTGGCAGATTTAATTAAGGCTATTGAGACAATTACAGCTAATATATTTAATGCTAAATATTCTTATGAATATAGTCGTTGGGAGGCTGCATTAAATATGAACCAATTCAGAGGTTTATTGTAAGTTACCTTTCCAAGAAAGTTTCCTTTCTTGGAAATGTCTCTGCCGCATCAGACAAGAATTCAAATGACTTTCCTCAGCCCAGTGGATATATATATATTTTATACAGAAGATAAAAGAGATAGCAAGATAGAAAAGATATATAGCAGAGAGGCTCAGAAATAACAACAAGTTATAGAGAGAGAAAAAGCAGGAAGACTTTTTCTCTCTACAAAAGAAGAACTCTGCAACAAGTTTTCCAACAGAGGAAATAAACTTCATCTTCTTCTTTCTGATCCAGGCTTTCAAGAGACAATATATTCAAATTTGTCTACAGAGCTTGCTGAAGATTTTCATCTAGTTGAAGGCCTACACCCTGAAGCAAAGCTTCCCAGCATTCCTGAATTAATACATATTTTCAGGGGGAGCTTTGACATCATCATCAACTATTGAATCCACTAGTCTTCTCTCATTTGATTTGAGAACAGAGAAGAATATCATCAACTCCTAGTTTTCTAAACTGTGTACAGGGTTATTACTCCCTTCAAAAGTAAACCCCTTTGGTGGCAGGGCACCTGATCAAAAACCTGTGTTTGGTTTTTGGGCACCTGATCAAAAGCTCAAAGGGTCTTTAGATCTACCTGAATCAGATCTATTGGTGGCAGGGCACCTGATCAAAAACCTGTAGTGGATTCCTACCAGGGTGGTAGAAGAGTGGACATACCTATTGAGAGGGAACCACTATAGTTCCTTGTGTCGTCTGGATTGCATGCTCTGTTTTCTTCCTTATGTGCTGTGAATTTTATTTTGCATTTTATTTTATAAAAACTCTTAAGCATATCAGATCTATCACCTCACTTTCACAATCTACCGCGTAGAAACTCAAAAACAATCAAAGGAATGGAGTCTTCTCCAGCTACTCACGCAATACAACATCACGGATCTAGACTAACTTGTCCGGGTAGGCTTCACATACCATGCCTATGTCCGTACTATGATTCCGGACTCTAAATAAGGGGTACTTTACATATCTACCCCAAGGCACACCGCAAACTCACCGCACACTCGCGTGAGAGGGTTTTCCTAAGCAAAGGAAGAAGAGCTTCACATGCTTAAGTTGAGAATCGTTACCATTGAAGTCCGCTTTGGCGCCATGAGAAACTAGCCAGATGGAAGGCTTCGCAAGGGAATTCTCTCTACAGATCTGGTCTCAGTTCTCGATTTGGTGCTCCGATGCTCTGCTGGCGGCCGGACTCCTCCCTTCCTTCTTCCTTACTATCTTCTCTCTTTAACTTCTTAAAAATAGTGAACTTAGGAGGAAAATGCGGTATTAATCCTCTACTCCCGAACTTAACCCAGCAGGATCTCGTCTGGGCCGTTAGATTGTATTTAAATAAAACGAACGACTCAGATTAGCCTAAAATTTCTTAATCCTGGGCCGAACACGGCTTTGCACACGGTCGTATCCCAGGCCGTGTGCCTCGATCCAGCCACGAATATCGAGCACAAAAAAGAACACGGGTTGGGACACGCCCGTGTCCAAACCTGACACGCCTGTGTCGGGTCCTCGACATGCCCGTAACCAAGGGCCGTGTCGCAAATAACCACCACGCCAACCATCACGTCCCATAGTGGACACGGTTGGCGACACGTCCGTGTCAGACTTGGCATGCCCATGTCAACTAGTACACTCCCGTGTTCCGGGCCGTGTCCCTCAGTCGACACAGGACCAGACTTTTTAGAGAAGTTCACGACCATGTGATACACCCGTGTCCCATGCCGTGTGCCTGATACGCCCTGGGACACGCTTGTGTCCCAGGCCGTGTTCGAGCACTCAATGCTCGTCGACCTCAACTCGATGACCCGAGCACGATATGGCCATGTGACACGCCCGTGTCACAGGCCGTGTTCACCCTACCAATACCCAAACTTGGTTCAAACACCGCCCGTTTCACTTTTGAGTTTCGGGGCGTTACATTATGTCATCAACAAAAATCTTGACTAGGATTATCTTGCCCTTAGATTCCCTTAAGAATAGGGTCTTGTCTATCTTCCCCCTTGAGAATTTATTCTCAATAAGGAAGGCAGACAATGTCTCATACCATGCTCTAGGGCCTTGCTTGAGCCCATATAGAGCTTTCTTAAGTCTATAGACAGCAGTGGGAGAGTTAGAATCTACAAAACCTGGAGGCTACTCTACATAGACCTCTTCTTTCATGTCTCCATTTAGAAAGGCTGACTTCACATCCATCTGGAAGACTTTGAATCCCTGGAAGGCTGCAAATGCAAGGAACAGTCTGATGGCTTCCAACCTTGCAACTGGGGCAAAAGTCTGATCATAATCAATCCCCTCTTCCTGTCTGTACCCCTTGGCCACCAGTCTAGCCTTATTATTTATTATAATATCTTTTTAATCAGTTTATTTCTGAAAATCCACTTCACTCCAATGATGTTATGTCCATCTGGTCTGGGAACCAGCTTCCAGACCTTACATCTTTTTAACTGGTTCAGTTCTTCTTGCATTGCACCAATCCAAAATTGGTCTTGATTTACCTCTTTAAATTTCTTGGGCTCTTCTTGTGATAGGAAGCTGGAGTAAAGTGCTGTGTTGAAACTCCTGCTTCTGGTCTGTACACCTTGGCTAGCCTCACCTATTATCTGATTTGGAGGATTATCTCTTAGATATCTGACTACTGGGGGCAGCCTGACTGCTTCTTGCTGAGCACCATTTTCTTCAGCTGGTTGGTCTTCATCTCCAGCTTGATTATCTTACGCTTCCTCTGGACAACATCCCTCTCCATATTCTTCTTGCACAACAGGGTCTTTATTTTTAATGGAGAGATTTTCCATCATAATTTCTGTACCTGCAGAACTAGGCAGAGAGCTTGATAGCTCACTATCAATCATGTTTGACTCATCAAACACTACATGGACATATTCTTCTATAACTTGATTAGTCAAGTTATAGACTTTATATGCCTTACTACTATTGATGTACCCAACAAAGATCCCCTCATGGGATTTAGCAGCAAACTTAATGTTGGAACCCTTGTTTGGATTTGTGCTAGGTTCACTCTTAGGATGTCTTGACCCCCATGTATAGACAGGGTCTTGGTCTAGTCTAAGTTAGGTCCTTTTAAGTCAGGTTTGTGCAGAACAGCATTATAGTGGACTCAGACTTAGACTCAGAAAGTTTATGTGCATTTTCTATATCAGTTCGACTATAGTCAAACTCAGCTCGACGATCGTTGATTTCCCATCGACGATCGTCGATCTCCCATCGACGATCTCAGAGTCTTGTACTCTGAATTGAGCTCGAAGATCTACGAGCTCAGGTTGACGATTTGGTTTTCTTAGCAGTAATCTCTGTTCTATGATAGCTGTTCTCAGGTTGACGATCTCTTAACTCAGCTCGACGATCTCTGAACTGGGCTCTACGATTTTATGCTGCTTTCAGTTATGAGTTCTTTAGATCGGTCAAAAGTATTTATTTTTTGTTAATGATCAATTTTCTTAAAGGCAAATATATTCTGATAATTAATGCTGTTATTCCCAAGGCTGATAGCCGTATTTCTTGAAGCATTAATTATGGTATTCACAGAATATTTCTTTAGCATATTTTATGAAGGCAGATATGGAAGTGCATTTATGTTGCCAACGTTTCTAGCCATTTGGGCTCCTAAAGTATTGCAGAATATTATGCACTGTCCAGGGAATTCAAATTCTTGACATTTTTATTCTGACTGAATTTATAATTTAGAATATAATAAGGATATACAAGAGAACAATTAGACAGACAGTCAAAAGATATATATACAGAAACTTTTCTTCAGCAAGATATATTATCATTATTACTCTTACTCTAAAGGATTGTTGCTCTGTTGTAATAAGGAAGAAGGAGAACCTTTTCAAAAATCTCTCTTGAGTCTTCTTCATTCCTCAGGCTTCAAGGATTCACAAAGAGCTCAAATCTTTTTCAGTCTTCAGATCTAAGAAAGCTCTACTATAATTTTTTGAAGACCTACACCCAGGGCCAAGTTTACTCTTCCTAAATCAATTCTACATCTCAGGAGGAGCTTGGACATTTTCTTCAATCCACATAGTCTTCTCACTTGATTGAGAAAGAGAAGATTTCTTTTAATTTTTCCTTTTACCTCCATCTGTATAGGGTTATCTCTCCCTTCAAAAGTGAACTCTTGGTGATAGGGCACCTGAACAAAAACCTATTGGATTTTGGGCTCTTGATCAAATGATCAAAGGGTCTCTAGATCTACCTGAAAGAGATCTTTTGGTGATAAGGCACCTGAACAAAAACCTATAGTGGATTCCTACCTGGGTGGTAGAAGAGTGGATGTACCCATATTTGGGGAACCACTATAAAATTTCTTGTGTTGTCTGGATGCTTT
Organism: Platanthera zijinensis; assembly: GCA_039513925.1. Classification (NCBI taxonomy): domain Eukaryota; kingdom Viridiplantae; phylum Streptophyta; class Magnoliopsida; order Asparagales; family Orchidaceae; genus Platanthera; species Platanthera zijinensis. Next base: position 232,181,970 of record CM077079.1, read on the forward strand.
ATGTTTTCTTTTTGTGCTGAGTTGTGCAGTGATAGTTTATCTGTCTTTTCCTCTATTATATAAGTATCATTAATTTAATTTCGCAATAAAACTAAATTTTTTTTTATACTCTATTCACCATCTCTAGAGTAAAGTCTATCTGTCCCTCACTTTTAATTGGTATTAGAGGGTGTGTTTTTAAGGTTGTACAGGCTTACAACTGAACCTAAGATCTATGATAGATATTCTTTTTTACTCTACTATTTTTCTATTATACCATGGCACGGTACAAGGATCTTGCAAGCACCAGACCTCCAGTTCGCAACTTGCAAAAGTTTGGAATCTGGAAAGCAAGAATCAGACTCTATATGAATTCTATTGATGAAGATATTTATGCTTCTATATTAACAGGAGTACCTCCACCAGCTGCCCCACCAAGTACTTCCACAGACATGACTGCAGTACCTCCTCTTGACTATAATGATGCATACAAGAAAGCAAAGATTGCTGATGCAAAAGCCATGAACATACTGGCACAAATAATGTCTGATGACATATTTCAGAAGGTAGCTGAATGTGAATCAGCTAAGGCTATCTGGGATTCCTTAAACCAGATGGTTGTAAGATCAGCAGATGAAAGGAAGGACAGGAGAGCTCATCTCATCTCTTAGTATGAGAATTTTTAAAAGGAAGAAACTGAACATGTTTCTGAGATGTACAACAGACTCAACATCATTGTTAATGAGCTGAAAATGCTTGATAAAGACATCTCAGTCACAGAATTAAATGACAAGATTCTCATGTGCTTTCCCATCTCATGGGACTCTAGAATCTGGCCTATCAAAGAGACCAGAAGCACTCATGAAATGACTACAAAATCAGTTCTAGGAAAGTTGAAATCCTATGAACAGCTGCTAAAGACAAGAGAACCTGAACAGCAAAAGACTGCTACACCAACTAGGAAGGAGTAAAATATTGATTTCAAAGCTTCAGAAGAATCAGAAACTTCTCCATCAAATGAAGAGCTGATGAGTCTCTTTGCAAAGAGATTCTTCAAGATGGGGAGAAAAGAATTCAGAAGGAAATCATCAAGAAGTGATGATAAACCAAGGTATGACAAAACCCCTTCTAAAGAGGTTATCTGTTTTGGTTGTAGGAAACCTTGATATATTCTTCCAGAGTGTCCATAAAACAAGCACGAAGAAATGAGAAAGGATAAAGACTCCAAGAAACACTCCAGCAAACCATCCTCTTACAAGCACAAGAAGAAGGAGAGAGGGTTTGTTGCAGAAACATGGAGTGACACTGAAGAATCATCTTCCTCCAGTTCTAGTGAAGATGAAGAAGAAGCAAAGGCCAAAGAAATTTGCTTGATGACCATCATTGCTTCAGGACATATTTCAGAAGAAGGAGAATTTGAAGGATGTTCAGATTGAGATCAGGTATTGGAAGACTTTGAGTTTACTTCTGAAGAATTTAAACATGATTTTAAATCTATGTGTAGTGATCTAATTGGATCTGAGAAGGAAATCAAACTTCTCAGATATAAATAACTTAACTATGATAGCTTGGTATCAGAAAATCTCAAATTGAACAATGAAATAGATCTGTGTAATGAACAAATCAATTTTCTGAAAATTGAATTGAGTAAAGCAAAACACCTAGAGGAATCACTGAATGGTAGAAGTAAACAACTAGTAGAAATTACCAGTACACTTAATGCTAGACTTAATGGAAGTAAGTTAGGATTACGTGCATCCTCCAGTGAACCACCTATTATTCAAAAAAACCATCTTTCACAACCTATAAAATTTATTTCAGATAAAGGAAAGAAAAATACAGAACAAATTATAACAGTAAACAAAAATGTTAAAACAAGTTGAGATAAATAAAGAAAAACAAAAAGCTAAGTCAGAACAAAAATCATTGAACCAAGATCGACGATCTCAGTATTATTCGTCGAACGACGATCTCAAAACCCAGAGATTGAGTTTAAACACTCTGCAAATGGGGATCGACGATATCATTATGTATCGTCGAACAGAGATCGACGATCGTGGAACCCAGATAATAGCCACTATTATTCTGAGAACTAAGATCGACGATATCAATGCTGGTCGTCGAACGCAGATCGACGATCTCAACATAAATTATCGAATCCAGAGCAATTTTATCAAAATTATAATTCCAACAGAAATTCTATAAGAACTCTAACTCCAAACCTTTCCACCCCTTAACTAACTGGATAATCCCACATAGGAGATTTTATCCCTTAGGCTATAAAAGTCAACCTGAATACTCTTATATTTCAAGTTTTAAGTATGAAAAGAAGCCAGGACCCAAGGTTTCCTGGGTCCAAAATATATGAGTTGTTATTTTGCAGGTGAAGACCTATCCTACCATACATGATAAGTGGTATCTAGATAGTGGGTGCTCCAAGCACATAACAGGAAGTAAGGCAAATCTGAGTAACTTCAAGGCAAAGCTAGGTCCAAAAGTTATATTTGGAGACTCAAGCTTTGGTCAGACAGAAGGATATGGAGTATTTACACTTGGAGTTGTCACATTCAGGAAAGTGGTATATGTAAGTGGCCTGAAACATAACTTGATATCCATAGGTTAGCTATGTGATGCAGGTTATGAGGTATGTTTCACTGAATCAAAATGTAATATTTCTTTAGATAGCAATATTGTGTTATCAAGTATGAGGTTAGGCAATATTTACTTATTTGATTTCAATTCTGCCTGTTCAGAAATTTGCTTGTTCAACCAGGTTAGCAATAATAATACCTTGTGGCATAAAAGGCTAGGACATGTAAATCTTAGAAACATTGCTAGGTTATATAGGGACAACCTTGTTAGAGGATTACTCTCTTGCCCCTATAAGAAGGAATGCCTTTGCAAGGCTTGTCAAGAAGGCAAGCAAACTAAAAATAGTTTTAAATCAGTTAATAAGAGTGATTCACCTAGGATTTTGTATATGCTTCATTTGGACCTTTTTGGACCAATTGCTGTATAAAGCCTGGGAGGGAAGTTCTATACTTTAGTTATTGTTGATGACTTCTCTAGGTTCTCTTGGGTTTTCTTCTTGAGAAATAAGTCTGATAACTTCAAAGTTCTTACAGATTTTCTAAAATGCATAAAGATTGAGTACTCTACTCCAATTGCATTGATCAGAAGTGATCATGACACTAAGTTTGAATCTCTTTCTATGTAAGAATTCTGTGAGAAGGAAGGTATCAGACACTGCTTCTCTACTCCCAAAACCCCTCAACAAAATGGGGCAGTTGAAAGGAAAAATAGAATACTCATTGAAACTGCAGGCACATTGCTTGCTGATGCTCACATGCCTCTATCCTATTGGGCAGAAGCTGTAAGCACAACAAATTATGTCCTGAATAGAAGTTTGATACACAAACTTAAGGGCAAGACTCCCTATGAATTACTTAAAGGGAAGAAACCTAAAATAGATTACTTTAGAATTTTTGGTTGTATCTGTTACATACACAATAATAACAAAGATTATCTTAGAAAGTTTGAAGCCAAAGCTACAATGAGGATCTTTCTAGGATATTCCCAAGTTAGCAGGGCATATAGGGTTTTCAATAAATCATCTCTGAAAATTGAAGAATCAATACATGTTACATTTGATGAAGCTAATATGTTTTACAAGGATAAGGAAGCTTCTACCAGTAATTATTTGTAGGTAACAAATATATGTAAAAAGTTGGATGATCTAAATCTCACTCAGAAGGTGATATCTCATCCATCTCCATAAATAGATGAAGACAGTGAAGAAGAATATCTGGAAATTTTTGAAGCCCCTCCAACAGCAAACTTAATTCTACAAGAGGAATTGGTTCATAATGCTGATGGTGTTGAACAAACTCCACCTCCTGACTATATTACACTTAGAGATCATCCTATATCTCAAGTGATAAGAGACATGTCAGTGGGTGTGCAGACAAAGCATCAACTTAACCAAGACGTGATGCATTCCTGCTTCCTATCTCAAATAGAGCCCTCATCCATTAAAGATGCTGAGCAAGATCCTCACTAGATTATTGCAATGCAAGAGGAGTTCAATCAGTTTGAGAGATGCAAAGTTTGGAACTTGGTTCCTAGACCCAAAGGACATCTAGTTATTGGAACTAAATGGATCTTCAGGAATAAATTGGATACTCAAGGAATAGTTGTCAGGAACAAAGCAAGACTAGTGGCACAAGGGTACAGGCAAGAAGAAGGTATTGATTATGATCAAACCTTTGCACCTGTTGCAAGGCTTGAAGCTATCAGAATTTTCTTGGCTTATGCTGCTCACAAGAAATTCAAGGTATATCAAATGGATGTCAAAAGTTCTTTTCTCAATGGGGAACTCAAGGAAGAAGTATATGTGGAACAACCACTAGGTTTTATCTCTTCAACCATCCCTCTTATGTTTTCAAACTGCATAAGGCTCTCTATGGTCTAAAGCAAGCTCCAAGAGCTTGGTATGAAATCCTAGCTAGCTTTCTTTTAGAACATAAATTTTCTAGAGGCATTGTAGATTGGAATTTATTTATAAGACATCATCATGATAAGATTCTATTAGCTCAAGTATATGTTGATGATATTATATTTGGATCTACTGATTCTAAACTTTACAAAAGGTTTTCTGACTTGATGTACTCCAAGTTTGAAATGAGTAGCATGGATGTACTTCCTTGGTCTTCAAGTGAAGCAAGCTCTTGATGGCATCTTCATATCTCAGTCCAAGTATGCTAAGGAATTAGTAAAAAGGTTTGGGATGGCTGATGCCTCAGCTATGAAGACACCCATGGCTTCCAATGCATTAATTGATTCTGATGAAAAGGGTAAACCTTTTGATCAGAAAAATTATAGGGCCATTGTTGGGTCCCTATTATATCTTACTGTAAGTAGACCTGATATAATGTTTGCAACATATTTTTGTGCTAGATTTCAAGTCAACCATAAAGAATCTCATTTAATTCTCCTCAAGAAAATTTTAAGATATTTAAAGGGATGTCTTAATCTAAGACTTTGGTATCTTACAGAGTCAGAATTTGAATTATCTGGATATTCTGATGCTGACTATGCTGGATGCAGAGTTGATAGAAAAAGCACTTCAGGAACTTTTAGTTCCTGGGTGATAGGTTAGTATCCTTGTTTTGCAAGAAACAATCTTCTGTGTCTACATCAACTACAGAAGCTAAATATATAGCAGCTGGTAGTTGCTGCTCACAGATCTTGTGGATTAAAAAATTAGCTACTGGATTATGGTTACTCTCTCAAAAATACCACCATATTTTGTGACAGTACTAGTACCATATCAACTGCACAAAATCCATTCCTGCATTCTAGGACCAAGTATATAGAAATAAGGCATTATTTTCTTAGAAATTGTGTAGACAAAAACAAGATTAATCTTAAGTTTATCCCCACTGATTTTTAAAGAGGAGATATTTTTACCAAGCCTTTAGATGAGCAAAAACATCTATTCTTTTTGAATCAGCTTGGAATGATAAATGGAATGGTTTAAAATTGAATTTTGTCTTTGTAAAGATTTGATCAACGATCGTCGAACAGAGATCGACGATCTTCGAACTCATCTTGAGCTCAATCGTCGACCTGAGCTCGATGATAGCTCTGCGTGAAGACAAAAATCATCGACCGGAGTTCGACGACTTTGCTTCAGTAAATTAATCGTCGACCTAAGCTCGACTATCAATTTACGCTACTGAAATCTGAGACCAACCATACTATTTATTTCCAAATTAATTGTTGACCTAAGATCTACGTTTGTGATTTTGTCGTCGGACAAAGATCGTCTTTTCATATTCCAAAAACCTATATGTAGGTTTCTCTTCGATCTCTGTCCCGCGCTTTCATAATTTCCCTTTTCTCGTGATCTCTTCTCTCTTTAGTCTACAGGTTTTCCATGGCGATTTCTCCAGCAGTTCTTTCAGCGATGATGTTCGACACTGGCTTCGACGTCGACTTCGAATCATTCAGTCACTGTGATCCTATTTTTCAAGAAATGATACATTCATGTGATGATCAGGGCTTGAAGAAGTTTATGACTACAAGGATAAAGTTATCTGTCGCAGAAATCAAAGAATGGGTTTTCTCTTCTTCAACTGATGATAGTTCAATGATCGGATCCATCTCAGGACAGTAGGTGACTCTAAACCCTGCGATTCTTACTTAAATTTTTGAGTCGAAAAATGGAATAGATGAGCTGGAACAGGATAGCTCTGAGTATAGCAGGATGTTATTAGAGATGGGTCATGCTGAGGGCATCCCATCTAAGCTTTTAAAGAAAAATTTATCTATTGGTTTTAAGTTTCTTGCTGATTTAGTGGGCAAGGTGCAGCTGGGTAAGCATTCAGTGCATGAAAATATAAACAGGCAACAGTTTTCCATTATGTCTGCCTTAGTTAATAAAAAGTCCATTGACTGGGCTGGGTTGTTCTTTGATTTAATTAAGAGAAAGAATAGTAAGAAGGAAGTCTGTCTAGGAAGGATTCTGGGAATCTTCCTTTAGAAGAAAACTCCAGAGCTGTTGGTTTCTTCAACCATAGCCATCAATGCCAGCAAGAGGTTGGACTCCTCCTTGTTTGGGAAGTGGGAGAGGACAATTCAAAAGCCCTCAAAGGCTTGAACTTCCTCAAACTTATCTGAGGACACAAGGGCAGTAACAGCCACTCCTCACTCTAATGAAGAAGTTCCTACTCCTCCAGCTTCCCCAGTCATCCCCAGAGTCTCTTCTATCCCTTCTACTGTGATTCAAACCTCTACTTCATCCCCAACTATCATCTCTTCTCCTACTCAGTCACCACTTCCCCTCCATCTTATTGAATCTCAAAACCGCCAGACCATATCTTTTCCAAATTTTGACCTACTCTCACCACACTCATCACCTTCCCGTCAAAATGATTCACCCATGAACATTGAAGCCACTCCACCAAATTCTCCACTCAATTCCCCTCTAAACTCTCCCAGAAAATCACTTATTTAGGATGAAATCATGACTGATTTTACTCCTCCCTCTCTTAATTCTGTCTCAACTCAGACTCTAACTGAGTTTCTTCAAGTTGATCCCTCTTTTCTTTCTCATCTTTTGGAGCTCATCACTCCAACTCTCAAAACCTTAATAGCAGAGGCTATTTCACCTCTTGCTCTCTCTATATCAACTCTATCTGCTTCCCTGGTTGCTTCCACTGTCCCTTCTTCATCTAGGGGCCTGGTTCCAGTTCTCACTTAAACTAGACAGGGGAGAAGTCCAATGAAGATGCAGCAGGTTCAGCCTCAGCAGAACTTCAAGATCAGTCTCCTCCAGCAGTGTAGGAAGAATAAGCTTTTCAAAAATTCTGTGCAGATATAGTTTCATATTCAGACTTGCTGACTTCAGATGATGACACTGATGTGTCATTACCTACCATCTCTAGTGGTGATTGTTTCATCAATCCCACCATTGATCTTCAAATTCTTTTGCATTCTTTTTCTATGCTTAAAATAGTTCTGCCTCCAGTGGATTTGTATACTTCCAAGGCCATAGTCTGTTATACAAGACCAATTAGCCCCTCAGCTGTGGAACATCTCTTGAAGATCAAATCAGTTCCAGTCTGTACAGAAATTCAGACAGTTACAATGTGTACAGATATTCCATCTCCTATGGAGGTTGAGACTATGTATGTTATAGAAGATAAGGATGAGCTAGATGCTCTCTTAATTATTGATGAACTGATTCATCTAGTGGCTGCCAGAAATTTGAGTTCAGCCATAGAAACAAGTTTAATAAACTTTTGTGAGCCAAGTGCTCCTATTGCTGAAATTTCCTCTATGGATATTGTTGGGTACATTGGAAAATGTGTACTAGATTTGGAGAAGCCACAACTTAGTCAATGATATGCATCAATGTCTATTTGATAGAAGTTTGAGTTTCATTGTGCAGGTTTAAAAATTTTTGAAGGAAAATTTTCTAAGTACAAGTGTCGACACTTGTGAAGAAACTGTGTTGACACTCAGGAAACTTGTGTCGACACTCAAGCAAGCTGTGTCGACGCACAGGAAAATTGTGTCGACTCTCAGGGAAGTTGTGTCGACACCCAGAATTTGTGTTGACACTTATAAAGAAGCTGTGTCGACACTCAAAGCTATATCGACACCTAAAGAAGCAGTTGTGTCGACATCCAGAATTGTGTCGACAACATAAAATAAAATTGTGTCGACACTTAAAACAGAAGATGAGTCAACACTCAGGAGCTATTTCGACACCTGAAGTAATTGTGTCGACACACAGGACTTGTGTCGACACACCAACTCTCAAAAGGCTGTATCGAGTTTAGAAGTAATTGTGTCGACACACACTCAACGCCATTTGACAAACACTCAACACCAACTGTCTGCAACAGAAATGTCGAGACAAGAAGTTGTTGCATCGACACACAGGACTTGTGTAGACACATACAACATAAGCAGTGTTGAGAAGCAGAAGTATGACTGTGTCGACACTTGGAGTAATTGTGTCGACACCATGAAGACTTGTGTTGACACTTGGAGTAATTATGTCGACACCATGAAGACTTGTGTCGACACTTAGTCTATATGTATCGACACATGTGAAGCAGTCTGCTGAGTATTGTTTGCTGAGTTGAAAAGACATTAAAGAACCTGGTGACGTGACATGTGACTTGACAGCTTTCATAACTAGCCGGTCTGACACCAGTGTCAGAACTGTCAGAAGTTTGTTATGAATCGGATCAGCCGGTAACCATGAAGCAAGCTCTATATAAGAGACAGATCGGAAATGACAACGTATGAACAACAACGTGAAGCATCTATAAGAAGAATTCTGACAGATCAAGGGTTGTCTGCAAGAAAGATTCAGAGTTCTATCTGAATTTAAGGAAGAAGCTGATTGAAGATCATCTTCATCAACATACAAGATCCAACTTAGTTTATTCTAATCAAGAAGCTTTGAAAAGCTAAGTTAGGTTGGATCAGAAGGATCAGCCAATCCAAGAACAGATCAAGAAGACTACATCAACAGATAAATCAAGCTGGTGAAGTTTTCAGTTACTCTTTACTCAAAAATTCTTGTAGGATCTTCTGTTAGATCTGAGATTGTAAGCCTAAAATTATAAAGGCTGAGGTAGGGTTGTGTGCCTGAGGTAGGACTTGTGGAAAGTTTGAGTTGTAAGCCTAATTATAAAGGCTGAGGTAGGCCTGAGGTAGGATTCTGGAGAAGAATCTGAGGTAGGACTTGTGTAAAGTCTGAGGTGTAGGAACCATTTTGGGTTCTGAGTTTGTAAGATCTGCGGATCCGAGCCAGTGGAAGAAAGTTAGGCTGAATCCAGTTATCTGTTGGATAGGCGAAGGGGGAAAGTGGATGTACCCATATCTTGGGGAACCACTATAGATCTGGTGTTTGCTGTGTTGTATTTAATTTCTGTAGATAGAATTATTCTGTGCTAAAAGAAGTTACAAATATCTAATTGCCTTAAAATCAAAAATACTCAAAAAGATTAGAACCTATTCACCACCCCCCTCTAGGTGTTTAGGCTCTTGAAACAAAGTCTTTCAGATATTGATCCAGTTCCAAGTCCTATTTGACCCTCCTATCCAATAGATGATAGTCCTCTTCCCTCTCTAGATGATCTTATTGCACTTGATATCCAGGAAGATGCCAAAGAGAAGGCTGGTAAAAAGACTGCTGACAAATTAACACAGGAAATAAATAAATTGTATGACAATCCTCCTGATTCATCTGATGATGATGAGGATGATGATTCAGAGGATTCTGATTCCAATAAAAAGAAAATATCAAAGAAAAGAAAGGCTGCTCCTAAGGTTGCACCCAAGCCAGGCAATACAAATGATACTCCTTATTATATTTTGAAAGAAATCACACCATATCCAGGTATGGAAAGCTGGATGTGGTTATCTAAAAATGAGCAAAAAGCCAGGAAGAAGAGCAGGAGATATTCACCTCATCCTCAGAAGTTCAGAAGAGGACCTCCTCCTCCTCCTACTCCTGCTGGTACTTCTGGGGTTGCTCCTAAAGCTTCTGATGCATCTTCCAAGCCTTCATCCTTCACTAGGACATATCAAAGGCAAGATAGATCATCCAAATCTCAGTCCAAAGGAAGAAGTCAACAACAAAGAAATCAGAGTTCCACAGAACAAGTCAAAGAAGTTATCTATCATAAACCCTCCTTCTCTCCTCCTCAACAACAGAAAGTTCTACCCAAAGTTTAAAAGACAGCCACCTATCAGTCCAGAAGACATGATGAGTCTCACAAGCCCAAGGGAAAGTATAGTGAGGCTGCTCCTCCAAGATCCCTTTATTCTCAGAGGGATGACCAGCATAGTATAACAAGCTTTCATGCTCAATCCACTCAGTTCAAAGCAGTTTCAGTGTTGCCACCTCAAGATGATCAGCCACCTATTGAACAGGAAGTTGATCCTAACTTTAGGATGGCCAGGCTGCAAGAATTGATTGGTCTTTCTCAGATTAGGAAAGCTGTAGAAGAAGGAGAAGATCCATCTAGGTTTACTAAAATGTCCTCCTACAGAGAGAAAGAGCTGGATAAACTCCAAGTTAGCAAGATGGTTTTCAATCCAACTGATTATATAACATTGCATCCAGAAGCAATTGTGCCCAGGAAAAGCACTCAGACATCTCTTGGTGGACAAGACCTGATGACTTCTAAGAAGGATGTACCAGATCCTACCAGAAAGATAATCTTCTCAAAACCCTCCTCTGATCCTTCTGATAATTTGTAGTTTGTACTCTGTTATGTTTTATTGCTTAAACTGATTATGTACAATGCATTGCTATAACATATCTGCTGATGTTATTTTAACCCTATAGATATTTATGGTCTTTATATTTCTATTGCTTTTCAGTTTTGTTTTTGAGTGACCTTACACAAATAAAGGGAGATTGTTGGAACCCTTATTTGGATTTATGCTAGGTTCACTCTTAGGATGTCTTGACCCCCATGTATAGCCAGGGTCTTTGTCTAGTCTAAGTTAGGTCTTTTTAGGTCAGGTTTGTGCAGACCGGCATTATAGTGGACTCAGACTTAAGACTCAGAAAGTTTATTTGGATTTTCTATATCAGTTCGATTATAGTCGAACTCAGCTCGGCGATCGTCCATCTCCCATCGACGATCTCAGAGTCTTGTACTCTGAACTGAGCTCGATAATCTACGAGCTCAAGTCGACGATTTTGTTTTCTCAGCAGTAATCTCTGTTCTATGATAGCTGTTCTCAGGTCGACGATCTCTTAACTCAGCTCGACGATCTCTGAACTGGGCTCTACGATTTTATGCTGCTTTCAGTTATGAGTTCTTCAGGTCGGTCAAAAGTATTTATTTTTGGTTAATGATCAATTTTCTTAAAGGCAAATATATTCTGATAATTAATGTTGTTATTCCCAAGGCTGATAGCCGTATTTCTTGAAGCATTAATTATGGTATTCACAGAATATTTCTTTAACATATTTTATGAAGGCAGATATGGAAGTGCATTTATGTTACCAGTGTTTCTAGTCGTTTGGGCTCCTAAAGTATTGCAGAATATTATGCACTGTCCAGGGAATTCAAATTCTTGCCATTTTTATTCTGACTAAATTTATAATTCAGAATATAATAAGGATATACAAGAGAACAATCAAACAGACAGTCAAAGGATATATATACAGAAACTTTTCTTCAGCAAGATATATTATCATTATTACTCTAACTCTAAAGGATTGTTGCTCTGCTGTAATAAGGAAGAAGGAGAACCTTTTCAAAAATCTTTTATGAGTCTTCTTCATTCCTCAGGCTTCAAGGATTCACAAAGAGCTCAAATCTTTTTCAGTCTTCAGATCTAAGAAAGCTCTACTATAATTTTTTGAAGACCTACGCCCAGGGCCAAGTTTCCTCTTCCTGAATCAATTCTACATCTCAGGGGGAGCTTGGAAATTCTCTTCAATACACATAGTCTTCTCACTTGATTGAGAAAGAGAAGATTTCTTTTAATTTTTCCTTTTACCTCCATCTGTATAAGGTTATCTCTCCCTTCAAAAGTGAACTCTTGGTGATAGGGCACCTAAACAAAAACCTATTGGATTTTGGGCTCCTGATCAAAAGCTCAAAGGGTCTCTAGATCTACCTGAAAGAGATCTTTTGGTGGTAAGGCACCTGAACAACATACCTAGGAGGTTTCTCCATGTAGACGACCTTCTGAAGATCACCATAAAGGAAGACATTCTTGACATCCAGTTGGGAAATATGCCAATCTCTATTGACCGCCACAGAAAGGAGAACCCGGATAGTGCTGAGACGAGCCATAGGAGAGAAGGTGTCAAAGTAATCAACCTCATAGGTCTGAGTAAAGCCCTTCGCAACAAGGCGGGCCTTATAACGATCCACATGGCCGTCCGGGACAAATTTGACCACAATGACCCATCAGAAGCCTACAATATATGTGCCAAAGGGATGAGGAATAAGATTCAAGGTACCCCGCTCAGTGAGGGTAGCCCTTTCCTCATCCATGGCTGTCTTCCAATGAGGAATAACAAGAGCCTCCTAGTAGGAACGGAGTGTGGCAGGGGTGGAGATAGCCAGTGCAAAGGCCCTGCGAGAAGAGGTAAGATGATCATATGAAACAACAGCAGCAAGGGGGTGCAGGGTACACATCCGCACCCCTTTGCGAAGAGCAACAGGAAGATCCAGGTCGGCGGGTCCCTCAACATCCGGAGCATTTATGGCGGAGAGAGCTTGCCCGGGAGTAGAGGGCGACGACGTCGGAGAGTAGGGAGACGATGGTAGAGAAGAGGGAGAGAGAGGTGGAGGGAGAGGAGTGGACAGAGATGGTGGCGGAGGTGAGACCGAAGTAGGAGACAAGGGGACGAAGGGGACAGTAGGAGTATCAGAAGTCGGAGGAAGAAGAGAGGAGTCATACGAGAAGTAGGAGGCATTCTCGAAGAAGGTGACATCAGCAGAGACAAATTGCTTATGAAGAACGGGGTCAAAGCAACAATAGCCTTTCTGAGTGGTGGAGTACCCCAGAAAGACACATTTGGTGGAACGAGGGGAGAGCTTACCACGGGTGGCAGATGGAGCATGCACAAAGACAGTGCACCCAAAGATCCGGAGAGGGAGAGGAAAAGACTCCTTGCCTGGATACAGAATGGAGAATGGGGTATGCCCGTAGAGGACCATAGAGGGAATGTGATTGATGAGGTAGTAGGCAAGGAGAACAACATTGCCCCAATAGGAGCAAGGAACATCCATCTGGGTCATCAAGGTGCGAGCGACATCGAGGAGGTGACGGTTTTTGCGTTCCGCCACCCCATTTTGCTGGGAGATATAAACATAGCTAGTCTGATGAATAATGCCATGTTGCACACAGAAAGAGGTAAAAACATGACTCAAATATTCTTTTGCATTATCTGAGCGAAAGGTTTTAATACAAACACCAAATTGATTTTTAATTAATTGATAAAAAGAGAGCCATACATCAAAAAGTTCAGAGCGATCTCGTAAGAGATATACCCAAGTACATCTAGAAAAATCATCAATAAATATAACAAAATAAGAACTACCCCGACCAATGGTGAGGGTAGGAGCAGGTCCCCAAACATCGGAGTGGACTAGATCAAACGAACGGGTAGAACCTCGACCTTGATTCGGCGGGAAGGAGGAATGGTAATGCTTGCCAAGCTGACAAGAGTCGCAGTTGAGAGGAGTACTGGAAGGAGGGAGGTGGGGAAGAAGCTGATGTAGAAGTCGTGGAGGAGGATGACCGATCCGTAGATGCCACTGGAGAAGATCCATAGAAGAAGAGGAGAAGGCGGACAAGGCGGAAATGTTGTCGAGGAAGTAGAGGCCGCCGCTCTCATTCCCAGTAGCAATCGTCCGTTGGGAGCTCGGATCCTGAAAAGAACAAGAAGTCAGAGTAAACGTCACCAAGCACTGAAGCTGCTTGCATAAAGAGGTAACCGACAATAAATTGCATGGAAATTTGGGCACATAGAGAGTGTCCGCTATGCGAAGAGACAGAGTAACATGAACCACTCCCGACTCATGAACCGGGGAGGGAGAACCGTCTACAACGAGGACTGGGGGCAACCATAATGCTGTTCGAGGAGAGAGAAGCACTGAGGATTGCCCGTCATGTGATTAGTCGTACCAGAGTCGATAAGCCATTTACCTTGAGTACCCACGTGGGCATTACCTGATTATGTGACCACGGAGGTAGACGGCTTGGAAGATGAGGCGGAAGAGTCACCTGAGGGGCGAAGATGGGGATGCTTCATCCAGCAGCGATCCACAGTATGGCCGGTGCGGCCACAGTGAAAGCATAGGTAGCGGGAAGGAGCACGTCCGCCGGACTGGTGACTGCGGCTACCAGAGCCACTCCACTGAGTTTGGTGAGCATAGTTATCATGTGGAGGAGGAGCGGGCAGAAGAGGGCGTTGAAGGAGAGAGGTGACAGCGGCGATGCGTGCAGTGGTGGAATCTAAGGTAGGAGATTCTGCCTCACCCAGAATTTGCTGGAGGATCATATCATAAGTATCAGGAAGCCGCAGAAGGTAGCACACAACCAGAAGCTCCTGGAAGTGCTTGTGTTGTTGAGCCAAATCTGCAGAAAAGGGGCAATTCTAATGAATCTCAGCCCCAAGAGCCTGAACCTGTTGGTAGGCAGCAGCAGGAGACAAGGTAGGACGGGCAAAGAGGTCCGCATACAACATATAGATGCGGGACGTATGAGCCTCCTTGGAGTATAGAGCAGCAAGATGAAGCCAAGCTGCCTTGACCGTCTCATCATGACGGATGACCGAAAGGCATTCATCGGATAGGCTATTAGCGATCCAAGTACGCACAAGCGTGTCGCTCGCATCCCAGTCATCAAATAGAGGGAAAGTGGGAGGAGGAGGGTCATCAACGAGATGGTGGCGTTTGCGTTGCGAGCGAAGGAGAAAGGTGAATGAGACACTCCAATCCGGGTAGTTGGAGCCGACAAGCTTGGAAACGGTGCCAAGGTTCCCAGAAGGAGTAGGAGGAAGAGGTGGAGGTGGATTGGCGACAGGAGTGGTGGAAGTAGAAGCATCAGAAAGAGCCATAGGAGAAAAGCAAGAAAGTCGTGCGGTTAGGAGACAAGCCACGCGAATAGAGAGAAAACGCGGCGGCTAGGAGAAAGAGAGCTGCAACGGTCACGGTGTTAGACACCAGCGGCAAGAAAAACCATGACCAAGCCGCAGAACTAGCAGGGGGAAAGAAGTCGAGCGACTAGAAAGCAGCCCGCGCGAATAGAAGGAAGAGAGACCAAGCGAACAGAAAGGAGTCGGCGGGAAAACGAACAGGGCGTACGAGCAGAACAGAGGTCGCACAAAGAGGCCGCTCACACAGAGGGCAGCAACAAGAAGAAGAGAAAAGTGACCGCGCGAACAAACAGCCAGACAGGAACAAGTCGTGCGGATAGAAAGAGGAACCGAATCAGACAGAAAAGATCGAGTCCTCTGATACCATATTAGAAACGAATAAGAACAAACCAGAATTAGATTAATAGAAATTTTATTATCCAAAAAATGTATCTATTACAAAGGTATGGCCTCCCTTTTATAGAATGTAGGAGAAGAAAGAGAATACAAACTAGGGATGTGGGATTAAAAAATTACAGGACTAAGCGACTATACAAAAACAACCCGCACAAGCTGCACGGTTAGATGAGAAGGTCTGACCGCTCGGCAACCACCAGAGAGAGAGAGAAGTCTCCATGGGAGACCGCTAGGCTGCCCAGTCTCCAAGTCGCCTGCGACAAACTGCTAGACCGCTCAGAATCTAAATAGCAACAGCCCAGCAACCAAACTACTGAAGGGAAACCGCCAGACCGCACGGTCTTTAACCCGCCAAGATAGGCCGCCAGACCGCCCGGTCACTAACTCCAACAATCTCAAACTTCCCCTACATAAGTTTTGCAAACTTCCTGCAGAGGTTGTCATCAATAGAGCCAAATATTATGTCATCAACATAAATCTGGACTAGGATGATCTTGCCCTTAGATTCCCTTAGGAATAAGTTCTTGTCTATCTTCCGCCTTAAGAATTTATTCTCAATGAGGAAGGTAGAAAATGTCTCATACGATGCTCTAGGGGCTTGCTTGAGCCCATATAGAGCTTTCCTTAGTCTATACACAACAGTAAGAGAGTTAGAATCTACAAAACCATGAGGCTGCTCTATATAGACCTCTTCTTTCAAGTCTCCATTCATGAAGGCTGACTTTACATCCATCTGGAAGACTTTGAATCCCTGGAAGGCTGCAAATGCAAGAAACAATCTGATGGCTTCTAACCTTGCAACTGGGGCAAAAGTATGATCATAATCAATCCCCTTTTCCTGCCTGTACCCCTTGGCCACTAGTCTAGCTTTATTCTTTATTATAATGTCATTTTCATCAAGTTTATTTCTGAAAATCCACTTGACTCCAATGCCATTATGTCCATCTAGTCTGAGAACCAACTTCTAGACCTTGTATCTTTTGAACTGGTTCAGTTCTTCTTGCATAGGACCAATCCAGAATTGGTCTTAATTTGCCTCTTCAAATTCCTTGGGCTCTTCTTGTGACAAGAAGCTGGTGTAAAGAGCTGTGTTGAAACTCCTGCTTCTGGTATGTACACCTTGGCTAGCCTCACCTATTATCTGATTTGGAGGATGATCTCTCAGATATCTAACTACTGGGGGCAGCCTGACTACTTCTTACTGAACATCATTTTCTTCAGCAGGTTGGTCTTCATCTCCAGCTGGACATCATCCCTCTTCATATTCTTCTTGCACAACTGGGTCTTTTTTTATGGAGAGTTTTCCATCATTGCTTCTGTACCTGTAGAACTAGGCAAAGAGCTTGACAGCTCACTGTCAATCATGCTTGACTCATCAAACACTATATGGACAGATTCTTCTACAACTTGATTAGTCAAGTTAAAGACTATATATGCCTTACTACTATTGATGTATCCAACAAAGATCCCCTCATGAGATTTGGCAGCAAACTTAGTCACTTTTGACTTACCATTGTTTAAGATGAAACACTTGAAACCAAAGATCCTGAAATAGGATATGTTTGATTTTCTGCCCTTCAAGATCTCATAGGGGGTCTTCTTGTGGCCTTTGGTGATAGAAGCCCTATTGAGAACATGACATGCAGTGTTAATTGCCTCAACCTAGAAATGTTCAGGGAGAGAAATATCACTCAATAATATTCTCCCAGCTTCTATGAGAGTCCTGTTTTTCCTCTCAGCTAACCCATTTTGCTGGGGTGTTCTTGGAGAGGAGAATTCTTGATGAATCCCTTGCTCTTCACAGAAATTAGTCATGGCAGCAGACTGAAATTTAATTCCATGATTACTTCTTATTTTGACCACTGAGCTTGCAAGTTCATTCTGAATCTGCCTGACAAAATTCATGAAGACATCAAGGGTTTCATCCTTTCTTCTAAGGAAGAACACCAAAGCAAACCTGGAATAGTCATCAACCACCACAAGGGTATAGACCTTCCTACCTAGACTATGAACATGCATAGGGCCAAACAAGTCCATATGTAGGAGATACAAGCATCTCATTGAGTCCTTGGTCCCATAACTCTTGAAGGAGGTCTTAGTATGCTTACCCTTTTGGCAAGTAGCACATATACCCTCCTTTGAGCATTTTATTTTGGGATCATTCCTAACTAGCTCATCACTGAAGAGCTGACCAATGGTCTTATAATTCAAATGAACAAGTCTCTTGTGCCATTGGACACAATATGAGACTTTGTCATTTATAACTAGGCATATAGGGGAACTACAATCTAAGCAAGAAAAGTTTAAACAATAAACATTCTCACTCCTAGTGCCTATTAAGATGACACTTTGGTCAGTTAACCTCTTGATGTGGCACTTATCCTTGTGGAAGGAGATGTCATAACCAAGATCATATAGTTGGCTTATACTTATGAGGTTGTGTTGCAACCCCTCCACATAAGCTACCTTTGTGATGGTGATTATGCCATTTGAGATATTACCATACCCTCTAGTTATTCCCTTGTCAGAGCCTCCAAAGATGACCTTAGGTCCATTCTTTACTGGAGTGAATTCCTTCAACAATTCCTTTGTTCCAGTCATGTGCCTGAAACATCCACTGTCCAAGTACCATTTAGGGGAATGGGTACTTGAACTTACCTGAAAAACACAATTTAACTGACCTTAGGACCCCAAAATCTATTGGGTCCTAGGTTTACATTAGCCTAAAAATAAGCTTGCCTTCCTGTAGTATTCCTGACAGGTTGGCTACCTCTGGATAATGAAGGATTGTGCCAGCAATCTACAGCATAGTGGCCCACTTTTCCACAACACCAACACTCATGGACATTATATATCCTTTTTTGTTTAGGACCAACATTTGGCTGGACTACTCCCTGAGTAGTGGGAAGATGTGATGCTGTATATTTCTGATTTCTTTCAGCAGCCATTTGACTGAAGATAAGTCTTTTAGCTGACTGTTTTGGTCTTTTCTAAGAGCCACCAACTGCATGTCACTTTTCAGCTAACATGCATCTGATTGCATCAGAAACTACCATTTCAACCTTGCCAGAAGACTCACCTTGAGTCATTACTTTTGCTGGATGGCTCGGATTTCCTGCAACAGCAATATCCTTGACTTTTGGGGCTAGGGCACCATAAACAAATGGTCCAGGATGGGCCATTTAAATTTCCTCATGGGAAGCCTTAAAGGCATTCACATGGCTGTATCTTCCACCTTGGTTATGGGTACATTTGTCCATACCAGTGGATCTGCCATTCTCTCAGTGACCATAATAGCTTTCATGGTCATACTTGTTAGAAGGCAACTTGACTTTCTGAAAATAGATTGGAGGCAATTAGGCTAGAGACACAACTGGTGCCTTCTCCTTTCCTTTTAGATTGGGAGGTCTAGTAGGTCCCTTAAATCCTAACCCTTTCTTACCATTTTGGGTGAAGAGGGTGTCAATTAAAGGAAGCACATCGCTTGGCTTAGAAAACTTGGCCACCATCATTTTCTCATTTAGGAGATCATCTTTAAGTTTCTGGATAAGTTTCACATTTGAGACTCTTACCACAGACTCCATATCAACGATCCCCTTGAGCTTGGCTTATTGTGTAGCCATATCATTGATATCCCTTTCTTGGCCCTCACACTTGCTCCTAAGACTGAGAAGCTCTTTTGCCTATCTCTTGGCAAGGAGCTTGAACTTCTTGAATGCTTCATGAAGTTCTCCATACTTGTCAATTATAGAATTGACATCATCATCAGACTCTGAATCCCCTTCATCTCTTGATGATTAAGCTTCAGAATCTGAGCTAGCCTCATGACCTAAAATAAATGACAGAGATTTAGAATTTACCTGAGCCTGTCCAGGCTGATCCTGACTGCTCTCCTCATCTATTATTGCCATTAATTCATGGCATTGAATATCTTCTTCTTCATCTTCATCCACCTCTGAGTTACTTTCTGAATGTGACAGAGGGGCCCTAATTCCTATCCTAGCAGCAGGATATTCTTCAGGTTCTTCTTTAGCAACAACCATTAGCCCAATGTAGGCTTCTTCTTCTTCACTGTTTGACCTAGAGGAGGAATCATACCAGGTCTTTTCCTTCTTGGCCACAAGGGACTTCTCTTTCTTCTTCCCCTTGTGGTGCTTCTTCTCTCCTTCCTATTTCCTCTTTAATGGGCAATCAACAACTATGTGCCCAGGCTTGCTGCAGCAGAAACAAATGACTTTAGAAAAAGTTTTTTTGCTAGAGTTAGGAGCATACCTGTCCTCCTTAGAGGATCTCCTTATGTGCAGTGAGGAAGAGGAAGGCTTGTTGTTCCTCCTATGCTCCTTCTTCATGAATTTCTGAAAATTCCTGGAGAAGGCAGCAAAGTCCTCATCAAACATATTGCTGTCCGAGGTGCTGATCTTTGAGCTCTCAGAATCTGACTCAATAATTCTCCTGAGTGGAGAGTTCTTCCTTTTGATCCTGGTTAGGGCATCAGCTTTGAAGGCTATAGACTTCTCCTTGGCATCTGACTTACTGCTCTTCTCTTCTTCCTTTCTTACAGCAAGCTACATCTTATATGATAACAACTTTCCAAATAGAGTTGGAGGAGGAGTTTCAGCTAACTTGGCCATTTCCCTAATGGCACAAATATTTATGTCCCAATCCTTTGTGAGGGACCTGAGAAATTTGTCATCCATCTTATAGTTGCTGAAGACCCTTCCATATGTTCTCAATTCATTCACTATTCTGAAGAATCTCTCAAAGCACTCAGCAATGCCATCAGACTTTCCTTATCTGAAGGCCTCATACTCCTAGTTGAGCATGGATTTTTTGTCATCCCTCACCTCCTCTGAACCCTCCATGAACACAACTAGGGTGTCCCACATCTCCTTGGAGGTCTTGGAGTGCACCAGATTTTGGAAGGTTGAATCATCTATTGCACTAACAATAATGTTTTGAGCTCTCTTTTCCATGGAGGTAAGGAGGATCTCATCTTTGTTCATTTCATCATAAGATTTAGGTGTCCGGATGTTGGCATCCAGAACTGAGGTCTTCATAGGGATGAAGGGTCCTTCTTTTACTATGATGTATATCCTAGGGTCAGCAACTTCCATGAATAACCTAACTCTTTCCTTCCAGAAGCCAACGCCTTCTTTTCTATAGATTGGAAGCTTCATGGCCCCCAGCTCCTCATAGTTTACACCAGACCCCATAAATATATCTTATAGTTAACCTTAGAGGTATACTTAGATTGTTAGATCCTTTTTGAGTAACCTCCCTCTGATACCACTTGAAAGTTATTACTTTAAGGTTAGCTAGTCACCTAGAGGGGGGGGGGTGAATAGGTCTTTGAAATTACTTAAGTCTTATTACTGTTTATAAATTTAGTGATCTAGGGCTTGTCCTAATTACCTGTAATATAAGAACAATAGCAAGCAACACAACACAACACACAAGTATTTATAGTGGTTCCCCAATTGGGTATATCCACTTTCCCTCCCACCTTTCTAACTTATGTTAGACAAGGCACAAACTCCTCCAAAATGCTCCTCAGAGCTTACACCTCAGGCCCTTAACCTTACACTTAGGTTCTCTTCAGAACCCTATCTCAAAACCATAAGGGTTCCTACCTCAGAGCCCTGCAGTGCTCCTATAGCTCAGTGGTCCTCAAACCACCTACCTCAGCCTTATCTCTAAGGCCTACAGCTCAGGCATAAAGTGCCCTACAACTTCAGGCACAAGGCCCTACTCTCAAAGTGCTGCAGCACTCCTACAGCTCAGTACCCTTCCAGATACCTACCTTAGTGCCCTTCCAGGAACCTATAGCTCAGTGACAAATTTGTCACCTATCTTAGGCCAAAGGCCCTACACTTAGTCTCCTCCAAGACCTATACTCAGTGACACACTTGTCACCTACAGCTCAGTGACTCAACAATCACCTACCTCAGCCTTAACACCAAGGCCTACTACTCAGGATGGGAGGACAACCCTACACTCAGATCCACACTTGGATCCTACCTCAGTACCCAGGCAGGGCGCCTATCTCAGTGACTAATTAGTCACCTATAGCTCAGGCACAAAGTGCCCTATAACTCAGATTCAGGCAACCTGAATCCTACAGGCAATTAATCAATAAAATTGAAATACTGACTCAGAGAAAAATCTCTGAGTCTAACTTGCTGGACTGAGCAGATATTAGTCCAGCCCACTTACTATAGAAGGAATTAGTCTTCTTCTATAGTTACCAATTTCTCTGTTGTATTGAAGGTAGCAACTGCTATTGAAGACTTACAGCCCTTCACACAGCTATCTTCTCTTGCTGATAGATTGAATCAGCCAACTTGTTTTTCAAGGAACACTCTTACTAAACTGGAAGAAGCTTCAGTTATCTTTGCCTTCTGGCTTTCACTGCTAGACTTTGCTTTCAAGCTTGTCGAAGAAGATGAAGTACAGCCGCCTCTATTTCATTTTTTGCTTTCATTCTCATTTTTTAGGTTAACCCTAATCTTCTTTTCTTATCTTCCTTTTATATCTATTGATTTGAATCAACAACATAATTTGAATGTGGTCCCAGTCAAGTATGGTGAGCGCCACCTCCCTCAGAAGAAGACAAACAGTACTTTCCGGCACTATTGCAGCTTTCCCGCATTGGCATGAAGTACCCTTACTGCGCTCGATTAATGGTGAGCTGGGTTTGACGAATTTTGAAATCTGTTCGACAAATTCCAAACTGAGCTCGAAAAACTCAGAGTCTTCAAACTTCAACTTGAGCTCGACGAAAGGTGAGCTGCGTTCGATGAATTCTGGAATCAGTTCGACGAATGCTAAACTGGGCTCGACGAAATCAGAATCTTCAACCTTTAACTTGAGCTCGACGAAAGGTGGGCCCAGCTTGACGAACTCAGAATTTAGTTCGACGAATACTTAATTGAGCTTCTTCTTTAGAAGCGTTGAGTGAGCCTGCCTCACTCAACGCTTCAGGACTTAAAGAAATTCTACTGGCTTAGTCTCAGCGATTTCTTCTCAACTATCTCAGGTGTTATTTCTTCACAGCTGAGACTGTCTTCTGTCTCAGCGGTTTCTTCTCAACCTTCTCAGCGATTACTTATTCTCAGCCGAGACAGTCTTCTATCTCAGCGGTTATGCTGAGACCAACACTTCTCTCAACGATTTGTGTTAAGTTTCTCAACTATCTTAGCGGTTCTTGATAGAATTGATTTCAAGATAACCCAAACACCTAGAGGGGGGTGAATAGGTTCTTTTCTTTTATACTAAAGGCAGAATGATATTTCAGTTCTTAAATTAGAATCTAACTTATTCTATAGCAATCACAACATAGAATTCACAATCACACATACATCACAGATTGCACACAGATTTATAGTGGTTCCCCAAGTTATGGGTACATCCACTTTCCCCCTTCACCTATCTAGTAATGTGCTAGATTCGGCCTAACTTCTTCCTTCTTCTCA
Organism: Platanthera zijinensis; assembly: GCA_039513925.1. NCBI lineage: Eukaryota > Viridiplantae > Streptophyta > Magnoliopsida > Asparagales > Orchidaceae > Platanthera > Platanthera zijinensis. The sequence goes on from CM077079.1 coordinate 232,204,977, forward strand.
GATCCACAGATCTTACAGCTCAGAACCCTGAAAGGTTCCTACAACTAAGAACCCTATAAGGTTCCTACAACTCAGAGTGTAACCACACTCCTACAGCTCAGGCTAACAGCCCTACCTCAGCCTTGCCACAAGGCCTACAACTCAGAGAAAAATTTCTCCTACACTCAGGCTCAAAAGCCCTCCCACTCAGAGATCTATATCTCCTACACTCAACCTTTATATAATAGGCTTACAACTCAGATCTTGAAAGATCCTACAAAATTTGATAAGTGATTTTGATGGACTCTTACCCTTGTTGAGAGAGAAGGGATAAAAGGTTTCTTGATCAGCTTCTTGATAAAACTAATGGATGAAATCAACCTGTTCTTAGCTTTCTTCAAAGCTTCTTGAATCTGAACTTAGTAGGGTTGATCTCCTTTGAAGTTGACTGGCTGCCAGCTTCCTTCTTAGAATCCAGAAATAGATCTGAATCCTTCTTAGCAGATTAGTTCAAGATCTGCTTCTTAAGAGACTTGTAAATGTCTCCTTCTTTACTTCAACAGTTTGAGATCTCTCTCTCTCTCTCCAGAACTTCTAAAGTTTCTTCAGAATTCTTGCTTGAATTCTCCTTAGAACTTCTCACAAAAATCTTCTTCTGTGTGACGTGCGCTTCCTTGATCAATGATTAATAATTCAATTGTTTGTTGTTAACAGAATTCATCTATTTATAGACTTCATCCATGGTAACCGGCTGATCCAGTTTCTAACCAACTTCTGACAGGTCTGACAGCTTCAGCAAACTTGTTGGAATACACAGCTGTCAAGTCTCCAGTCAGTTCTTGAACCTTTGTCTTTGTCAGCAAAGCGTCGAGACTGATTGTCATTATGTGTCGACAAAAGTAGATTAAGTGTCGACACAAGCTTTGGTGATGTTGATATAGCTCCTCTGGTGTCGACACAGCTTCTTGATACTGCATCTGTAGAATGTGCCGACACAGCTTCTTTGTGTCGACATAGATACTTCTTCACTTCACAACAATCAACATTGTTGAAACTCTGCTGTGTGTCGACACAAGTTCTGTATGTCGACACAGTTAATATAGTCTCAGAATTTTTGTGTTGACACTGCCTCCAGGTGTCGACACAGTTGATGTCGACTAATACTTCTGTGTGTCGACACTGCCTCCCGGTGTCAACACAGTCGATGTCGACTAATACTTCTGTGTGTCGACACTGCCTCCCGGTGTCGACACAGTCAATGTCGACTAATACTTCTGTGTGTCGACACTGCCTCCCGGTGTCGACACAGTCGATGTCGACTAATAAATTCTGTGTGTCGACACAGTTGCTTCAGGTGTCGACACAGCTTTTACAAGTGTCGACATAGGCTTTCTTAAGTGTCGACACATGGACTTAGAAACTTTTTTTCTGCATTTTAGCAAATACTTAACCTGCACATATAAACTCAAAATAACCTCAAATACACCTTGATGTATATCATTGAACTAAGTGAGGCTTCTCCAAATCAGGTACACATTTTCCAATATACCCAACAATCTCCCCCTATTTGGAGAAGTCATAACCCTTTAGTCAATGATATACACCACTTATAATAAACAAATATGATGAAGTATATCAATAATAAATGACAGGGTAACTTATAAACAAAACATATAACCAAATCTCATCACAGAATAAGAATGCAACTTGAATAAACATGAAACATTGTTTTGTTTATATTAACAAAAAGTTTCTTAACAACAGATTACATAGATTTCTTTCAACACTAAAGATTACATTGTTCTTGAAAAATCTAGTAAATCTATACTAAGGCTGATCAAGCTCCTTAATGACTATGCCTTTTCCTAGCTTAATCTAAGCTTGCACAGGAGGTTCTGCTTCATCAATAGGCTTCTTTCCTTTCAACTCTGCTTTCTTCTGAGCTTCAGCCTTAATTCTTTGCCTTTCAAAATAATGAAAAGGCTTAGGGAAATATTTGCTAGGCTCCTGAGCATTAGAAGGTAGCTTCCCAATCTTAGCCTTTCTTCTATGTTGCACAATGGCTTCTTGCCTTGCCTCATATTTCTGCCATTCCTGTTCATTATACCACTTGCCCCTTTCATGAACTTGATCTTTCACAGCTTTCCAGGCAGTCAAAATTATATTTCTTGAAGTGGGGCTCCACTGCTCAAAATCAGGTTTTAACTTAGTCTGTTCTATGAATCTTTTCTTTGAAAGTTGAGCTTCCTGTTGAGTTTTCAAGGCAGCTTCTGGCATTTCAACTTTTTCTATTATAACATTATCAACTTCCTGTTGAGGATTGTACATTGTCTGAACCTGTTGTAAAAATCATATCAAAATTTGCTGGAGGGTAGATGATCTGAGCAACTTCAGGTTGTTCACCTCCAACATAAGCAAGTTGCACACCAGACTCAGCAACATTGTCATCATCACAAAGGGGTGGATATCCCAGAGTGGCTCTGATGCTATTGGATATCCATTTGGCATGATCTGAGCTTGCATTGATGAAAATTCTCTCCCCCTTTATGACTTCTCTTTAAATGTGATCTCTTAAGTTATCCTTTTGAAATCTTATTTGGCCATCAAGAAAATTTACACCATCTTTATAAAATGATTTTATCTTCAGAAGCAGATCAGAAATTGTTTTTTGAGAAGTAGTAATGGATGTCTTAAAGGAATCTAAGGCTTCCTGTAGCTTCTGATCAAATTCCTCTTTCTCCTTAGCTCTTGCTTCAGTCATTGCAATAACTGTTTTCTTTACTTCAGTGACTATCTCATTGTGAGATTCAGTCAGATTGTCATTCATTATAATTTGATTTTCAAGGACATAGCCTTGTTTGACAGCAATATCATCCACTTGTTTCTTGACTTCTATTTGTTGCTTTGCTAGAAATACTACAGCATTGCCCCCCTTATGGAAGCAATCTGTCATCTCTTTCTTATGAAGATTGACTTCAAACCTTATGGATTTAATATCCTGAGCCAAATCAAATTGAAGTGATTTATGGCTTTCATCCACATATTTCTCTAGAGCCATTCTCTGCTCATCCAATTTAACTTGCAAAGCCACCATTAATGAGCTGTAATCAGTCTCTGGGGCAGGTTGTGAAGTAGTAGCTTGCAAAGCCTTCTTATAGCTTTGGCTTCTTCTTTTGAAAACCATCAGTTTTATTTTCTTGATACTTGCAATCTCCTCATCCTCTGAAGCAGAGGTACTGGCAATATCAACTCTTTCTTTAGGACTAGGAGGCAGCTCCTTCTCAGGACTGGACCGCTCTCTCTCAATGTCAGCCTGCTCCCCCTCAGTTCTTACTTGCTCCTCCTTATCTGCTGCTCCCTTAATGTCAGGAAATAATTCCTCAAGAGTGAACTCTTGTTGAGGGTGAACTGGTGGTATAGCTGTCTCAGGAGCATCAACAACTACAGATGTATCCTCCATGATCACATCTAGTGCTGGACTGTTGACATGAGGTGTCTCAAGAATAGATTGTGAATCCATTTCACTTGCCGAGTGAATTCTCTCTTCCCCTTATACCTGTGCAGTAACTGTCTCCCCCTACACTTGTGCATTCACAGTCAGGTCCTGAGCTTGTACACTAACTAGCTCCCCCTGAACTTGTGCACTAACTGTTTCCTTCTGCACTTGTGCAGTCTCAATAAGGTCTTGTACATGAGATTTCTCAGTAGCCTCTTATCTCTCTATTTCAGGTATGTCCTTTGATAGGACCCTATCCCATCTAGAAATAATCCTGATGTCCATTCTTCTCATATGATTGATTTTAGAACCAGGAATCTGGTTCATTACTTCTGGAATTTCTCCAGCCAAGTATAGAATCATTATTCTAGCCAAATTAGGCTTCTTGATGCCTTCCTTAATCTTTTCAAATAGTACTACAGACCAATCTGTGTTTAGTTTAAAAATTATCCTTCTCATTAGGTTGAACATATAGGCAGAAATCCTATCATGTCCCCCTAGCTTACACAGAATCACCTTTCCAACCACTTCAGATAGAAATTTACCTTGTTGATTCATCCCTTTCCTGGTTATAGCTATTCCAATCTTCATGGTGGGATCCAATCCACACCATTGTAGTGCCTCCCTTGTTTTTGATACTGGTACTTCTTCTTCATCCCGAGTTCTTGTAAGATGAAGAATTTTTCTCAAACTTTTCAAAGTCACTTTGACTCTTGCTCCATGAACTGTTGATTTAATCTTAAGTCCGGTTGAGTCTACTATTGCTGCAGCAAAGAACTCAAAAACCTCCTTCTTCCAAATCTTGGTTTGTTCGGATATCAGAAACTCCAAACCATTGTCAGTGATTAGGGTAATCACTCCTTTAATCTCCGAGTCAACATCATCAAAGGCATGGCGAACCACCTCATATCCTTCGTTAATGTTATCTTCAACCTTTGGCGCTATTGGGATGGTGAGAAAGCTTGGATTGAGAGAATAGAGATTGTCAACACAAGGGTTTAGTCTTAAAAATTTGGAGAGTGTGTCGACAGAATATATTCTTGACCTATTTATACCCTTCTAATCAAACAAGGTCAAAAGGCGGGCAAAAACTGTCTAAATATGTTGACACTGTTGAAATATGTCGACACAGACTTCTAATGTCTCGACAATGACGTTGACTACTATGTGTCGACACCAATTGATGATATGTCGACACTAGATAAACTTAGAAGTTCATCAGAAATTCTGTGTCGACTCTTATTGTAAGTGTCGACACAAACTCTAGATGTGTCGACACCACTACTCTTGTTGTGTCGACACCATTAACTGAAGTGTCGACACCACTACTCTAGATGTGTCGACACATACTTACTGAAGTGTCGACATCACATCTCTGAATGTGTCGACACAGATTTACTTAGCCAAATTTGTTAGACTAATTTATGTTTAACATTCCTAATTCAAATTTAAATTTATTGAATTTAGTTTCATCTAAAGGCTTAGTAAATACATCTGCAATTTGATAATCTGTTTTGACAAATTCTAGTGAGATGTCCTCTTTCTCTACATATTCTCTAAGAAAATGGTATCTTATTTCTATATGCTTAGTCCTACTATGTGAAACAGGATTATTAGCAATAGAAATAGCACTAGTAGAATCACAAAACAAAAGTGTTCTACTTACCTGAATACCATAGTCTTCTAGCTGGTGCTGAATCCACAACAGCTGTGCACAGCAACTTCCTGCTGCCACATATTCAGACTCAGTTGTGGAAACTGCCACACTAGTCTACTTCTTACTACTCGAAGACACCAATCTTCCTCCTAGAAATTGACAGGTGCTTGTTGTGCTTTTTCTATCTTCTTTGCAACCTACAAAGTCTGCATCTGAATAGCTTGTCAGTAGAAAATATCCATTCCTAGGGTACCAAAGGCCTAGATTAGGTGTGCCCTTTAGATATCTCAAAATCCTTTTTACTGCAGTGTAATGTAATTCTTTAGGGCATGATTGGTACCTAGCACAGACACATGTTGCATACATAATGTCTGGTCTACTAGCTGTTAGATATAAAAGAGAGCCAATTATTCCTCTATACAAATACTCATCTACAGGTTTACCTGCATCATCTTTGCATATAGGCATACTTGTTCCTATAGGAGTTCTCATGGTGGAGGATGATTCCATAACATACTTCTTAATTAACTCCTTGGTGAACTTAGACTGGGATATGGACAAGCCATCATCAGTCTGTCTTACTTGAAGGCCCAAGAAGAACTTAAGTTCACCCATGCTGCTCATCTCAAACTTCCCTTGCATAAGTTTAGCAAACTTCTTGCAAAGGTTGCTTTCTGTAGACCCAAATATTATGTCATCTACATATATTTGGACTAAGATTATCTTACCTTTGGACTCCCTTAGGAATAGAGTTTTGTCTATTTCCCTCCTTGAGAATTTGTTCTCAATAAGGAAAGTAGACAGGGTTTCATACCAAGCCCTTGGGGCTTGCTTTAACCCATATAAAGCTTTTCTAAGTCTATAAACATAATTAGGTTTGAGAAAATCAACAAAACCTGAGGGCTGCTCTACATAGACTTCTTCTTTAAGATTTCCATTTAGGAATGCTGATTTTACATCCATTTGGAATACCTTGAAGCCTTGATATGCTGCATAGGCAAGGAACATCCTAATTGCATCCAGTCTTACTACTGGGGCAAAGGTTTGATCAAAGTCAATACCCTCTTCCTGCCTGTATCCTTTTGCAACAAGTCTTGCTTTGTTCTTCACAATGATCTCATTCTCATCCAATTTGTTCCTAAAGATCCACTTTGTTCCAATGATGTTGTGGTCTTTTGGTTTAGGAACTAACTCCCAGACCTTGCACCTTCTGAACTGATTCAGCTCCTCTTGCATGGCATCAATCCAATGTGGGTCCAGAATAGCTTCTTCAAATCTCTTTAGCTCCAGTTGAGATAGGAAGCTTGAGCAAAGCACTGTGTTCAAGTTCCTGCTTCTGGTTTGCACTCCATGTCTTAGATCCCCAATTATCTAATTTTCTGGATGATCCTTTAAGTATCTAACAGCTAGAGGTAGACTATCTTCAGGTTGAACCCCTCCAGTCTCTTCAATATGTTGCACCTCTTGGTTTTTATCTGCATCTAGAGAGTCCTGTACTCCCCCTGGACAGTAGCCACCATTTTCCACTTCCTGCTCTTCAGTTGATTCTTCTATAATGGTAAGCTTGTCCATTTTCTCATTTATACATGTAGAACTGCATGAGCTACAAGACAACTCACTGTTAATCAGTCTTGTTTCATCAAAGACAACATGTACAGACTCTTCTACAACTTGAGTAATCAAGTTGTAGACTCTATAAGCCTTACTATTGATGTTATACCCAACAAATATCCCATCTTGGGATTTGGCAGTAAACTTAGTTAGATAAGACTTGCCATTGTTAAGGATATAACACTTACAACCAAAGATCCTAAAATAGGATAAGTTTGTTTTCTACCCTTCATGATATCATAGGGAGTCTTTTTATGGCTTTTGGTTATAGAAGCCCTATTGATCACATGACATGCAGTGTTTACTGCCTCAGCCCAGAAATATTCTGGGAGAGAAGTGTCACTCAATAGAGTTCTACCAGCCTCAATCAGTGTTCTATTTTTTCTTTCAGCAATACCATTTTGCTGTGGTGTTCTAGGTGAGGAGAATTCTTGAAAAATCCCAAATTCTTCACACAGTCTTGTCATACTCTCAGATTAAAATTCAGTGTTATGGTCACTTCTGATTTTGATCACTATACTGTCATGTTCATTCTGAATTTGCTTGACAAAACTATACAAAACACTTGGGGTTTCTGATTTTTGTCTCAGAAAGAACACCCAGGAATATCTAGAATAGTCATCTTCTACCACAAAAGTGTAGACCTTCCTACCTAGACTATGAACTGGCATAGGACCAAATAGATCCATATGTAAGAGGTATAGACACCTCACTGAATCCTTTTTTCAAGGCTATGAAAGGAGGATTTTGTCTGCTTGCCTTTTTGACAAGCTGAGCATATCCCATCCTTTATACACTTAACATTTGGATCATTCCTTACTAACTCTTTGCTAAAGAGTAGACCACTTATTTTGTAGTTAAGATGGGCCAGCCTCTTGTGCCATTTGACACAATGAGAGGCTCTCTCATCAGCCATAAGACAAATAGGAGACACATTGTTCTCACACTTAAAATTAAGTCAGTACACATTTCTTTTTCAATATCCTGTTAAAATGATCTTTTGATCACTTGATCTTTTGATATGACATCCATTCTTAATGAATGAAATGTCATATCCTAAATCACTCAGCTAACTTATGCTTATAAGGTTGTGTTTCAAACCCTTTACATAGGCCACTTGAGTGATAGTAATCTGGTTATTATAAATATTACCAAACCCTTTTATGATTCCCTTTTCAGAACCACCAAAGATTACTTTAGACCCATTTATGATAGGTAAGTACTCCTTCAGCAACCCCTTTGTTCCAATCATGTGCCTGGAAAATCCACTGTCCAAGTACCATATAGGGGCATGGTAACTTGGAATCACCTGCAATAAAGAATTACCTCTCCTTAGAACCCAAGTAAGTCTTGGGTCCTTGGTTCAAGTTAGCTTCATACTTAAAAAATCTACCTACAGCTCTTCTAACAGGTAGACTGTTGTTCTTCCTGACACTAGTGTTGTGCCAGAAATCTATGACAAAATGACCTGTCTTGGCACAGCACCAACATTCATACTTGTTGTATATATTTTTAGATACATTCTTGACAGTCTGGTTGACAGCAAATCTTTTGTATTGTGCTGGTACTGCTGCAGCTACTCCCACTGGTTTTTTACAAACATGGTGCTTATGAACATGAGCTGCCTTATTGACATAAACACCCTTGTCATTCAGAACTTCAGTCTTATTATGACCATGAGTATTCTCAAGGTCATACTTGTTAGAAGGCTCTTGTACCTTTCTAAAAACTACAGGACTTTAAAATTCAGTGGCTGGACTGAGGCTTTTCCCATTCTTTTGAATTGGATAGTCCTGGTGTTACCTTTAAAGCCTATTCTAGCCTTACCCTTTTGAGCCACAAACTCATCTATTAAGGGTAAAACTTATTTTGTCTTGGAATAACTAGCCACCAAATCTTTCTCCTTTTGAAGTCTAACTTCCAGACTTTTAATTAGATCATTTTTGTATGTGATTGTACCCATCTGAATAACAGTTATAGTTTTTAGTTTGGCAACCTCATTCATTTTTTGATCCAAATCTTTCTCTAAATCAGATGCAGCCATCTTAAGATCTGCAATTTCCTTAGCCTGAGTTTTGGCCAGGTTTTTGCTTTTCTTCAGTGCCTGCAACTAGTCCCCATATTCATCTATCAGCTGATGAATATCTCCTTCAGACTCAGACCCATCCACATCACTTGATGCAGATGTAGCTGACTCTGTGCCAGTACTACAATCTGGATTACTAGAAAAACATTGTACCTTACTAGGACCAGGCTGATCCTAACACTTGTCTTCTTCTGATACAACCATCAGTCCCATGCACTGATGGTCTTCTTGTTCATAGATAGAGTTCAGCAATTGCATAAACTCATCTTCTTCATCTGCTGCATATGGACCAATGTATGCCTCAGCTTCAGATTCAGATTCTGAAGATGACTGGTCTGTCAAGCTCTTCTCCTTCTTAGCAACAAAGGATTTCTCCTTCTTGCTCTTTTGTTGAGTCTTTCTTTTATCAGCAGACTCCTTTCTTTTGTCTGGACACTCAGCCATAACATGTCCAGACCTATTACAACAGTAACAAACTATCTTTGATGTTGTAGATTTTCTAGGCTTAGACCTGCTTCTGTCCTTCCTTGATGACTTCCTCTTTTGATAATAGTCATCCATAGGCTGAGATGTGGAGGGCCTTGACTTCCGCTGCTTCTTTTTCAGGAATCTCTGAAACTGCCCTGTGAAGGCAGCAAAGTCTTTATCTGAGTCACTGTTGTCTGAACTTTGGTTGTCAGAATTATCTGAAGTAATTTCAGCAATAATCTCAGGAGGTGATGGAGACATCCTCCTATTCTTCCTAGTGGTCTCCACCTTGAAGGCCACAGACTTTTCTCTATGCTCCCCTTTTGCACTTTTCTCTTCCTCTTTCCTAGCCATCAGCTGCATCTCATATGACAGCAATTTTCCAAATAAAGTTGGAGGAGAGATATCTGCAAGTTTGGCCACTTCCCTAATGGCACAAATCTTAGTGTTCTAATCCTTTGTCAAGGATCTTAGAAATTTATCATTCAGTTCATATGTACTGAAGATCCTTCCATAGTACATCAACTCATTTACTATTATATAAAACTTCTTATAACACTCAGTTATACCATCTGACTTTCCTTGTCTGAAACTTTCATATTCCTGGTTCAACATAGATTTTCTATCTTGTCTGACTTCTTCAGAACCTTCCATGTAGACTATCAAATTGTCTCACATTTCCTTGGAGGTCTTATAGTGAAAGTGAGGGTAAGATCTATCTTAACTCTAGAGGGGGGGGGGTGAATAGAGTATTTTAAAGTAAATTTACAAATTAAAATTGCACAGTAGTAAAGGCTTAATTTATGTATAGGTGTAAGGTGCTTTGATGTAGAAATAAAACTAAAGCAGTAAAAATAAAAACCACAGCACACAGCAAAGAATATGCACAAGAAACCAGAAGACACAAGGAGCTATAGTGGTTCCCCAAAAACCTGGGTACATCCACTCTTCTACCCCCCTTTGTAGGAATCCACTACAGGATGAGTTGATCAGGTGTCCTGGGCACCAATGAGCTTTTGATAAGGTGCTCAAAAACCAAACTGGATTTTTTGATCAGGTGTCTTGCCACCACTGAGTTTTGACAAGGCTCTCAGAACTAGAATCAAAACTTTTGAAGGGAGTCTTGATAACCCTTTTACAACAGGAAAAGAAAAAAAAGGAAGAGGTGAAGTTGTCTTCTCTGTCTCAATCACTGAGAGAAGACTTAGTGGATTGATTGTGTTGTCAAAACTCCCCCTGAGATGTAGATGGTTCAGAGATGAGAGCTTTGCTAGGGTGATAGGTCATCAGAAGCTTCGGATCTCCAGCAGAAGATGGTTTCAGCAGAGGCTGAAATATGAATTGTCTGGAGTCCTTGATGTTGAAGCTATGATCACTTTTCAGTATGCCAATATTCAATCAAAACTTTTCAGGATTGATCACTTGATTTTTCTCTAAGTTTTTCTGACTATCTGTGTATGTCTGTATTGAGTGATAGATTGATTGTCTTGATCTGCTGTAAGATATTTTATTCTCTGAAGATCCTCTATCCAAGATAGCCGTTAGCAGTCAATAAATGTCTTCCATAAATGTTTTGTCTTCTGGAGGAAAGTCCAATAAACATTCTCTGATAAATCCCTTGAAACTTGCTCCAGAATAAATGAAAACGGCTAGTAGATCTCTTGAAATAAATGCTGAGAGAGTTTGAAAACATTCCAAAAGCTGACTGAATTTGAATCCTCAAAGTCGTCGATCTCTCAGGAAAAACGTCGATCTGAGCTCTACGATCGTCGACCTGAGCTCAGAGATTGAATTGATCATCAGACAGAAAATGTCGACCTGAGCTCGAAGATCGTCGACCGGAGCTCAGCGACCTGAAGAATAAGCTGAAGACAGATCGTCGATCTGAGCTCGAAGATCGTCGACCGGAGTTCGATGACTTAGCAAAGTTGAGCTCAGAGAGCGTTGAACTGAGTTCGACGTTTCGTCGACCAGAGCTCGACGATAATTGTCTTTGTCTCAGCTCTAAGTCTGAATCCATGAATGGTCCTGGGGGCAGCTTCAAACCTAAATTCTAAGCCCTAGACTCATTCTAACTTGACCTTTTCAACTATACATATAGGTCAAACTGATTTCCTAAAAACATAGTGATCCTTGCCCAAATTAGTAATAGGGTGTTCCAACAATCTCCCCCTATTTGGGTTAGGATTACTATTTACAGAACTCAGTAATAAATACAAAATCAATATACAGAAAAACAAAAATCTAATACAATAGAGCAGATCATGCAACATAGCAGCAATTAGATGGAATATCAGCAAATGATCAAAATGAGTATACTGTCTGCTTACAAATGTCATTTCTTTTCACTTCCCTTCTTAAATAAGATTTCCCTGTTGGGATTTAGAGCTTCTTTCTTTGACCTTCTATAATCCTCTGTACCTAAGAAGGTTTGAGATCTAGCCCTGGGAATCACAGCCTCAGGATGCAGCTTCATGTATTCCACTGGGTCAAAGAATTTCCTTGATGCATACCTTTCCAGTTCTGCCTTTCTTTGATCTGACAAGGTTGTAATGTTGGAAGTGTCTTTCCCTTGTTCTTTGGCCTTCTTCAGCTGATCTAAGGCAGCCAGTTCTTTCATCCTAGCAGTCCATGATAATGGATTATTCTCTGGATCTTCAAAAGGAACTGCAGGCTCATATCTGTTGATAGTTTCTGAAGTAGTAGGAGTTCTTGTATCAACAGTTTCTCTGAGTCTATAAGGGAAAGGACCTTGAGTTGAGTCCATGTGTCTTTGTCCTTCCCTTGCTTGAAATATGTGTTCTCTTTGATTTCCTTTATATTGTCCCCTTCTGGACTGATAACCCTTTTGATATTTCCCCTGGAATGATATCTTTGAGAGGATTGGGAGGAACTTTGCTTTGGAGCTGAGGTTTGAGAAGCTGAGCCTCCACCTGATCCTGAATCTGGAGGAGGAGGAGGCTTAAACTGGGATGAACCTTTCTCATACTTATCAAACTTTCTTTTCTTCTTTATGGCCTTTAGTTGGTTTTTAGAATATTGCATCCATGGTTCAGTTATCTGGCAATCATGCAGAATATAGTAGGGTATATCATTAGCATCCTTGGCCTTAGCAGGAGGGACCTTCATCATGGCCTTGCTTCTGGCCTTCCTTTTCTTTGCAATGGTACCAGAAGAGTCATCAGAGTCAGTGTGAAACTGATCACTTTCTGAGCTCTGGGGTCTATCATACAGATCATCAATGCTTTTGATGTACTTCTCTTGTTGTTTCAGTTGTTCAGGAGTCAGAGCAGGAGCAGCAGCAGAAACACAACTTATTGAAGCATCAATAGGAGCAGAAGTAATTGGAGCAGCAGGTTCAGGTTCTTCCAAATAAGTAGCAAGTTCGTCAATAGCAGCAGCATCAGCAACAACAGAAAGCATTTCAATATCAGAGGATTCACTAGATATAACAACAGTAGCAGCAGCAGTAAAAATAGAAGCAACAACATCCTCAGCCTTGAAAGAGTTTACATATGATGCAATCAGGCTGGGATCACATTCTAAAATAGTCACAATGGCCTTAGTAAGGTCTTCAACTTGTTGAACTGGCAGAGAATGTAAGTACACAGTATCAAAAACTGACAGCAGGCTCTGAAGATCCACTGCAAATACTGGAGCAGGTTCTGAAACTTCAGCAGCCTCAGGCAAGTCCAGAGCTTCATTAGGCATCTCCCCCTGCCTGGATTCAGTGAAAACTGGATCAAGGCACCCAGAGGAATGGATTGCCTGAGTGGAGAGGAAGGTAGATAGCCTGGTAGACAGCTCCTAAACATTTTTCAGAAGTGGAGCCAAGGTGGTCTCCAGCAATGAGGTTAGCCTGGGGGCTAGCAGCTCATACAACCTGTCTGCCAAAGCTGAAAGATCTACATGCTCTAGAGGGGCTTGAGTAGAGGTAGGAGTTGATGCAGCTGGAATGATGTTGGTTGGAACTGATGGAATAGATGGTGTGGAGGTAGGAGGTATAGGGATGGATGGCTCAGTAGTAGGAATTGTTGAGATTGATGTTACTGGAGTGGAGATGGATGATAAGGGAGAGGAAAGGGATTGGGTGAAGGATGATTGAGAGAGTATGTCCTGTAGAAGTTGTTGGTAGGAAGATTTAGATGGAATCTCAGGAGGAGTAGGAGGAGAATCATCCATGAAGGAGTCATCCAGAAGATGAAATGATGGAGTGGTGACAGGTGGATAGAAGTACAGAGGGTGGAATGGTTCTGAGGTAGTGGCTGGAGGAGGTGAAATGGGTGATGAGATTGTAATGGGGGAAGATATGGCTATGGTTAAGATGAGTGGTGAGGTTTATATGGAGACTGAGACAGAGACAGCTGGAGGAGAAGGAGAAGCAGGCAAATCTTCTGCTGGGGCAGAGACCTGAGGAGGAGTGGCTGAGGCAGTCCTTGTGCCTGAAGCAGATGTTGCTGCAGCAGCCCTATTGGGGTTAATAATCTGCCTGTCCCACCTACTGAAAAGGGCACAGGTGAGCCTTTTGGATGCATTGATGTGCATCCCACTTGAAGCAAGCATATAAGGGCACCTGTAATGTAGGTAAATCCCTATAATCCTCCCCAAACTGACACAACTTTTGCTAATTTTCTTCTTGATCAAATTAAAGAAGATTGATCCCCAATCCAGATGTTTCTTATCAACTAAAGCTCCAATTAAGCATAACTGATACCTTGAGATTGTATCATGAGTTGAGTGCTTTGCCAGAAGCACTTTCCCAACAACATCAGCCAAAAATTGAAATTCAATAGATAAATTCTTTTTCAGCAGTTTATTAGGGTTCACAGCAGAGTGACCCATTCGATCTAACAACGAATCATATTCCTCTCCAAACAAATCGATGGAGTCATTCCCAGTACTTAAGGCGAATACTTCTGTCAAAAGAGCGGGGGATATTGGTACCTGAGTTCCATTGATGGTGCCGACTATAGAGTTTTCATTCTCATTGGTGGCAGTAAAAACCCATTCTCTTACTTCATCTGCTGCAATCTTTATTCTGGTGGTCATCAACTGAACCAACTGCTGTTCGCGGAAGAGATTCAGAATATATTTGAACCCCTGATCGCTGCCATCGAAGGAGTTCATATCTATGTTAAAGCCTGTATCAAATTTCATTTTGGAGAGAGCGGCGACCGACATTTCCATCTGTACCTGCAAAGATTCAACAAACATGACCAAGTGTAGAGAGTTTGGAGGGAAAGAGAAAAATTTGCAGAGAGTATGAAAGCGTAAACGACGAGCGGCGGCCGAAAAATTATTTTATATTAGGGTTCGACGTGAAAAAGGAAGGATCGTCGATCTCCATTCGACGATCAGGACTCCTAAGGGAAGCGGAAAGGTCTTCAACATCGTAGATCTCAGTTCGACGATCTAGAGAACGTCGAGCTCAGTTCGACGATCGAAGGCCTGAAAGAGATAGTATACAACTATCTGACACGCTCTAAACTCCGGTCGACGTTTTGGGAAAATGTCGATCTCCGTTCGACGTTTTTCGGGAAACCGTCGATCGACGTTCGACGATTTCTGGGGAAAATGTCGAGCGTAGTTCAGAGACAGAAGCTATCCTACAGACACAAAAAGAAATGAGTTTTTGCCAAATCTTGGTCTGTTTTTAGCTTTTCAAGATCTTGTAATTTATTTTAGGCTTCCTCCATTTAACATGCCTAACTGATTGAGGAAGAAGTTGGGTTTATTTTCATCCAAAGGCTTGGTGAAAATATCTCCCCTTTGCAAATCAGTTGGGATATATTGAAGTTCAATTTTATTTTTCTCAACATTATCCCTTAGAAAATGATGCCTAATTTCGATGTGTTTTGTCCTACTATGGAGGACTGGATTTTGTGCAATGGAAATAGCACTGGTGTTGTCACAAAATATTTTATACTTCTCTAAGTTGTAGCCATAGTCTATGAGTTGATTTTAAATCCACAAGATTTGTGAATAACAACTACCTGCAGCTATGTATTCAGCTTCAGCAGTTGAAGTTGACACAGATGTTTATTTCTTACAAAACCATGAGACAAGTCTATCACCAAGAAACTGACAAGTTCCACTGGTGCTTTTCCTGTCTATTCTGCATCCAGCATAATCAGCATCTGAAAATCCAGTTAAGTCAAATGCTGAATCTTTTAGATACCAGAGTCCTAGATTTGGACAGCTTTTAACATACCTAAGAATCCTCTTTACTAAAGTTAAGTGTGACTCTCTAGGGCTAACTTGGAATCTAGCACATATACATGTAGCAAACATTATATCGGGCCTACTAGCTATAAGGTACAATAAAGAGCCAATCATTGCTCTATATATTGTCTGATCAATTGGTTTCCCATGTTCATCAGCATCCAATACAGCATTGGTAGGCATGGGTGTTTTCATACATGATGCATCAGACATACCAAATTTCTTAACAAGTTCTTTTGCATACTTGGTTTGAGAAATAAATATGCCTTCAGCATGTTGTTTGACTTGCAATCCTAAGAAGAAGGATAGCTCACCCATGCTACTCATTTCAAATTTAGAGTGCATAAGCTTGGAAAACTTTTTGCACAAGTTTGAATCAGTAGAACCAAATATAATATCATCTACATAAATTTGTACTAGTAGGGTATGGGCCTTATGGATTCTAATAAAAAGAGTTTGGTCTACTCTCCCCCTAATAAAATCATTTTCCAGAAGAAAGCATGCTAGGGTCTCATACCATGATCTAGGAGATTGCTTTAGACCATATAATGCTTTATGCAGTTTGAAAACATAATCAGGATGAGTTGGAGAGACAAAACCTGGTGGTTGTCTGACATAGACTTCTTATTTGATCTCCCCATTGAGAAAAACACTCTTCACATCCATTTGGTAGACTTTGAATCCCTTGTGAGCAGCATAAGCCAGGAAGATTCTTATGGCCTCTAACCTTACAACTGGTGCAAAGGTCTGATCATAGTCTATCCCCTCTTCTTGAGAATATCCTTGAGCAACTAGCCTTGCCTTGTTCCTTACAATAATTCCTTGATCATCCAATTTGTTTCAGAACACCCATTTTGTTCCATCAATAGAATGATCCTTTGGCTTAGGCACTAGTTCCCAGACTTTGTTTCTTTCAAATTGATGCAACTCCTCTTGCATAGCAATGATCCAGTGTGGATCTTGCTCTACATCTTGAATGGTTTGAGGTTCAATTTGAGAGAGAAAGCAAGTGTGCATCAGGTTTTGGTTGACCTGATTTCTTTTTTGCACACCAGCTGAGATGTTTCCAATCACTTGGGAGATTGGATGATCTCTTGATGTTACTAAATTAATAGGGGGTGTTAATTGTTCACCAACCTGTGTTGTTGTTTCCTCTTGTGGAACAGCAACTGGCTCTTCAAGAAGATTTTCTTCCAGATGTGGAGCAGCTTCTTCATCTTCACTACTTTCATCCTTTTGAGTAACTTGCAATCTGTCCAAGTCTTCAGCTAGAGAATGTACCTGCAATTGTTCTATGGTAGAAGCATTCTTCTCCTTGAAAGACATATTAGTTTCATCAAAAGAAATATGAACAGATACTTCTATTTTTAGAGTAGTTTTATTATAAACCCTATAAGCTTTACTAATCATGGAGTATCCCAGAAACACTCCTTCATCAGCTTTTGCTTGAAATTTTGCTAAATATCTCTTGTCATTATTGTGAATATAGCAAGTGCAACCAAAAACTTTAAAATAGTCTACTTTAGGTTTATTACCTTTGAGCAATTCATAGGGAGTCTTGCCCTTCAGTTTATGTATTAGACTTCTATTCAACACATAATTGGAGGTGTTCACTGCCTCAGCCCAAAAGGATAGAGGAAGGTGAGCATCTGTCAATAATGTAGTTGCAGATTCAATTAGGGTTCTATTTTTTCCTTTCAGCTACCCCATTCTGTTGAGGAGTTCTAGGAGCTGAGAATGTATGCTTGATCCCCTCACTCTGACAGAACTCTTGCATAAGAAGAGAATCAAACTCTGTCCTATGATCACTTCTGATCAGGGCAATGTGAGTGTTGAACTCAATCTGTATGCATTTGAGAAACTCTGTCAAACATTTGAAGTTATCAGACTTCTTCCTCAGAAAGAACACCCATGTGAATCTTGAGAAGTCATCTACAACCACTAAAGTGTAGGATTTTCCTCCTAAGCTTTGTACTGTAATGGGTCCAAAAAGATCCATGTGTAACAGATACAAAATCCTAGGTGAATCACTCTTGTTAATTGATTTAAAACTATTTTTAGTTTGCTTGCCTAATTGACAAGCCTTGTAAAGTCCTTCCTTCTTGTAGGGGCCAGAAGGTAGTCCTCTAACAAGGTTGTCCTTGGATAGCCTAGCAATGGTTCTAAGGTTAATGTGTCCTAGTCTCTTATGTCATAGTATATTAGGTCTAGATATGGAATTGAACAGGAAAATATCTACCTTAGATGAATGAAAATCTACTAAGTAAATGTTACCTTTCTTGTTACCTGTTAACACAGTTGTGTTGTCTTCTGACTTGATCTTGCATATTGCTTTATTGAAAGTCATTTGATATCCTTCATCACAAAGTTGACTGATACTTATCAAGTTATGCTTGAGTCCTTCAACATAAGCTACTTTCTTGAAGGTGACTGTTCCAATTTGGACTGCACCATATCCTTTTATTGTTCCAAAGTTTGAATCACCAAAGATTACTTTGGGTCCAAGCTTGGCTTTAAAGGATGTGAAGTTGTCCTTGTTCCCTGTCATGTGCTTTGAGCACCCACTATCCAGATACCATGGCTGGTTTGATGTTGGATAGGTCTTCACCTGCACATAAACAGCTTATATATTTTTGACCCAGTTTACCTTGGGCCTAGGTTGATATCCCTTAAATTCAGAAATGAAAGACATCCCAGGTTGACTCTTATAACCTTCAGGATGGTATCTCCTAAGAGGTACTATCCATTCAACATAGGGGTTGAAACCTTGGGATGTAGGACTTCTAGGATTGAATCTAGATGTACCCTTGAAAGATTGTTCAAAGTCCTGATTTCTGTTCGACGATCGTCGAGCTGAGGTTGACGATCTTGGGTCAGATCATCGATCTCTGCTCGAAGATCGACTATCCTAGAGTTCAGAGTTCAGGTGTCGTCGAGCTGAGTTCGACGATCGTTTCTTGGATTGTCGAGCTACGTTCGACGATCGTCGAGCTCTGTTCGACGCATTCTGTTGAACTATATCTTTCTTTGGCAAATTTGCATTCTTCCTAGCTACCTCTACAACTTCCTTCCCTTTATCAGAGTTAAATTTGATTGGAGTTGTCAGAACTATAGGCTGGATGGATGAAGCTCCCAAGCCCAGTGTACTATTAAGTCTAGAGTTCACTGTGCTTGTGATATCCATCAGTTTGATGCTTCTCCCATTAAGGGATTCTTCAAACTGCTTGGCCTTGGATAGTTCACTCTTCAGTGAAGCTATCTCCTCCCTATAACATTCTAACTCTTCAGAGAGTTTGAGGTTCTCTGATTTTAAAGTGCTATACTCAGACAGTTGTTTTCCGAGGGAAGTGATTTCCTTCTCAGACTCCAACAGATCTAGGCATAATACTTTAAACTCATGTCTAAAGTCCTCAGAATTGAAATCAAATGAATTGATTACCTGATCTTTTTCTAGTTGAACTTCTGAATCTGATTCTGACTCTTCTGCTTCTGAATCTGCTTGAGAGGCATTGATAGCCATCATGCAAAACTCCTTTTCATTAGCATCATCCTCATCATCACTGGAGCTGGATGAGGCTTCAGAATCCTCTTCAGTTTCACTCCATGTCTCAGCAACAAATCCCTTCCTTGTATGTGTGTTCTTGATGTAGGAGGGTTTGTCTGAGGTGTTCTTCTTGAAGTCTTTCTCCTTTCTTCTTTCTCTTCTATCTTTCTTGTCCTTGTTTTTTGTTTTCTGGACAGTCAGGCACAATATGGCCTGGTTTCCTACAACCAAAGCATATAATTTATTTGTTGTTATTTGATTTATCATACCTTGGCTTATCATGTCCCTTTTATGATCTCTTTCTGAAGTCTTTTTTGGCCATTTTGTAGAATCTTTTGGCCAGTAGACTTAGGAGCTCATCATTTCCTGTAGCTTTATCTTCAGGCTCCTCTTCTGTAGCTCTGAAGGCTATGGTCTTCTCCTTCCTTGTGGCTGGTGAGGTAGCCTTCTGTTCTTCTTCTCTATTTTTAATGAGCAGCTCATAAGATTTGAGCTTGCCCAGGAGAGCTTCAGTTGTAATCTCATTTAGACTTCTGGCATATTTGATTGGCCAGATTCTTGAATCCCAAGTGCTGGGGAAGCACATTAGGATTTTGTCATTCAGCTCAGTCAATGAGATTTCTTTATCCAGAGTCTTTAACTCATTGACAATCAGACTTAGTCTGTTGTACATTTCTGTAACTGATTCAGCTTCTCCTTTCTTGAAGTTCTCATATTGGGATATGAGATGGGATCTTCTATCTTTTCTCTCATCAGCAGATCCTGAGACAATCTCAGAAAGTTTGTCCCAAATTCCTTTGCCTGAGTTGTATTCAGCTACCTTCTGAAATATCTCATCATACATTGTCTGAGCTAAGATATTCATGGCCTTGGCATCTGCAGTCTTCCACTTCTTTATTTCAGTATCTGTTCCTGAAGGAGGTGGAACAGCATTTGTACTTGAGCTTACTGGTGGACTTGGGCACACTGTCAAAACAGAATTAAATATGTCTTCATCAATAGAGTTCATATAAAGTCTAATCCTTGCTTTCCAAAGTGCAAACTTGGATAGATTGCACACTGGAGGCCTGGTGCTTGCATAATCTTTGTTCTGTGCCATGTCTTTATATAAAATTAAATATAATGAAAATAACCCTCTTAAAATATTGATCTTATCAAGGATCTTTTGGTTCAGGTGTTAGCCTATATGAACAACCAACCTCCCTCTGATACCAATTGAAAGTGAGGGTAAGATCTATCTTAACTCTAGAGGGGGGGGGGGGGTGAATAGAGTATTTTAAAGTAAATTTACAAATTAATATTGCACAGTAGTAAAGGCTTAATTTATGTATAGGTGTAAGGTGCTTTGATATAGAAATAAAACTAAAGCAGTAAAAATAAAAATCACAGCACACAGCAAAGAATATGCACAAGAAACCAGAAGACACAAGGAGCTATAGTGGTTCCCCAGAAACCTGGGTACATCCACTCTTCTACCACCCTTGGTAGGAATCCACTACAGGATGAGTTGATCAGGTGTCCTGGGCACCAATGAGCTTTTGATAAGGTGCTCAAAAACCAAACTGGATTTTTTGATCAGGTGTCTTGCCACCACTGAGTTTTGACAAGGCTCTCAGAACCAGAATCAAAACTTTTGAAGGGAGTCTTGATAACCCTTTTACAGTAGGAAAAGAAAAAAAGAAAGAGGTGAAGTTGTCTTCTCTGTCTCAATCACTGAGAGAAGACTTAGTAGATTAATTGTGTTGTCAAAGCTCCCCCTGAGATGTAGATGGTTCAGAGATGAGAGCTTTGCTAGGGTGATAGGTCTTCAGAAGCTTCAGATCTCCAACAGAAGATGGTTTCAGCAGAGGCTGAAATATGAATTGTCTGGAGTCCTTGATGTTGAAGCTATGATCACTTTTCAGTATGACAATATTCAATCAAAACTTTTCAGGATTGATCACTTGATTTTTCTCTAAGTTTTTCTGACTATCTGTGTATGTCTGTATTGAGTGATAGATTGATTGTCTTGATCTGCTGTAAGATGTTTTAATCTCTGAAGATCCTCTATCTAAGATAGCCATTAGCAATCAATAAATATCTTCCATAAATGTTGTCTTCTGGAGGAAAGTCCAATAAACATTCTCTGATAAATCCCTTGAAACTTTTTCCAGAATAAATGAAAATGGCTAGCAGATCTCTTGAAATAAATGCTGAGAGAGTTTGAAAAACATTCTAAAAGCTGAGTGAATTTGAATCCTCAAAGTCGTCGATCTCTCAGGAAAAACGTCGATCTGAGCTCTACGATCATCGACCTGAGCTCAGAGATTGAATTGATCATCAGACAGAAAACGTCGACCTGAGCTCGAAGATCATCGACCGGAGCTCAGCGACCTGAAGAATAAGCTGAAGACAGATCGTCGATCTGAGCTCGAAGATCGTCGACCGGAGTTCGATGACTTAGCAAAGTTGAGCTCAGATAGCGTCGAACTGAGTTCGACGTTTCGTCGACCAGAGCTCGACGATAATTGTCTTTGTCTTAGCTCTAAGTCTGAATCCGTGAATGGTCCTGGGGGCAGCTTCAAACCTAAATTCTAAGCCCTAGACTCATTCTAACTTGACCTTTTTAACTATACATCTAGGTCAAAATGATTTCCTAAAAACATAGTGATCCTTGCCCAAATTAGTAATAGGGTGTTCCAACATACAGTGAATCAAATTTTGAAAGGTTGAATCATCTATGGAACTTACTATGATATTTTGAGCTCTTTTATCCATAGTTGCCAGGATGATCTCTTCCTTAGTCATCTCAGAAAATTTTTTGGGAGTTCTTTGATTTGCATCTAGAACTGACACCTTTATTGGAACATAAGGACCTTCCATTACAGTAATGTAGATCCTTGGATCAGAAGCCTCCATGAAAAGCCTGACCCTTTCTTTCCATATTCCAAAAATCTCTTTCCTGCATATGGGTAATTTCATAGAACCTAGTTCCTTATGATTTTCTCCTGAACCCATTTTCTTGATCTTGAATCTACCTTATGGATCTTACTCAGACTGTTAAGTCCTACTTTAAGCAACCTCCCTCTGATACCACTTGATAGAATTGATTTCAAGATAACCCAAACACCTAGAGGGGGGGGGGTTAATAGGTTCTTTTCTTTTTTACTAAAGGCAGAATGATATTTCAGTTCTTAAATTAGAATCTAACTTATTCTATAGCAATCACAGCATAGAATTCACAATTACACATACATCACAGATTGCACACAGATTTATAGTGGTTCCCCAAGGTCTGGGTACATCCACTTTCCCCCTTCACCTATCTAGCAGTGTGCTAGATTCGGCCTAATTTCTTCCTTCTTCTCAGATCCACAGATCTTACAGCTCAGAACCCTGAAAGGTTCCTACAACTAAGAACCCTATAAGGTTCCTACAACTCAGAGTGTAACCACACTCCTACAGCTCAGGCTAACAGCCCAACCTCAGCCTTGCCACAAGGCCTATAACTCAGAGAAAAATTTCTCCTACACTCAGGCTCAAAAGGCCTCCCACTCAGAGATCTATATCTCCTACACTCAGCCTTTATATAATAGGCTTACAACTCAGATCTTGAAAGATCCTACAAAATTTGATAAGTGATTTTGATGGACTCTTACCCTTGTTGAGAGAGAAGGGATAAAAGGTTTCTTGATGAGCTTCTTGATAAAACTGATGGATGAAATAAACCTATTCTTAGCTTTCTTCAAAGCTTCTTGAATCTGAACTCAGTAGGGTTGATCTCATTTGAAGTTGACTGACTGCCAGCTTCCTTCTTAGAATCCAGAAATAGATCTGAATCCTTCTTAGATGATTAGTTCAAGATCTGCTTCTTAAGAAACTTGTAAATATCTCCTTCTTTACTTCAACAGTTGGAGATCTCTCTCTCTCTCAAGAACTTCTGAAGTTTCTTCAGAATTCTTGCTTGAATTCTCCTTAGATCTTCTCATGAAAATCTTCTTCTGTGTGACGTGCACGTCCTTGATCAATGATTAATAATTCAATTGTTTGTTGTTGACAGAATCCATCTATTTATAGACTTTATCCATGGTAACCGGCTGGTCCGGTTTCTAACCAACTTCTGACAGGTCTGATAGCTTCAGCAAACTTGTTGGAATACACAGCTGTCAAGTCTCCAGTCAGTTCTTGAACCTTTGTCTTTGTCAGCAAAGCGTCGAGACTGATTGTCATTATGTGTCAACACAAGTAGATTAAATGTCGACACAAACTTTGGTGATGTCGACATAGCTCCTCTGGTGTCGACACAGCTTCTTGACACTGCATCTATAGAATGTGTCGACACAGCTTCTTTGTGTCAACATAGACACTTCTTCACTTCACAACAATCAACATTGTTGAAACTCTGTTATGTGTCGACACAAGTCCTGTGTGTCGACACAGTTGATATAGTCTCAGAATTTTTGTGTTGACACTGCCTTTAGGTGTCGACACAGTTGATGTCGACTAATACTTCTGTGTATCGATACTGCCTCCCGATTTCGACACAGTCGATGTCGACTAATACTTCTGTGTGTCGACACTGCCTCTCGGTGTCGACACAATCGATGTCGACTAATACTCCTGTGTGTCGACACTGCCTCCCGGTGTCGACACATTCGATGTCGACTAATAAATTCTGTGTGTCGTCACAGTTGCTTCAGGTGTCGACACAGCTTTTCCAAGTGTCGACACAACTTTTCCAAGTGTCGACACAAGCTTTCTTAAGTGTTGACACATGGACTTAGAAACTTTTTTTCTGCATTTTAGCAAATACTTAACCTACACATATAAACTCAAAATAACATCAAATACACCTTGATGTATATCATTGAACTAAGTGAGGCTTCTCCAAATCAGGTACACATTTTCCAATGTACCCAACAGTTCTGCTGAGACATTCTTCTCAGTTGTCTCAGCGGTTATCCCTTAGTCAAATTATCTGACTTCCAGCTTCCTCTTCCTGTTCACCTGTCCAATCAAGGACAACCTACATGCAAGAACTCAAACACGCATCAAATACATTATATGTGTTTGTGAAATACATTATATGTGTATGTCAAGGACAACCTATATGCGTGCCCACTTTCATTAAAGGTGGGCACGCATCAAGTAACACACTATTTATATTATATTTGCAAGAACATATCATATTTTCAAGGGAAATAATTTATTTCCTAAGATAAAAGCCAAATTCATGAAATTGAAGAGAAAATAAGGAAGGAAATTGAAAATAGTGCATTACTACCCTGCTTTAGCAGCTATCGCCAGTGGTAGCTCCCTGCACAACAACCTCTATTTAAAATAAAAAAAATGAGTTTCCCTCAATGGTTTTTGATGAAATTTGTAAGGGCTCAAAGTCCTTGCCGTTTAAGGAAAAGTGATGGGTCTTTCCCACTCATCTAATAAAGAGAGTTATTCAGAGGAGATCAAAAGTATTCATGTGTAAGGATTGAAAGCTATCAAAATGATGATCGAGAAGCTTTCTCTCAACATACATACTGAGTGTTCTCACTGCAACAAATTCTAATCAATCGGTGACATCCAAGGATCTAAATAACATTGAAGAGAAAGACTCTCAAGCCACAAAGATCGAACCTTTGTAAGCAAAACAACATCAACATCATGGATTCTGTTTAAAAGGGAGTTCTTTCCTTTATTTTACATCTATTCATCTATTCTCTTTTCTTTAACCTTTTTGTATCAGTGGAGAAATTGTCTGAGGAGAACATCAAATTTTGGAAAGGATTCTGTAGGACTAGGTCTAAAGTTAAATCTAAGTGTGACTCGAGGCCTTATCAAGGGATAGATGAGCTAGAACCAACCGATCCATGAGAGAATGGTCGGTATAGATAACAAAAAGATATTTTTATTTATCGTATTGATCTTAGCGTCATAAGATCAAGATTTCGCAATCCTTATTAAATAAAAAATGAACTTTGTATTTTTCTATAAAAAAAAATTCAATATTATATCTTCTAAAATATTAAAATAAAATTTTATATTAAATATTCCAAAATTTCTTTTCTTAACAACAACATTTTTATTGAAGATTAAATTCCATAAAGCCTTTATTCACCCCCTAAGGGCACTTAAAGATCCACTAAGTAATATCAGAGTCATGTTATTCCAAAATGGTCTAACAACCAAGAATAATGGCGTTTCATGATCTCTCTTCTACTAAAGGGGATGTATTTTTATTTAATGAAAAAACTTTGGCACCACCTTTATTTCAAGGTATAAATTATAAAGGGTGTAATATATTATTGGAAAAATTTCTTAAATCCGTAGATGAACAAGTTTGGAATATTATAATTAGAAAAACCCCAAGCGTGTTAAATAAGAATGAGTGTATTTTAAATGCTAAATCTATGAATAGTTTATTTTGCACGTTTGATCAAGATATTTTCAAACTTATTTATACTCTTCCTATCTGTTATGAAATTTGGAATTTTCTTGAAAATATTTGTGATTAGGTATAGAGTCACATCAAATGGAATGGAAAAAGACAATACATCAAGTTGAAGGGAAGATGAAAACTCATTAATGAAAGAGGGGGAAGATGAAGATTTCATAAGAACTTTATGTTCAAATCTTGTATCTTCTGAAAATGTTGTAATTAAATCAAATTCCTTTCTTGTGTCTAATTCTATTGCTACATTACATGTGTTAGAAATTACTCAATGTAAAATAAAATTTTTAAAAATGCTAATTCCAAATTATGTTTAGACAATAAAGTTTTAAAAGAAAGTAAAAAAATAATAAATGAATATACCTTGTATTGATTGTATTTCACTTAATGGTGTGTCTTGTTCTCCTTTAGGCTTTTTGCACAAAATTGTTATACATTGTATTGATTGTATTTCACTTAATGAAAAATTCAAGACACTTGAGAATGAACTTCTTATTTTAAAAAAGCATAGTAAAAAAATAATAAATGAATATATTACTTTGATGGATAAACTAGAATCTTTAAAATTATTCATTTAAAAATTTTCAAATAACAAAATATCTCTTATTCTTAGCGTTGAACCCAAAAATCACGATTCAACGAGGTGTACAGACCGGAGCTATATCTTTCCTTTACTTCTACCGAACAAGCGCACTAAGCCGAGGATTTAGGGTTTGGAGACCTTCTCACCAGAACCTCAAACAGACCCCCGAGCCGCATGGAGGAGGTCCCGCCACATCCCTGGAAGATCTTTGGTCACTTACCCTCCCAATCCAATGTTGTACCGGGCACCTTCGGAGGGCTTCGAGAGATCCTGACTACCCACCCGGATATCACCGTGAATAGTGAGCTGAAGCTCTTACCTTTCAAAACTAACCAAAGGAGAGAGAAGTCAAGAAGAGGTCTCTCCAAAGGTGCCCTTGGGGGTCTATTTATAGTTTTCTCGGAGTGGTCTACGGATAATGAGATCCTACCTTTTGGTTTTACTAAACACTGCCCAAATTAGTCTGCAAACAATGAAACTCCGCTGTTTTGAATGCCTAATGGCAAGCCAAAAATGGGATGTCACATAAATGGAGAATACTCCCTTTGGTAGGCGAGCCGAGCGGGTTGCTAGATCTCGCCTAGGTGGAGAGTGCCTGGTGAATTCGCCACTATCTACGCGCCTCCTAACCGAGGGAAGAGTGCGAGCTTGTCATATCCACTCACCCCTTACTTGCTTGCCTAGGTAGCGGGTGCCTGGTAAAGCTAGGCACCTGCGAAACGCCTCCTATTGGCTGAGCCCACTCGACAAATATGGGGTTGCACTCAATCCCGGCTTTTTTCGAGTCCTGGCCCAGACTTAGAAAGATCTTTCAACCCCATTGTTATTTGGCAAGTGGAGGCTTATGCAATCTCTCAGTGGGTCCCACCAAAGCTTATATATACCAAAGAGGGGTGGGCGGCCAACCTTAATAGCTATCCTTCGGCCTCCCCAACTTCTTGTCTGAGTTCCGACGTCATGCCAATCTTGAAAGAAGCTATCACTCGCCTCACCGCCGACAAAGAAAAGAATAAAGCATCAATGGCTAACTTGATGGATATCACCACTGAACACTCGTCTCGAACTCCAACGAGATGGGAAGAAGATCGATTAATCAAGAAGTCAAGGCATGGCCTAGCCAGAGGGGCACGCCTGACACCGTACAACCCAACTCCAGCCTTGACTTTAGTCTCCCTACCCAAACTACCGCTCTTATTGAGGAGGTCACAAAGGACCTCGTGCATGGAAATCAGGGGGTCTCGGCAAGTCGGGATGAATTAGGTGGTCGTACATTGATCCCATGTCGGTAAATTTATTATTTCTCGCCTCACTCATACTTTTTATCGAGCAGTCATCTGATAGTGATAAACCATAAAGTACCCCCCTTTCATCCATGTTACCTAAACTCAACCTTTGCTAAATCACCTACTTTATATCTCAGTCACGAGCTCTCAAATATTGCGGTATCACCCGCGAGTAGGGGTGCAGGAACTCCAACACTCGGTGCTAAGTCTTCCTGGACCCCAGCCTCACGTGAGTAGGTTCAGGGAAATCCTTGTTGCTGCCCCTTAACAACCCCTTTGGCAGTCAGGCAAGCTTACCTGCGCATAATCCCGGGAAGGAGGGCAAAACCTCCCATAGTTAGTCATCGGGATACTCTTACTATTCTAGTTGTGCTAACATCTTGCTTGCCTTTGAAAGATGCAACTGACATCTCCATCGACAATGAACCTGATGAAACCGTTACTTACTCGGTGACTCCCTCTCCCTAAGCGATTTGAGGTTTTGTTGGCAAGCTGACATCTATCGCCGAGTTAACAGAGTGGGTAGCAAGCATTCTATGGAAGCATGGCTTCATCTTGCACTAGATTCAGGGGGAGAGGGCTCATCCTGAGAACGATAACTTTCCTCACCCACATGCCATTGAGCAGCGAGTCGGGCACTTGGAGCACAAATGTGCTGCATTCACCAGCAAAATGCAGACTCTCATGGGAGGGAACACCGCTTCGTTAGAGAGGCACTTTAGAAAAATTGAGGAATATAACTGCACCCTTCAGCATTAAGTCGCCGCTATTTGTGAGGAGTTCATCCAAAGGGGAGGCCGCAGGTGAGGACGCGAGAATGCGGCTCATGGAAGTGGATCCCACCCTAACTTAGCAGAATCTTTTTCATTTTGCCTTTTATTTTATTTGTTTGTGAGACCTTTAGATAATGCTTATTATTTGTTGTGGGAGACCGCATTTCCACACAGTGTTTTTATTAGATTTTTGGCTTATTGCAAATGTGTGGTCTGTGATGAATAATATAATCGAATTGCTTGGAGAACCTTACCTATCTCCGGTAGTGGACGAGTAAAGTTAACATGGGTTTAATGGGAGATCATGTGTACATGTGGTTAGTAGATTCACGACAATTAGCGGAATCCTCTCTCCCCTTGATTTTCTATAAATACCGTCGTTGCGCCAGACTCTCACCTGCCTCATTAACTGCCTTTCCCTACTTATCACCAAACTGCCTTCTGCTCGCGCCTTTAACTCGCACAATGGGTGTAGATGGTGAACCGAGGGTAGACAGAACTGCGCTGCCCACTTCTAGGACTACTGATTCTCGGATGACCAGGTGCGAAATAGGAGTACAGTTGCTATAATCTTCAGAGTTTTCTCTAGAGGGGTGAAAAGAGAATAAAAATGATGTTAAAATACTTAATTCTAATCACAGAATTTACATTCACATAAACAATTATCTAGAATCAGATGCAGTAAAGTAAAATCACAACACAACATTAAAAAAACAAGAAAAAAGCAAAATCACAGAAGGCACAAGGATTATAGTGGTTCCCCCTTAATCTGGGTATATCCACTCTTCTACCCCCTTGATAGGAATTCACTATCATAGTGTCTGAATCTTTTGATTAGGAGACTCTTAGAACCACACCAGATCTTTTGATAAGAAGATCTTAAACCAATTATAATCCGAGTCTTTTCTCAAGGAGACTCTTAGAACCTCTCATAGAATCCTTTGATGAGGGATTCACAAAACTCTTTTCTCCAATACAAAAAGTAAAATAAGAGAAGATTTGAGTTAGAATGATTCTTCTCTTTGTGTCCTCTCTTTAGATTTCTAAGGATAATCAATGATTATCTCTGGAACTTCTGATGAATCTCTGAATATCAAAATATCAAAGAATATAAGCCCGATCTCCATATGATCTTTCAAAATCTTCTCTGAATCTGATGAAATTTTCTCTCGAGAAGAAGCACTCATTCTCTAATCAGACTCAATAACTATCAAAACCAATCGACTGATATTGAGAGAGATTCAATTGATAATGACGATCTTCTGAGATTTCTCTGTCGAATTCAATCTTCCCACGATCTGATATATATTTTCTTGATCGTTTGCTGATTGATAATCAATTTGATAAAATGTGATGGATCTTTTATATGTATTTGTTTCTTTGTAACTCATTATATATATAGATCGCCTGCCTTTAACGTCTCCAAGAATCTGTTATATAGATCCCTAGTTGATTTAAATTAGATTGAAGATACAAAACAAATTCAGTTAAGAAATCCAATCGACGTAACATCGAGTTATAGTCAGAGCAACATCGATTCCTGACTATCCATATGAAAATATTTGTAGTCGACGTTCCGTCGATATCTTGTCGAAGCATATGTCGATTTAATCTTTAAGTGTCATCGACTTATCCAGATTAAGTTTCTCTGAGTTCTATTCAAAGTAACATCAAATTCCAGTCGACGTTGCGTCGAGATCTACTCGATGCATGTTGGCAATTTATGATTTTTTTCTTCAATTCAATATGCCTTGTATATATCCTTTATATTAATGATACCCTAGGACATCTAAGATC
The DNA here is from genome assembly GCA_039513925.1 of Platanthera zijinensis. Taxonomy (NCBI): domain Eukaryota; kingdom Viridiplantae; phylum Streptophyta; class Magnoliopsida; order Asparagales; family Orchidaceae; genus Platanthera; species Platanthera zijinensis. The sequence continues at coordinate 232,234,903 of CM077079.1, forward strand.
AAATTACCATTTCTATACATCATGGGTAATAAACCTAGGATATAAAATCACTAAATATAATTTGTTAAGCTAAATCATAAGGATTTTTTCCAACAATCTCCCTCTATTTAACTTAACAAATTTTACAAAACTTCAAAAGTGATCTTAAAAATGTACAACAATAAAAATTACAAAAATTGACTGAGCATGTACTCTTGATAGATAAGAATAATAAAGGACATGGATATAAGACAACTGAATATAAGAGACTTTCGTAGAATATCTCTTAGCATGCCAACATAGTTTTCAAATTTTGTACCTTCAGAGTATACATGTCTAAGAATGATTTTTCCTTTTTCTAGTGAAAACTTGCACATCTTTACTTATCTTTTTAATAGATGAATCTTGACATTCCTCTTGAGCTGTCACAACATCATCCATAACTTCTCTAGCAATCAGAAGAATATTATCTAAATTTTCTTTCATTGACTCCCCCTGGACTAATGCATCAGTTTGATCTTGATCATTTTTTTGTTCTATGTCCATCTGAATAGGTTGATTTTCAGCTAGTTGTTCTTCAGCTTCTGATACAAAAACTGTGTGAATCTTCCTAAGGAGAGCCTCTTTTTCTTTTAAAGGTTCCATATACTTGTCTTCCTCAGATATCTCTCACTTCTTAACCTCGTGAGCTAATGAGTTTAAGAATGACTTTGTTATTCCAGAGGAGATCAATTTAGTCTGTGCTTGTTCCATTGAGACTTGAATACTATTAATTTAAGTCAGCATGTTCTTTATTGATGTATTGTACTATGTAGCATGCTCAAAAATAAGATTTATTAGTGAGACTATAGTTTGTTCTATGACCAGCTGAACGGTTTTGTTAATATCCAATGATTCTAATGTTGATGCTGTGACATGATAGTGTTCAGGAGAAAATTGATCAATATGATATTTCACATCTGTATCTGCATCTGGAAATTCAATGTTGATATTTTGATTTAAACTTAACTATGGAATGATATTTTGTGATGGAAACTCTGTTGTAGTTGTGGGAATTACTAATTCATGAGAAGCATCAAGTTGAGATGTTTATGTTGTTGGAACCGTCTCATCTACTAATGGTAAGGATGCGGGAGAAGCATCTTTATTTGAACTAGGTTTTAGTATTTGTCTAATTTTCTTTGAAAATAAAGCAATAATGACTCTCTTTTAGGTAAAATACTTACTCCTTTTGGTTTGCACAAAGTAGAGTAATGCAGTTTTAATATCTAACTCATAAATGTCATATAAGTTATAACACTCCCATCCGTTGTATGGCATATAACAGAAGGTCCAGCTGGAACCCGACGCCATATACCACAGACAGTAAGAGGGGTTACAGAATAATACCAAGTACTCAACTATTCGTCCTAATACAGATCATTCTAGCGAAAGCTTTTTAAACAGTTAATAGAACCCAATATTTGCACAAGCATGGCATGAATGTCCACTAACCAAAATAGGAATGAAATAAAACGAATATACAGAAGAGTACATGGCCTTATGGCCTTACAATGTTTCTCTTAACAAAGTAATGTATTACAAACATTGGCTCGCAGGCTGGCCATACATGACAGAAAGTAAAGATAGTAGTTCATTACGGCCTTCGAGGGCCTACACAACAGCTTAGGCTTCAACCCGCTACTTGGCGCTTGGTTCCGCAGCACCTGCAAGCAATTATTCCACCGCATGGTGGCAAACAGAGCAACGGTCAGCTAAAGCTGACCAAATTATAATGAACCCACCCCCTTAAAAGGGAAGGCGGTGCTCCTTCCCTGCATATCGTCAGCCCAGCTAAATAATAAAGTGCATAGAAAGACGTTCGTCATGGATGAAGGCTCACTCGGCCAAACACCCCTTGCACTCAGGGCACATTCACGGTGAATCCAGTCAATTCCGTGGCTTCACCACCATCCTTAGGATGGCAAGGAATGCGAGCATTTTTGAGTCCTTTAGATCGTAGTCCAAGGCTCCCGACTATGTAAACAACCAGTTCCACTTTAGGGCCTCTAGCACCGAACCATATAGCCCAGGTCTGTATCCACCTGCCCGTTGCTCACGCCGCTTAGTCCATTTAAGACGTACGCGCGAGCCAAGCTTCACCCGGATCCTAAATCATTTCCAAACAACACATAACCCAGTTATGTTCAAGGATGACTCCCTGGCCACCAAGTTAGCAGAATTACATTTCCGCCCAGTTTTTCGGGTGCGCCTTGGAGTTCATCTCCTAGAATACCTGCCGCAATCTACGGCGTAGAAACCCGAAAACAACGCACAGAGTCTTCTCCGGCTATTCATGCAATGCAACATCACCGATCCAGACAAATACGTCCGAGTAGGCTTCACACACAATGCCTATGTCCGTACTCCGATTCCGAACTCTAAACAAGGGGGACTTTACATATCTACCCCAAGGAACACCGCACACTCGCGGGAGCGGGTTTTCCCATACAAAGGAAGAAAAGCTTCAAGTGCTCGAGTTGAAAATCGTTACCTTTGCAGTCCGCTTCGACGCAATGAAAACTAGTCGGATAGAAAGCTTCGCAAAAGAATTCTCTCCACGGATCCGGTCTCGGTTCTCAGATTGGTGCTCCGATGCTCCGCCGGCGGCCGGATTCCTCCCTTCCTTCTTCTTTGATATCCTTTCTCTATAACTTCTTAGAAAGAGGGAGTTAAAGATGAAAATGAGGAATAAAACCTCTAATCCCGGATTAAACACAAGCAGGAACTCAACCGGGGAGTTAGATCTTATTTAAAGAAAACGAACGGCTCAGATTAGTCTGAAAACTTACATCCTGGGCCAAACACGGCTTTGCACACGGCCGTGTCCTAGGCCGTGTGCCTCGATCCAGACACTCAAATCAAGCACTGAAAAGGACACGGGTTGGGACACGCCCGTGTCGGGTCCTCGACACGCATGTGATCAGGGGCCGTGTTGTAAGACCCCCTTTTTAACAACTCGTAAAAACCGGGGTCTTATGCCCAGAACCGTCGCTTTGCGGTGACACCTTCGCGCCCGGGAAGATCGTCACTACAAAACGCCGATTCTGCCGGTTTTATTGATCACAAAAGTAGCAGTATAAGAGTATAGACATGTAAGTACACAGCAAATCACATATAATAAAATCTCCATGAAGGGAGAGTCCACATAATAGTAAAGTGTACAGAAATGAAGGGCTTAAGCCCGGTACATCAATATCCTCACTACAGATCTCTCATGCGGAAGCAAAATAAAATAACTACTAGAAGTCGGGACTCACGGTCCCAGCTGGCTGTACTCCTGAGCTAGACTGCCCTGTCTCCAATCGCACCGGTCTCCTGGGCTGCTCCTCCATGCTGGGCTCCACGATCCCCTAATATGATGTGGTTCGAAAACCGTTAGTCTATAAGACTAAGCCCTATCGTCCCCCACCCCTTCACCCATGCTCTTAGGCACCGAGCGGGGAGGAAGAAAGGAAAGGACGTGAAAGTGGAGAGTAAATCAAACAGATGACAGGGGGACCTAGCTAGCAATTTATAATCATGTTGTAATAGGTAAAGTAAGAAAATAATTTAACCTTCACTTATGCAAGAACACATAAGCCAAGGGATCTTCTACAAGGCTCCCATCGTATAAAATGTACCATACCACTTTATACATTGGGGTGTCGGTTATCACAAGCAGTATATATATATATATATAGAAATAACCTTAATTTATAAACTTGCCCACACAAGCTTATAGACCAAGGGGTCGTTTAGCAAGTCCTAATGTATAAGCTCCCATTAAACTTATACATTAGGTGTCATAGGTTATTACGAATGATTATTATATGCATTTATATGGTGGGTTCATGTTATGTTCAAGCAGTGCAACTCACCTACCAGACTTTGTGTACACAAACCTTTAGTTCCCTCTTTCTGAGTTGTTACCTCCCAGGATACCACTGTAGTGCCAGACGGAAGCGGTGGGTTGGGCCTTGCCCACCTCAAAACCAGTGATAGCACCACCGATCTGACCTATCATACACCTCAATGCTTGGTGCACAAAGCGGACTACCGCATACTCTTGCTGACTGGACCACCGGACTTAAGTTTGGCGAAGTGTAAAACCACACTTGCCAAGTCATCGTATTGGCGTCGGTGCAACAACAATCCAGTACCGAAGACCCACCACCTTAAATATTCCTTTTTATGCACATGCAATATTCTTAAAAGAAACCAACAAGTCAATCTCCCGGACCAAACTGTCCGAATTAACCTCAAACTAAGACTAAGCTCCCCGAACTAAACTGTCCGGCCCAATTTCCAAACCTCATCCCTTTGAACACCGCGGGATGGCGCCCCTTTGAACACCTCGGGACGACTTAACCATTTCCAAGTCTTGTCCAACTAGTGTGTGCAGTGTGAAACCCTATCTACTAAATTACTCTTTCGATTTGTTCTTTAAGGTTTACGTTAGCCCAGGACTGCCTCTGGATTATACCCTGTGAGGGGTTCTCAATAGGCACTAGGAACTGCGATGGTATGACAGACCAAAGTTCCCTTTCGTAAGGCGCTTATTATTATTGGTTGATTCCCTTATCTCTCCCCCTTAAACATCATATTAAACCTGTACCTAGGGTAGTTTAGACCTTTCACTCTCACGGGAACGACGATCTTTCGTCGAACTCGCGTACCTTCTAACACACATCAACTCGATTCTCACCACTCCTTAGAACTTTCTATGGTGTCTCATCTACTTTCATTCAAACAATTCAACACGACTAACTCTACACTATTCCAACTCTTATCCTAATACAACTTTTCCCAAAATTACTATTTGCAGACCAACCTATACTAAGTGATGTTCATGATAGGATGTCCTTCAAGTTTTCATCTGAATGACCTAGGTTATTTACTGGAGTCCTATCATGACATAAATGATTTAATTCCAGAATATTGTATTTTCCTCAATTAATCTTCTATTTAAATAATTTCTTAAAAGAGCCAATCATTGTCAAGTTAATCATGAAGTATATATTTTAGACATGATTAATGTTTCATAAATTCATGATAATATTCCATATGTCTAAAAGTGATAATTTCCAAATTTGGCATTTTCTACAAACATGTAAGGGTCCTGAAATTATTTTAGCAGTAATTCCAATATTCCAAGATTTGTAAATAAACTACTTGAAATTATCATCCAAATAATTTAAATTAAATATATTACACTACTACAGTACTAAAATTATCACTGGCCAACTTTCATGATTTTTCACAGAATATTTAATTTTAAATAAATTCAATACAAAAATCTAAAAAGGGCATAACTGTGAATCAAGTACTATGAATATACTTCAAAATTTCATGATTAAATTCCTAACAGTAGATATCATCCTAAAATTACCAGTGGCCAAAATTCACATTTTTAAAAGTTAAATTATTCTTTAAATGATTTATTTACCAAGTATAGCCTTTACAAAATTTGTGAAGGAAACAATGCATAAAATCCTTTAAAAATTATAATAAAATTCAGAGACCTTTATTTAGGTAAAAAAACTCTACTGACCAAATTTTACTAGATTCATTTAACCCAAATGATCAAATTAAATCAAGTACTAAATTGGACACTTTGATATATAACAAAGGAACTATCTTAGATATAATCTATAAAATTCCACTGAAAATATCTAGGGGTTCAACTCACCCTAAGATTCATTCTAATCTAACTTCACAATTTTTAGATGATGTTAAGTTACTGTTTTGACCTAATAGTGCTTCTACCCTAAAGCTAGGGTTTGACTTTTGAGGTAGTTAACTACTTCTAAATTCCCTAACATTTCAACCAGAGGCTTAAATATATATAAGCTATCTTTCTACTAAATTACAAGGCCATACAAGGGCATTTGCCCCTATGTCCTTCATAACTCCCAAAGGTCCTTTCTTAGGGTTTGAACTTGGGTCCAGGGGTAAATCAACCCTAATTCATACATCTTCCCCAAGGGGGGGGGGTGGTACTTAGGGTAATACTAAGCCAATGGTCTAAAAGGACTGTACATTCAATATTTCATTTTTGGCTATAAGCACACGAAGCCCTTTACTAGCCAACTCATGCAAGGGTATTCACCCAACTTGTTGTGGTCCATATGGGCGGGAAATTTAACCATGCCTTAATAATGTACCCATGGGAATGCCACCAAAAATTGGGGCCTTTTGGAGTTGAACTACTCCAAGAATCACCTAAACAAGCCTAGGGGTATTTTAGTAATTTCCCACTAATTTTAATTCCAATTAGTCCCATTTTTGGGCAGGGCCTAATTATGCCCTAAACCAGTTACTGCCCAAAATTCCAGGTCATTTGGGCCTCTTGATGGGCTTGGGCATCTCTTCCAATTTCTGCATTTTTGATATTTGCAGCCCAAGGCAATTCACCTTTTCAGATCTTGTAAGTGAGATATCTCAATATGCAGAGGGCTAAATTGACTAATTTTTCTACCATAGGTCTAATATACCCCCAAGGGTAGGACACCAAAATCTGGGGCCAATTGGGGTTGGTATGCTCCAAAAATCAACATTATTTGATTTATCATATTCTGACTAAAACTATAGAATTATTTTCCCCAAAAATTCCCATTTTTGGTAAGGATCTAGATATGCCGAATTAAGCCACATGCCCAAAATTTCAGCCCATTTAGATTTAGGGTTTGGTAAGGGCACACATTTTATTTTCTGACCTAGCCTAGGATCAGTCCTAGAAAAATGGCTCTATAGGGCAGTATACTTAACCAAAATTTATGTGTAACAAATCAAATTAAAGGTAACTTCAAGTCCTACAATTTTTATGTTGAGCATATTTTATGAAAAAAGTTGTAAGTGCCCTAAATATTGACATGCAAAAAATCTGTTATATAAGCCAGAAAACAGCACTATTCATGTAATTAAATAATCCAGGATTAATAATTTATGCATGGCACTAATCTTAAAGCAATCGGATGGTCATTGCACTTCTTCTCCAAAAGCCATGGAAAACCAGCCCGATAACAGGAGGCTTTCACGGGAGGTTTCCCAGCGGCTACGGGCGGCGCAACCCCCGGCAAACTTCTCCTCTACCCTCACGGTGGTGGGGGCGAGTCTTTGCCGGCAACTAGGGCGGCGGGAGACTGTCGCGCCACCCAACCCATTAGCTTCCAGAAACTCCATTAATGGAGAAAATGAAGCTGGGTTCGGGCTCATTCGAGCCCGAACCCTACCCTAAACAATCCTAAGATCTAAAGCATGAAGAGAGAGGTGAGGGAGGACCTTCCCGGCGGCCATGCGATGTGAGGAGCGGCGAGAAACCATGGCGACGGCGGCGATGCTTATCCCTCGGGTTTCACGGCCTCTAGCTCTGGTTCAGTCCTCTCTCTCTCTCTCTCTCGGGATGAGAATGGTTGGGAGGCTGAGAGTGGTCGTGTGGGAGGGGATATTAAGAGAGGCGATGATATCAAGGGGGGGGGGCGATACCATTAAGGTGAGGGGGCGAGTTTGCCTTGTTCTTGTCACCATGCATGCAAGGGTGGGCCCCTTTATATCTCCTAATTATTCTCCATTTTGAGATTCTCTCTATCTCCTAGTCACTAAGTTGGCTAGTCAATCCTCTAGTCCATTGGCAGCCCACCCATGCATAATATACTAAATAGGGGGGGGAATGATATCAAGGCTTGTTGGTGGAGAGAGAGAAGCCCTTGGTCATGAATATTCTTCCTCCAAATTTTCTCTCTCCTATTCTATTCAAATTCTATCTCTTAGGTTAATTCTCAAATTATCCATGCATGAAACCCATTTTTCTCCTCCCTATGGGGTATGAGTTGTCTTTGACCCATTGGGTGGCATTGGGTTAGTTTGGGTGGATCCAACCCAAGGAATAGGGCTTAGGGTCATTTCTAGCTAATTAAGTCAAAGTGTTGACTGGGGTCAACATGGGTCCTATGGTTGACCCTATGACCTACCCTAGGGTCCACTTAGGTTGGACTTACTTGGCCCTCCAATTCTAGGGTTCCTGGGTTTTACTATTTGTAGACCAAGTGACACTCAACTGAAATCCTAGGTTCACTTGGTCCTTCTTGGTTCTCTAAGGGTTTGTCCTGACCTAGTCAGGACAAAATCATTCCTAGGGGTCTAGTTGGAAATGGGATGTTACACGTGTCACGAACAACCGCCATGCCAACTGTCACGTCGCTTGGTGGACACGGGTGACAACACGCTCGTGTCGGATTTGACACGCCCGTGTCAACTAGTATACGGCCGTGTTCGATAGCCGATACAAAACTAAGAAAATTCCAGAGAAGTTCACGGCCAGTTGACACGCCCGTGTCCCATGCCGTGTGCACTGACACACCCTGGGACACGCCCGTATCCCAGGCCGTGTCCTTCACTAGATGACCCAAGCATGACACGGCCGTATGACACAGCCATGTCATAGGCCGTGTTCACCCCACCAAGATCCAAACTTTGTACAAACACCGCCCGTTTCAACTCTAAATTTCGAGGTGTTACAATTCTCCTCCCCTTAAAGAATTTCGTCCACGAAATTAAGAAAAGGGGTACACAAAACAATTTAAACATTACCTAAGTTGAAAAGTTCGGGATATTCCTCCAACATAGCCTGCTCTCGCTCCCAAGAAAGCTCCTCACATCCGCAGTTATCCCAACGGACCTTAACCATTCGAATTTCCTTGTTGTAGATTCATTTGACTTCAAAGTCTTCAATGCAAACTGGCTTGACCTTCGTCGTCAACCCATTATCAATCGGCACTTGGTCGACAACAATGACTTGTGAAGGCTCTTGCACCACCTTCCGCAACACCGATACGTGGAACACATCGTGTAGCCCACTCAACTCCATCGACAGCTTCAACCGATACACTGCTTCCCCTATCCGCTCCAGGATCTCAAACGGCCCAAGGTATCTCGGACACAGCTTCTTCAGGCGTCGAATCCGCGAGACACCCTTGAACGGCTTGATTTTCAGATACACCCAATCGCCAACACTGAACTCCACATTCCTATGCTTGACATTATAGTATTTTGCCTGCCGGTCCTGAGCGATTCTTAACCGTTCCCGAATCATACGTAGCATTGAAGTGGCTTCTTCCACCGCTTGACGTTTGAATAACTTTGACTTGCCTGCCTCCAACCAAGACAACGGTGTGCGGCACCTTCTCCCATAAAGGGCCTCGAAAGGCGCCATTCCAATACTTGCTTGAAAACTATTATTATACGCAAACTCTACCATGTACAGGTGATCCTCCCAGTGTTTTTCGAAATCTAGGACGCACATGCGGAGCATGTCCTCCATCATCCTATTAACCCTCTCATTCTGACCATCCGTTTGTGGATGGAAGGCTATGCTGAAACTCAGCGTAGTTCCCAACAACTTATGCACCATCCTCCAGTCATTGAACGTGAAGCGCCCATCTCGATCACTAACAATACTGCGGGGCACACCATGCAACCGTACAATATTATCCACATAGAGCTTGGCTAACTTTTCCACCGGGTCTTCCTTCTTATTCGGAATGAAATGCGACACTTTTGTCAGTCTATCTACGACCACCCAAATGGCGTCATTTCTCTTCTGTGACTTTGGCAAACCGTGCACAAAATCCATGGATATGTCGTCGAACTTCCATTCCGGGATTGGCAAGGAATTTAAGAAACCTCCGGGCTTCTGGCACTCCGCCTTCACTAAGGCACATGTTTGGCACTTTGCCACATACAGTGCTATATCCTTCTTCAGCTCTGGCCACCAGAACAACTTCTTCATGTCCCTATACATCTTCGTGCTCCCCGGGTGGATTGAGTACTTGGTGTGATGAGCATCATACATCAATTCCTCCTGAAGTCTGTCTGCACTAGGAATGCATAAGTGACTGTCCTTCCTTAGCAGTCCATCCACAACTGCAAACTGAGAATTTGACCTGTCCAACGATTCATCCAATGCCTGCTTCATAGTGCTATCCTGAACCAAAGCCTGCCGAATCCTATCAGCTAGGTCGTACTGCACCTCCGTCCAACACAATATTGCTTAAACACGAGATTGCTTGTCGACGCAAGAGATCTCCAATGCCTCCAAATCACGGACTAATCTCTCATCATGCACCACCAACCAGTTGGCCTGTGCCGTAGCCCTACGACTCAAAGCATCCGCCACTGCATTTCCTTTCCCAGGCACATAATGTATCTTGAAAGTGTAGTCCCCCAAGAACTCCATCCACCTTCGCTGCCTCATGTTCAGGTCCTTCTGATCTAGTAAGTACTTCAGGCTCTTATGATCGGTGTAAATGTAAACCTTTACACCGTACAGGTAATGCCTCCACATCTTTAGAGCAAATATCACGGCCGCTAGTTCCAAATCATGGACTAGATAATTTATCTCATGGACCTTCAACTGTCGCGATCCGTACGCTATTACTCTCCCATGCTATATCAGAACACAGCCCAAACCACTGCCCAAAACATCACTATAAATTTTAAATCCTTCGGACCCACTCGGCGAACACAAGATAGGTGCCACGATCAACCACCTCTTCAACTCTTCAAAATCTTGCACGCACTCTAGCATCCATACAAACTTCTGATCCTTCCTTGTCAACGTCGTGAGTGGTAGCGCGATCCGTGAGAAATTCTCCACAAAGCGCCTGTAGTAGCTGGCAAGCCCCAAAAAGTTCCGTACTTCAGCCACCGTAGTCAACTCAGGCCACTCCTGAATTGCCGCTATCTTCGCTGGATCCACCGCAATCCCGTTACCACTAACAATATGCCCAAGAAATGCTATTGAGGACAACCAAAACTCACACTTGGAGAACTTAGCATACAACTGATTCTTCCTCAACGTCTCTAACACCATATGCAGATGCTTGTAGTGATCATCCTCACACCGCGAGTACACCAAGATGTCATCGATAGACACTATCATGAATTGGTCCAGGTACTCTCTGAACGTCATGTTAATTAGATCCATAAACACGGATGGCCCATTGGTCAGCCCAAACAGCATGACCACAAACTCGTAATTTCAAAACCGCGTGCTGAAAGCTGTCTTAGGGATATCACATTCCTTTATCCTTAACTGGTAGTATCCGGATTTCAGGTCTAGCTTCGAATATACTGTTGACCCAACTAACTGATCAAATAGATCGTCAATCCTTGGGATCAGATACTTATTCTTTACCGTAAGTTTGTTCAACTCCTGATAATCAATACAAAGTCACAAACTCCCATCTTTCTTCTTAACGAAAAGGACCGGTGCGCTCCAAGGCGACGAACTTGGACGCATATACCCTTGCTCTAACAACCCTTATAGTTGTACTTTAAACTCCGCCATCTCCTTAGGCGCTATCCGATACGGAGAGCGTGATACCGGTTTGGAACCCGGCACAAGCTCAATTGTAAAATCAATCTCCCATTGAGGAGGGGCTCCTAGGAGATCGTTTGGAAATATATCAGGATACTCAGACACCACTGCAATACTGTCTAGACTAGGATTAGGCAATGAAGCCCGTACTGAAATTACAAACAGCTCAGCACCAGGCCAAACTGCCTTAATCACCTAAAGAGCTGACATCATAATCTTGCTTGACCCTTTCATGCCTGCAAATATAGTCTCCCGCTCAGTATTCAGTCCCAACCTAACCTCTTTTCGGTTACAATCAATGCAGGCTCGCTGCTCCGAAAGGAAGTCCATTCCAAAGATTACGTCGAACTCTACTAACGGTAGCACAAACGCTTGCAAATCAAACTCCTGATCCCCAATCCGCAACTTTACTACGCAGATTCTATCCGCGTGCATTGAGCACCAATTGGGCAACAACACATCCAGCTTGTCCTTTGCCATCGAATAAGGGACTCCGATGAGTGATACAAATATTTCGGACAAGAAGGAATGCGACACTCCCGTATCAAATAGGGCTCTCGCCGGACGATTGAAAATCAATACAAAGCCTAACACCAACACAAATAATCTAACACATACAAAGGTAACAGTTACAAAAAAAAGCTAAACTATAAAAAAAATTCAACTTATACCTATCACCACATCAGCTTGTTTGATGGCCTCTTGCAGGCTAAGGTTGTACACTCTAGGTTGGGCTGGAGCATGATGGGATGTGGTTGACTCCACCGCCTTCCCTTTTTCCTCATACGTTGCTCCTTGCCTCCTTTCGGAATTTGCACATCCGCTCCAACAATGTCTTGCAAAATGTCCCACCTTTCCACAATTGTAACAGGCTCCTGGGACTCGACTTGGGTTTGCCCACGTCGTACCAGACGAAGGGGCTGAGCTCGAAGTCTTCTGCTTCTTGTTCCATCTGCAGAAACCTGACTTTGAATTTGGCACTTTAAACTTTGACTTCTTCTCCACTGGGTCCTTCTTCTCTTGCACTTTCCTTGCAACCCTTTCCAAAGACCGAGCCGCATTTACCAAGGCTAGGAAGCCCTGCGCCTTAGGCCCATCAAGGAGTAGTTGTAGGTCGCTCCATAGACCCTCATAAAATCGGTTGGTCTTCCTCTCTTCTTCAGTAAACATAGCACCAGCATAACGACCTAACCGAGTAAACTCGTGGAGATACTCATCCACGCTACTCGCTCCCTGAGTCAATCCTAGGTACTTATTCTCCATCTCAAGCTTCTGGGCAGAAGGTAGGTATCTGGCCAAGAACAACCTTGAGAATTCCTCCATCGGTACGTCAGCAAGTTGTCTTCCCACTAAGATAGGAACCTCCAACTCGTCCCACCCCATCCTTGCCTCATCGGCCAATAAGAAGGTCGCTATTGTTGTTTTCTGCCACTCTGCAGTTTCTGTGGGGTCATGACCCTCTTCATCGTAGAAAGTCAATCCTCAACTTTAGTTGGCGTTCCCAACCCATCGAATACCGGAGGATTGAAGCTCATCATGTGCTTGAGCTATTTCTCCGTGGCTCTTCTTGGTGCTACCGGATCAACTGCCCCATGCTCTACTACTCCCGGCACTGCCACTCTTATCGTTTCTTGCTCATTAATAGGTGGTGTGTGCTGCACTTGCTGGGAATTTATCATGGCAAAAACTGCTTAAGCCACCAATCTGATGGTTTCTGCTGAAGTTGGTGTTGTAGTCACGTCTCTTGGTGCACTACTTTCCGCTGATTGCGGACGCTCCGATTGCCCCGCACCGCTTCTAGACACCTATAATAGCATAAACACTTGATTAGGTGACACACAAATTGCTAAAGGCAATCATTGGAACACTTAAGTTCCCAAAACAAATGCATTTTTTCATTCCTAAGTGGACATTCATGGGTTTTTTATGTTATAATGATGACGCACATACATGTGCTCATCACCCCTTAAAAGAATTCGCCCACGAATTCGATTACAGACGACCGGCACCCTAGTCTGATACCAAATTGTAACACCCCCATCCGTCATATGACATATAACAGAAGGTCCAGCTGGAACCCGACGCCATATGCCACAGACAGTCAGAGGGGTTACAGAATAATACCAAATACTCAACTACTCGTCCTAACACAGATCATTCTAGCGGAAGCTTTTTAAACAGTTAATAGAATCCAAAATTTGCACAAGCATGGTATGAATGTCCACTAACCAAAACAGGAATGAAATAAAACGAATACACAGAAGAGTACATGGCCTTATGGCCTTACAAAGTTTCTCTTAACAAAGTAATGACTTACAAACATCGGCTCGCAGGCCGGCCATACATGACAGAAAGTAAAGATAGTAGTTCACTACGGCCTTCGAGGGCCTGCACAGCAGCTTAGGCTTCAACCCGCTACTTGGCGCTTGGTTACGCAGCACCTGCAAGAAATTATTCCACCGCATGGTGGCAAACTCATGGGAATCAAGATCCCTCTTTCTTAGAGCATAAATAGAGAACATAAAGGAATAGAGCAACGGTCAGCTAAAGCTGACCAAATTATAACGACCCCGCCCCTTAATAGGGACGGCGGTGCTCCTTCCCTACATATCGTTAGCCCAGCTAAATAATAAAGTGCATAGAAAGACTTTCGCCATAGGTGAAGGCTCGCTCGGCCAAACACCCCGTGCACTCAGGGCACATTCACGGTGAATCCGGTCAATTCCGTGGCTTCACCACCATCCTTAGGATGACAAGTAATGTGAGCATTTTTGAGTCCTTCCGATCGTAGCCTAAGGCTCCCGACTATGCCAACAGCCAGTTCCACTTTAGTGCCTCTAGCACCGAACCACATAGCCCAGGTCCGTATCTACCTACCTATTGCTCACGCCGCTTAGTCACTTTAAGACGTATGCATGGGCCAAGCTTCACACGGATCCTAAATTATTTCAAAACAACACATAACCCAGTTTTGTTCAAGGATGACTCCCCGACCGCCAAGTTAGCAGAATTGCGTTTCCACCCAGTTTTCCGGGTGCGCCTTGGAGTTAATCTCCAAGAATCCCTACCGCAATCTACCGTGTAGAAACCTGAAAACAATGCACAGAGTCTTCTCCGGCTATTCATGCAATGCAACATCACCGATCCAGACAAATATGTCCGGGTAGGCTTCACACACAATGCATATGGCCGTATTTCGATTCCGGACTCTAAACAAGGGGGACTTCACATATCTACCCCAAGGAACACCGCACACTCACCGCACACTCGCGGGAGCGGGTTTTCCCATGCAAAGGAAGAAAAGCTTCAAGTGCTCGAGTTGAAAATCGTTACCCTTGCAGTCCGCTTCGGCGCCATGAAAACTAGTAGGATAGAAAGCTTCGCAAAGGAATTCTCTCCACGGATCCGGTCTCAGTTCTCAAATTGGTACTCTGATGCTCCGTCGGTGGCCGAATTCCTCCCTTCCTTCTTATTTGATCTCATTTCTCTCTAACTTCTTAGAAAAAGGGAATTAAAGATGAAAATGAGGAATAAAACCTCTAATCCCGGATTAAACATAAGCAGGAACTCATCTGGGTCGTTGGATCTTATTTAAAGAAAATGAACGACTCAGATTAGCCTGAAAACTTACATCCTGGGCTGAACACGGCTTTGTACACGACCGTGTCCCAGGCTGTGTGCATCGATCCAAACACTCAAATCGAGCACAGAAAAGGACACGGGTTGGGACACGCCCGTGTCCCAACCTGACACGCCCGTGTTGGGTCCTCGACACGCCCGTTATCAGGGCTCGTGTCACGAACAACCACCACGCCAACTGTCACGTCGCTTGGTGGACACGGGTGATGACACGTCCGTGTCGGATTTGACACGCCTGTGTCAACCAGTACACGGTCGTGTTCGATAGCCGATACAAAACTCAGAAAATTCCAGAGAAGTATATGTCCGTGTGATACGCCCGTGTCACAGGTCGTGTTCACCCCACCAAGATCCAAACTTGGTACAAACACCGCCCGTTTCAACTCTAAATTTTGAGGTGTTACATAAGTATTATCCTTATGTCTGTATTTATGACTGATAAGTTGCAAAACACACTTACTCTAATTAATTTTCTTTCTCAAAACCAGAGTTCCCAACATGTACACTTGAGCTTTGGTAATAGTATCATGTGTTGATATCTTGCACATCAGTACCTTTCCCACTATATCAGCAAGAAATTCATATTCTTCTAAAAAAATCTTTCTTTTTCAAATGAATTGGTTTATCCTTGGAAAAATTCATCTTTATCCTCTGAAAAATTCATCTTTACCGGAGATTCCTTGACTTTTTCTCCTGATGGCAGATCAAATGTTGTCTATATCAGTTCCACAGTTATAATGACCTCTGATCCATTTATCTGCCCAATCATTGAGCCTTCATCATCAATCATAATATTTGCAACGAACTCAAATAATTCTATAGAATATAGTAGGCATCTTGTAGTGATTAACTTATTTAGACCTGCATTAGTGAATAGTTGAAGAATTCCTTTAAAAGATTCTGCCATAGCTGCAAATAATTCGATATCAATACTAAATCCTGAATTTGTCTTGGTTGTCATTAGAATCCCTGCAAAAGTACAAGAGAGAACGGAGAGAAAAGATAGAGAGAAAATAGAGTGAGGAAGATAAAGAGTTTGGAATGAAATACAAAGTCTTATAGAAGTAGACGAAACGTTGACAAATTAGGCTAGAAATAGTTTAGTGCCTGACTATAGTAGACATTATATCGAATTCTATTCAAAGTTATAAGACTTTTAATAATATTAGACGCAAGCATTGATATATATATACACACATACACACACATTGCGTCGATATGATTCAAAACTCTCCATAGTCTCAGCTCTTAGATGTTACGTTGAATACAAATTATTGTTACGTAGATTTCTATTCAATGTTCCGTCGAATGCATACTTGTACTTTAAGTCTTTTGCTGATTTTTCCCAGCAATACTTCCAATAAAAATTATGTAATTGTGTAGTGGTATATTTATTTATTGAGAAGCCGCATATTCTAAGATAATCTTTCCTTTTTCAACATTATCTCTGAGAAAGTGTTGCCTAATCTCCATGTATTTTGTTCTACTGTGTAAGATAGGATTTGCTGCAATTGAGATAACACTTAAACAATCACAAAATATTATGGAGTTAGAAAAATTTAAATTATAATCAAGTAATTGATTATGCACCAACAAAATTTGTGAACAACAGCTTCCAACATCAATATATTCTGCTTTAACTTTAGAAGTGGATACTGATGTTTGCTTCTTGCTGAACCAAGATATCAGTCTACTACCCAGAAATTGACAAGTTCTTGAAGTAATTTTTCTATCCAATCTATATCCAGCATAATTAGCATTTGAGTAACCATATAGTTCAAATTCTGATTCAACTGGATACCACAATCCTATTTTAGGTGTACCCTTGAGATATCTCAAGATTCTTTTTTACTGAACTTAGATGTGATTCCATAGGATCTACCTGAAATCTTGCACATACACCTGTAGCAAACATTATATCTGGTCTACTAGCTATAAGATAAATAAGAGAGCAAATCATTGCTCTATACGTTTTTTTATCTATAGATTTACTAGATTCATCCTTATCTAACACAACATTTATAGCTATGGGAGTTATCATTATAGATGCAGTTTCTATGCCAAATTTTTAATCAATTCCTTAGTGTATTAGTAGCTAAGGGAGTTTTCATTATAGATGTAGTTTCCATGCCAAATTTTTAATCAATTCCTTAGTGTATTTAGATTGAGAAATGAAGATACCTTCATTACTTTATTTTACTTATAAACCCTGGAAGAAAGATAATTCTCACATGCTACTCATTTCAAACCATGATTATATTAAGTTAGCAAACCTTTTGCACAATCTAGAGTCTGTTGACCCAAATATAATATCATCCACATAAAGCTGGACTATAAGCAACTTATTCTTATGTGTTATAGTGAAAAGTGTTTTATCCATATTTCCTTCTATGAATGAGTGATCTAAGAGGAATGTGGGTAAAATCTCAAACCAGGCTCTTAGAGCTTGTTTTATCTACATTTATATAATTTGTAAATATAAGAAGGGTAAGATGGATTGACAAAACCTGGGGGTTGTTCTACATAAAGCTCTTCTTGTAGGAATCCATTAAAGAAAGCACTTTTCACATCCATATGATAAACTTTAATCCTTTTAAAAGTTGCATAGGCTAGAAATTATTTGATAGCTTCTAGCCTTGCTACTGGTGCAAAGGTCTGATTGTAAACAATTCTTTCCTCATGTCTATATCCTTGAGCAACCAGTCCAACTTTATTTCTCACAATCACTCCATTTGTATCCAATTTGTTTCTGAAAACCCATTTAGTTCCTATGATTGGATAGTTCTTTAGTCTTTTTACTAATTCCCATACTTTATTTCTTTCAAATTGTGCAAATTATTCTTGCATAGCTACTATCCAGTGAGAATCATCATTAGCTTCTTCAAATTTCTTGGGTTCAAATTGTGATAAGAAGCACTATAATATTTTTCCTGTTGAGAGTTGTCTTCTAGTCTTTACTCCTTTATTTATATTGCCAATGACTTGAGAAGAAGGATGATCCCTCATAATTGAACTATTTGGATCAATTCTTGTTTGATCAATTGGATAATGGTCTATTTGTTCTTCTTCATATTATAATTCAGTTTCCTGAGCAATAACTTGTTCCGTTACTATTGGATTAATAGGTTTTACTATAGGAACTTCATCTTCTGAGCTCTCAATATCATCTTCTTTTTGATGATTATTCTTTTCAGAATAGTTTTCTATATTCTCCATAATTTTTAATTCTTTGAATTTTTCATCCTTGCTACCTGTTCCACCAAAAAATTTTGAATGGAAGTTTCCTCCTCCCTGGAACAAGCATGAGTTTCATGAAATACTACATGCATTGATTATTCAATCCTAAGTGTCCTTTTATTATATCACATATAGGCTTTGCTAGATAAGAAATATCCCAAAAATATTCCAACATCAGCTTTCTTATCAAATTTAGCAAGATAGCTTTTCCCATTATTAAGGATATAACAAACATTGCCAAATATTCTGAAGAAAGAAACCTTAGGTGGCTTACCTTTCAAAAGATTATAAGGTGTCTTTAGTTTTGTCTTATGTATAAGACTTCTGTTCAAAACATAATTAATTGTGTAAACTGCTTTAGCCCAAAAGGACCTAGGCAGATTAGACTCTACTAATAAAATTCTTCCAGCTTCAATTAGTGTTATGTTTTTTCTTTCAGCAACTCCATTTTGTTGAGGAGTTCTCTGAGCAGAAAAGCATTGCCTTATCCCTTAATCTTCACAAAATCTATAGATCAACTTATTTTCAAAATCTGTGCCATGATAACTTCTAATCAATGATACTTTAGTATCAAATTTAGATTTGATCGGTTTAATGAATTTTGTGAAAGTTTCATACTTAGCTTTTAAAAATAATACCCAACCGAACATTGAAAATTCATCCATAATGACAAATGTAAAAGACGTACTAAACTTTGAATGGTAAGAGGACCAAATAAATCCATATGTAGTAAATAAAATATTCTAGGAGAATCATTCTTACTAATAGGTTTAAAAGAAGATTTTACCTATTTTCTTAATTGGCAAGCCCTACATGGATTGATCTTTTTGTATTTACCTTTTGGTAATCCTCTTACTAGCTCATCTTTTGATAGCCTTGCTATGGTCTTGTGATTCAGATGACTAAGCCTCCTATGCCATAGATCATTCCTGTCTATTTATGTATTAAATAGACATAATTCATTGTTAGTGGAATCAAAATCAATAACATATATGTTGACTTTTCTAGAACCTGCTAACACAGCTTTATTTATTATAGAGTTTATTATTTGACAAATGTTGTTAGTGAATACAACCTTGTATTCACCATCACACAATTGGATAATACTAATTAGATTATATTTAATCTCTTCAACATAAGCTACTTTAGCAAAGGTGATATCTCCAAATTTGATCATATCATATCCTTTGGTCTGACCAAAATTAGAATCACCAAAAACTATATTTGGACCATTTTTGGTCTTGAAATTTATCATCACATCTCTTTATCTAGTTATATGTCTGGAACATCCACTATCCAAATACTATTGCTGATTTGTAGGACTACCTTTTTCCTACACATGAATTTAAACATTAGTTAGGATCCAGGTTACCATAGACCCATTACTTCTTTTTCCATTGTAGGGAGTAATGAAAGTATATGTTGATCTTTTATAATATCTCTTAGAATAAAAGAGTGTTGGTCTATTACACCAACAACTTTAGTTTCATGACCTTTGATATAACAAACTTTATAAAAATCATTCATAGAAGTACATTGACAAGAATAATTGTTATTCAGGGATATGTGTCGAGTTGAAGTCAACGTAATATTTGGAATACATCGATTTAAAGTCGACATTTCACAAGATTTGCGTCGATATGAAATCGACGCATGTTCCTGATTTATTGAAACTACCTACTTCTGTTTATTATCTATCAATGATTGTTTATTTGTAACACTTTTTCCTTTGATTTTTCTCTTATCATTTTTAGAATTTGAATAATTATTATAGATTATTGTAGATGGTACTTTTTTTGCCTTAATGAAAGAAACAAACTTCAGGTTTATTATCAATTACTACAATCTGTTAGGTTTTGCTCCTAAGCCCAAATGATCAAACTTTTTCTTATGGTTTTCAGTGATATTCTTAAGCTAATTACTCCTTCTATACAAGGAGTCTTCAGAGACTTTTGCCTTTGATAGTTCTTCTTTCAACGAAGTATTTTCTTCTTTCAACGAAGTATTTTCTTCTATTAGCTTTCTAATCTGTTCCTTCAAATTATTTATCTCAACTTCTAAATGCTTATCTTATTCTATTTGCTTAATATCATCTGAACAGTCTTTATACATTTTTAATTTTTTCCTTAATGATTTGATTTCCTTTTTCAGTTCTATTTGATCAATGCAAAATTCTCTAAAACATATCTTAAAATCATTAGAAGTAAAATCTATATCATCAAAATAATATGGTACCTCATTTGAATATTGATCAGATTCTGAATCCAGTGCCATGAGACAAGCTTCCTCAATAGCCTTTTCTTCTTCAGTATCTGATGAAGAACTAGAATCTGAGCTTATGTCACTCAAGATTTCAGCAATGAAACCTTTTCCCTTTCTTTTATCCTTCTTCTTCAGAAACTTTATCTTTTTATCCTTTGAGCTAGATCTTTCCTTTTGCTGTTCTGGACACTCAGTTGAAATATGTCCAGATTTTCTACAGGTAAAGCAAATTATCTTCTTATTAGGAGTTTTATCAAACTTTGGTTTTCCCATACTTCTGTCTCTTCTTCTTGAATCTTTTGATTTAATCCATTTTCAGAATCTTCTTGCCAGAAGATTGAACTTTCCATTTTCTGTAACAGATGGTTTATCTTCAGAAACTTTGAATGCTACTGATTTTTTTCTTTTGATGATAGGCTATTCTCTTTTGCTTCAGTTTGAGCTCTACTTTTCAACATCTGTTCATATGGTTTTAGATTTCCAAGTAGAGCATCTATAGTAATATCTTTATGATATCTATCTTCTCTTATTGCACATGAGTAACTTGTCATTTATTTCTCTAAGTAATATGTCTTTATTCAATCCTTAAGTCATTAATTATCATGTTGAATCTGTCATACATCTCTGCTATAGATTCATTAGATTTCTTCTAAAAATTTTCATAGTGTGAGAATAGAAGTGATCATCTATCCTTCCTTTCAACTACACTTCCATAAACAATTCTTGATAGAGATTCCCATATCTCTCTTGCTGAGAGACATTCTGCAACCATTCGAAATATGTCATCTGACATGGTAGAGACTAATATATTCATTGCTTTTACATCACAATCTTTAATTATCTTTTCTACATCAGTCCATTCATTTCTCAGTACTGATTCTACAATTATATTGCCTTCTACATCCCTTCTATATGATATTGGTGGTCCTGTCAAGATTGATTCAAAAATTTCTTCATCAATAGAGTTCATATACAATCTGATCATGGCTTTTCAGAGTGTAAACTTATCAAGATTACACACTGGTGGTCTAGTTGATTAGAATCCTTTGAAAGAATTTGAAGCCATTATAGTAAATGTGTGTGTGAATATATTATTTCAACTGGAATGATCTTTTGATAAAGGTGTTAACCTTATTATAGATTAATATCCTATAGATTAGTATATTGATGATCAACCTCACTTTGATACCAATTAAAATGGGAGTACAATTGTTATATTCATCAGAGTTTTCTCTATAGGGGGTGAATAGAGATTAAAAATTATCTTAAGATACTTAATTCTAATCACAGTATTTGAAATCGCATAAACAATTATCCAGAATTAGATGTAGTAAAGTAAAATCATAGCACAATGCCACAGAAAATAATACAAAAAAATCACAGAAGACACAAGGATTATAGTGGTTCCTCCTCAATCTAGGTACATCCACTCTTCTACCCCCTTGGTAAAAATTCACTATCACAGTGTCTGAGTCTTTTGATCAGGAGACACTTAGAACCACACTAGATCTTTTGATAAGGAGATCTTGAACCAATTATAATATGAGTCTTTTCTTAAGGAGACCCTTAGAACCTCCCACAGAATCCTTTGATGAGGGATTCACAAAACTCTTTTCTCTAATACAAAAGGTAAAATAAGAAAAGATTTGCGTTAGAATGATTCTTCTCTTTGTGTCCTCTCTTTAGATTTCTAAATACAATCAATGACGATCTTTGGAACTTTTTATGAATCTCTGAATAGCAAAATATCAAAGACTATAAGCCCAATCTCCAGATGATCTTTCAAAATCTTCTCTGAATCTGATGCAATTCCCTCTCGAGAAGTACTAATTCTCTAATCAAACTCAACAACTATCAAAACTAATCGACTGATATTGGAAGAGATTCAATTGATGATGATGATCTTCCAAGCTTTCTTTGTCGAATTCAATCTTCCCATGATCTAATATATATTTTCTTGATCGTCTGCTGATTGATAATCAATTTGATAAACTGTGATAAATATCTTATCTATATTTGTTTCTTTGTAACTGATCATATATAGATCGACTGCCTATAACATTTCCAAGAATCTATTATATAAACCCCTTGTTAACTTAAATCAGATTGAAGGAACAAAACAAATTCTGTTAAGAAATCCAGTTGATGTAACGTCGATTTCTAGTTGAAGCAACATCGATTTCTAACATTTTGTATGAAAATCTTTATAGTCGACATTCTGTCGATGTCATGTCGAAGCATACATTGATTTAATTTTTAAGTGCCGTTTACTTATTCAGATTAAGTTTCTCTGAATTTTATTCAAAGTAATGTCAAATTCAAGTTGACGTTATGTCGAATTTAGTCGACGCATGTTGGCAATTTATGATTTTTTTTCTTCAATTCAGTGTGCCTTGTATATCTTTAATATCAATGATACCCTAGGATATCTAAGACCAAATTACCCTCTTTATACATTATGGGTAATAGACCTAGGATATAAAATCACTAAATATAATTCACTAAGCTAAATCATAAGGGTTTTTCACAACATGGTGTTAGAGGTCAAGATGCCGAAGATCATTACCGAGTTCATGACGGTCGGGTTTATGGCCCGCGTTCCTACTGAAGGAGAGGCCCTCAACTCTATCAAGGAGGATGAGCTCTCCTTCCCACTCACTAATTTTGATATGGGGCATCGCCTCTAGTTGTGGCTGGAGGTGAAGTAGTTCTTGAAGTACTTCGGGGCGGTGCCTGCGTAGGTTACTCCTAATGCGATTGCCATGCTAGTGGTCTTTGCGTGCTTCATCCATGAGGAGAGGATAGAATTCAACTTGATGGTCTTCCACAAGTTATTCGCCTACCGAGCCACCAATGTAGGGTGGCTTTCCTCACTGGCTCGTAGATCAATGTTTGCGAGACCATTAATATGGCACATCACTAGATGGATCGCTTTATCTTCGTCAAGCGCACGCACAGGAACATTCCCCATACGCCGATCTAGAATAATGAGACCGTCTGCTGAGCCACCCACATTGACAGTGAGGACACCAAGCTGCACAAATCCTTTTTAGGGAAGAACTTCGAGGTTGCCCACCTACGGAGCCACATCGACTCGCTACCCCCGGTCTTTCCTGGTGAAGGTATGCACATGTTTCCCATCTCGCCCCTAATGGGGTCTTCTCTTGTGTTTCACCCTTACTTTTTCTACAGGTGATCGTCGAATCCCCCTCAACCCATCTTATATAGAGAAAGAAAGGGTAGATCCCATCCTCGCACTCACGAAGTCGGCAGCCGCAACATTCACTGACGACCTGAGCGCGCCTGCGACCAGCAGTAGCCGGAAGAAGCGGGTGGTACCTGACCCGGGCTCTTCATAGAGCAGGCCCTCAAAGAGACATAAGTTGTTATCAATCAAGGAGGTTTTAAAGTCTTTTAAGGGTAGATAAACACCTAGGGGGGTGAATAGGTTTATTTTAAATTTTTGAACCTTTTCAAAGTTATACTTGATGTGTTATTATTAGGATGTTAGCTTTCAAGATTACACAGAACACACAAGCAGCTTATAGTGGTTCCCATATCTAGGGTACATCCACTTACCCCCATCACATTTCTAACAGTATGTTAGATTCGACCAACTCCTCCAAAATTTCAGATCAACTGATCTTACACCTCAGATTCTCCTCAGGATCCTATAGCATAGAGTGCTTCCCATTCTTACAACTCATACTATTCACAGACCTACCTCAGAGATAGCAACAAGTCTCCCACCTCAGGCTTACAATCAAGCCCTACCTCAGTCTTTATAACACATGCCTATCTTGGATTCTCTACAAGAATCCTTCCTCAGACTTTTGGATAAAATCATACACTCAGCCTTTATAAAATAGTCTTACACTCAGATCTCAGTGAGATCTTACAATAGAGATTTAAAGATTGGTACATTTACTCTGAAACAAATATTCTGGAGTCTTCTTCTTTAGCAGTCCCACCAAACAACTTCTCTTCACCGCAACAACAAGAGATTATCTTCATATTATGAACAGACTGTGTTGTGTGAATACTTGTAGAGAGCTTCTTTTTTCTCAAACTTTTTTGAATGATTGATCTGTAGATTATCAAGCTTGAAGACAATGAAAATTATTTCTCTCTATTGATGGTGTCTGTTTGCAACTTAGGGTTTCAGAATATTTTTCTAAAAGTGCTTTAATAAGTTATGCATAAAGTCTCTTAATAATTCCTGAGAAAAGTCTCTTCAAAAGTCTTTCGCACTTTACTTTTATATTCCAGCAACTGAAATAGCTAAATCCTAATTAGGTAAGCGGCACAGCTGGCTTTAATGGTTAAATCTTCCCAAGATTCCATGTCAGACAAATACGGTGGTTTCCGATTTTTAGCGCGCAATCTACATCGATTTGAATTTTATGTGACGTCAACCAAATAGACAAGACGCTCTCTAACTTAGAATAATTTTTGAACTTCTAATACAGGCATTAGTGCTGGAAGCAACATGACTTAGTCAAATTTTAGATCACTGAAGAAGCATTAAGAGACAGTTCTTAACTCAGCGCATACAACTAAGGCGTTAAGTGATTTCTTGTATTTTAATGAATTTATACTTAAGTCATTTTTTCCTTTATGCTGAAGGATTGAGTAAAGTCTTTCTGAAGAGGCATCGAGTGACAGTAGTTAACTCAGTGCATTCTATTTAGGTGTTGAGTCAAGTATTATAACTCGACGCATTTGAACTTAGACAGTTTTATTGCTTCACTACTTAGGTGTTGAGTGAATGATCTTCACCCGACGCATTTGAACTTGGCATGAAACTCAACACTTTTACTGATGTGAGATGACTCGACGCATTTATACTTAGGCAGATTCTCTGCTTCTCTTTTGAGGTGCTTAGTTAATAGCATGGTGTCAACGCCTATAGACCTCGAGCATCGAGTGATGTGAGGTGACTCGATGCATTTGTACTTAGCAGATTTTCTTCAATTCTAGAGTGTGCTGACTTATTCATCTTAACCTGTTAGTCAATCAAATATATGTTTCCTACACATGATAACTTAGAGGAAATGTCAAATACATGTATGTATATATTATTAACTTATGGGGCTTCTTCAAATCTAGGAAATTGTGGTCAATGTTCCCAATAATCTTCCCCTATTTGAAGAAGTTAGAATTCTAAACAATGATATACAACACTTCAAAACAGATAATAAAGAATAACTTAAAATAAGCAAAACTCCAGATAAATGATGCCGAAGATTTTCCAATAACATTAATGAAACAAAAGATTACTGTCTACAATAAACATTTAACATTCTAATTCCCTAAGGAACCTAAAAATTACAACATTGCTATGGATTAAGTTCCCTAATTACTATGCCCCCTGATTTCCTTATAATCTTTTCCTTAACCTCTTTTTTCTTGTCTTTGTCTCTCAAAGTAACTGTAGGTCTTTGGAAAGTATCTGCAGGGTTTTGGGGCATCCACTGATATAATTTCAGCCATCTTGTCCTTTTCTGAACTTTCTCCTCACTTCTTCTTGCCTTTCATACTTGGCCCATTCTATGGAACTATAAAGCTTGGCTATATCAGTCTTGTTTTCCTTGATCTGATTCTAAGTAGTCAGAATGATTGTTATCGATTGTGGACTCCACTATACATAGTTTGGTCTAGATTCCAGATCTTCTCTGTCTCTTTTTACTTAGCCTAACTTCCTCATCCTCATCTATAACTTTTTTTCCCTTATATTTTGATATCTATTGGGTGGTGGGGCTGAATATGATAACATCATCAGGAGTAGCATCTACAGTATTAACTTAAACATTAGCTCCCACGCCATATTCAAGAGCCGCATGCTCATCATATATGATGGGATCTAGGCCTAGACCTTCTCTGACTACATTTGATGTCCAGATTGCATGGTCTCCACTATCTCTTATCATTGACCTCTCCCCCTTTATGACTTTTTCAGCCATTAGATTGGTTAAGGATTTCTTGGAGGAGGAAATCTTGTCATCCAAGTAGTTGACACCAACAGTTATAGTGTTCTTAACTTGCAACATGCGATCATCAAGGATTTGAGTGCAGGCATCCATTCTCCTTTCAATAATTTTTCTCTGCTCCTCCATGCGTGCTTTGGTCACATTATGCACCATATCTATGTTTTCAGCTATGCACGCTGATTTTGAATAATGTTTCTCCAGCTCTGCTAAATTTTTTCAAGTTGAAGTTGTGCATAATCAACTGCTGGAGCAGCTCTCATAAAGAATTTAACTGTGTTATCTCTCAGCATGTTGACCTCAAATCTGATAGAGGTGTTTTTATTTGAGAGATCCTTCCTCAGTTCTCTGAATGAATAATCCACATACCTCTCAATCTTCCTTCTTTGCTCATCCAAGATTCCTCTGAGTTGTGACAGAAAAGATGTAGGAATCTCCTCATTTAGTTAAGTAGCAAATGGATAGTAAACCTCTTCACCTCTCACCCTTACATCTTTTTCCACATCAGAAGCAACAATAATATATTCAAAAAAGTTGTCTGGAATGTCAACAACATCATCTCTTTTGATAGACTCCTCTTTCTCGTGCTACTCATCAAGGGATGAAACTATATCACCTTAGATATCTCTGACAGAAACTTCCATCTCAGCTTCATCACCTTGAGCAGGGAGCTTAGTGTGAGTCTCCCCCTTAACTGCAGCAATAACTGTGTTGATCTCCCCCTCAACAACATACATTGGGATTTTATCTATCTAAATAGCAAAACTAACTAGGATGTTCTCCCCTCAACATTATCTTCCTTTTCTAGGATCTCCCTCTCAATATCAACACAGATCTTGTCCACAAATGCAGCTACTAAATCTTAAACATTCTCCATAGGTGTGCCTCCTTCAACATCAGTAGGTGACACCCTGTCGAGAACATTCTTTGCAACAAGCTCAAAGGAAATTGAGACTTGTGCACTTACATCCCTCCTATCAGAATCACTTGAACTGGACAGGAGAGGGTCATGGGGTTCAGTATTGCTTTTTGAAGAACTGCTGCTTGAGCTTCCTACTATAATTGATTCAGCTACCATCTTCTTTTTCTTTTCAGTCTGCATAGTGTGATTGACCAACACCCAATCCCATATATCAAACATCTTAATATCCATTCTCCTCATGTGATGGATCTTTGCATCTAGCCTTACATTCAAAATGCTTGGTACAATATTGAGGAGAAATAGGGACAAGATTCTTCCCATATTTGGCTCAGGAATGCACTCAATTATCCTATCAAAGATCACCTTACCCCAATAAGTTTTTTTTGGACAGAATGACTCTGGTCATTAGGTCAAACATCTTTCTAGAAATCTTGTCATGTGATCTAGTTTTGCAGATTAGGGCTTTTCTAATTATATCTGCAAAGAACTGTCCATTCAAGTTCAAGTCCTTCCTGATTATAGAGACACTGGTGTATTTGGACAGACCACACCATTTGAAGGCAGATTTGATTTCTTCTTGTTATAGACCATCTTCATCCACATTATAGTTGAGTTTGGGGAGTTTCAGAGCCATGCAAATCTTCATAAGAGTGATTTTTACCTTTTCCCCATTAATGGTTGTCTTTACCTTTGAGGAGGAAGAGTCCACCTTGGCATTAACATATAGTTCCAACACTTCTCTTTTCCATATAACACATGGTTCTGACAACACAAACTCCAGTTCAATGAATATCAAAATATGGATAACTAAAAGAATTTCCTCTAGAGCATCTCTAAAACCATTTTGAACAACTTCACAGCCCTCGAACAGGAAGTCAGTGGCCTTAGGATCCATTAAATTCGAGAGATTG
This sequence comes from Platanthera zijinensis, assembly GCA_039513925.1. NCBI lineage: Eukaryota > Viridiplantae > Streptophyta > Magnoliopsida > Asparagales > Orchidaceae > Platanthera > Platanthera zijinensis. The sequence continues at coordinate 232,263,238 of CM077079.1, forward strand.
AGCGAGTAGGAGAAGACTGTGTGAGAAATCTAGGGTACGAGACAAAGAAATTATGAAAGGAAATAGAATTATATAGTTTATTCTAGCCTTATTTCCTATTTATACTCTATTCTTTCGAAAAGGCGGAGAGACGTGTACCTTATTGTGATTTCCAATTTAGATGGATGACTGTGATTTAACCTGGTAGATTTGACATTTTTCAACCTGTCAGAGTGTTTGTGTTGAGTCCATTCGGCACCTAAGGTATTAACTAGATGCCTTCGACACCTGGTGTTGACTCAACGCTTGACACTTCATTCAATGCCAAGTCAATTGGCCTTTTCTTCCTTATATCCTCCTACAAAATGGTTAGCCTCCAAAGCACATGTATAATAGAAGAACTTATGGATAAACATTTAAAGCTCCTTCAAATTTAACATTCCCAATTCAAACTTGAAACTGTTAAACTTAGCTTCATCAAGAGGCTTAGTAAAGATGTCAGCCAAATGTCTGTCAGTGAGGACAAACTCAATACTGATATGTCCCTTCTCAACATGCTCTCTTATGAAGTGATATCTGATTTCAATATATTTTGTCATGATGTGTGATGCAAGATTCCTAACTATTGGAATAGCACTTGATGAGTCACAAAACATAGGAGTTTTACTTAGCTGGATATTGTATTCCTAAAGTAGATGTATCCACAAGAGCTGTGCATAACAACTCCCTGCTGAGATATATTTAGATTTATCATGGAGATTGTTATACTAGTTTACTTTTTGTTGCTCTAGGATACCAGCCTTCTCCCTAGCAATTGGCAAGTACCAAAAGTACTTTTCCTTTTTTCTTTTCAACCTACAAAATTTGCATATTAATAGCCTGTTACTTCAAAATCATTATTCCTAGGATACCATAGACCAAGATTTTGTGTGCTCTTAAGATATCTCAGAATCCTCTTTGCAGTATAGTGAGATTCTTTAGGGCAAGCCTTGTACCTAGCACAAACACATGTAGCAAACATAAAGCCTGGCCTACTAGCAATCAAATAAAAGAGAGAGGCAATTATGCCTCTATACAAGGTTTCATCAGCTGGCTTTCTATTCTCATCTTTTTGTCTAGTGACATACTTAACCCCATAGGAGTTCTCATGGTGGAGGCATTCTCCATTCCAAAATTTTTGATTAACTCCTTGGTGAACTTAGACTGAGAGATGCATAAGCCATCCTCAGATTACTTAACTTGGATACCCAAGAAATACTTGAGTTCACCCATACTGCTCAATTCAAAATACCCTTGCATAAGTTTATCAAAACTTTTTGCATAGGCCATCATCAATAGACCCAAAAATTATATCATCAACATAAATTTGGACTATAATAATCTTACCATTGAATTCCCTTAGGAATAATGTCTTATCTATCTTTTCCCTTGAAAATTTGTTTTCAATGAGAAAACTAAACACGGTTTCATACCAAGCTATTCGGGCTTGTTTTAACCCATACAAAACCTTTCTTAAATGAAAAACATGATCATGAAAGGTAGGATTGATAAAACTAGATTGTTGCTCATCATAGACCTCTTCTTTTAGGTCACCATTCAGGAAATCTGACTTCACATCCATTTGGTAAACCATAAATCCTTTGTAAGCAGCATATGCAAGGAATAACCTTATGACTTCAAGTCTACCTACTAGTGCAAAGGTTTTATCAAATTCAATACATTCCTCTCATCTGTATCCTTTAGCAACCAATCTAGCTTTATTCTTGATTATAATGCCATTTTCATCTAACTTGTTTCTATAGATCCATTTGGTTCATATGATGTTATGTCCTTGAGGAATGAGAACCAGCTTCCAGACATTAAACCTCTTGAATTAGTTCAATTCTTCTTGCATAGCCACTATCTAAAATTAGTATATGCTGGCTTCTTCAAACTTCGTTGGTTCTGTCTAAGACAGGAAGCCGGAGTACATAATAATGTTGTGATTTCTGCTCCTTGTGGCTACACATTGGCTTGCATCCCTAATAATAAGATCTCTGGGATGATCTCTTAAATGTCTGGCAGCTACTGATAGCCTTTCTTTAGCACCTTGAATTTCAGCTTTAGAGGCATAAGGTTCATCTTTTATCTGCATTTCAGCTAGTTCTTCTTCAGGAATGAGCACATCATCATCCTTTTCATGTGTAATCGGAGGTGTGTCTTTAATGTACAATTTATCAATTCTCAAACATGCACCTGCAGCACTAGAAGAGCATGATAGACATAATGAATCATAGAAGTTTCATCAAATACTACATTTATAGATTCTTCTACAACCTGATTTTTCAAGTTGTAGATCCTGTAGACTTTGTTGTGGTTACTATACCCAACAAAAATATCCTCATAAGATTTTTCAGAAAATTTTGTCAAGTAGGACTTCCTATTATTCAATACAAAGCACTTACTTCAAAAGATTCTGAAATTTACTAGATTTGGTTTTCTGCCCTTCATAAGCTCATAGGGAGTCTTATTATGATACTCGTTAATTGAGAACCTATTTTAGACATGATATGCTATGTTCACTGCCTCAGCCCAGAAATATTTTGGGAGAGAAGTGTCACTCATCATGGTCCTTCCAACCTTAATGAGAGTTCTGTTTTTCCTCTTAGCAATTCCATTTTGTTGTGCTGTTTTTTAAGAGGAGAATCTTAAAAGATACCTTGCTCTTTGCAGAAGTTTGTCATGCTTTCAGATTGAAATTTTGTGGCATGATCACTTCTGATTTTGACCACAGTGCAACACTTTTCATTCTAAATTTGCTTTACAAAAGTCACAAAGTTATCTAAGGTATCAGGCTTTCTCTTAAGAAAAAATACCCAAGCAAATCTGAAATAGTCATCAACTATCATAAATGTATAAACTTTCCTATCTAAACTTTGAATTGTCATAAGACCAAACAAGTCAATATAAAGGAGGTAGAGATACCTCTCAGAATCCTTGGACCCAATGCTTTTGAAGGAGGCCTTTGTTTTCATGCCCTTTTAACATGCAAAACAAATGCCCTCTTTGGTGCATTTAAAATTGGGTCCATTTCTGACCAACCCTTCACTGAAGATCTTGCTGATAGATTTATAGTTCAAGTGAGCAAACCTAGTGTCAGTCAGAATGATCTCTTAGTCATTGAACTTTTGATCACGCACTTATCCTTGTGGAAAACAATGGCATAGCTTAGATCACAGAATTGGCTTATGCTAATCAGATTGTGTTGCAATCCTTCCTTATGCTAATCAGATGGTGACAATGTCATTGGTGATCATACCATAACCTTTAGTCACTCCACTGTCTGAACCACCAAATATGACTTTGGGCTGGGTCTATTCCTCACTAGAGTCAAGTATTTCATATGGCTCCTTATTCCAGTCATGTGCCTTGAATATCCACTGTCCAAGTACTAGATAGGCATCTGATTAGTGTTTGGACCTACCTGGAAAACAGTTTTAGTTTACCTTAGGCACCCAAAGAAATTTGGGTCCTTGGTTCTTGTTAGTCTTTGATGCACTCAGACTAACATGGATAGACTTTATTGGCTTAGATTTCACAGCATATGGTGCTGTAGGATTAAACTAGCAGTCTATGACAAAATGTCCTACTTTGCCACAACACCAACATTCATGAATGTTGTATCTTCTTTTCTAAACATTCCTAGAGGTGGATGGAGCATCATGATGCTTTTGTTCAACAGAGAAAACAACAACTTTCTTCCCGTTTCTCTCAGTTAGAATCTAGTAGAATGTTGCCTGCAAGCAGGTTCTCTTGATTGATTCTGTTTGACAACAACACGTGTATGTGCCTTGATTCTGTGATTCATTTACATTCTGGACAGAAATTTGTGTGTATGCAAATTATATGAAAATTATAATAAAAATAAGGATAACTTTTTAATCTCAATCCTCCCTCTCTAGAGAATAATTACAGAATTTTATCAATGTTCACTAACACTAGTGAAAAATAGAAAATAAAAATGAAACTGAGACAAAAGAACAAAAATGCTCAAACCCTAAAATCTGAACAATAACAACATAAAAAACTCAAAATGCGATCGTTGGTAAGATCCCCCTTGCTCCCGATGATGCTTCCTTCCTTTAGAACCGACAGAGATTTTTGATAAGATCCCCCTTGTGCCCGATGATGCTTCCAACCTTCAGAACTGGCATGACGAGCTATAAGATGCTCTCCCTGGGCCATCCAGACCACTTCTTCACTTCCTCTGACGCTGCAATATCGACATTCATTGTGGTGGAGACAAGTCATACTAATTCTTCTTTGTTATAAGTCACCTCCTCACCGAACTCCAACTTGTCTGTCTCATCCTTGAGGTACTGCTTGTACATGAAGTTCTTCTTAGCGTCTGAGAGACGCAAAAAAACTTTCCCAGAGATACCAAAAGAGGAGGCAGTGCGCAAAATTGGGAAATAAGACATTGTGAGGTCTGATTTCACGCTCGACTGATTTCCCTATATCCATTTATGATGGGAATTAGATCAGATTCCCGCTTATTATATGGACTGTCGAACACTAAATATTGAAATTGGCAAATGAATACAAATTCCGAACCCCCAATTCCAACGAAATGAACAGACCCAAAAGGATGTAGATTTTCGGTGCGGGCTTGATTTTTCAATTAACCTGGGGTATTCTCTGACGGCAAATCAGCATCGTCATCCTCACCAAGGGTCTCTATGCCTCAGGGAATAATTAGGTAGCATATCAGACCTAAAAGAAGGTCCACCAAGGAAATACAGGAAAAGCCAGAAATTTGTGGGGTTCGCAATGCACAGCAAATCTGTGCACCGTGGGCCCCACTAATTTTTAGGTTTTCATTGGTTCCGCAGTTCCTCGTTTAGGTTCGATAGGCGGACCAAAATTTTTTCCCGTAGCGTAGTTTTTTTCCCATCGACGAACTCCGGATTACTATATCCGAGGGTTCCTCATTCGTTGTCGAGAATTTAGAGCATCGACTGGTCTTCTCTCCTCGCCTCTCAAGAGAATTGTTATCCAGGTTCAACCTTATAGTGCGACTTGTCATCTTTTTCCTTGAGTATCCTCTAATTTCTTTTTCTTTCACTGTGTATGAGGTATGAATCCATTTTATTTTCCTGCACTGTGGAGAATAATTCTTTCTTTGTTTCAGTTTAAAGGCTTTTTTTAGTTTCCAAATAACTTTATTACCTTTAAACTCTTATTTTACATTTAATGAACATGCTTATAGTAATGATTCATCATAATTGATGAGGTTCCCCCTAGATATTATTAAGCCAAACTTGTAACACTTCAACCAAAACACGCAAGAAAGCCGACCGAATCCATTAATCTGCGCGCTAGGACTGCACTCGCTCGAAGGAACTCAAAATCCCTCTCAAGGCATACACACACCAGTGAATTACCCAAGCACGTGTGGCACCCGAGTACGCGCACAACACATATAACGCACACCCTACACGCAAACGCGCACATTGAGAAAGTGTGAGCCTCGCGCGCAAGACTGTGCCTTACATGTGGCATCACGCGAGCGCACATATCACGTGAGTGTGGTCATCTCGTGAGCGTACGCATCCTGCGAGAACGCACATCTCGCGAGCACGCGCATCCCGCGAGCGAGCCCCTCGCTCGTGCCTAGAGCGCGCATTGCGCAAGTGCGCACACATCAAGAATGCACTCCTTGCATACATGCATTGTGCGAGCATGTGCCTAGCGCACGTGCAGTATGCTCACGCGAGCATAGCGCACTAGCGCATGTTTTTTATCATTTGTTGTGATGGAAACTTGCCTAGCCCACCTAGGGGGCACGCCCATCATTTCCTGAAAATTGGTGATCCAGGTGACCGTAATGAAATGATGCCATTTGATAGCACAAATTCTGCCCCGACATAATTATCAGCACATCCCTCCAAAAATAATAAATAGCCCCAGATGCCATCATTTGGGGACAAGCAACTCTAGAGGCTAGAGAGATCTCTAAAGTTTTCTGGCAAGGATGTGGGACATAGATCATTCCTCCACTCAGAATTCACTCTACTCTCTCTCTCTCTCTCTCTCTAACGTGAAGGCATCTCATGGCATCAAAAACATGGCTTTCCTTCTCCATAAGAGTTCTCTCATTAAGGCTCCAACTCAGCAGGAGCGTTGTTGGGTCCATTGATCTCAATGTATCAGATTTGTAAGAAGTCAAATAAGTCAAGGACATACACATAGGTATATTTGATGTGTGTGTAAGTTTATGCATGCAGGTTAGTCCTTCTCACATTGATTGGACAGGTGGGCACAAAGAAAGATGATGCAAAGGCAGGAAATTGCCTAAGTCCACAGACGTTGAGTAAAGCCAATTCACTCAACGCCAGAGGTCAAGGAGAATGCTAACAAAGGGCAGGATTCTTGTTAAGTCCATAAGCATTGAGTGAGGACAGCTCACTCAACGCCAGATGAGCTAAAGCATTGAGTCAGGTGTGGATAGTCAAATCCAAGCTTCAGCAAGCAGAAAGATTGACTAAGTACACAGGCGTTGAGTGATGTCAACTCACTCAATGTCATGCAGCAAATTCGTTGAGTAAAGCTGCCTCAGTCAAATCCAGAGAGATTCTGTCAAAGGAAAAGTTTCTAAGTCCAAAAGCATTGAGTGAAACTAGTTCACTCAACTCCATGCTGATTCTTTCAAAGCCTTGGTAGAATGACAGAAAAAAAATCTGTCTAAGTACAACAGCATTGAGTGAATCCAATTCACTCAATGCCAAATGACAGAAAGCATTGAGATAAGCCTGAATAGTCAAAGCCTAAGAAGAATCTGGAATTTGACTAAGTCCAGAAGCGTTGAGTGAAGCCAGTTCACTCAATGCCTAGTCAAAAGATGAGGCTGAGGCAAGAAGCATTGAGTGAAGTAAACACACTCAACGCCTCTATTCAAAAGAAAAGTTTCTTAGTAGAGAAGCATTGAGTGAAGCCAGTTCACTCAACACCTCAGCAGTTGGAAGAGTTCAAGAGCCAAGGCAAATGACGTTAAGTGAAGGCCAACCACTCAACGCTCTCAACGCCATGGATGTAGAAAGAGCTGAAGAATAAGCTAAGTCCAAAATCGTTGAGTGAAACCAGTTCACTCAATGCCACTCATCGCCTGAGTTGATTTTGAGAAATTTTGTAAGTCCAGAATGGCTGACGTCAGCAAAAGTCAACAAAGTCAACGCAATTCAAAATCTTTGCGGAAAAGCTGCAATATGCCTTTAATGGCGCCAGCGGACAACTGTTGTCGTTTTCTGCAAATGGAAGGTGGTAACTCGTCTTTTTTAGGCTGGGCCCACAGTACAATGAGTCGTTGATCACCTGACTATAAAAGGATAAGTTTGCCTGAAAGAAAAGAAGTTTTTAGGGTTTTCTGATTACGCATTGCGGCAGAACATCATCGCCTTCCTCGCCATTATTGACGAGCTTGAAGGTCTTGTTCTGATCAGTGAACCTGAAAGCGATGAGAGTTAGCTGTTGTAATCTACATCTGCGACAGCAGGTTCAGAAGCAATTTCTGAGAAGGAAGAAGAAATGGCAGATCAATCAAGTTATGTAAGAAAAGGTTGTTAATTGAAGAAGAATAGAACTATCATCTCCATAGTCTTAATCAGCAGAAGCTAGGGCTGAAATCTGCTTAGCCAGAGAAGAAGTGGACACAGAATAATTACTCCGGTGTCAATTCAATACAATTAACCTCACATTCTATTTGTAGGATACTGTATAGAATCTGAGTTGTAGGCCTGTATTATAAAGTCAGAGTGTAGGATCTCTGTTATATATCTGTGGTAGGGACATTAGCCTGAGCTGTAGGAGAGTTCTCTCTGAGTTTTAGGGTTGTCCTTCCAGCCTGAGTTGTAGGGAATTTGTGCCTGAGGTAGGTGATTATTTAATCATTGAGTGGTAGGGCTTAGTGTCCGAGTTATAAGTCTTGAAGGGGACTGAGTGGTCCTGCGGGATTGAGTTGTAAGCTCTTTGGAGCCGAGAAATTGGTGAAGTGCCTTGTCTAACAAGCTATTAGAAAGGCCTAGATGGATAATGGACGTACCCATAATCTAGGGAACCACTATAAATATCTGTGTCTCCTATGTGTATGTCTTGAAAGCTAGAATAATCAAAACACTAAGCACAGTTAATCAGGGTTAGGTCTAGATAATCTTAAAAAGGGCTAAAACCTATCTACCCTCCTCTAGGTGTTAGCTGACCTTGAAAACAAAGTATTTCAATCGCTTACATCAAGGCTCCAAGGACTTGACAATTTTTCCCATTAGAGTGCTCCCACCCAGGTTCCAAGAACTTAGTTTATTTTCTGTTATTTTCATATTCTGAACTTATAACGGGGAGGTGGTTTAACATCCCTCAAATAACTATACCCCTAGGAGTGGTTTTGTCATGATTAGGTCATGAAAAAACCACAAGAAGCTCAGAGGACCAAGTGAACAAGGCTCAGGGTGAAAATCACCTTGGTCTATCTATAACACAGCCTCACCACCAGACCTAGGGTTTGACCTTAGGGCTTCAACTTGATTCCATAACCCCACCATAACACCCCTAACCCCTTGGGTGGTCCATAGGGCACTAGGGAACCATTGGTGGCAATCAAAGTAGTCAACTTGACATAAGTCCACCTTAACCCTAAATGGGTCAAACTGGCTTACTTAGGGTCAATTGACCTTCCCTTAGCTAAGTGGACCCCACACATGCCCTCATAACCCTAAAGTGAGGTCAATGGGTCACCAAGGACCCAATGGGGTCAACCCAAGAGGCTAAGTTGACCCAAGTTAACCCTAGCCCTAAAGTGGTCAAAGTGCCCTAACTAAGGGGCAAGTGACCTCCAAGGTGCCAAGCCAACCCTACCAACCCCTACCTAGACCTTAGGGGAGGCCAATGGGTCACCAAGGACCCATTAGGGGCAACCAAAAAGGTCAAAGTGACCAAGGTCAACTCCACTCTAGTGTTAAGTCAAATTAGCTCAAATGGGCTAACTCAAGCTCAAGCCCAATCCACTTGGGGTAACTTTATTTTATTTAATAATATGAGCTAATGAACTGACATTAGGTTGAATTAATCATCAAACTCAGCCTTGATGATCAGGAGAGAGAAATCTTCATTTCTCTTTAATGGAGGAGAGAGAGAATGAGGGAGTAAAGGCCATTCATGGAATAGGGAGGCCAAGAGCTCCTCTCTTCATGCTGGATTCATTCCCCCTTCAATTTTGAGAAGATAAACAGTCATAGCCAACCACATAGGGGCTGAATTCAGTGAACTCTCCCTTGGCCGAAATTTCCCATTCATGGCCATTAATGGCCATTGCATGCTAGACCCTTCCCCTCCCCTATTTGATGATTTTAAAAGCTTCCCTAGGCTGAGAGAAGCAGTTTCCACACTTTACCTGAAGGAGCCAAGGCCTTTGACAGTGCTGTTGTAGAACTCCGGCGACTCCTCCACTACAAATGGCAACCCGACGATCGGCCCGACTCCAGTCCACAACAAAGGTCCTCCTCTACTCCTTCTATGGGTAGATCTTAGAAATTGCTAGGGCAAAGAATCGGGCTCAATTGAGCCCGATTGGGTGGAGTTCTCCTGTGGATTTTCCATGAAAAACATGCTTGTCAAGTTCACCGAAAATGGCCCCTCCAGCGGCCGTGCCGCCGCTCGGCGATAGCCACCACCTCAACGGAGGTGGTGGCGGCAGTGGCCGGCCAGGGAGGTGGCCGGGTGGCGGGGAAAATGGTCTGGAAGTAGCTCCAAGTCTGGCTAATCGGGGCCATTGGCTGTAGGAAGAAGAAAGTCAGGGCCCGTCCAATCAGCTCTAAGTGGGGGCACTCATTTTAATCTCTGACATGGGTTGCTCATAAGGTGCTTGTCTCTAAGTAAACTTAATTGATTTTATTTTGGTACCTAGTTAGCTTAATAAATTATGATCTTTAGCCAGAGGTCTTTTCTGGTCACCCTTAAGATTCGGTAATTTTTTCATAATTTTCTGATGATAAATTTTAGTACCTCCTTTACCCTTAATTATTAGATTTATTATGGATTAATTATTTAGAGGATAGTACATTTATGAAAATCTATAAAATTTGGTATCCATTGATATTCTTCTATCATAAAGTACTCATGATTTTTGGGTGGTCATAACTTAAGGAAATCTAGTACTTCATGTTCAAAATTACCCATGACCTAACCTTTGGGAAAATTTAATAAATACCAAATTAATTATGAAAATTATAAGTTTCTAGATTTAATCTAAATATGTCATGATAGACCCACAAAAATTATCTCAGGGCTTTTGGATGAAAATTTAGAGTACCTCATATCATGCACATCATATAGCTTAGGTTGATCTGTATATAGTAAACTGCAGAATTGCGATAACATGTGGGATAATCATAGTAAGTAGGGATTAATAGTTTGCTGGCTTGGTAAGGTGAAAAGGAGATTGTTGGGTTGACTAGTGTTAAGATGTGCTCGGGATCAATGAAAGATCGTCCTTCCTATGGAGAGAGAGGGTCAAAATACACTAGGGTTAGTTCCAGTATAATATTAAGGGATCTGGAATTGGGCAACAATCAATAATAGTAAGTGCCTTGCGAAAGGAAATGATGGTCTTCAGCTACCATCATAGTTCCTAGTGCCCTTTGAGAACCCTTCACTGGGTATGCTGGGGGCAGTCTTGGGCTAACCTAAACCGTAAGAAATAATAAATGTTAAAGAGCAATTAATATAACTAGTGGTTTACATTCACACACCTCGTTGATTCGGGAGGTTAGTTTGTATGGTTATACGAGCGGTAGTCTCGATGGTAGTTATAACGGACGGGTTAGTCTGGGAAGCTGATGGCTCAGAAGTTCTTGGATACATGAGCAAAAGGTGGTGGGTCTTCGGTATCAGACGGTCGTTCACACCGACGTCGATATGCTAACTCGGCGGGTGTAGTTGACACTTAGCCAAAGGAAGTCTGGTGGATATGACCAGCATTAGTACGTGGTGACTCTGGGTTCTGTCCTTCCAGAGGCGTACATAAGGGCTAGGCCTGGTAGTGTGGATACCCGCTTAGGAGTGGGGGTCCGACCCACTGTCTTTGTTTGCCACTATGGAGGTTCCTGTGAGTGAAGCTAGCATCCCAAATGGGGGGAACTAAAGGTCTCTGCGCATAGAGTCATGTGTGTGTGTGTGTGTGTTGAACTTACATGAATCATGACATAACATAATACTACACTCATACTTGCATATAAACCTGACACCCCATCGTATAAATCGGTATGAGACTTTTTATACGATGGGAGCCTTGCAAAAGACCCCTTAACTTATAAGTTTTTATGGGCATTCATATAAGTTAAGGTTACTTTTTTCTTAGTTTACCTTTGATAAACTTACTGTTCTACTTTACTTTCTACCATTACTGATTGTTATTATAGAACTGCTAGTTTGTACTTCTCTTCATTAATTCTATAACCATTATAAATAACTGCTTGAGTAGCTCCACCGCCACCTACCTCCTTTGTACTCTCTACCTTCATAGCTTCCCTTTCCTTCTCCCCGCTCGGTGACTAGGAGCCATGGGGGAGGGGTGAGGGATGATATGACTTAGTCTTTTTGACTAACGGTCGATGACCACAACATTTCAGGGACTCCAGATGGGAGACAGGGAGCAGCAGCAAGGGATACAACACCAGTAGAGTACGGTGCTCATGGAGGTAGGCCAGTCTAGCATAGGAGCGCTGGCTACTGGTTCCATGAGTTATTAGTTTACTTAGCTTCCGCGAGTGTTTGTAGTGAGGATTTGATATATCGGGCTTGAGCCCGTTTATATTTCCTTGTACTGTTCTATTTCAGTACTTGTATTATCTTGTGGACTTACTGTGATTTCTTATATTTCATATTATATGTGATTGTGGACTTGGTTTTATTTAAACTGTGTATAAGCTTCTTTCTCATTGGTGATCGTAAAGGCCGGCAGGATCAGTGTTTTGTAGTGGCGACCTTCCTGAGTGTCGGTGTTATCGCAAAATAGCGATTATGGGCTTAAGACCCCGGTGGTTTAAAAAGAAAAAAGAGTCTTACTGATGGTCTGCCACCCTCCAAGGAAATCTCTCAACTCTTCTAAACTCAAATAAAATAGTGGATTTTGGCCTGAAACAGATCTGGCCACATGGTTTTTCACCCTTTTTCTGGGTTTCCACATCAAAAAAAAATCTTCATTCGCTTCTATTTTTCATTGATTGTTTGTGCGCCTGGTTCAATTCTGAGCTAAGATGGTATGATTCTCTGGATTAGGATAAAACCGGGTGACCAACAACATTTTGATTCTACTTGTAAGAAGGTGTTCCCAAAATTTACAACAACACCATGAAAATAATGCTTACATCACGCAAGCACACGTGATTGGTAACAATGGCAAAGAGTAGTGCACAAAGTGTCAGTGATGCAACAATATAGGATTTCACCAATCCATCCCCACCCACTCACCCACAGGCAATGCGTCACTTTAAATAGGATCCAATGTCATCGCATTCCAAGCATTGGGGGAAGAACGTAGGCTCCCAATGAATGAGTGCTAAGTAAAGGTGCCTATCTTGCTAGGAGACTAAATGGCTCATCACACTCCTAGTTCGTACATCCATTCAGAAGGATAACCACCGTTAATCCTAAGTTGGATAATGCCTGAAGACACTACCTACTCTAAGGATCCCATCACAAACGAGTCGTCTGACGTTGATAGCTCTACACGCCTCACATTACTCGATGGGCTTCTAGGGCAAGTGCAATGCAACATTTGTGCAATAAAGGAGGTCACCGCTCTAGATGATTGAAGACTTGCTTGTAAGGAAGTGATGCACATAATCAAGGAAGAATATGGACATGGGGATACCAGAATATAAAGGTAGGATGCCCCGTCTACCACATCTCTTTACTAGCTTTGTCAGTCCTGACATATCTCGCTCTACCCAAGATCCAACTCCGCCACTTTGATACATTTGATGGGTCAGACGACCCTCTTGATCATGTTAATCACTTTGAAGCCATTTTGTGCATCTACATCGCCCTAGACCCTCTCTTATGCCAAGTGTTCCTGATAATACTGAAAGGAGAAGCTCGCACCTTGTTCTATTTCCTAAAAGAGTGAGAAATCAAGAAGTTCGTAGAGCTTACCGAACTTTTCACGGATCAGTTGTGTATAATCCCCATTCATCAAGGGTCAACGATCAACAATCAACACTCAATAGTCAGCGGTCAGCAAGGAATGCCAACACTAAAAGACCAGGTCAACAGGAAGTAGCGTACCACGAGATGATTCTTTGGTATGGGCGTGCATCATACTCACCAGGGTGCACAACTACCCAACAACGAAGGTGAGCATCGAATCCCCTACGTACTAGGCGAGTATAAATCAGCAAGTAGTGGTGTGTATTAGCAATACTCGCCTAGTTAGTGACCTACATTTAACAATACTCGCCGAGAACCATAGATAGTAGCCAGGTAGAACTCGCCAACAACCGAGTCAAGGCGCCGGTAGGAGGCAGATAGCAAGTGCAGGACTGGGTCTCCTTGCCCGGAGACCCCCCAGGTTTTGTCTATAAATAGGACCCCAGGGGTACCAAGAATGACACCTTGAGACCCCTCCATTTTGACACTAGCTTCTCTCTGTGTGGTGCCTTCCTTGTACCTAGCTCAACCATCTTTGCTTATGAAGAGGAAACTCTTCCAAGTTTTTGGGTATGTGGTTAGACCTCCCTGCTATAGTGTCTTGAGTTCTCTTCTTGTTTTTATCTCTCTCCTGTTTTATCTTCAGAGTCTGGCACCCGAGTAGCCTCGGGCTGCACTTAGATCCGAATATTTTGGAGTCGATATTTTTTTTTGGCTTCAACATTGGGTACGGTGAGCGTGGATCATAGTAGGAGAAGGAAAGTCCAGCAAGGAGGCAGCATGGTGAACGAAAGTGGGAGGGAAGGAGTGGCAGGGAACTTGTAGTGTCCTAGCGAGTATCTTACTCGGGTCGACTTCACCGCAAAGATCAGTGGTCTTGTGCTGTGTTTAGAGGAAATGGTGCACACATTGTTCGCTCCTCTCCTAGATGTCACAACGTTGTCGCCTAGGCATGATACCCCATCTAGAAACGTTATGTCGACCAGGAGGCCCGACAAGGAGCATGTGGTCAAAGAGTATAAGTGACCAATACAGTCAAGGTACTTTCTAGCGAGTAATCAGAGGGTCAGGATTCAGGAAGGCAAGTATTAGGGAAGGGCCTGAGATACTCATGTGGGAGAGTTTGGTGCTTCTCGCCAACTCGCAAGTTGCCACTCAGTTGGAAGGAGCCCGCTTAGTGAGTAGGTGTTGTCGGCTCTAGTCCCCGGGGGCTTCAGGGATCCAGTCCTGACCTACTACTCCGAGAGAGATGACCAAATAAAGCATCAACAATAGTTTGAGGATGTTGTGTAAATCCGTACTATGATGGACACCTTCAAGTACAGGTTCTTATCCATCACCTTCGAGAGAAAGACCAGGCTTGGTTCCACCAGTTGTCGGCTAATTCAGTAAACTGCTTCAAAGATTTGCGCATAGGACTGGTAGCAAGGTTCTCACATTGAAGAAGAGGAAGAAGGAGGCAGTGACCCTTTTTCATCTGAAGCAGGGAGAGCAGAAGACATTGGGTTGTTATATTGATCGCTTCCAAGAGGAGGTCTTGGGTATCCAAAAGGTGGATAACAACACGTTGATGCTAGACCTGTCTTTCAGGCTAAAGTAGGGACTCTTCAGCTTGGACGTCAGCACAGATCCACAAAAGACCTACAAGGGACTCATTGAAAGGGCTAAAGCGTTCATCCAAGGAGAGAAGACCAACCCCAGTTTCCTGGCTAGGTTGGACTGAGCAACCAGAGATGAGGAGAATGACGAGGAAGATAGTACATCGGAAAGGAGGCCGGGGGAGTGGTGAAAGAAGATAGAAGTGAGGAGTCGAGGAAGAGAGAGAGGAGCATCGGAGGCCATAGGAGAGGAGGCCCGCCGAGGTTCCAAACCGCCAAGAAGAGGAAAAAAGGTTCCAGTACCCCGTGAATCGGCCGTTGTGGAGGCCAGTTGGAGGGAATAATTCTCCTGGGAGGAGAGATGACCGTTATCAGCAAATCGGGCGCAAGGGAGGAGGAGATCAAAGGGAGGTAATGGCGGTGGCTAGATTGGGAAATTATTTCCAGAGGCGGAATCAGATGATAAGGAACAAGCTCGTGGAGGAGCCCCTATACTGTGAGCTCCACCGAGTTGAGGGGCATGAAACCATGATGTGCTCAGACTTTCTAGAGGCCAGGAGGAGAGTTAGAGAAGGAGAAGAGGAAGAGGTGATCCGGGAGCAGATAGGTTAGGAGGACTAAGGAAGGCAGCAAGGCCCAGCTTGCCAGAGGAATGAAGATAGAATTGACCAAGGGGCATGTGGATGGGTCAGCAAAGGAAGAGGTAGAGGGGGTCAGAGTGATTCATAGAGGAGCTAGAGTGGATGCTTCCTACAAGGGAACGCTCTAAAAGATGAGGGTTGTTACTCACCTAGAGGGGGATAATATGTGATTTATTGATGTTCTAGACTTCTTTGAGTTATTTTACTTAGAGCACAATGAGAGAGCAGATCACAGAAAAATCACACAAATAGTACAATCACACATGCAATACAACACATAAGGATTTATAGTGGTTCCCCATGAATTGGTCCTCCAAATTCACTTCTCAGATCCTCAGATCTTACAAACCAAGGAATAAAATTTCCCTACCTTGGACATTCACAAAGGTCCTATACCTCAGGCTCCAAGCCCTACACCTCTGATCTGCAACCAAAACCTACAACTCAGGCTTTCCTCAAGCAATACAACCTCAATCTACCAAACTGTACAACTCAAGCTTATTACAAGACTTAAACTCAGGATCAGCAAGCCATACAACCTTTGATCTTTAGCTAGATCCTACACTCAAATTCAAACAGCAGGATTCTTCTTCTTGATCTTGAACAACACTTGAAATTTCTTCTTAGAATAGCTGGCTTGATCAAGATGACTTGCATTGATTGAAGATGAACTCATTGAAGGATGACCACTAAATAATTCTTTCAAAGGACTTATAAGAATAGTAATGAAAAGCTTTTTGTGAATTCTGTGTGCTTGTCAATATTTCTCAAGAGCTTGGGCTTGCAAAAACTTCACTAACTTACTAACACTTTCTCAAGTCTCGAAGCCCTCCTTTATACTTGTCTTGTCCAGTAGAGTAAATGAAGATTTAATTTGAATTCTCTAACGACTAGAACAATCTTCATTTGGCAAACACTTAATTAGGAAACCCCAAATAACTATATTAAATCTACATAAGGAAGGTTTTCAATCTTGAAAATATTCTTGTCAGATTCCTTCATAAGACCAGTAGGCACTTTAGGAAATAATCCTGATTTGGAATGATCAACGACTGTCAAATTTTGATAAAGGAAGTAATTTGAGATCTTGGCAATATTCCCTAATGAATGAGAATATTTCTCCTTACTATCAATCCCTGACTTTCTGCACAAAATCCCGTGAATAAATTTTATTTGAAATCTTTAAACAATCTGCTCCTTAAATTAAGGACCTGGCCATTGTGCCATTAAGGTGGAGAAAAATAAATCTAAGTAACCATGATATGACCCCATTGACAAAGTCAAATGGCCTATATGAATTATGGGTGGTCAACTTAGAACATATAGAAGTTATATAAGAAAACTCTTGTCACTTAGCAAAATTAGCCTGCTAAAACATTCTTTCATCATGAAGTTGATGTAGTAGAACTCTTTTCCTTCAATGCAGTTGTTATAGTCGAACTTTTTTCTCTTCGATGCAGTCGAAATTTTCCTTAGACGTGAACTTGATGCAGTCGAATTTTCCTTAGATATGAACTCGATGCAGTCGAGCCTTGAAGTCAATGCAGTCGAATTTTTTCTTAGTCTTGAACTCGATGCAGTCAATTTCTTTCTTAGCCTTGAACTCAATGAAGTCAAATAATTTCTTAGCCTTGAACTCGATGCAGTCGAATTTTAACTTAGAATTCTAGCTTATGCACCTGATTATTTACTTAGACAAATCTTTAATTCTGCTTTTGATTTCTTCTGTCCTTAGTGACTTTTCGTAATGATAATGACATGTCTAATATATAATTAGTACAGAGGTGAACATGAATTTTGCTTCTTGAGGGATTACAAGTGTTAAATCCAATTTTGGTGACAAAGTGTCTAACCATATATTAGCCATGCACTTAAGTTAAACCTCTTACATCAAAACTAGAACAACCATTAAATATAAGATGTTTATTATCATCTTAAGGCCTTCTATGAATCAAGAATCTTGGGGAAAATATTTCAACAATCTCTCCATATTTGAAGAAGTCAGAACCTTATATGACAATAATCATAGATACAATAAAACATTCAAAGACAAATAGTAGATAGAGAGATGAATCAGATTTATATTAGTAAAAATAGAACTAGCAAGATTACAGCAGGTTAAACAAGATAAAATATCTCAATGTCAATCTAATATTCTCAGCAAGTTCTCAATATATACTAGAAGTCTTCTCCTTCTACTTTCCTTTTCTGCCTTTCAAAATATCTTATGGGCTTTAGGATATATCTGGGAGGAGGAGGAGGTCCATTTGGGTTCTTCCTATTGTGAATCCTCCTCCTGGTCTCCTGATCTTCATGCCTCCTCCATTCCACAGAGCTGTAATACCTTGAGATATTTGTACCATGCTTTCCAAAGCTGTTCCAAGTTTAAAGGATTATATTCTCTGAAATGGGGCTCCAGTTTTCATAGCCAGGCATATTCTGAATTTCCGTTCTCCTTCTCTATCTAGCTTCCATCCTCTCCTTATGTGCTTGATCAGTCCTTCTCCTCCTTGGGGATGAATCACCCTGCTCTGCTAGAGATGGGTTGAGATCTTATCTTCCCTTGGCTGCCTTATTGTCCTCAGTTGGCAGATAGTCATTTTCAGCAGCTGGGTAAGTCTCAGGGATGGGAGGTTGAGGAGTAAAATCAAATAGATCCATACCCAAGGCTATTCTTATGCTGTTTGTTATCCATATAGCCTATTAGTCAAAATGGTAGGTTAAGTTACTCTCCCCCTTTCTGATTTCTTTAATCAATCCTTTGCAGACAACTTTCTGTGCTTCTCTAACACTTCCTCTTAACTAGTTGACCTCATCCACCACTGTATCCTTTATTTGTAGAAGATGATCATCTAACAATTAATTATAGAAATCCATTATCTACATAATGGCCATTCCATTGTCAGCCAATCTGGTATGAGTTGCTAGGAAGGCATGTCTTAGAATTTCAGCAGTGCTATTCTAGTTCTCTATTATTGCTTCTATACCCTGATGGGTCATCTCATTTTGTTGAGCAGTAAAGTCCACTGCTCTAGCATCCTTCATGAAGATTTAGAAAGTTTGAGCATTCAGGTAGAGAATTTCCCTTTCCACTTCTGAAATATTTTTAGTGATTTCAGTCCTTAGACCTTGGATTATCTTCTCAACAAACACTTCAATACCTCTCCTTTGAGTATCCATCATTTTTTATATCTGACCTAGAAATAAGTTTGATTCTCTAGCAAGACTGTTGGATGATACTATTGTCTTAGTCTCAGCCTCAGCAGCTCTCTGAGGTGAGGTTGTTGGGCTCACATAGTCCTTATAGAAAAAGTGCAGTGTTGATAGCTTAGAGGAACCGTTAGTGTCTTGTTCTTCAAGTACACTCTTCCCCTTCCATAACATAAGTTCAATGCCTATGAGGGTGATTTCAGCAGATCTGTTTTCAACAGTAGACTCCTTGTCCATCTCGGTGCTAACAACCTCTTCAACTTCTTCTAGGGCCACTCCTTCTTGGACAGAGTCATTCAAACTTGACTCCCCCTGACCTTCTCAATAGATCCAATAATCTCAGTCTCTTAGGCAAAGCCCTTAGGTACAGGCTCCCCCTCAACTGTATCATCCAGTAGTAAGGGTGGTTGTCTTACTCTTTCTACCACTTTAATAGGAAGTGTGGAGGCTTCCTGTGTGATAGTTGCTGTGAATTGAGGACCCGGTTCTTTATTAACTTGTCCATACTGAGCTTTAGTAGAGTGGATGGTAGCATGTTCCTGATGAACTGCTCCTAGTCTATGTCCCTCAAGACCAGTCATACTCCTTGACTCCTCCATTCGGTATATGCTCTCCAGATCTTCAGGAATCATCTTTTCATAGAGATTAAGATTGTGATCCCATGTATACTATCCCTCAACAGGTATGGGGTTTGATGTGAACTTTCATCCAAATGAGCTTTCCTCGGTCTTCTTCTCTTAGCAGCTACTTGCCCTGTGGGGCTTGTTTTAGTCTTCTTCTTATCTCTTTTCCTCTGTTCCCCCTGGGAGAGCTTGAAGCTTGCTCCACTTTTATCCTATTTAGGAAAGGGCTTTTCCTACCTTTCCAAAATATTGCAGTACATCTTCTTTAGATAGTGAAGAGGAACTTATGAAACTTCTCCCAGCCTATATCCAAGGCTCTTGAATAGGTAAAGTGAGACAATCCTCTCCATGTTGGGGACAGCCAAGAATTCCTTCAGTCTTTTTAGAATGAAGCTGCTCTAGTCATTCTTCTTGGTTAGAATGATGGCAGTCATGACTTTGAACATGTCCCTTGAAATCCTATTATGGGACCCAAGTTTGCATAGCAGTGCTCTGCCTATTATATTGACCAACAATTTCCCTGGAGGGTTCATGTCGTTCTTTTCCAGTGAGTCATACTAATTTCCAGTGAGCCATCTCTTCCCCAGAGGTGCTTGGTTCAGACTCTTTTGACACCATTACTTTGCTTGGGGAAGATGAGACCTTCTCCTTGCCTTTGTTGGAGCTATCAGGTTTCAGGGCCATGAATCTTTCCTTATTTTGTCCTTCTTCATTCTTCCTTGTATTCAGATGATGCTCATGGCACAACAATTTCCCAAAAAAATTTTGGGGTTCAATATTCCCCAGACTTCCCAACTCCCTAATGACAACAAGCTTAACATATCATTCTTTATGTAGGGATTTTAGGAACTTGTCATTCAATTCATAGTTGTAGAATATTCTTCCATAATTTCTCAAGCCACTATCCTGAAGAACTTCTCATAACAATCAAAAATGCTGCCATTCTTCTCCTGTTTGAAAGCTTCATATTCTTGATTGAGAAGAGATTTTCTATCATCCTTGACCTTTTTTGTCCCTTACATGTAGACAATTAGAGTGTCCCACATCTCTTTGGTAATCTTACAATGAATAAGGTTTTAGAAAGTAGAATCATCTATTACACTGATAATGATTTTCTTAACTCTCTCGTCCATAGTGGCCAAGATGACTTCATCTTTATTAATCTATGAAAACTTCTTGGGAACTTTCAGGTATGCATCTATTGCTGAAGTATTCATCGGTACATAGGGTCATTCTTCAACAGTAATTAAAATTCTGGGATCTGAAGCCTCCATAAAAAGCTTAACCCTTTGCCTCCAGATTCCAAAATTATCCTTCCTATAGATAAGAAGTTTCATGGAGCTTAGTTGTTTGTAACTTTCTCCAGATCCCATTATACTATAAATCTTTCAACCCTTTAAGGATCTTGTTCAGTTGTTAAGCCTTAATATACACCTCGCTTTGATACCACTTGAAAGATGAGGGTTGTTACTCGCCTAGAGAGGGGTGAATATGTGATTTACTAATTTTTTAGATTTCTTTGAGTTATTTTACTTAGAGCACAATGAGAGAGCAGGTCACAAAACAATCACACACACATCACAACACATAAGGATTTATAGTGGTTCCCCAAGAATGGGTACATCCACTTTCCCTCTACACCTATCTAGTAGAGTGCTAGCTTAGGTTAAAACTCCTCCAAATTCTCTTCTGAAATCCTCAGATCTTACAAACTCAAAAACAAAAGTTCCCTACCTCAGACCTTCACAAAGGTCCTATACCTCAAGCTCCAAGCCCTAAACCTCAGATCTGCAACCAGATCCTACAACTCAGGCTTTCCTCAATCCTTACAACCTCGGGCTACCAAGCCCTACAATTCAGGCTCATTACAAGCCTTACAAACTCAGGCTCAGTATGCCCTACAACCTCAGATCTATAGCTAGATCCTATTCTCAGATTCACACGGGAATCCTACACTCAGATCCTTCAAGGATCCTACAAAATAATAGATTACAAAGATTTCGACTCAACACTTAAAAGCTTGAGTCTTCAAATAGAAGCACACACATCAGGCTTCTTCTTCCTGATCTTGAACGACACTTGAAATTTTTTCTTGGAATAGTTGGCTTGATCAAGATGACTTGCAGTGGTTGAAGATGAACTCTTTGAAGGATGACCACTAAACAATTCTTTCACAGGACTTAGAAGAATAATAGTGAAAAGCTTTATGTGAATTATGTGTGCTTGTCAATATTTCTCAAGATCTTGGGCTTGCAAAAACTTCACTAACTTACTAACTCTTTTTCAATTCTCCAAGTCCTCCTTTATACTTGTCTTGGCTAGTAGAGTGAATGAAGATTCAATTTGAATTCTCTTAACGGTTAGAACTATCTTCCTTTATCAAACACTTAATTAGGAAACCCCAAATGACTATATTAAATCTGCATAAGGAAGATTTTCAATCTTGAAAATATTCTGGCTGGATTCCTTCATAAGACTAGTGGGCATTTTAGGAAATTATCCTGATTTGTAATGAGCAACGGCTGTCAAAATTTGATTGAGGAAGGAATTCGAAATCTTGGCAATATTTTCTAACGAATGAGAATATTTCTCCTTGCTGTCAATCCCTGACTTTCTGCACAAAATCCCGTGAATTAATTTGATTTGAAATCTTTGCATAATCTGCTCCTTAAATTAAGGATCTGGTTGTTGTACCATGTGTTAAGGTGGAGAAAAATAAATCTAAGTAACCATGACATGACCCCATTGACAAAGTCAAATGGCTCATATAAATTATGAGTGGTCAACTTAGAACATATAAAAGTTATATAAGGAAACTCCCATCACTTAGAAAAATTGGCTTGCAACAACATTCTGTCACCATAAAGTCGATGTAGTCGAACTATTTCCTTTCAATGCAATTGATGCAGTTGAACTTTTTTCTCTTCGATGCAGTCGATACAATCGAACTTTTTCTCTTCGATGAAGTCGATGCAATCGAACTTTTCCTTAGCCTTGAACTCGATGCAGTCGAATTTACCTTAGCTATAAACTCAATGCAGTCAAGCCTTGAACTCGATGCAGTCAATTTTTTTCTTAGCCTTGAACTCTATGCAGTCGAATTTTTCCTTAGCCTTGCACTCGATGCAATCGAATTTTTTCTTAGCCTTGAACTCGATGCAATCAAATTTTTACTTAGTTTTCTAGCTTATGCACCAGATTATTTACTTAGACAAATCTTTGATTCTGCCTTTGATTTATTCTATCCATATTGACTTTTCCCAATGATAATGACATATCTAATATATAATTAGTACAGAGGTCAACATGAATTTTACTTCTTGAGGGATTACAAGTACAAAATCCTTTTGGGTGACCAAGTGTCTAACCATACATTATCCATGAAATTAAGTTAAACCTGTCATATAAAAACTAGAACAACCATCAAATACAAGATGTTTATTGTCATCTTTAGGCCTTCTTCAAATCAGGAATCTTTGGGACACTATTCCCAACACGCTCCACACCATATATATAAGGGGTGTCGCCTCTTCCTTGCAAGCACCCAAGCGACTGGAGGAGATCACATTCTCATCAGAGGATCTTCTAGGAAATGGGACTCCCTTCTATGATGTGCTCATCATCCAGGCAGTGATCAGAGATTTTACCGTTAAGGGATCCTCGTCGACAACGAAAGATCCATGAATGTCATGTTCAAGAAGACGTTTGACGGTTTGGAGGTGGAGGCGGCAAGGGTGATCCCGTCGGATGGTCCTTTCTTCGGCTTCTCTGGAGAGAGGAAGAGGTGGAAGGAGGAGTAGAGCTGCTGGTTACTCTATTAAAAACGACGATCTAGTGTCGGTTCGTCAATATGTATGCGCCAATCGGGTACAGTGCTATCTTAGGGAGGCCACTGATCAACTTTTTCAAGGCGGTCCCTTCCTCCTATCATTAATTCCTCAAATACTGCCAGGGAGATGTCCAAGTGAAGATCAAGAGCGATTCGAGGGCCACTCGAGAGTGTTATCTGAACGCGGTAAGAACCATCAACTGGATGGAGGAAGCAAAAGAGTTAGAGAAGGCTATGGAAGGAAGGGCTAGGTTTGAGGCAGCGAAGGAAGTTGAAAAGGTGGAGGTACTGAACAAGGGCAAGAGACCCAGGATATTGATGATAGTATGAGCTCTGAAAGACGAGGGCAAGGTGTAGCTGGTGGGATGCATGCAGGAGAATGTTGACATCTTCGCTAGGAGCGACGCCGACTTGCCTAGGATCGATGCGGAGGTGTCCTTCCATCGCCTTCACATCAACTTGGAGGCCAAGCCCATCCGACAAAAGCTAAGGATAGTGGCCACCAGGCTGGCTGAGTCAGTAGGAGAGGAGGTAGAGAACCTGCTGGAGGCAGGTATTGTATCAGAGATCCAGTATCTAGGCTAGGTCTCCAATATTATGATTGTCACGAAGGCCTTGGGAGGCTAGAGGATGTGTGTTGACTTTTCCATTTTGAATAAAGCATGCATGAAGAATTGTTATCCCTTGCCTCAAATCGACGCACTGGTAATTCAGCCGCCGATTTTGTTGTGATGAGTTTTCTTGATGTCTTTTTAGGTTAACACCAGATTTGAATGCATCCCCCGAATTGCTGGGAAATCTCTTTCATCACCCATAAAAGTTACTATAACTATAAGATGATGTCATTTGGGTTGAAGAATGTGGGATCTACTTACCAACAGATGATGGATACAGTCTTTAAAGGTCAAAAGGGGCGCAATTTGGGTGTCTATATTGATGACCTCCTATGAAGAGCAAGAGCATCTCAGAGTATATTCAAGACCTGGTGGAGACCTTTATGACATTATGCAAGTACAAGATGAGGCTCAACCCGGCCAAGTGCGTGTTCGGGGCAGGGCAAGTTCATGGGACATCTTCTCACCCCTGAGGGGGTCGAACAAAATCCAGACAAAGTTAGGGCCATCATAGAAATGTCATCCCTAAAGAACATCAAAGAAGTCCAGAGGTTGACGGGAAGGCTGGCAGGTCTTAGCCATTTTTTACCACGAAATAAGAGAAGTACTCCGCCTTCTTCAAAACTCTTCAGGGGCATCAACAGTTCGAGCGAATGGAAGACTGCGAGAAGTCCTTTGAGCAACTCAAGGGGAAACTTACCCAGACACCCTTACTTCAAAACCCCAGGGAAAGAGAGGATTTGTTTCTCTATCTAGGAGTGGGGATAGAGGTCGTGAGCTCAGTGCTGGTTCGTGAAGAGGGGAAGCGATAACCCCCCATTAATTATGTAAGCAGGGTGTGTTCTGAAAAGCTGAATTTAGGTATCCCATCCTGGAAAAGCTGGCCTTCATATTGGTGATCTCGGCCCGAAAACCCAGACCTTACTTTCAAGCGCACTCCATCCACGTGGTGACAGATCATCCCCTTTAGGGTATTTTAAGCAGTGTGGAGCACTCTAGGAGATTAGCAAAGTGGTCAATAGAGCTCAGTCGACATTTCTTTTCAATCAAGGGTAGCGATTAAGGCACAGGCGGTGGCCATCTTCCTAGCAGACTTCTTGATAGAGGCGAGTGGAGGCCTCGAGCCCCTCGGATCCATTACCTAGGAGATGTAGGTAGACAGAGCTTCGGGGCAAACATTCTTTGGGCATGGACATTTTTTTGGTAATCCCTCACAAGATAAGAATTGAGCAAGCAATGAAAATTCTCTTCCCCGTGACAAATAATCAAGCAGAGTATGAAGCGATAGTGGCAGGTTTGCACCTTGCCAAGGAGCTGGGGATCCAAGATGCCAAAGCTTCACTAGCTCAATGGTTGGCACTTTACAAATCAGAGGGGAGTTCGAAATATGCGACCTCGTTCTACAAAAATACTTGGTAAAAGTGAAGAGCTTGATAGGGGATTCTAACGATTTTCTATAAAGCATGTACCCTGAGAGGAGAATTCAACGGGAGATCGTCTGGCCAAGTACAGTCCGAGGGCCGGTGAAACGGTCACAGAGCTATTTCGGTCATCCATCGAAGAGGGGGAAATGATGGAAATCGAGTAACAAGCTTCCTGGAAGGATCCATTTGTCACTTTCCTATCAACAAATCACTTCTCGGTGAATGAAGGTGACTTGAGAAAGTTCCGCAATAAAGCAGCCTACTATCTGTTGTATGATGGAGAGCTCTATAGTAAGACTCTCTCAGGACCCTTGGCCAGGTGCATGGCGGAGCTTGAGGTTCCTCGGATCCTGGAGGAGATTTACTTGGGAGAATGTGGGAGCCACTCAGGGACTCTCACTCTAGAGCAGAGGAACCTAAGGCATGGTTATTTTTATCCAACAATCAGGAAAGATGCTGAAACATTCTCCCAAAAGTGCCCAAAGTGTAAGCTTTTCACCCCTCTCTAGTTACAACCAGCCCAACAACTTCGCTCAATTACGGCCCCTTGGCCATTCACCATCTAGGAAATGGACTTGGTTGGCCCTTTCCCTTGAGCCAGTGGGAATCAAAATTTCATTCTGGTAATGATCGACTACTTATCGAATTGGATTAAGGCCAAATCTCTAGCCAAGACCACGTACCAAATTATGAAGAACTTCATTTGGGTGAGATTGCCTACATGTTTGGGATTCCCCTCGCCATTGTCACAGATAATGGTCCCCTGTTTTCCAGTATGGAACTCAACAACTTCTATCAATAACTAAGGACGGATCTTTGATTTACCTCTGTACATCATCCCCAGAGCAACGCACAGGTGGGAGCCGCAAATAAGCTTAACGTTAACTTACTGAAGAATAAATCGCAAATCTGAAGGGGGACTGGGCAGAGTAACTCCCATCGGTTCTATGGGCATTGCGAACCATTCAAGCTATCTCACGGGTCTGAAGCTCTCATTCAAGTCGAATTTGAATTTCGAAGTCCTAGGTTGATCACGGTATAGGATGAAGGAGATCAAAGTCTCTCCCTCAATTACATAGAAGAGCTCCGGGACCTCGCATTCGCCAGGCAAGAAGAGGTTAAGAGGCATGCAAGTAATTCCAAGCAGGGGGCCTAGTCCTAAAGAAATTGGATGTCGTAGGAAGTGCAGCCGCCATCGGAAAGCTCTACCCAAATTGGGAAGGGTCTTTCATCGTCCAAGAGGCACTTGGGACAGAAGGGTACCACTTGCAGGATCCAAAAGGAGAACCACTTAGAAATACCTGGAGCAGAGATTATCTTAAGAGGTTCCTTCCTTAAAAAGGGGATGAGTTGTAATATGTGTCGTAATCATTTCTTTTTTGATATATATTTATACACTTATCCCTGAAATATTGGGATTCTCCATGTTTATTCATCTATGAGATTATGGATATATACGTGACAGCTTCTGCCATTGTCTTTCTGATCGGGTAGGAGGGAATGTGTTGTAACATTTCTCAGACAACTAGACCCCTAGGAGTAGTTTTGTCATGACTAGGTCATGACAAAACCCTAGGGAGCCCAAGAAGACCAAGAGGACTTGGGAATGAAGGTGATTGGGATGAAAGGTCTGCAAGTAGTAGATTCCTAAACCCTAGTTTAGGGTGACCATGAGGCTTCACCATGACTCTAATGTCCCACCATGATCTCACCAATCTATTGGAAGGTCCATTAGAGCCCTAAGGGTCTATTAGGGTCAACCCTAGAGCCTGAGTTGACCCAAGTCGACCCTAGCCCTAAAGTGGTCAAAGTGCCCTAGCTAAGGGGCAAGTGACCTTCAGGGTGTAAAGTTAACCCTACCATAACACCCTTAACACCTTGGCTAGTCCATAGGATCACTAAGGACCCATGGAGGGCAGTCAAAGTGATTAAGTTGACCTAAGTCAACTCTAACCCTAAATGGGTCAACTGGCCTTCCCTTAGTCAAGTGGAACCCACTCATGCCCTCCTAACCCTAGAGTGAGGCCAATGGGTCACCTAGGACCCACTGGGGTCAACCAAAGAGGCTATGTTGATGAAAGTCAACCTTAGCCCTAAAAAGGTCAAAGTGCCCTTACTAAGGGTCAAGTGACCCCCAAGATGCCCAACCAATCCTACCCAAGTACTTCTAGACCTTAGTGGAGGCCAATGGGTCACCAAGGACCCATTGGAGTCAACCCAAATGGTCATGTTGACTAAGGTCAACTCTACACAAGGGTTAAGTCAAATTAACCCAAATGGGCTAACCCAAGCTCAAACCCACTTCCCCCACTTGGGCTGACCAATCCTTGTTATTATTATGATTAGTGGGGTGATAATAGGCAGGAGGAGAGGTAAGTTTCAGTTAGGATGGGCAGGAGAGAGAAAACTCCATTAATGGAGGAGAGAGAGAAAAGAGGGAGAAGACCATTCATAGCTTAGGGCAGCCAAGAGCCACCCATTAAGGCTGGATTTAGTTACTCTGAGGAAGGGGAAGAATTTCTAGTAGTTTACCAGCCAGAGGAGTGGCTCAGCCCATCAATAGGATGAAACCGAAATTGGCCTTTAATGTCCATTCATGGCTTTAGGAGTTACACCCCCTCCCATCCCAATTTGATTAACTTAAAAGCATCACAGGACTCCAAGCATTTGTTTCTACCATTGCCCCGACGATCCCGAGCGAGTTCACTGTGCTGTTACAGAGCTCCAGTGACTCCTCCACCACCAATGGCATTCTGGCGATCGACGCGTCTACAGGTCGCAAGCAATGTCCTCCCCTTCTCCTTCTCTTATGGGTAGATCATAGGGATCATTTAGAAATAAAATCGGGCTCAATTGAGACCGGTCGAAGCTTTCGATCTCATGATTTTTTCGTGAAAACTTTCTTGTCGAGATCGCCGGAAAAGGGCCCTCCGGCGGTTGTGCCACCGCCTGGCGATAGCCACCACCTTGACGGAGGTGGTGGTGGCGGTGGCCGGCCAGGGAGGTGGCCGGGTTGCCGGTGGTGGCAGCTGGAAGTATCTCCAGGACGAGTCAATCCTACCCGTCAGCTAGAGGAAGAAGATGAGCCAGAGCTGCCAGATTTGCATCAAGATTCGTGTTGAGGGATATATATATACTATAGGATAAATTGTAATATCATTGCAATTCTGTCACACTTATACAGTCACCTTCTGAATTATTTTAAAAATACTTAGAAGATAGATCAAAAAAAGTTGTCAACACATATATTGTAGTCCTATGGGTCTAATTTATTTTAAAATTAATTTGAGTTAATTCGGACCACTGGTTTGACCAGGGCACCCATTTTGGTAGGGTCTATATGTAGAGCTAGACAGAGATTAAAATGAGTGCTTACACTTCATATCTTGTCCAAATGACTTGAAATTTGGAGAGGGAGTCACCCTACCCTATACCTAGGTCCTTCCCAAAAAATGAGAATTTTTGGGGACAATTTTTCTATAGTTTTTGAAATTAATTAATTACCTTAGGGTAAATTAATTAAGGGCCTAAAGACATCCAAACCCTCCCAAATTTTGGTGACTGGTTCTTGGTGTCATCATAACGCTCTGGTTAAATTTTCATCCCATTTGGAGATGATTTGGATTGGATTCTTGCAAACCCTAGCCTTGCCATAATAAGGGTATTTAGGTCAAAAGTGCACTTTGAGGTTTAAGTGGTCAAATCACCTAAAAAGAGGTAGTGATTTGGGACACTAGTTTTTCATGACATATAACACCCTCATATGGTATATGGGGTGGTTTTGGATCGATTTTCCTTAGGACCTAAGTTCAAACCCTATGTTTGGACTTTGGGAGTTTGAGAAGGGAATGTGGTCAAATGCCCTTTTATGGAATTTATATTTGGTAGGGAGGATACTAGGGTATATAAAGTCCCCTGGTAAAATTCTTAGAGGATTTGGAGAAGGGTAGACCCCTCAAAACCCTAACCCTAGTTTAGGTAACAAATTTTGTAATGGTATAATGGGCTGTCAAAACTCTGTGAAAAGTTGTGAAACTTAAGTAGTGTAGTCCTAGGGTTATTGTGAGTCTATGGAAATTTTAATGGGAATTTTGGAGCAATTATTTTGGTAATTCCTTTGATATGCAAGGGCTAGCCCTTAATTGATTATTTATTATTTTTGATCTCCCTGACCATAGGAAGTTTATATAATTTGTACATAGGGAATTTTGGGTTATTATATTCACACATAAATTTTATTATAAATTGTTGATGCATATTTACAGTACTTACTTCACAAGCTCATTAATATGGAAACTTGTTCAATAATTTATTCAGAGCTCATTATTTGTGGTAAAATTGTGAATACTGATTCAGTAAAGTTATTAGGTTAATCCTATCATGAGGAAAATTATTCAAAATTTTTGGATGTAAAATTTTAGTACTTACTTCATTATCATATGAAAATGGAATATATTTCAAAATTAAATTTAGAGTTATTTGTTCACTGGAAAATTATAAAATTGGATCTAAAGTGATTAAGGGTCATTATATACTTGCTTGAATTTTATAAGAATTTTTTGAAGTATTTTGACAGTACTTGCTTCCTTAAGATGATTAATGTAGATTCTATCTAAAAATTAAGTTCAGAAGATAAATCTTGCTGAAAAATTGGGAGAGTTTGGATTTTCTGTTAAATAGGCATCTTGTATTTATCATAAATTTTGTGGAGCATTTGCATGTCTGAAATGGGTACTTCATGTTCAAACTTGGGTTTTTGGATTACTTAGGAAATTAAATAGATTATTAATTAAATTAGGAAAATTATGAATTTATGGATCTAGGCTAATCATGTCATGATAGACACCCAATAATTATTATAGGAGTATTGGATGATAATTTGGAGTACCTCTCATTGTATACTTCATTTAGCTTAGGATGATCCGTGTTTAGTAAAAACTGCAGAAATCATAATATGGTGCTAAATAAACCTATATAGTTGGGATGTTGGTGTGTTGATATGGTAAGCATAATGAGAGCTTCATTAGAAGTCATGATAAGGAGAGTGTTGGGCTGAGTAGCGTTAAGACGTGCTCGGGATCGACGAAAGATCGTCTTTCCCGTGGAAGGAGAGAGAAAGAGTCAAAATGCACATTAGGGTTAGACCCAGAGTAATACTAGAGGGATCAGGGATCGGGTATTAACCAATAATAATAAGTGCCTTGTGAAAGGGATCTTTGGGCTTCAGCCCATCGTAGTTCCTAGTGCCCTCGAGAACCCTTCACGGGGTTTGCCTTGGGCAGTCCTGTGCTAACCTAAACTATAGGCAAAATAAACTACAAGAGTAACTAGTATAACTAGGGATTCACTTCAGCTCACCTCGATGTTTCAGGATGTTAGGTTGGGTCACTCGGGGACCTTAGGCTCGGTTGTTATTTGTGAAGGACGGAATGGTCCGGGGAGCTTAGGCTTGGTTGTTGAATTGTGACGGACGGGATGGTCCGGGGAGCTTTGGCTTGGTAGCTGATACATAAGTTGCATGTGCATAAAGTATAAGGTGGTGGGTCTTCGGTATTGGAGGTTCGATGCACCGACGCCAATACATTGACTCGGCAAGTGTGGTTTAGCACTTGGCCAAATAAAGTCCAGTGCGTCAGCCAGCAAAAGTACATAGGAGCTCCGCTTAGTGCACCAGCATTGAGGCGTACGATAGGTCTGACTGGTAGTGCAATTACCGGTTTATAGGTGGGCGAGGCCCAACCCACCGCTTCTGTTTGCCACTACGGAGGTATCCTAGGAGGTTAGGCTCCAGAAAGAGGAAACTAAAGGTCTGTGTACACAGAGTTGAGTGGGTGAGTTGTACTTGAGTGTTCACATCATAGCATACTTGCATGTCATAGCATAACCATTGCATATGAAAGTATCTAGTGTCAACCTAATCCACCTATCGGGGTGGGGGGGAATAGGTGTCGTGCAGTCTTTTGCGAATTAAACTAACCTGCACAAGTAAGCAAACAGAATACGGAAAACACACAAAGAATTATAGTGGTTACCTGATTTGGGTACGTACACTTTCCCCCTTCAACCTATCTCCCACCAAGGGACGACTCGGTCACTTCTTAAAACGGATTAAAATCCAATCCTCACACTAGGAGCAACGCTCCCCTAACCACGGAAGGAACACTTCCAACAACGGAGTCACAACTACACCACAATGGGTTGCCCCCAACCCTTACAACTAGGAATGAAAATTCCTTTACAACAAAATTGAATGTAAATGAAAATACAAACAATGCTTTGGAGATTCCGATGTCCTTCTTTGTTCGTTGAAGCTTGCACGAAAAGTACGAAGAGTCCACAACCGGATTTCTCACTTGGAGTGGATCTTGTCAAGATCGGCGGCGGCAAGCAAGTGCGGCGGCGATGCTTTGCAAATCCAAACTTCTTGATGAAGCAAGCTAGGTCTTCGAACGATCTCAGTCGGATCAAACGTCTCAACCGATTCGGAAGGGAGAACAAGTCTCGTTCAATGAATCGGAAGACAAGAGATCTCGAGAGAGACACGTGAGACCGGGTACTTGCCTCGGTACTATCGTCAAGCGATCAGAGACGGGCTGAGATCAGCGATGGCGACGAATTCCGATCGGCGACGTGCGTACAGGCAAAGATCGCGATTCGCTAGGTCACGACCGACTTCTTCTTTTTGTATTCCGGTGGATTACTGTAGAGTTTCAAAAATACGCATGTATTTATACCAGGAGCCAAACCCTAAGAGCCGTTGTGGGGCCCACAAGGAGAAGCCCTAGCCCCGGCCGAAACAGCGTACGGCGGCTTGGTTCGGTCCAGCGAACAGTGAGAATTTGCCTAATGCAAAATCGGTGGGAGTCGTTGGTGATTCCCGTCGATGTCGGCGAGAATCACTCTCGACTCCCGTCGATTCTGCCTTGGAAAAATTTCGGTTTGAAATCTGTCAGCCGGAAGAAGTCGGCGGGAGTCGTTATTGATTCCCGTCGAAGTCGAAGGGAATCAATAACGATTCCCGTCGAAGTCGGCGGGAATCACTAGCGATTCCCGTTGATTTTGACTTAAAAGAATTTTCCTTCTTCCTTCTTTTGATAACTTGGTCTTTCACCATCCTTTCTCCTTCTTCTGCTCTTGATCTACCATGACCCTGTACTTGAAAATAAGTACACTCCAATAGAGAAAGCACACGTGAATCAACACTCTGATCTACACAACGAGGGATTACGTGGCGTAGACCCGTATATATTGACCCACTGCACCCTGACATTGGTGTGTACTTAGCATGGAATAGCTGCAAGCACAACTTGATAGAATTATCAAATACATTGTCAATTCAACTTAGCTTGTTCAGGGGCTTCTTCAAATCAGGTCTATTGTGGATGCAATACCCAACAATCTCCCCCTATTTGAAGAAGCCTAAACCCTACAAGCTAAGGTGAATAGAACAGATGGGAATGAAAATCATAAAATGAAAATTCAGTTGAGAGTGGAATTCATTACCATTTTCCTGAGAGCAACATAGCCTTTGTGGCCTACTTAGCATTGGCAGTCACCTTAGTCTTGGCCGAGAGGGTAATCTCCCCCCTTTTCGGCTTCTGCAAATCTGGGACTTCACTTGGAGCAAAATGCTCCCCCTCAATTCTTGCATTCGTGCCCGATCTTGAGTGCCTAGCAGATGCTTCCCCTTGATTCAAGAGCCTTGAGCCTTTCAGTCTTTAATCTTCAAAGTTCAGCATGCCGAGTTCAATTTTGAACAAATTGAACTTGGCCTCGTCTAGTGGCTTCGTGAAGATATCTGCAATCTGCTTATCCGTGGGGACATAGCATAGAGATATATCTTTGTTTTCCACATGCTCCCGAATGAAGTGGTAGCGCACTTCAATATGCTTTGTTCTGTTGTGCGATACTGGATTGTTCGCAATTGCAATTGCGCTCGAGGAGTCGCAATACATAGGAACTTCTCTGAACTGCAAGTCATAATCTTCGAGTTGATTTCTGATCCATAGAAGTTGTGCGCAACAGCTTCCTGCTGAGATGTACTCAGATTCAGCCGTAGAGGTTGCTACATAGTTCTGTTTTTTACTGTTCCACGATATAAGCCTTTTTCCTAGGAATTGGCACGTCCCGTAAGTGCTTTTCCTATCATCTCTGCTTCCTGCAAAGTCAGCATATGAAAAGCCTATCAGCTCGACATCATTGTTTCTTGGGTACCACAAGCCAAGATTTGGTGTACCTTTAAGGTATCTAAGAATCCGCTTTGCAACGACATAATGTGATTCCTTAGTATTCACCTGATATCTGGCACAAACACATGTGGAAAACATAATATCTGGTCTACTAGTAGTAAGGTAGAGCAGGGATTCAATTTTACTTCTGAATTTGGTTTCATCAAAAGGTTTATCTTTCTCATCCTTGTCCAGAGACATAGTGGATCCCATTGGAGTCCTCATAAAGGTTGCACTCTCTATTCCGAATTTCTTGAGGAGTTCATTTGTGAACTTCGTCTGAGAAATGAAAATTCTATCCTCAGACTGTTTCACTTGAAGTCCCAAGAAATACTTTACTTCTCTCATGCTGCTCATTTCAAACTTCCCTTGCATAAGTTTAGAAAACTTCTTGCACAGGTTGTTGTCCATTGAACCAAATATTATGTCATCGACATAGATTTGTAACAGCAAAATCTTTCCTTTGACTTCCCTAAAAACAATGTCTTATCTATTTTTTCTCTCGAGAACTTGTTCTCAAGAAGAAAACTAGACAGAGTCTCATACAAAGCTCGAGGAGCTTGTTTTAAGCCATATAATGCTTTATTAAGAAAGTAAACATGATCAGTGAGTGTTGGATTAACAAAACCTGAGGGTTGCACGACATATACTTCCTCTTTTAAATTTCCATTCAGGAAAGCAGACTTCACGTCCATCTGATAGACAGTGAATCCTTTGTGAGAGGCATACGCTAGGAACAACCTGATCGCCTCAAGTCTTGCAACTAGTGAAAAGGTTTGGTCGAAGTCAATCCCCTCCTCCTGTCTGTAACCTTGAGCCACCAGTCTGGCCTTGTTCTTGATGATGACACCGTGTTCATCCAGTTTGTTTCTGAAGATCTACATAGTGTCGATCACATTCTGTTTCTTTGGTTTGGGAACTAGCGTCCAGACGTTGTATCGTTCAAATTGATGCAGTTCATCTTGCATTGCCAATATCCACGACGCATCATTGTTCGCTTCGTCGAACTTCTTTAGCTCAACCTGTGACAGAAAACTAAGGTGCAGAATCTCGTTAATTATACCTCTGCAAGTTCTGACACCGTCTCGAGGATCTCCTATGATCTAATCTCTTGGGTGATCCCTCACGTGTCTGAGCTCTAAGAGTCTGGCATCTGGAGCTCCAATAGCTTCTCGGGCTCCTCCCTCTTCTGGGGAATTTCTCCATCCTGACCGTCATCTTCTCCAGTTGGCATTGAGGTGGATACCTTGACATACTTGGGAGTTTCATCTTTAGCAGTCTCATCTAGACTTAGCTGTTCAAGCCTTGCACCTGCATCTTCAAGAATGCCACTGGAAGAATTGATGTGAAGCAGGCTTCCTTCATCAAATACAACATTAATGGACTCCTCTACCACTAGGGTTTTCTTATTGAAAACCCTATATGCCCGACTATGGCTACTATAGCCCATGAAGATGCCTTCGAAGCATTTTTATCCGAATTTAGTGCGTGGGTACTTCCCATTACTGAGTACATAGCATTTGCAGCCAAAAATCCTTAGATAGGACATGGTCGGTTTCCTGCCTTTCAATAGCTCATAAGGCATCTTACGATAGTTCGTGTTGATCAAGGCTCAGTTTTGCACGCGGCAAGCTGTATTGACAGCCTCTGCCCAGAAGTACTCTGGAAGAGAAGCTTCATTCAACATTGTCATACATGCTTCAATGAGCGTTCTATTCCTCCTCTCCGCAACTCCATTTTGCTGAGGAGTACGCGGGGAGGAAAACTCATGAAAGATACCATGTTCTTCACAGAATTCTGTCATAGCCCCAGACTCGAATTCTGATCGATGGTCACTTCTGATTTTGGCCACGGAGCAGTTAAGTTCATTCTGAATCTGCTTGACAAAATTAGTGAAGATGTCAAATGTATCTGACTTTCATCAAGAAGAACACCCACGTAAACCGAGATTGATCATCAACAATCACTAGCGTATACGATTTGCCTCCTAAGCTATGAACTTGCACTGGACCGAACAAGTCCATATACAGAAGATAAAGACATCTGGAAGAGTCTTTGTCTGCAATGCCCTTAAAGGTAGCCAGAGTCTGTTTGCCCTTCTGGCATGCAGGACAAGGGCTATCTTTGATGCACTTTATAGTAGGGGCATCCCTTACTAAGTTCTTGGAAAACAGCATATTAATAGTTTTGAAATTAATATGTGCTAATCTCTTGTGCAATTATTCACAGAGAGATGCACTGTCTTTTGCTACTAGGTAAACGGGGGTAGAAGAGTCTAAGCTAAGAAAATCTAAGCAAAAAATATTTCTGCTCCTAATGCCAGTTAATACCGTCTCCGAAGAGGCACACGATATTATCAAGCACTTTTCCTTGCAGAACTTAACGTCGTATCCTTTATCACACAAATAGCTTACACTGATCAGGTTATAGTTTAACCCTTCAACATAGGCAATGTCGGTGATAGAGAACATACCGTTGGATATCATATCATAACCCTTGGTGACTCCTCGATATGATCTTCCAAAGATGACTTTGGGTCCATTTTCGACTGGGGAGTAATCACGCAACATGCTTCTTGTCCCGGTCATATGCCGGGAACATCCACTGTCCAAGTACTAGATTTGCGTTTTGGTAGCCTTTGGACATACCTGCAAAACAGAATTAGTTTCCCTTAGGAACCCAATCGGACTTGGGTCCTAGATTCCTTGTTAGCACACTCCCCCTCGGTTGGTTAACCCTACCAGTGGTCGGCCTCGCATTGCTAACATAAGGAGTCTCATAGTATCTTTGATTAAACCAGCAATCAACGGCAAAGTGACCAACTTTGCCACAACACCAATAGTCAAACCTGTTGTACCGTTTCCTAGGCTCCTGCTTCACCCTTGGAACGGTGGGTCCAGCCGGGGCCTTGGATCTGGAGGTGGAGGCATCATGATGACAATAGTCATACGATTTCTTCACTTCCTGTTCCTTCTATATAATAGGCTTGGCCTTTGGTGCCTGCTTCCTATTATGGCCGCTAGAGAAGTGGCCATAATTCTCCACTTGGATTTCCTCATAAGGTGCCTTGAAGACACCCTCACCGTAGTTTTGGGGGAAGGTCCATCCATCATACCGGCTCTTGGGCTTCTCAACCGAGGTCCGGAAGAGGTGGCCATAGGTTGACTCAAAGTCATGCTCATTGCATGGAAAGCTAGGCTTTCAAAATTAAATATGATCGAGTGGGGCCTTTCCCTTTTCTGCAGTAGAGGCCTTCTTAGTAACCTTATTTTTCCTCTGATTTTTGTTTCTCCTGGATGATTTACCAGGCTCAGCCACATGCCCTAAGCCAGCCCCCTTAGCCTGAGCAGAGAATTCATCAACCAGAGGAAGAACGGTCTTGGGCATAGAGAAGCTTTTCACAATCTTCCTCTCGGTCGCAAGCTGTTCTTCCAGCTTGTTAATTTCTTCCTGCTTTTGGTCAAGGAGTCTTAGAGAATCTGAGTGCACAGAAGTCAGGTCAAGGTGTTCCTGTCGGAGAGATATCAAGCCAGTGATCTCTTCTCTTAGGAACACACCCTCAGCCTTAAGGAATTTGACTTCCTTTTTCTAAGCGCTCAACCTCTTTCGGCACTCTTCGAAAGTATTGAGCAGAAGTTCATACTTTTCGAGGAGTTCAGCTTCACGGGCAGATGGACTGTCCTCGTGATCATCTTCAGGAGACTCAGAGTCAGAGTCAGAATCAGAGAGAGGGGTGCAATCTTTTACCTTCCCAGTAAATGGGGGACAGTCTCCATCTGAGTCGAAGCGACCCATTAGCCCGAAGTAGGCTTCCTCATCATCAAGGGAGTCTGAAGAATCAGATTCACTCAGTGTCTTTGGCTTTTTAGCAATGTAGCTCCTCTCCTTCTTCTTATCTCTAGAGGACTTGTGCTCATGACCTTTCCCCTTATCTCTCTTGCTTTGGTGGCAATCAGCAATGACGTGGCCTGGCTTATTGCATCCAAAGCAGATAATGACAGCAGAATAATGTTTGTTCTGTTTAGACTCATACCTATCAGAAGAGTAATTCTTCTTCTGATGTCTGGAGGAGGAGCCATCCTTTTTTCTCTGATTCTTCATCTTGAGAAACTTCTTGAACTCTCGAGTGATGAAGGAGAATTCTTCCTCATATAGCTTTGAGCCGGATGAGCATGGCTTAGAGTCTTCTTCCTCAGCCTTTCTCCAAGAGTGGGACAAGGCTTCACCCTTGCCTTTCCTTGAGTGATTAGCTTTCAGGGCCACAGTCTTTTCTTTGGCTACGGCCTTATTGACTTCTTCTTCAGCTTTTCTAGTGTTCAGCTGAAGCTCGTAGGACATTAGCTTCCCAAACAGAATCTGGGGATCAGTGTCTGTCATCTTGCCAAACTCTCTGATGGCGCAGATCTTGGTGTCCCATTCCTTAGTAAGGGATCTAAGGAATTTGTCATTTAGTTCACCATCGGTGAACACTCTGCCATAACCCTTCAGGGTATTGACAATCTTCAGGAAGTTCTCGAATGTCACTCCGATTTCTTCCTTGGGACCTTGCCTGAAGGCCTCATATTTTTGGTTCAGAAGGGATCTTCGATCATCTCTTACTTCATCTGTGCCTTCCATCAGAATGATTAGGCAGTGCCAGATGTCCTTGGCAGTCCTGCAGTTCCTGAAATTCTGCATCATTGAATCATCGACGGTACTTACTAAAATGTTTTGAGCTTTCTTGTCTAGTCCGACAAGCACCATCTCATCCTTATCCATTTCGAAGAGCTTCTTGGGCACCATCTTGGTCGAATCAATGGTGGAGGCCTTAATGGGGATATAAGGGCCCTCCTCCACTATCATGAAGAGTCGGGGATCGACTGCTTCCATGTAGAACCTGATCCTTTCCTTCCAGATGGGAAAATTCAGCTTGGTGCATACTGGAATCTTTCCTGAATACTTGAGTCCATCCATTCCTGAGATCTTCTTTCTTCTTGACACTGGACACAGGATCTTACTCAAGATGTTAACCTTATTGATGAGTAACCTCCCTCTGATACCACTTGAAAGTATCTAGTGTCAACCTAATCCACCTAGGAGGGAACAGGTGTCGTGCAGTCTTTTGCGGAATTAAACTAACCTGCACAAGTAAGCAAACAGAACACAGAAAACACACAAAGAATTATAGTGGTTCCCCGATTTGGGTACGTCCACTTTCCCCCTTCGACCTATCTCCCACCAAGGGACGACTCGGTCACTTCTTCAAATGGATTGAAATCCAATCCTCACACTAGGAGCAACGCTCCCCTAACCATGGAAGGAACCCTTCCAACAACGGAGTCACAACTCCACCACAATGGGTTGCACCCAACCCTTACAACTAGGAATGAAAATTCCTTTACAACAAAATTGAATGTAAATGAAAATACAAACAATGCTTTGGAGATTCCGATGTCCTTCTTCATTCGTTGAAGCTTGCACGAAGAGTACGAAGAGTCCACAACCGGATTTCTCACTTAGAATGGATCTTGTCAAGATCGGCGGCAGCAAGCAAGTGCGGCGGTGATGCTTTGCAAATCCAAACTTCTTGACGATGCAAGCTAGGTCTTCGAACGATCTCAGCCGAATCAAACGTCTCAACCGATTCGGAATGGATAATAAGTCTCGTTCAACGAATTGGAAGACAAGAGATCTCGCGAGAGACACGTGAGACCGGGTGCTTGCCTCGGTACTGTCGTCAAGCGATCAGAGACGGGCTGAGATCAGCGATGGCGACGATTTCCGATCGGCGACGTGCGTACAGGCGAAGATCGCAATTCGCTAGGTCACGGCCGACTTCTTCTTTTTGTATTCCGGTGGATTACTATAGAGTTTCAAAAATACGCATGTATTTATACCAGGAGCCAACCCTAAGAGCCGTTGTGGGGCCCACAAGGAGAAGGCCTAGCCCCGATCGAAACAACGCACGACGGCTTAGTTCGGTCCAGCGAACGGTGAGAATTTTCCTAAGGCAAAATCGGCGGGAGTCGTTGATGATTCCCGTCGATGTCAGCGGGAATCACTCTCGACTCCCGTCGATTTTGCCTTGGAAGAATTTCGGTTTGAAATCTGCCAGCCGGAAGAAGTCGGCGGGAGTCGTTATTGATTCCCGTCGAAGTCGGTGGGAATCACTAACGATTCCCGTCGAAGTCGGCGGGAATCACTAGCGATTCTCGTCGATTTTGACTTAGAAGAATTTTCCTTCTTCCTTCTTTTGATAACTTGGTCTTTCACCCATCCTTGCTCCTTCTTCTGCTCTTGATCTACCTTGACCCTGTACTTGAAAATAAGTACACTCCAATAGAGAGAGCACACGTGAATCAACACTCTGATCTACATAATGAGGGATTACGTTGCGCAGACCCGTGTATATTGACCCACTTCACCCTGACATTGGCGTGTACTTAGCATGGAATAGCTACAAGCACAACTTGATAGAATTGTCAAATACATTGTCAATTCAACTTAGCTTGTTCAGGGGCTTCTTCAAATCAGGTCTATTGTGGATGCAATACCCAACAACATATAACCCCTGACACTTATTGTATAAAGTGGTATGAGACGCTTTATACAATTGGTCCTGCAAAACGATCCCTTGGTTTATAAGTTCGCACGAGCGTGCTTATAAGTTAAGGTTTTTATTCAGTAAATATATATATATACGCTTGCTAGAAAATCGACACTCTATCGTATAAATTGGTATGAGACTTTTTATATGATAGGAGACTTGCAAAAGATCCCTTGGCTTATGTTCATATAAGCTAATGTTAATTATTTCTTGAGTAGCTTTTCTTACTTTTATTAATATTATATATATGATCATAGAATTGCTAGATTGGTTCCTCCATCACCTGCATTTGTTACTCCACTTTCTTGTCCTCTCCTTTCTTCCTCCCCACTCGGTTCCTAGGAGTCATGAGGGAAGGGGCGGGGGATGAAAGAACTTAGTCTTTTAGACTAATAGTTTTTGAACCACAACATTTTAAAGGACCGTGGAGCCCAACATGGAGGAACAACCCCGGCAGGATCGACATTTTGTAGTGGCGACCTTCCCGGGCATGAAGGTGTCACCGCAAAGCGGCGGTTCTGGGCCTAAGACCTCGGTGTTCAAAAAAAAGGGGTCTTACAAGTTTCGCCCACTCGAATCCCACAAAATATACAGAGCGGGTGATGGGACTGTGTATCGGGTAATGCAATGAGTCTTCCTAAGACCATGCCTCTGCACTGACGATCGAGATCAGCTCCCCCTTGCACGTTGGTTGTTGACCCCCCGATAGCATTTCTCACTCGGCTATGAGAGTTGTGGGAAAAGAGTCTAGTGCCAACACGTCAGCCTGATGGCGAGAATGAAAGTCCTCCTCCGTTATGGGCGTTGTAGAGGATGCATGAGAGTCGCTAACCTAGAGCAGGGTCAAAATCTCCATTCATTATTTTTTTGACGGTTTAACATCACTTAGGAAGCAATCCCTCCCGAGTAGAGTGAGCCGAGCTAGGATGGAGGCCTCTGGTGTGTGTCCTTATGGACCTATCGGGTGTTAATCCATGTTGAGGTTCTCTCTTTCTCTATAGGGTGGGTGATTGGACAATGGATCGGGTAATGTAACGAGTCTTCTAAAGACCAAGTTTCTGCACTGACGGTCAAGATCAGCTCCCCCCTTGCATATTGGTTGTTGACCCCCCGACCTAACTTTTCATCTGTTTAGGGGAGTTGGGAAAAAAGGAGTCTGTAGGGGGAATCCCCCTCTCGGCAGGCAGGAGTCGTTTCTTTCCAAGAGAAAAAAAACTTTACCCTCAAAGAATCTGATGGCTTTTTTCACTCCTTTATAGCACTCAAAAAACCAAGCTAACGATGAGTGCATGCACAGGGTCCCTCGTGAAGTGGAGTAGCCAAATTTAAGGTCCCTGCACGCGCTTCTCTCTAAAAAACCGGCTGCTCGCTTCCCCGAGCGAGGAGGATTCTGGCGAGTATCCATCAGGTCGGCGAGCGCTTGTAATTCTCCTCTAGATAATTAAATCGAGTACCCATCGTAGGTCGCGCCTAAGAGCCTGGAGAGTATCCATCCCAAGTCGCACTATCATCCTCGTCTACACTATCATCCTCGTCCTCCTCCTCAACATCAGAGTCGTCATTATCAAAACTCCACGATCGTGGGGGCATTAGAGAATCAGACTCCTCAGCAAGGAGGCCCAGAATTATCTCATCTACAGTAAGATTCTTGGAGCCCGGCATCAACCGATTCTTGTACTGTAGAATAGTGAGGAGCGCATCGTCTACCACCCTGGCGACCTCACATTTCATGCGAGAGGGGACCTCCGGGATGATCCAGATCTTCTTCTTGATGTCAGAGGTATCAGAGATTGGCTGACTGAATAGGCTAACACCTAAGTCACAAGATCCTGATAGATACCAAAGTTTATAGATATTCACTATCACTATCATGGCCCAGTCCAAGGATTATTCTAGCACCAGACCTCCAGCATGCAACTTAGCTAAGTTTGGCATCTGGAGGCAAGGATTAAATTATATATGAATTCTATTGATGAAAGCATCTTTGCTTCTATTTTGTCAGGTCCCCCAAGAGCACCTGCTGCTGCTTCTGCCTCATCATCTGATATGAGTGCAGTGCCTCCTCCAGACTACAATGATGAGTACAAGAAGACAAAGATAGCAGATGCCAAGGCGATGAACATTCTGGCTCAGACAATGTCTGATGAGGTATTCCAGAAGGTTGCTGATTGCTCCTCAGCAAAAGCTATGTGGGATACACTGAACCAGATTGTAGCTGGTTCAGCTGATGAAAGGAAGGACAGAAGGTCCAACCTTATCTCACAATATGAAAACTTCAAGAAAACTGATGCTGAATCAGTTGAAGCCATGTACACAAGGCTCAGCTCAATCATCAATGAGCTGAGGACCCTTGACAAGGACATTTCATTGACAGAGGTCAATGATAAGATTCTTATGTGCTTCCCTAGCACATGGGATCTGAGGATCTGGCCCATCAAGGAAGCCAGAAGTACAAATGAGATTTCAACTGAAGCCCTTCTCGGCAAGCTCAAGTCTTTTGAGCAAGTGCTGAAGACAAGGGAAGTAGAAGCTGAAGCAAAGACCCCTACTCCAACAAGAAAAGAGCAATCTCTAGCTCTTAAGGCTGCTGATGCTTCTGAAGGCAGCCAATCAAATGAGGAACTAATGGCATTATTTGCCAAGAGGTTTCTCAAGATGGGGAGAAAGGAATTCAGAAAGAAGTCTTCACGCTATGAAGACAAACCAAGGTATGATCGTTCACCTGCTAAAGAAATTATCTGTTATGGTTGCAGGAAGCCTGGACATATCTTACCAGAGTGTCCAGAGGAGAAGAACAAAGATAAGAGGAAAGAAAAGGAACAGCACAGGAAGCACTCCAAGCCATCCTCCTACAAGAACAAGAAGAAGGAGAGAGGTTTCATTGCTGAAACCTGGAGTGATTCTGATGAAGAATCTTCCTCCTCTAGCTCCAGTGAGGATGAGGAAGAGAAGAAGGCAAAGGAAGTTTGCCTGATGGAAATAGATGCCTGCAGCAATCACTCAGCTGCAGAGAGTTCAGATTCTGAAGAAGAAATGCCAACAGAAGATGAGGTACTATCTTCTTATGACTTCACTTCTGAAGAATTCAAATTAGATTTCAAATCTTTATGCTTAGATTTAATTAGTTCTGAAAAAGAGATTAAAGAACTTAGACATAGGCTAGCTGAATCAGAAATCATATCTACTGAAAATATTAAGTTAAAGGAAGATCTCACTAATTACAGTGAAGAAATTAAATTTCTTAAAATAGAGTTAGCTAAATCTAAGAGGTTAGAAGAATCTCTAAATGGTAGAAGCCTTAAGTTATTAGAAATAACCAGCATGACTAACATCAGGTCAGGCAATAACAAACTAGGCTTAGGAGCTTCTCCCAGTGAACCCCCAGTTATTCTTAAAATTAATCTTTCAACTCCAGTGAACTTCATTTCAGCTAGTGGAATGAAGAACACTGAGCAAGTAAACCTAGTTAATAAAACTTTAAATAAAGCTAAGAGAGAAAAGAGGAAGAAATTTTTTAAAGAAATGCAAAGAGCGTCGAACGCCGCTCGACGATCGGAAGCTCAATGGTCGAACGAAGCTCGACGATCTGAGCGCCCATCGTCGAACGTCGATCGACGTTTTCAATATGATTTTCAAAATCATCATCAAACCTCCCTCTGATACCAATTGAAAGTGAAGGTATAGATACTACTCTAGAGGGGGGGTGAATAGAGTTATCAAATTTTGCACTAGACAAAACTTAATTGTCTACCCAACTCCCTTGGAGTGAAATGCGGAATAAAAAGATTATAGATATGGAGATAACCCTAAAGCCTAACACAAGTATTGTGCACAAACTCAAGCTAACTGTAATTACAATTAAGGCTTGGAAATCCTAATCAGCAACTAGTAAACCTAGTTATATCTATTCACAGCCACAATGCAGGAATTAAAACAAGGCAAGCCAGACGACACAAGGAATTTATAGTGGTTCCCCAAACAACTTGGGTACGTCCACTCTTCTACCAACAAGGTCGGAATCCACTACAGGTTTTTGATCAGGTGCCCTGCCACCACAAGATCTGCTTCAGGTAGATCTAGAAACCCTTTAGACTTTTGATCAGGTGTCTAAAAACCAAACACAGGTTTTTGATCAGGTGCCCTGCCACCAAGGGATACTTTTAAAGGGAGTAATAACCTTGTATAGGAGGGGGAAAGAAGGTTAAGATGTCTTCTCTATTTTACAATAGATTAGAGAAGCACAAGAACTTGCACTGAGCTAGACAGCTCAAAAGAATCAAGGCTCCCCCTGGCTCAAAGAATGTCCAGGTGAAGTCTTTCTTCAGTGCAGAAAACTCTTCAGTAAAAACTGAAGGAAAAAACTACAAGAAGATATAAAGTAATAAAAGAAAATATAATCTTCTAGCAGCTATCTTCTTCTTCTTCTTCTTCAAAAGAACTCTGAGTCAGAACTTCCTTGAACAGGAGAACTCAGGTTGAAGAAGAGCAGAAGAGCTTAACACTTCTCAGTTGAATGAGGATTGCTGAGAGCAATGAACTTGGGCTTGCTGAAAGCTCGAATGCTAATTGAATAGCTCTTAGAATAACTGGTTAGCTAGCTGAAATCCTTCTCCAAAGGATTCCTTTTGTAGCAGCAACAAGCAACAGCTCTTTTTAATTTGAACTATTTGTCTTCTTCTGAAACTTGAAACCTGGGCTGCAAATATCAAAGACAAACAAACTCTGCAGCAAGATATTCTATAAAAGGGATAAACCTTTTTCAAGGAAGCTGCAGGAAGCAATCTGATAATAAAGTTACTAAATAAAATCACATCAGAGACAAACTCTTTATAGCAAAAAGAAGACTTTTCAGTCTAACGGCTATAAAGGACTGACAGCAGATAAAGTAAAATACAATGTCAGCTAATAAGACAAACAACTTTATCTGAAAAGATTTTACTCAGGCAAAAGAGATGGAGCAGATATTG
Source organism: Platanthera zijinensis (assembly GCA_039513925.1). NCBI lineage: Eukaryota > Viridiplantae > Streptophyta > Magnoliopsida > Asparagales > Orchidaceae > Platanthera > Platanthera zijinensis. The sequence continues at coordinate 232,308,113 of CM077079.1, forward strand.
CCTGGAAATATTATCATAAAACAACTGAAATAAAATGCCAGATAATGTATTAATTAATTAAATAGAATAAATAAATACAAAATAAAAAGGCACACAGAAAACGTCGAACGATCCTCGGAGATCGTCGAACGAAGAACGAAGATCGTCGAACTATCGGACAGATAGTCGAACGATCCAGATAGTCGAACTATCAAAGGAGATAGTCGAACTATCACAACAGATAGTCGAACTATCAGAAGATAGTCGAGCTATCAGATAGTCGACCTATCAACAGATAGTCGAACTATCAAAGCGAAACAGATAGTCGAACTATCAACAGATAGTCGAACTATCAAAGACAAACAGATAGTCGAACTATCAACAGATAGTCGAACTATCAAAGGACAACAGATAGTCGAACTATCAACAGATAGTCGAGCTATCAGATAGTTGAACTATCAAAGCAGATAGTCGAACTACCGAGGGAAAACAGATAGTCGACCTATCAATAGATAGTCGAACTATCAGAAGAAAGCAGATAGTCGACCTATCAACAGATAGTCGAACTATCAAACAACACAGATAGTCGACCTATCAACAGATAGTCGAACTATCACAGCACACAGATAGTCGAACTATCAACAGATAGTCGAACTATCAACGCAGACTGAACGTCGAGCAACTGATAGACGATCGTCGAACAGTTAGTCGACGATAGTCGAGCGGCGTTCGACTATAGTCGAACGAAAAACTACTTAACCAAATTCTTCATCTGGAAAAGCGGGGACTCTACAGCTAGACCACTAACCAATGACCATAGATATTTCTTGGGTCAAGGGACTAAAAAGACAAGACTGAACTCAAATCAAACTAGGGTACCAACACATCCCAAGTCGCACTATCATCCTCGTCTACACTATCATCCTCGTCCTCCTCCTCAACATCAGAGTCATCATTATCAAAACTCCACGATCGTGGGGGCATTAGAGAATCAGACTCCTCAGCAAGGAGGACCAGAATTATCTCATCTACAGTAAGATTCTTGGAGCCCGGCATCAACCGATTCTTGTACTGTAGAATAGTGAGGAGCGCATCGTCTACCACCCTGGCGACCTCACATTTCATGCGAGAGGGGACCTCCGGGACGATCCAGATCTTCTTCTTGATGTCAGAGGTGCTCGTCATAGGTGGTTGATTCATCGCGGTCTCCCACATTTCTAGCTCAGCGACTCGTACCTGGGATGCCTCCAACACTGTCTTTCTCTCGACGAGTTACTGCTCCAACTCCGAGATGTACTGAGATATGACCAGCTCGGCCTCCTGCTTGAAGAAAAGTCACATGTTAATTAAGTTGCCGACTTACACAGGGAGTACATAGTGACAAGTGTTTTTCTGACCAAAACCACCGCGTAGGCCTTGCTTTCAGCGACCTTTGCCTCGAATTCCCACAGCAGTTTCTCAAGCTCTTAGATCCTCGCCCGGGACTCATCCTGTGAGCGAACTAGTGCATCGATTTTATCACGCTGCATATCGAATCTGCCAACTGATGCCTTCAGGTTCCTCGCCAACTGGTGGGCAAGCTCCAAGGATCGAAGCTGCAACCTCGAAGCCTGATTGGCGAGGAAGGAAGTGCTAGACTCTGGCAACACTGCGGTGTCTTCTCAGACAAACAAGGTGAAGGAAATGTTATAGGCCTCGCCGTCGTCATCCCAATCCTCAGACCAGGGAGGAAGGTTAGTATAAAGGCGGACCTCGTGAGCCCCTTCTTCCCAGGTGACCAAGGGGCGACCAAAGCGGTCCACCCCCTCGCTACCCTAATTGAAGTTGGGATGCGAGATTGGCTTCTCGACCTCGCTCTCCGCGACAAATTCCTTCCTCTTAAAGGCAAACTCCTTATGGCGAGGTCTCTTCTTCAACGTCTCGCCAGGCTCAGGGTTCCTCAGAGGCTTGGCGACAGAGGGGTGCATAGGCAATCCAATGATATTTGGCTCTTCTTGAATTGACGACATCAGATGATGCCTTCTCGGGGATGATTCAGCTATGCTCGCCTGGGATTCCAGGCAAGGCGCTAATGAAGGTGGTTCCTTGGCGAGAGGGAGCAGTTCAAGCAGGATTGTGCGAACGCCTGTCAGAGCGAGATCAAGGATAAACCATTTTTTGAAGGACGCGATAAAAAAGGCGGGAGCAAGCTTAGTACACCTATACCCGGCCAGATATAGTGAAGATTGGAGGCATCGCATCACCAGAGGGTAACGTCAAACCTCCTACGACAAAGGACGATTGCAGCTCCTTAGCGTCCCCTCCAAGGTGGGAGTGTTGAAGACCTCGTCTGGTGGCTGTTGAAGGGACGAATAAAATAACACCAACCGTTCCACTGATAATCACGATCCTGTCTTTCCAGCGGTGCACCTTGCGTACCGTACCAGCGATAATGCATGTGTGGCTGGAGAAGAAGACAATCCTGTCTTTCGTCACGCCGATGTTGAAGATCTTCTTAAAGGTCGCCAGGTCGAAGAATATCTCCTCCACCCTCAGAAAGGAGAGATACCCTACGATGATTGCGATCTCGATGGGATTGATCTAGGCCGACATCATTCCGAAATGTCAGAGGATCTCGTAAAACTCGGGCCATAGCGGTAGCCGGAGGCCGACCTCGAAGTGCCAAATGGGCATCGCTAATTCAAGGGACGGAACACCCCCACATCCTTTGCAATGACGTGCTCAAGACTGCCTAACCTGAGAGGACTTAGCGCAACCACTCGCACCAAAAGCCCGGACTGATGGAGGACGGCGCCACTAATCTTTATATCAAAGGTCCTCGGGCGGATCCACGGGGCAGCCAGTTAAGCCATTACCGCATAGCACCGCAGCGCGGGGGCGATTCCGGACCGCAGCCCCAACAATCCCCCCCCCCCGGAAACGACCCCGGGGTTTCGAACCCGCGACCCCCTCTGATACCAATTGAGAGGACTTAGCGCAACCACTCGCACCAAAAGCCCGGACTGATGGAGGACGGCGCCACTAATCTTTATATCAAAGGTCCTCGGGCGGATCCACGGGGCAGCCAGTTAAGCCATTACCGCATAGCACCGCAGCGCGGGGGCGATTCCGGACCGCAGCCCCAACATAACCCTCGTGATCGTCATTTAATAGCTTCCTCAGCCGTCCTGCATCGCTCTGCTCCAAGGCCCTTTGACTCTTTGTGCTTTGCAATCATGAAAGCTTGCGACATTCCGACGTCCAAAAGCATAGACAACATCGACGACCTCTGCCTTAGAAAGCTCTGCTTCAACTTTTGATGAGAACGAACACCAAGTCCTTTCATGCTTCCACATGAGGAGAAACGCCAACTCCTTCCGCATCACCGGGCAGGAATGAGCCCACTAGTCCTTTCGTAGTACTAAGATAAGGGGGCAGAACATCCATCCACGACACGTCCAAGAAACCTTCACTCTCAAGCAACAAGTCCCCAACGCTAACGCTCGGCGGTAGTCCCTAAGGGTAGCACACAACGAGCAAGGAAGGCGAAGAATGAGATACTTCAGGATCACCACAACGCGCAAAGTTCTGGAGAATGCCTCCATGGCTGCTAAATGCACCCAAGCGTTGCACGATGCTAAGCCGCACCCACCACCGCCATCACATATGCAATGCACAAGTGGGTAGCAGCCAATATCTCCCGCCTAACGTCAATGACATGGATCTTCAACTTGTAAGGCTGGCGCAGAGAAACACTAGGACATCAAAACAGATAGACAAGCTTAACCAATGAGACATTTCACGCCGTAAACAAAAATAACTTTTGGCGCCCACATATTGAAATAATCTTAAGTCTGTGACCCCCAAGACAAAGTAATCGAGGCTAAAAATTTACGGGCTCATCGCTTTGCGGATCACGACCAACAAAATTTTGGGGCATTTGATGGGGTTCCCCCTAAAAATTACCGAGCCAAACCTGTAACACTTCAACCAAAACACGCAAGAAAGCTGACCTGATCGAGCGAGACGCACACAAGGACCCCGCTCGCTCGAAGGAGCCGAAAATCCCCCCTCAAGGCATGCATACGCTAGCGCATTGCCCAAACACACGCAGAGTATACGCACACCCTGCACGCAAATGCACACAGTGCGCGAGCTCCACCACCACGCGCGAGTGTGACCTTGCATACATGCAACGAGCATGCCTTGCGCACGTGCAGCGCGTTGGCGCGCACGGCAACGGCCGCCACCACCGGGATACCTGCCTGGGCAACCCGAGCAGCCCGGGGGGCACGCCCGCCATTTTCTGAAAATTGGTGATCAAGGTGACCATAGCGGAGCGACGTCATTCATCAGCACAAATTCCATCCCGACGCAATTTCCAGTATATTCCCTCTAGAAAACTATAAATAGGTCATCAGACCCTCATTGGAGGACAAACAACTCAAGAGGCTATAGAGAGCTCTGATGTTTTCTGGGGAGCACGTGAGACTTAGATCGTTCCTCCGCTCGAAATTCACTCCGCTCCCTCTCTAGCATGAAGGCATCTCAAGGCGTCAAGGGCGTGGATTTCCTTCTCCACAGGAGTGCTCTCATCAAGGCTCCGGCCCAGCATGAGCGCTTCCATCGAGACTTCGATGATTAAGCGATTTTCCCCAGGAGCGCTCTCATCCAGGCTCCAAGAACTTAGTTTATTTTCCGTTGTTTTCATGTTCTGAACTTGTAATGAGGAGGTGCCTCGTCACTCTCCGAGGAAATCTCTCCTCTTTTAAACTCAAATAAAATAGTGAATTTTGGCCCGACACAGATCCGATCACGTGTTTTCACCCTTTCCGGATTTTTCACGTTAAAAAAAGTCATTTGTCATTCACTGTTGTTTTTCATTGACTGTTTATGCGCCCGGTCCTATTCCAAGTTACGACTGTCTGATTCTCCAGACTGGAATTAACCGGATAACTCGCAACAATAATAACAGATTTTTTAATCATATGGGTGTATTTATTCCAGTGCTATTGTTGGGTCTTGTTTCCACAATGACCTTAATTTGAAGAAGTCCTCCTAAAACTAAGGTGAATTGCAGTTATATTTGATTTTGTGTTTGAGTTATGTATGCAGGACAATATTGCCAAGTGTAGACCAATGTCAGTCTACAATGGGTCACCTAACACAGGACCATACAATGTAATCCCTCATTGTGTGATCCATGGTGTTGACTCATGTGTAGCCTCTCTATTGGGATGCACTTCATTTCACAAGCGCATGGACAAATGGAACCTTGAAGTGTTGTTGATCTTTAGTAGGAGAAATGAGTTCTCAAGGAAGAAATTTTTCTAAGTCTACATACTCGAGTCTTCAGACTCTTCCTCTTACTCGAGTAGGCACTATGATACTCGAGTAGCTCATGTATATACTCGAGTAGTCCAGCCAAGTACTCGAGTATATCCTTTTACACGAGTATGTTAGTTTGCAGACTCGAGTAGTTCCCTGATATGCTCGAGTGAATGACTTTATACTCGAGTAGCTTGATTCTCTTACTCGAGTAGGTTTGTTATTATCCGAGTAGTTTCCTAGTTACTCGAGTAGTTATATGTATACTCGAGTATGTGAGTTTGATATACTCGAGTAGTTTGATTTTCCCTTCAGATTATTTTCTAATTCCTGGACTCGTGCTTACTCGAGTATGTCTCTCTCTCTCCTGATACTCGAATAGTTCATTGATATACTCGTGTATGTCAATTTACAGAAAGAATGTTTCTAAGTCCAGACGTTGCGGGTTATTTCAAATCCTCTCATATGATTGGTCCACGTGTACTTGATTAAGTATTATGACCGTTGCAGAAGTACTATAAATAGGTCTTGTCAAGTCGACAAACCCTAAGAAAAAAATATAAGAATTCTGAATCTGATTTTATCGCCGACATCGGGAAGCCGACAAGTTCACGCCGACAAAATACTGTTCATCTTCTTCGTCGTCGGTCTTCTCCGATACAGAGATTCAACCAAGAAGTTTCAGAAGATCAAGCTACTCTCAATCGATAGATCCCGTGCTTGATCACGCTGATTCCAGGTTTCCAGATCCAAGGGTTTTCGCCTCTGTCTTCCTCGATTTATTTCCGCCGATCTCTAAAAGCTGAAGAAGGAAGAAAGATTTGAAGATCCAGATCTGATCGGTTCTGTTTGTATATTTCTTTATACAACCTTTTATTCTTGTAGGAGTCTTGACTCCGAGTTCTGTAGATCCGGTTTGGATCGAGATTTGTAGGAAGGTTTTCTTCCGAGTGTAGATCCGTTTGGATCTAGATTTGTAGGAACGTTGTTCCGAGTTGTAGGATCGTTTTGATCCGAGATAGTGGAGTAGCCAAGTCTAGTGGTTTACTAGATTGGTGAGGTGGAAGTGGATGTACGCAGGGTTGGGGAACCACTATAAATCCTGTGTTCTCTGTGTGATTCCTTGATCTGTGCTGTGTTAATTTTTTTATTCCGCATTTGGCACGCATTTCACCTATTCACCCCCCTCTAGGTGATTTAGGTTGACAACTTAGCGCTCTCAGCTATTGTTCTGTTCGCTGTATGTATTTTTATATACGAATCAAAATGCATTGTATTATGTCATAGTGATTTTGATTGAGCTTAAAATAATTATTCGCCGTAATAATGCTTATAGATGTAACCTACGTGGATTTCGATGAGGATGGCTGGAGAAGGCGGAGTCGCACTGCTTTCTGTTTTAGCTAAATATTTATCTTAATTTTCTTGAATTTTATTCTGCTTGGGAAAATTTTGGGATTGGGTGATATTTGAGAGTTGCTGCTTTGGAGAGCATCAAGCCACAAATTCTAATCGGTTCCTCATGTATCCAAAGAAGCAAAAAGCAAAAAAAAAAAAAAAGAGATCAAAAAATTTATAGCAATTTCTTTTGAATGTTTGGCTCTCACATGAATTTGTTTCTATTAATTTATCTTTCTTGCAAATATGTGTATGCATGAAATTGTATTTTTTTTACAACCGAGATATCCATTTATTTGAAAATTCAGAGAAAGGTGCACATTTTCATGTAATGGACATTGAAATAATGATACGCCCGTCCACAATGTAACCAGTGCATTTTCACATTCAATGCGTTAAATGTTTTGCCTGTGGAATGTTTAACCCGCCGAATGTTTTGCCCGCCCCCACCGGCGTTCCTGAGTATCGGTCCCCGCCGGGCATCCCCGCCGCACGTCCTAGCCGGGGGTCTATGCCGTGCATCCCCGTCGTGGGTCCCAGCCGGGCGTCCCCGTCGCACGTCCCCGCCCACGCCGCGCGTCCCCACCCACGCCGAGTGTCGCCGCCCTGTCGAATGTGGTCACACATGCCGATTATCGCCGCACCCAACGGTTGTAGCCACCCCCGCCAATTCTCTCCGCCCCCGCCGATTATCTACACTATATTAAAAGAGAAAAACACTCTTTATTTAAACATTCATTTTCTGATTTTACCTCTCTTTATTAAAAAAAATTCAGCTTTTAAAAATTACATGTTTTTTCTTTTATTTTAATAAATGTCATTTCATTTATATATACGAGCGACGAACGGAGTATAGCGTTTAGGGGTTTGCGATCATCGTGAGTGTCGTCGTGTCGGGGCATTGTCGTGGCCATCATAATGTCACGCGGGGGCAGTGTGCCGCCCATGCACTATCATAGTTAGGGTACTGTCGCGGTTGACCGTAGGGGTAAAATCACGTGCCTGTTACTTGTATATACATAGAGAGAGAGGGAGAGAGAGAGAGGGAGAGAGACATACACACATGAGTTATAAGCATTGGGCTTAACCGCCCCTATCCCTAACAGAGACAATGACTAGGCTCTGCCTCTATCAAAGTATGTTTTAAATGTAAAATAATAATATATTTGAAAAAAATACATGAAATTTTTTTAATATAGCAAGTGGTTAAATTCCTTACAAAATAGCATAATTTTTTGCTAATTTTAATTAAGAAGAAATTTAAAAACAAAAAAAATTTCTAACTAATTTTAGCAAGAAAAAAATTGCTAGAAAAGTTACTTTATCTTTTCTAAATTAGCATTGAATTTTTTGTAGCTAAATATTTTGCTGTATAAAAAATATCTCTATATATAATATAAAATGTGTTCATTATATATTTAAAAATTAATTTTATAGAAGAGATAGGTAAAATTAGATAGTTGAATAACGTGAATGGTTAAATTTGAAACAAATTGTAATATAGAGAGATAAAATTGGAAATCTAAATGTTGCACGAAAAGTTATTTTTATTAAGGTGTGATACATACCAACTCAATCAAAATTCTGAAGTGTTTGGAAGAGCGCTATCAACTCCTTTTATTATTAGTTGCAGGATTGGTCAAATTATTCTCATAGCTCTCTTGCATTAAACCGTGTCCGGATCTCCTCTGTACTCATGCCCAAAGCCAAGCCGGCTCCCTAACACTATACCGTACCATGGAGTTCCAATCCCTTACACCCATGCCCGAAGCTGGCCAACCACATTGCGCCCGGACTGCCCCATCCAACAACCTGAATGGCGGGTCACACCCAACAATTTTTCCCTTTTTGCATAGGGATCCGGATCCCCTGGAGTTCCTCCCGGAACTCTAGGGGGTGGAGTTCTCAATTTGCCGATTAACGGAGCGAAATTAGAAAAAGTGGTTAACACGAAAGTTGTAGATATCTCCGAGACGAATAACTTTCATGTTGAACATTTTTTTGATTTGAAGTCGTTTAGACCCCCGATTTAGCTCCCGAAAAAAAACTGTCCGCAAATAATTAATTAATTAATTTGCGGACAGTTTTTTTTCGGGAGCCAAATCGGGGGTCTAAACGACTTCAAATCAAAAAATGTTCAACATGAAAGTTATTCGTCTCGGAGATATCTACAACTTTTGTGTTAACCACTTTTTCTAATTTCGCTCCATTAATCGGCAAATTGGGAACTCCATCCCCTGGAGTTCCCGGAGGAACTCCAGGGATCCGGATCCTTTGCATAGTGTATATATATAAGTGTACTTTTATTACATTTTATTTTACTTTACGTTGAAAAATTGAATTTGATTTGATGATATTCGGGATTTAACTCATAAAAGTAAACTAGTGAAAGTTTCATAAATTATTTTCTAAAAAGAAACCCAATATAAAAATAGGCAAAATTTATAAATTAATATCTTAATTTTGTTTCCTTACTGAAAAAAACGTCCATAAATTTTTTCCATATGAAAAAGATTCCTAAACTTTACTTGCTTTATGAAATTAGGACTGATATCGACTCGAGTTCGAGCGATTTTGGTTCGGCACGAAACCGAAATTTTTGACTCGAACTCGGCTCGAAATCAGCGAGTCGGTTCGACTCGAAATGGCTCAATTCCGAGTCGGCTCGAAATCAAATCGAGTCGGCTCGAAATCGAATTGAGTCGGCTCAAAATCGAATCGAGTCGGTTCAAAATTTAGCAATTTTTCGTTTTATCCCTAGTTTGCTCAAAATAAAATTAGACAACCTATAAATTTAGCAAATGAAACACTTAAAGCCTTAATTCTTTTTATTTAGGTTTAAATTTTGTTATTTTTAATCATAAAATAAGAATATATTAATAAATACATAATTTTTTTTAATTAATTCGAGTTGATTCGAATCATGTTTCGAGCGATTCAGGACTGACTCGAAATCGGCTCGAAATCAGATTTGAGTCAAATTGAATCGACTCAAATTGAGTCGAATTAATTTTAACCGATTCCGATTCGGCTCAATTTTCGAACGATTTTCGAGCGTTTTTCGAGTTTCGAATAAAATGCTCAGCCCTATATGAAATATGTCCCATCAACAATTACCATCCAATTTTTAATGATTTCTTCTAAATATTAAAACTCATAATTTGTTGAAATTTTAAGCTCATTAACAAAAAATAATTATTTTTAGAAATGTTATCGTTGTGATCTGTAACATAATCAATGAAAAATCATAGTCTACATACAAGAATAATTTGTTAAGGGAAAAGAACTGAAAAGGAGAACATTTTGGCTCTGTTTGGAGGGACTTATTTTCACTGATCAAGCGATTGTGACTGCATGAACCGGACCTTAATTAAGATCCTGTTCATGAGATCGTAACTTGACCATTGAAAATAAGTCCCCCAAACAAAGCCTTTATCTCTGAGATCCAAGTACGACTAAAGTTTGAGATCCAAATCAAGCTTATGACTCTCTTCCTTTACATCATTTAAAAGAACGCCTGACCCCATCCACTTGTAATGGAACCCACCGCAGCCTGCCGACGTCTCAACAAAGCTCCCCGCTTGCCTTCTCACCGGCATCACCGCCCCGCTATAATATTCGTCCGTGAGCAGCCGCCCAATAGCCGGCGTTGCGGGCGTCCCGAGCCACGCATGTCGGCGGGCCATAATTTCTGCCACTGCCGCCGCCGTCCGGTAATCATAAGCTGGTTTATGAATCACGGAGTGCGCCTGGAAGCCTAGCTGCTGGAAGTTTGATGCAGCGTAGTTTGGTAAGGGTGGGGAGAGGTGGTGGGCCGCCGCCGCAGCCGCTCCGCCGATATGACCGCGCTTCGCGAGCATTCGCTCGCGCTTGTGCGCGTTTTGATGACCGCCGAGCGCCTGCGAGCTTGGAAATTCCCGGCCGCAGTAGTTGCAGAAAAAGGAGCGTTTTTCTACCTCGGCTGGAGGCGGTTTAGTTTCGGCTGACATGGTGGAGATGAGGTCAAGCTCAAAAGATTGTGCCTGGGGCTGCTCGTGTTCTTTTTTCACAAAGAAGGGAGCTTGAGACATTACTTCTTCCATGGCCGCTTAATCTGTAACGAAGAGATGTTGATGTTTGATTTATATAAAGGAGATTGAGAGACAATGAGAAGTGGGAAAGTAAGAAGGGAAAAGGAACGGCAATAAATTCGGACAAGAAAAGCGGAGGGCAGGCTAGTAACAGTTACGCGTAGCAGTTTATTATTTATACATGAAGGGGGGAGCTTCATTACTTGGAAAATCTACTGCATATTTAAGTTATTCAAATCTATTTTGTATTTAATTCCAAAAAGTTCTATAAGTTCCTTATCGATATTTAAATTAGAGAAATTACGGGATTTATTTATATTATAAGATACTTAAACTAATCAGGACAGCCCACTTTACAATATGGCCACGTGGCTCACAATTATTTGATAAAAGTGATCCGGGTACCGTTTTGATTTCAGTGCATGATGAGATCGGCTGGATACTCAAGATTCTACCATCTTTATTGGTGTTAAAGACACGCCATCTTCGGCTTTGTGCACACCAATACTATGTGCATCAATTGAAATTTATGTGTACACCATCTTCGGGTTTATGCACACCAATACTATGTGCATAGTCTGAGCAAACATAGCTGCAATGTATGTGGACTCGTTGAGCGCCGTTGTCATCTCCTTCATCAGAGCAAACAGATCGACGGCAAGGCGGCCATGGTCGTGCATCGCGAGCACTCCGATCATCACGTTCCAAAGCACGACGTCTTTGCTCGAAACCCTGCGGAACACCTCCAAAGCTGCTTCAACGCACCCGCATCTGCAGTACATATTCACGAGAGCTGTGGGGAGGATGACGTTGCCGTGATTGCATAGTTTTTTTAAATGGAATACGCGCCTTTTTAAACTGCGTCTTCTACGTGCATTTTTATGAAACGTGTTCAACATGAAAGTTGTAGATCTTGACGATATCTACAACTTTCATGTTGAAAACTCTTTAATTTAAAACCGTTTAGGCCCCCGATTTGGTCCCCGAAAAAAATCACGCGGGACATATGAATGTCCGCGTGATTTTTTTCGGGGGCCTAAACGGCTATAAATCAAAAAGTGTTCAACATGAAAATTGTAGATATCGTCGAGATCTACAACTTTCATGTTGAACACTTCTCCTAAAAATGAACGTAGAAGACGCAGTTCAAAAAGCGCGCATCGGGAAAGGGGAGGCGGGCTGCTTCTTCTTTAGTTGGGTGGAGTTTAGAAAACCTAAATTATTAAGGATTATATTTTTGATGGGTGTGGACATAGCCGAAAATGGTGTGCCTTTAACACCACCCTATTTTTATCCTTTTTTTTTATTTGGTATGTATGCGTATTTTAGATTGGTGCGCGCGCAGAATAAACCGTATACTTCCCAAAATCTACGGTGCAGATTTGTTTGAACTGTACTACGATCACTTTTTGATACGGCCGTATTTTGCGGGAAATGATCCGCGCCGTTGAAATTTGCGATCCTACGGCCGGATCTCCTCGCACAACTCCGAAAATAGGTAGGTGTATATATCAAAATCGGAAACTTATTTTATAGGATATAATCATATAAATATTGAAAATAAATTGTGCCACTTATGATGTCATACCACATTGTTTATTCCCTTTCTTTAACCCCTTGGCTTCAAATTCAAACGATTTATAATGATTTCAACTTTGGAACCAAACAAATGATTTATTCCATCGCGGGAGGAACATACCGCATGACGAGGATGCTTTCTCATCCTGTGGTGTCCCGTCTGGATTGATCTACTTTATATCTTAGTTTAATAATTATATTACAATATACTCTTACTATTGTTTTATTAATATGTGACATGTTGTGATTAATTATCAAAATGATTTTTAAGTCTCTATTCACCCCTTTCTTTAGAGTAATTCTCAAATATTATTCACTTTCAAAGTATTCAGGCATTATAGGGCCACAATACTCGCAAATTCACTAATCCTTACATTATTCATGGAATTATTATAAGTGTTGCAACATATGAATTAACAATAAGAAGCAAACATTCTTTTTAGCTAAGAAAAAAATCATTGAAAATTCTTTTTATACATTTTCTAAATGGATGAGGCCATAAGAAGCTGGTAGCATAATTTTCGAATACGTATTTAATTATACACTCCAACTTTTTTGCTCTATGATTAATTTATGGTTCTAATTTAACCCGGTAATAAATTCATAGAAAGTATTTTTACACAATTCACAAAAAATATGATGATTAATAATTTAAAATTTGATTTCTATGATTTATGAGTATTTTATTTCTGATAAATTGTAAAATTAATATAGTATCGGCAGTATTAAAATTTGTGATCCATCGAAATTATTAGAAGAGATTTATCATATCAAACTCATCAAGTTTGAAAATAAATAATATTTATGTGAAGTTTTGAGCTCAAGCTTAAAGAGTGGTGGAAGTATTTGGTGGGGTTGAATTTGGTCATTTTTAGTAATTATTGATATACATGTTTCCTAATTTAAGCTAAAGCATGAATTGTTTGCATTAATTTGAGTCATTAAAGAAAAAGGAGGAGTTCAAGGCATCATATAAGGAGTTGTAAATGTTTGGATTTGTTTTAAATGCACGAGGTATGCTTTAGTGAAGGGGGGCAGCATTGGGACTTATTGGGAAATTGATACGTTGCCCTACACTTTGAATTTATTTAATATTTGATGTTTTTATAGTTATATTCTTACATTAAATTTAAGTATTTTTTCCCAGTGCTTAACTATTCGATTGATGGTCATCTTTAGGAGTAATTTTTCTGTACGGATAGCATTTTTTTTTGGGAGCAGCTGAAATTCAAACCGCCCATATTTAAATCCAACGTCAATCAATGCCCAATTCTTTTTTAAAAAAAAACAAACAAAACAAAGCATATTTTTAAAGCCTAATGGCCCTAATCGGACCGCTGGAGCGCTACCCGCTCTCCTTCCTTTGGGAGTGGGTAGCGATCTTTAGCATCCGTTCAGTCACACATAATTGAGTAAGATTGTCAGAGTGATGGATCAATTCAAATTCAATTATTAGATATGTATTTATACAATATTTTTGATGGGTTCCCAGAAAAGAGTATGATCGAACGAGAATTTTTTGCCGCGATCTCGATCGGGTCGCCGATAAAATTTCGACAGGTCTGGTCTAGCGTGATTCCGAGTTTGTTTTCTCCACCGAACGGATTCTGGAGCCCTCATGAACCCATGGGGGCAAACCGCGCTATGCCGTACACACAAGCACTGTGCACAACGCTGCACGTGGCACTTCATGCAGCACTGCGCAAGTGTGGTGCGCTAGGCACCCTGCTGCAGAATAATCAAGCCGAACCAGAATCGGTTAAAATTGAATCAACTAAATATGAGTCGATTCAATTTGAATGAAATCTGATTTCAATTCGATTTTGTGTCAGCCCTGAATCGCTTGAAATATGATTTGAATCGGCTTGAATTGATTAAAAATATTCTTATTTATTATATATTCTTATTTTAAAAATAAAAAAACTAAATATTAAACTTAAATAAAGTTTAAAGGCATTATGTCTTTCATTTGCTAAATTAATATGTTGTTCAATTTAATTTTGAACCCATTAAGAATAAAGAGAAATTGCTCAATTTCGAGCTGGCCCGATTCAATTGAGAGTAAACTCGAAATTGAGCAATTTTGAGTCGAGCCGACTCGACTTGAAATCGACTTCGAGCCAAGTTCAACTTAAAATTTTTGATTCTGATCCAATCCCAAATCGCTCGAATTTGACTCGATATCAGCCCTATTCGCGCACACGGTGCACTCAAAACGTCGCAACGCTCATCGCGTGCAGCCAAGCTCATCACACTCATAGACCGACGCCTTCTCATCGCTCGCCACTACGCTCATTTCTCGTCTCCGTGCTCACCGTTCATCGCCTCCCAATGCCTGTCGTTAAATCCCCCACCGTGGGGGTGCGGACAAAAAAATCCCCACGTCATGAAGATGCAAATAGTAAAATCTCTCATCATGGGGGTGCAGACAGTAAAATCCCTTACCATAGGGGTGTAAATAATAAAATCCCACATCATGGGGTACGAATTGTCAAATCTCCATCATGGGGTGTGGATAGTAAAGTATCTCATCATGAGGTGCGAATAATAAAATCCTCCATCAAAGTGGTGCGCATAACAAAATCCCCCATCAGGGGGTGTGAATAATAAGACCCTCCATCATGGGGGTGTGTATAATAAATCCTCTATCATAGGGTGCGTGCAGTAAAATCCTTATCATGGGGGTATGAATAGTAAAATCCCTCATCCTAGGGTAAAGATAGTGAAATCATCCATCATAGGTGTGTGAATAGTAAAATCCCTCATCATGGGGTGTAGATAATAAAATCCTCCATCACGGGGGTGAGCATTATAAAATCCCCGATCATGGGGTGCGAATAATAAAATCTCTCATCATGAGTGTGAATAGTAAAATTGAAAGTGAGAGATAGATCTGTCTTAACACTAGAAGGGGGGTGAATAGAGTATTTTAAAAACTTTAATTAGTTTTTATAGCGGAATTAAAATAAGTGATATCTATATGTATAGAGAGAAATAAAGACAAAGACAATCACAACACAACAAATAAAAGAATAGAGCAACCCAGACGACACAAAGATTTTATAGTGGTTCCCCAAATCTGGGTACATCCACTCTTCTACCACCCTGGTAGGAAACCACTAACAGGTTTTTGATCAGGTGCCCTGCCATCACAGGTTTTTGATCAGGTGTCCTGTCACCACAAGTTCTATTTCAAGGGAGATCTAGCAACCCTTTGAGCTTTTGATCAGGTGCCCAAAAACCAAACCAAGTCTTTTGATCAGGAGACTTGACAACCAAAAGATAACTTTTGAAGGGAGTTAAAAACCCTTTGTATAGGAAAGTTAAAAAGAAAATGATTTTTGTCTTCTCTTTCTCAAATCACTGAGAAGACTAGTAGATATTGTTCTTGTCAAAGCTCCCCCTGAGATAAAGAAGAGTTCAGGAGAATGAGAGCTTTGCTCAGGGTGTAGACCTTCAGATTGAAGAAGATCTTCAGGAAACTTTTAGACTGATGAAGATTGTTTGTCTCTTGAAAGTCCTGAAGCAAAAACTGAAGAAGACTGAAATGTATGAGAGCTGTGCTCTTCTTTCAGTTTTCTGTATTCACAATTCATTAGCTTCTGTATATTCTGTCACTGCAATCTTCTGAAAAAAGTCTTTTATATTCCTTACAGAAATCAGCCTTTGAATTTTAAATCATATCCTTGATTGACTATAGAAAATCTGGGAGTTGAACGTCTAGAAAAAATCTTTAATTTGTTTCCTCAACTATCCCAGTAAATAAACCAAATAATTACTCCGTGAATACCATAATTAATGCTGCCTTAGAAAGACTATATTCTAGAGAATATGAAGCATTAATTATCAGAGCATTATAGGCATATAATAATAAATTTTGAAATCAAACTACCTTAGTCAATACTGGAAAACAGCAGGAAAAATAGACGAACAGAACCTGGATGAAGTTAGTCGAACTCAGGAAAAGTTCGTCGATCTGAGATCAAAGTTCGTCGAACTAAAACCTCTCTTTCGTCGAGCTGAGCTCTAAGATCTCTGAGCAAAAAATTCACTTTCCAATCTGAGCTCAAAAATCGTCGAACTGAGATAGTCTTTTCGTCGTGCTGAACTTCTGGGAAGAGATCGGAGTTCGTCGATCTTAGCTAAGATTTCATCGAACTCAGTTCAAAGAAGAAGTCTGAGTTCGTCAATCTCAGCTAGGATTTCGTCGAACTCAGCTCAGAGAAACAACTGAGTTCATCGATCTCTAATCAACGAAAGTCGAGCTTAGTTCAACAATCTTCGAACGACTTTTCTGCTCTTAGAAAATTGCTTTTCTCTGAAGGTCTTCTATATCTATGTCTTTTGAAGGTTAATCCAACCAAACTAAGTTTGTTGACCTGATCTAGACCTAGATAAAAAACCTATGACCATAGACTATACATGTTGGGTCAATCTAAGCAATCCTAATAGTGAACCTAGCCCAAATCAACCCTAAACAGGTGGGGTTCCAACAATCTCCTCCTATTTGGGTGAGGTCACTATGAATAATATAACAGAAAGAAAAATCACAAAGCAGAAAAATATCTGGCAGAATTATAACTATTCAGTAGATATATAACAACAGTGCCTTGTGAAATATTTACACAAATAAACAAGTAGAAATCAAATTTAGAAAAAGCAAAATTGTCAGGCTTTCTTTGAATCATTCTTCTTTTCATCTGTAGCTGGTTTGGTGAAGATAATTTCCCTTTTAGGATCAACAACTTCCTTAACAGTCATTTTCATATCTTGAGCTCCAAGGATTTTCATTGAGGTAGCTCTGGGTACCACTGCTTCTGGATGCAAGTTCATGTAGGTATTAACATTAAAGAGAGTTTTAGCCTTATCATACCTTTGGAGTTCCTTTTTCCTGTAGGTTGGCATAGTAGTGAATTGGCTTACATCCTTCCCTTCTTCTTTAGCTCTTCTAATTTGAGAAAGACCTATAGTCTCTTGAAGTCTTGCCATCCTGTAATTGGGTTCCAATTTTGGATCACAGTATGGAACAGGAGTGGGATAAGGAGGCCTTTTTTTAATTTCAGACTGATGCTTTCTGCCACTGCTATGACTGCTTCTTGACTCAGACTTAGATGATTTGTCATATCTCTGATAGTAGGAAGGCCTGGAATGCTGAGATGATGTTCTTTAAGAAACATTTTCTGAAGCTCCAGCAATTGGAGGAGGAGGAGGATCTCTCCTGTACTGTGGGGGAGGAGAGTATCTCCTACTCTTCTTTCTGGCCTTTAGTTCATTCTTAGAGTACCTCATCCAATGAGTTGTATTGGGGCCAAGAGTCACTCCTTTCAAAATATAATAAGGCACATCATTAGAATCAGTAGGTTTAGAAACTATCTTAGAAGGGGCCTTCTTCTTCAATTTCCTTTTCCTGGAGCTGGAATCTTTAGAATCCCCAAATTCTTCCTCATCATCTGACTCACTGAATTGATCAACATACAAAGCATCAATTCTCTTTAACTGTTCAGCAGAAATGTTCAGCTTAGCCTGAGGCTCAGATGGTAAACTAGGGATTGGAACTACAGCTTCTGTACTTGTATCTGCAGGAACTTCTAGAGTATCTTCCATTGAAAGACTTTGTTTCAAGAGCCTAAACACCTAGCGGGGGGGGGGGGGGGGGTGAATAGGTTCTAATCTTTTAAAGTCCTTTTTAGGCAAACAGTTAGATAATTATTCAACATAGATTAATCAAATCACAGAACATAAATACATCACAGCAAACACCAGATCTATAGTGGTTTCCCAAGATATGAGTACATCCACTTTCCCCCTTTGCCTATCCAGTAGACAACTGAATTCAGCCTAACTTCCTTCCACTGGCTCGGATCCGCAAATCTTACAATCTCAGAATCAAAATGGTTCCTACAGCTCAGACTTAACAAGTCCTACCTCAGATTCTTCCCCAAAATCCTACCTCAGGCCTACCTCAGCCTTTATAACTAGGCTTACAACTCAGACTTTCCATAAGTCCTACCTCAGATTCTTCCCCAAAATCCTACCTCAGGCCTCAGCCTTTATAACTATGCTTACAACTCAGATCTGATAATAGATCTTATAAGAAATAGAATGTAATAAGAAACACACAAATTCACCAGCTAGATTCCTCTGTTGGTGTAGCCTTCTTGATCAATTCTTGACTAAACTGATCCTTCTGATCCAGCCTGACTTAGCTTCTCAAAGCTTCTTGATAGAACAAAATAAGGTGGATCTTCTTGCTGTTGAAGTTGATCTTTAGTCAGCTTCTTCCTTAAATTCAAATTGGAATCTGAATCATTCTTGTAGAACAATTCTGAATCTGTTTCTCTTTTTCCTTTTTCTCCACACCTTCTAAAGTTTTCGATCTGTCTCTTATATAGAGTTTGCTTCATGATTACCGGCTGATCCGGTTTCTAACAAACTACTGACAGATTTGTCAGAGGTGTCAGACCGGTTGGATATGACGGCTGTCAAGTTACCAGACATGTCAGTAGATTCTTCAGAGTCATTCCAACTCAGTACAAATCACTCAGCAGACTGCTTCATATGTGTCGACACATATTGGCCAAGTGTCGACACAAGTCTTCATGGTGTTGACACAATACTCCAAGTGTCGACACATACATACTTCTGCTTCTCGACACATCTTCTATTGAATGTGTCGACACAATTCCTGTGTGTCGACACAAATGCTTCCGGTATCAATACAATTGTTGCTGGCAGATGGCGTTGAGTATGTGTCCACACAAGTTCTGTTTGTCGACACAGCTGTCGTCGACAGATGGCGCTGAGTGAATGTCGATAGTGTTGAAAGTATCCAGACGGCATTGAGTGTGTGTCGACACAAGTACTTTGTGTCAATACAATTACTTCTGGTGTCGACATAACTCCTGGCTCAGGTGTCAACACAATTCTGAGTGTCGACACAGCTTCTTCAGAAATGTCGACTTAGCTTGAGTGTCGACACAACTTCTTCATAAGAGTCGACACAACTTGAGTGTCGACACAACACCTTCATAAGTGTCGACACAACTTCAGAGTGCTGACACAAGTTCTTCATAAGTGTCGACACAGCTTCTGGGTGTCGACACAGCTACTTCATAAGTGTCGACACTTGTACTTAGAAAATTTTCTTCAAATGCTTAAACCTGCACAATGTAACTTAAACATCTATTAAATACAAATTGATGCATATCATTGACTATGATGAGGCTTCTCCAAATCTGGTACACATTTTCCAATGTACCAAACAATCTCCCCCTATTTGGAGAAGTCATAACTCTTAGTCAAAAACATACATCTCTCATAATAAAACAGAAATAGAAATAGATGAACATTCAATTTACAGCAGGTAAACACATAATTATTGTAAACAACAAAGAAATTAAAACTGAACTGATTTCATTCAATTTTAAAAAAAATGTCATGTTTGCAAGGATTTCTTTCTAGATCAAAACACAAAATGTTATATTGTTCTAATACATAAGCCTATCTACCCTGTTATTCACTAGGCTCCTTAATGACAATTCCTTTGCCAGTCTTGATCTTTGCCTGTACAGAAGGTTTAGTATCTTCAACAGGCTTCTTCCCTTTCAGGGCTATCTTCTTTAGTTCTTCAGCCTTAATTTTCTGCCTTTCAAAATAATGGAATGGATTTGGGAAGTACTTGCTTGGCTCCTGAGAATTAGCAGGTAGCTTCCCAGCCTTAGCTCTTCTTCTATGTTGAAGAATGGCTTCTTGTCCAGCTTGGTATTTATTCCATTCCTGTTCTGAATACCATTTACCCCTGTCATGGGTTTTATCCTTTATAGCTTTCCAGGCAGTAAGTATAATGTCTCTAGAAGTTGGGCTCCACTGCTCAAAGTCTTGCTTCAGCTCAGCCTGTTCTCTAAATCTCTTATTGGATAGTTGAGCTTCCTTCTGAGCTTCTAAGGCAGCTTCTGACATCTCTATTTCCAGAATTACATTTTGTGCCTCTTGTGGAGGACTATACATTTTCTGCACTTCTTCTTGAATCATTTCAAAGTCTGCTGGGGGGTAGATCACCTGAGCAACTTCAGGCTAATCTCCTTCAAGATAGGCAGGTTGTATCCCAGATTCTGCTACATTATCATCATCACAAAGAGGATGATATCTAAGAGTGGCTCTGATGCTATTGGAAATCCATTTAGCATGGTCAGAGCTAGCTTTGACTAGTACTCTCTCCTCCTTTATGACTTCTCTTTCAATATGACTTCTCAAATCATCCTTTTTAAACCTGACCTGATTAATAACATTGTCAGTTCCTTCCTTAAAGTAATCTCTGAATTTTGTCAAGAAATCAGATATATTCTTTTGAGAAGCCTGAAAGGTAGCCTGAATCGCAGCTATATCTTCCTTGATTTGCTTTGAAACTTCATCTTTCACAGCAGTTGATAAATCATTTATCCTTGACAGTATAGCAAAGTGTGAATCTTGAAGATTGTAATTCATTCTTATCTGATTTTCAAGTACATATCCTTGTTTTACTTCAAGTTCATCCACTTTATCGTTGATAGCTTGTTGTTGCTTGGCCAGGAATACCACAGCATTACCTCTTTTATGGAAGCAATCTGTCATCTCCTTCTTATTTTGATTCACTTCAAATCTAATAGATTTGATGTCCTGGGCCAATTGAAACTGTAACTCTTTATGAGTTTCATCCACATATTTTTCTATAGATTGTCTTTGTTCATCCAATTTAATCTGCATCTGGACCAATAAAGAACTGAAGTCCAAGCTTGGTGCAGATGGTGCTGTGCTTATTTGCAATGCCTTTTTATATCCAGAACTCTTTTTCTTCAAAGCAGCTAGTTTCCTTTTCTTAGCCATTGTGGCTTCTTCATCTTTAGAAGATTATGTTGTACTTTCAATATCAACTGTATTATTTTCAGCTGGGACATCCTTAGACAACTCCCCCTCAGTCCTTGGAATATCTTTTTCTTGTGTAATCTGCTCCCCCTCAGTCCTTGGAATATCTTTTTCTTGTGCAATCTGCTCCCCCTTAGACCTTGCAGGAGGAAGATCAAAGAATAGGTCATCCATGGTGAATTCCTGCTGTATTGGCTCATTTTGAGCTTTTATCTCAATAGTTTCTTGAGCTGCAATGTTGATTTCAGATACTATGTTCATGAAAGTATCTACAGCCAAGTCACTTTCTAAGACTGCATCATCAATGCCTCCCCCTTAGGCAAGCAACTCAGTTGCTTGTTCTATGTGTTCTCCCCCTGGAGTTGTGTCCATTTGTTATTCTTGGGGCACACTGCCCTGCACTTGTTCTTGTGCATCCTTTTATTACTGGTCTTCATCAAAACTGAAGACCAATTCCTCCTCAGAATCATTGGAGGATCCAGCCCGTGGAACCACTTTCTTCTTTTTCTTATCTTTCTTAGTTTGCTCCTGAGGAGCAGGGACTTCCTTAGTCAGAACTCTATCCCACCTTGATAGAATTTTTACATCCATCCTCCTCATATGAATTATTTTTGATCCAGCCACTTGTTTCAATACATCTGGTATTACAGCAGATAAGCATAAACTCAGAATTCTTCCCATGTTTGGTTTCTTAGTTCCTTCATGAACTTTATCAAACACTACTGCTGCCCAGTCAGTGTTTATCTTGAATATGATCCTTACCATAAGATTGAACATGTGGACAGAGATTCTACCATGTCCACCAGTTTTGCAAAGAATCACTTTGCCAACTACTTCAGATAGGAATTTTCCTTGGAAATTCATCCCTTTTCTGGTAATAGACGATCCAATTTTAATATTGGGGCTCAGCCCACACCAGCTTAAAGCTTCTGTAATCTGGGAAGGGGTTATTTCATCTATATCTTTGACTGATGGAAGCTGAAGTGATTTCCTGATAGTTTTTAGTGTGAGTTTCACTAGGGAATTTTGAACAGTCCCTTTAATTTTCTTGCCTGCAGAATCAACTGTAGTGGTAGAATAAAACTCCAGAACTTCCTTCTTCCATATCTTTGTTGGTTCAGAAACCAAGTACTCCAATCCATTTTCTGAAATTAGGGCAATAACACCCTGAATTTCATCTGAAGTTGTTGTGAAACCTTCACGAACCAGTTCATAACCTTCATTGACTTTGTCTTCTTGACGAGGCGTCATTGACGTAAGAGTTAGAAGAGAAGAGAAGAGAAAAGAAAAGCTTTGTCGATAGAAGGAGGAAAGTCAAGAATACTGAAGGCGTAGTTGACCAGATTTTGGTTTCACCTATTTATAGTATAAGTGTAAGGGCAGATCAAAAGACGTGCCAGTGTCGACAAGTTTTCATACGTGTCGACAGAAATAACTTAGGTCTCGACAATACGTGTTTTAAGTCGACACGACTATGTGTCGACATACTAATGTCAGAGTCAACAACTCATCTTAAGTCGATACATATATGTGCCGACAAACTTGTGTCTGTGTCGACACTTACTACTTAAGTCTCGACAAACTTGTGTCGACACTTGCTTTTGTGTGTCGACACATGAATCTTCTCGACATATGATCTCGACAAAGTTGTGTCGACATCAATTCTCCTGTCGACATAGATACTGTTTCTATGTCGACACTTCCTTTTACTTAGTCGACACAACATATTGAGTGTGTCGACACAGCTTGTTTGTGTCGACACAAACATTGTACTTAGACAAATTTTCAGAGAAATTTGATGCTTACATATTCACCTTAGGGATACTTATGCTAACCTATTCTAGGTTCAACATTCCTAATTCAATTTAAAATAATTGAATTTAGTTTCATCCAGAGGTTTTGTAAAGATATTAGCTATTTGATTATTAGTTTTCACAAATTTTAGGATAATATTTTCCTTCTCTACATATTCTCTGATGAAATGAAACTTAATTTCTATATGCTTGGTCCTACTATGTGATACATGATTCTTAGCAATAGAAATATCACTTGTAGAATCACAAAATAGAGAAATTCTACTTACCTGGATGTCATAATCTTCTAGTTGATGCTTCATCCACATCAATTGTGCACAGCAGCTACCTGCAGCTATATACTCTTATTCAGCTATTGATATAGCTACACTAATTTGCTTCTTGCTGCTCCATGACACCAGCCTCCCACCAAGGAATTGACAAGTTCTTGTGGTACTCTTCCTTTCTTCTTTGCATCCAGCAAAGTCTGCATCTGAGAAACCAGTTAGTAGGAAATCTTTATTCTTAGGATACCAAAGGCCTAGATTAGGTGTACCTCCTTAAGATATCTCAGAATTCTCTTAACTGTAGTATAATGAGATTCCTTAGGGCAAGCTTGATACCTGGCATAGACACATGTTGAATACATGATGTCAGGTCTACTAGCAGTCAAATAGAGTAGAAAGCCAATTATCCCTCTATACAAAGACTCATCAACAGGTTTTCCTGCCTCATCTTTTTCTATAGGCATACTTGTTCCCATTGGAGTTTTCATGGTAGAAGTTGAGTCCAAACCATACTTCTTAATTAACTCCTTGGTGAACTTAGACTGGGAAATAGACAATTTATTCTCAGTCTGTCTAACTTGAAGTCCCAAGAAGAACTTCAGCTCACCCATACTGCTCATCTCAAACTTCCCTTGCATAAGTTTGGAAAACTTCCTACAAAAGTTATTTTCAGTAGAACCAAAGATAATGTCATCCACATATATCTGGACTAGTATTATCTTGTCTTTTGATTTCCTATAGAATAGAGTTTTGTCTATCTTTCCTCTAGAGAATTTATTCTCAATAAGGAAGGCAGATAAGGTTTCATACCAAGCCCTTGGAGCTTGTTTCAAACCATATAGAGCTTTTCTAAACCTATACACATAGTTAGGAAAGTGAGAGTATACAAAACCTTAGGGTTGTTCAACATAGACTTCTTCTTTTAAATCACCATTCAGAAATGTTGATTTCACATCCATCTAGTATACCTTGAACCCTTGATAGACAGTATAGGCCAAGAACAACCTTATAGCCACCAGCCTTGCCACTGGAGCAAAGGTTTGATCAAAATCAATACCTTTCTCTTGCATGTATCCTTTTGCTACCAGTCTAGCCTTGTTCTTGACTATGGTGCCATTCTCATCAAGCTTGTTCCTATAGATCCATTTAGTTCCTATTATATTGTGATCCTTAGGTTTTGGCACCAGTTCCCAGACTTTACACCTTTTAAACTGACTGAGCTCTTCTTGCATTGCATCAATCTAGTTGGTGTCTTGCATTGCTTCTTCAATCTTCCTGGGTTCTATTTGAGACAGGAAGCTATAACATAAAACTGTGTTCATGCTCCTTATCCTTGTTAGAACACCTTGACTTGCATCACCAATGATTTCGTGAACTGGATGATCCTTCAGGTGTCTCCTTGATGGAGGAAATTTGTCAGCATTATGGCCTTCTCCAGTTTCCTCAACTTGATGCTCCACACTGTCTTCTTCATCTAGAGAGACTTGTTCTCCCCCTGGATAGCTGACATCTTTATCTTCATCCAACCTAGCAGGAACATCTTCATTGATGGTCAGCTTGTCCAGCCTATCTGTTAGACCTGTAGAGCTAACAGAAGAACTAGACAATTCATTGTTAATAAATTTTGACTCATCAAATACAACATGCACAGATTCTTCTACAACTTGGGTAGTCAAGTTGTAGATTCTGTATGATCTTCTTTGGTTGTTGTACCCAACAAATACCCCTTTAAGGGATTTGGCAGCAAACTTAGTTTGGTAGTGCTTACAATTGACTAGTACAAAACACTTGCTACCAAAGATTTTGAAGTAAGATATGTTTGGTTTTCTTTCTTTTAAAATCTGGTAGGGAGTTATCTTGTGTTTCTTGTTGATGGAGGCTCTATTGAGCACATGATATGCAGTATTAACTGCCTCAGCCCAGAAGTATTCAGGGAGAGTAGTATCATTTAGTAGAGTTCTACTAGCCTCAATTAGAGTCCTATTCTTTTTTCAGTAACACAATTTTGCTGAGGAGTTCTAGGTGAAGAGAATTCATGATGAATCCCAAGTTCTTCACAGAATCTTGTCATACATTCAGACTGAAATTTAGTTCCATGGTCACTTCTGATTTTGACCACTGAACTGTTGTATTCATTCTGTATTTGTCTAACAAAAGTCTGAAAAACAGATGGAGTTTCAGATTTCTACCTCAAGAAGAAAACCCATGTATATCTGGAATAGTCATCCACAACAACAAGTGTGTATACTTTCTTACCAAGAGTGTCAATTGGTATAGGACCAAACAAATCCATATGAATGAGATACAAACATCTCATTGAATCTTTGATGTCAAGTGCTTGGAAAGAGGACTTAGTCTGTTTGCCTTTTTGGCAAGCTGAACACACACCCTCTTTGATGCACTTAATTTGAGGACCATTCCTCACTAATCCCATGCTGAACAGCAGTCCTATAGACTTATAGTTCAGATTAGCTAGTCTCTTGTGCTATTTGACACATAGAGAAGTTTTCTCTCCTATAACCAGACAAATTAGTGAGTTGTTAAACACACAATCTAGGTTAAGGCAATACACATTTCCTTTCCTAGTGCCAGTCAAAATGATCTCTTGATCACTTGACCTTCTTATCTAGCACTCCCCTTTGAGAAAAGAAATGACATAACCTAGATCACTAAGTTGACTTATGCTAATTAGGTTATGTTTTAAACCCTTCACATAAGCCACTTTAGTGACAGTAATTGAATCACTAGTAATGTTACCAAATCCTTTGATGATACCATTTTCTGATCTACCAAAGATAACTTTGGGTCCATTCTCTATGGGCACATAGTCCCTCAACATTCTCCTTGTTCCTGTCATATGTCTGGAACAGCCACTATCCAAGTACCATATAGGGGTATGGTCACTTGGATTCACCTGCAACACATAAAGAATTACTTACCCTTAGAACCCAACTTGCTAGTGGGTCCTAGGTCATTGTTAGTTTGAAATCCTGCAACTCTTCTAACAGGAAAACTACTCTTGATTTTAATACTAGTGTTAAACCAGTAATTTATGGCAAAGTGTCCCACCTTGGCACAACACCAACACTCAAACCTTTTATACCTTTTCTTAGGTAAAGACTTTACTGCTTTGTTGCCATCAGTCTTGTTGAGTGTTGGTGTTGGAGCATCACTCTTCAAGAAATCCTCTTGAACCTGATGGGCATGCTTATAGTGTGGTCTATAAGCATTTGCACCCTTTCCCATGTGATTTCCATGCTCACAGTGACCATGCGTAGTGTCATGATCATACCTGTTAGTAGGATTCACCACCTTCCTAAAGAAAATAGGGGGTTCAGCAACTAGAGGCTGAACTAGGCTCTTACCTTTTCTATGTGAATTGAAAGCCCTAGTTCTTCCCTTAAAGCCTAGACCAGTATTCCCTTTTTGTGAAATAAAATTGTCTATTAGGGGTAAGACAGATTTTGGCTTGGAGAATTTAGCCAATAGCTCTCTCTCTTGTTGAATTTTTGCCTCCAGTTTCTTGATATGATTCTGTTTGAAAGAGATTGTGTCCATTTGAATAACTGTAATGTTCTTCAATTTGGCAACCTCATTCAGTTTTAGATCCAACATCTTAGCTGAATCTGCTGCAACCAGCTTAAGAGACTCAATCTCTTTGGCCTGCACTTTAACAAGAAACTTGCTCTTCTTCAGAGCTTGCAACAACCCACCATACTCATCAATGAGTTGGTGTACATCCCCTTCAGACTCAGATCCATCCACTTCTTTTGAAGCAGATGCTCTTGATTCTGATCCAGTAAAGTAATCTGAAACTAAGGGAGAATAGTTTACCTTACTTGGTCTAGGCTGATCCTGGCACTAATCATCTTCAGATTGAGCCATCAGCCCTCTACAATAATGTTCTTCAACTCCAATTATGGAGTCCAGCATCTGTAGGAATTCTAGTTCCCTAGACTCCTCTTTTGTTGAGAATAACCCAACATATGCTTCTGCTTCTTCTTCTCCAGATTCTGAAGATGAAGAGTCTATACAACTCTTATCCTTCTGAGCAACTAAAGACTTCTCCTTCTTACCTTTGACCTGCTGCTTCTTCTTGTCCTTTGACTCATTTCTTTTGTCAGGACAGTCAGCTATGACATGTCCAGTCCTGTTGCAGCAATAACACATAATCTTAGTATTAGATTGTTTACCCGATTTAGAGGCATACCTGTCCTCCTTGGGTGTTTTCTTCTTCCTATAGTACTCATCCTTGGAATAGGATGAAGATGATGGCCTGGTTCTCCATTTCTTTTTCTTCACAAACCTTTGGAATTTCCTTGTAAAGACAGTAAAGTCCTCATCAAAAGTATGACTATCTGATGTGTTATTGTCAGAAATTCCTTCTTCTGCTTCAGGACTCCTTCTGGGTGGAGAAGGAGATTTTCTCCTACCCTTTCTTGAGCCTTCAGCTTTGAAGGCCACTGACTTTTCCTTAAACTCAAATCTGCTGCCCTTCTCCTCTTCTTTTCTGGCAGTAAGCTGCATGTCATATGATAGCAACTTTCCAAACAGTGTAGGTGTATCAGCCAGCCTGGCCACTTCTCTAATGACACATATCTTAGTGTCCCAATCCTTTGTTAGAGACCTAAGAAACTTATCATTCAGTTCATAAGTGCTGAAGACCCTTCCATAGGTCATCAACTCATTCACTATTCTAAAGAACTTCTTATAGCATTCAACTATGCTGTCAGATTTAGCTTGTCTAAAGCTCTCATACTCCTAGTTCAGCATAGACTTTCTATCCTCTCTGACTTCTTCTGTGCCCTCCATGTAGACATGAATGTGTCCCACATTTCTTTGGAGGTTTTACATTGCACCAGATTCTGAAAAGTGGCATCATCTATAGCACTTACAATAATGTTCTGTTCTCTTTTATCTAGTGTTGCAAGGATGATTTCATCCTTGGTCATTTCAGAATAGCTCTTTAGAGTTTGAATGTTTGCATCAAGAACTGATACCTTCATTGGAATGAAGGGGCCTTCCTGTATTGTGATATAAATTCTTGGATCAGATGCTTCCATAAACAACCCGACCCTTTCCTTTCAAATGCCAAAGGATTCTTTCCTGCATATAGGTAATTTCATAGATCCAAATTCCTTTTAATTCTCATTTGAACCCATTCTTGATATCTGTTATTTGCCTTGGAGAATAACTCTGACTGTTAAGTCAATATTTGAGTAACCTCCCTCTGATACCACTTGAAAGACTTTGTTTTAAGAGCCTAAACACCTAGAGGGGGGGGGGGGTGAATAAGTTCTAATCTTTTAAAGTCCTTTTTAGGCAAACAGTTAGATAATTATTCAACACAGATTAATCAAATCACATAACATAAACACATCACAACAAACACCAGATCTATAGTGGTTCCCCAAGATATGGGTGCATCCACTTTCCCCCTTCGCCTATCCAGTAGACAACTGGATTCAGCCTAACTTCCTTCCACTGGCTCGGATCCGCAGATCTTACAATCTCAGAACCAAAATGGTTCCTATAGCTCAGACTTAACAAGTCCTACCTCAGATTCTTCCCTAGAATCCTGCCTCAGGCCTCAGCCCTACCTCAGCCTTTATAACTAGGCTTACAACTCAGACTTTCTACAAGTCCTACCTCAGATTCTTCCCAAGAATCCTTCCTCAGGCCTCAGCCCTACCTCAGCCTTTATAACTAGGCTTACAACTCAGATCTGATAATAGATCTTACAAGAAATAGAATGTAATAAGAAAAAAACAAATTCACCAGCTAGATTCCTCTGTTGGTGTAGCCTTCTTGATCAGTTCTTGACTGAACTGATCCTTCTGATCCAGTCTGACTTAACTTCTCAAAG
This sequence comes from Platanthera zijinensis, assembly GCA_039513925.1. Taxonomy (NCBI): domain Eukaryota; kingdom Viridiplantae; phylum Streptophyta; class Magnoliopsida; order Asparagales; family Orchidaceae; genus Platanthera; species Platanthera zijinensis. The sequence continues at coordinate 232,337,292 of CM077079.1, forward strand.
CTTCTTGATAGAACAAAATAAGGTGGATCTTCTTGCTGTTGAAATTGATCTTCAGTCAGCTTCTTCCTTAAATTCAGATTGGAATCTGAATCTTTCTTACAGAACAATTCTGAATCTGTTTCTCTTTTTCCTTTTTCTCCACACCTTCTGAAGTTTCCGATCTGTCTCTTATATAGAGTTTGCTTCATGATTACCGGCTGATCTAGTTTCTAACAAACTACTGACAGATCTGTCAGAGGTGTCAGACCGGTTGGATATAACCGCTTTCAAGTCACCAGACATGTCAGTAGATTCTTCAGAGTCATTCCAACTCAGTACAAATCACTCAGCAGGCTGCTTCATATGTGTCGACACATATTGGCCAAGTGTCGACACAAGTCTTCATGGTGTCGACACAATACTCCAAGTGTCGACACAGACATACTTCTGCTTCTCGACACATCTTCTGTTGAATGTGTCGACACAAGTCCCATGTGTTGACACAAGTCCCATGTGTCGACACAAATGCTTCCGGTGTCGATACAGCTGTTGCTGGCAGATGTCATTGAGTATGTGTCGACACAAGTTCTGTGTGTCGACACAGCTGTCGTCGACAGACGGCATTGAGTGAATGTCGATAGTATTGAAAGTATCCAGACGGCGTTGAGTGTGTGTCGACACAAGTCCTGTGTGTCGACACAATTACTTCTGGTGTCGACATAACTCCTGGCTCAGGTGTCGACACAATTCTGAGTGTCGACACAGCTTCTTCAGAAATGTCGACTTAGCTTGAGTGTCGACACAACTTCTTCATAAGAGTCGACACAACTTGAGTGTCGACACAACACCTTCATAAGTGTCGACACAACTTCAGAGTGTCAACACAAGTTCTTCATAAGTGTCGACATAGCTTCTTGGTGTCGACACAACAACTTCACAAGTGTCGACACTTGAACTTAGAAAATTTTCTTCAAATGCTTAAACCTGCACAATGTAACTTAAACATCTATTAAATAAAAATTGATGCATATCATTGACTAAGATGAGGCTTCTCCAAATCTGGTACACATTTTCCAATGTACCCAACATCCATATCAACAAATATTATCTCATTCATGTCTTGCATTGGGGATTCAACCCAAACTGCCACAACAGGAGAGTCATCTTTAGGCTCAATAGGCTCAATCTCAATTTCTACTGGAACTGCAAAACTTATCTTTATTAGGTCTAAGACCTCAGAACTGACTGGGGCAGTATAAGATACTATATCCCTGGAAGCAGTATCCTCAAATACTGGAAAACAATAATAAATTATATCAAAGCTGCTCAACAAAGAATAAATATCCACTGAGGGGACTATGAAAAAGAATGAAACTGTTGGCTCTTCACAAAGAATCATTGTTGTATCTGTAAGCTTAGTATCTATTATCTCAACATCTGAATCTGTATCTAGAAACTCAAAAACTGATGTTGTTGCTGTAACTTGTGTTGCTGCTACTGCTTCTGCTGAAGATGGAGCTTCTTCATTGGACATCTCCCCCTGCATGGGTTCAGGATTTCCTGAAGCCATGTCCCTAGATGAAGAAGGGACAAAGGAGGAGGCAGAAGCAAGCTGGACAGAAAGGGTAGAAATAGACTCTACCAGAGGAGCAACTGCATCAGCAATAAGCTTCTGCAGGGTAGGAGTAATGAATTTTAGAAGAACTTGAGCAATATCAGAGATATTGAGATATAGGGGCTCAGAAGAAGATAGAGGAGAAGATCTGCCTCCACAAGTGGAGCAGATAGTGAAGCATTGAGGGAGGTCACATGCTTGTAACTATGGAAAGGTGGGTAGAAGTTGTGTTGGAGGGACTAGTGGAAGTACTGGAGGAATATCAGCTGGAAGATGTTCTTGGATGGGGGAATGTTCTGGAGAATTGAGTGGATATGGAGATGAAGATGGAGGAGATGACAGTAGAGAAAATGTAGGTGATGTTTGTGTTGGAATGGTGGATGTAGGAGGTGGAGATGGAGGAGGTGTTGATGTGGTATCCTCAGATAGGGTAATTGGTGAATGTGGAGGTGATGGAGGTGGAAATGGTGAAGTAGGAGGGATGGCTGTGGATGGTATTTCTGCAGCTAGAGAGATAGATTGTTGAGGTTGTTGTTATGGTTGAGGAGGAGGTGAAGGGAGCCTGGTAGATGGATGTGGAGGAGGAACTTCTTTTGCAGGTGGGGGAGTGGCCGTGACTGCCCTGGTGTCCTCAGATGCTCTGGAAGAGGATGCCCTAGAGGGCTTGGGGATTATCCTCTCCCACTTCCCAAAGAGGGCTGAGGACAACCTCTTGGAAGCATTAATAAAACTAGTTGGAGTAACCAATAACTGAGGGCATTTCGCCTGAAGGTAGATTCCCAAAATCCTCCCAAAGCAGACTTCCTTCTTTGAGTTCTTATTGATCAAATCAAACAACAAAACACTCCAGTTCACAGACTTCTTATTGACCAAGGCACTCATCACCAAAAACTGGTGCCTGGTAATATAGTCATGGGCCGTGTGCTTGCTCAGGAGTACCTTCCCTACGACATCAGCCAGAAACTTATATTCCATAGATAGATTTTTCTTCAGCAACTTGCTAGGGTTTCCCTCGGAGTGACCCATTGTGATCAACATAGCATTGTATTCAGAACTATCTAGTTCTATATCATCATTGCCATTTACCAGATCAAAAATTTCAAACAGAATAACAGGTGTTAAAGGAACCTGTTCTCCTGAGATGGTGCCGATCATTGTGGTTGCATCTGGTGAAGTGGAAGTATACACCCATTCTCTGATCTCAGCCACTGGAAGTTTGATTCTAGTCGTCATGAATTTTCTGAGTTGTTGTTCCTCGAAGAGCTTTAGAATATCCTAGAAGACTTGATCAGAATGGATGAAAGAGTCCATATCGATATCGAATCCAGCGTCAAACTTTATGGAGGAGAGCACAGCCGTAGAGATCGCCATAGATTTCCTGTAAAGAGAAACAAAGATCAAGTGCTAGGGGAACAAGAAAGCGCGGGATTGAGTTCGATGAAAACCTAGATATAAGGTTTTAGAAGATGAAGCGATGAACTCCGTCCAGCGAAAAGATAAAATTCTTCGAACTCAGTTGGATGAAAAATTCCATTAAGAAATGAGATCGTCGATCGAAGTTTGAAGAGGGAAAAAAGATCGTCGATCTCCATTTGACGAAATGTTTTCTGAAACAAATTTCGTCGATCTCCATTTGGCGAAAAGTTTCTCAAAGAAGAGATCGTCGATCTCCGTTCGATGAACTCTTTAGGAAGAGTTCACAGATCGTCGATCTCCGTTCGACGAACTGTGTCCAAATCTTTGAACTCAGAATAAAAGTTAAATTAAGCCTTCTCCATTAATCATACTTAGCTGATTTAGGAAGAACAAATGTTTCTTCTCATCTAATGGTTTAGTGAAGATGTCTGCTCTTTGTAAATCAGTAGAGATAAAAACAAGGTTAATTTTCTTTTTGTCCACACAATCTCTAATGAAATGATGTCTAATCTCTATATGTTTGGTCCTACTATGATGTACTGGATTTTGTGCAATGGAAATTGCACTGGTACTATCACAAAATATGGTTGAATTATTTCGATTGATATCATAATCCAGGAGTTGGTTTTGAATCCACAATATTTGTGAACAATAACTGCCAGTTGCAATGTATTCAGCTTCTGCAGTTGAAGTGGACACAGATGTGTGTTTCTTACAAAACCAAGACACAAACCTATCATCAAGGAACTTGCATGTTCCTGATGTGCTTTTCCTGTCAATTCTACATCCAGCAAAGTCAACATCTGAGAATCCAGTTAATTCAAATTCTGACTCAGTTGGATACCAGAGTCCTAGATTAGGACAACCCTTTATATATCTCAAAATTTTTTTTAGTAAAATAGGGTGAGATTCTTTAGGGTTTAATTGAAACCTAGCACAAAGACATGTAATAAATATTATATCTGGCCTACTAGCTGTGAGATACAATAAGGATCCAATAATAGCCCTATATGTTTTCTGATCAACTGGCTTGCCTTGTTCATCAGAATCAATCACAACATTGGAAGCCATGGGTGTTTTCATTGCTGAGGCATTAGACATCCCAAATCTCTTAATTAGCTCCTTAGCATATTTAGACTGGGATATAAAAATGCCATCAGAGGATTGCTTCACTTGGAGACCAAGGAAGTAGAAAAGCTCACCCATGCTACTCATTTCAAACTTGGAATGCATCAGGTCAGAAAACCTTTTGCATAGTTTGGAATCAGTAGAGCCAAAAATGATGTCATCTACATATATTTGTACTAACAATATTTTATTATTATGATGCCTGATAAACAAGTTCTATCTACAATTCCCCTAGTGACCTTATGCTCTAAAATAAATCTAGCTAGGGTCTCATACCAAGCTCTTGGAGCTTACTTTAAACCATAGAGAGCTTTATGCAATTTGAAAATAAAAGAGGGAAGAGTTAGAGAGAAAAAACCTGGTGATTGTTCAACATATACTTCCTCTTTGAGTTCACCATTTAATAAAGCACTCTTGACATCCATCTGGTAGACTTTGAACTTCTTATATGCTGCATAGGCAAGAAAGATTATGATAGCTTCAAGTCTTGCAACAGGTGCAAATGTTTGATCATAGTCAATCCCTTCTTCCTGTGAATATCCTTGTGCTACCAGCCTTGCTTTGTTCATTATAATAGCTCCTTGTGCATCCAATTTGTTTCTAAATACCCATTTAGTTCCAATGACTGGGTAGTCTTTTGGTCTTGGAACTAAATCTCAAACTCTGCATCTCTCAAATTGATTGAGCTCATCTTGCATTGCAATAATCCAATGTGGATCTTGCTTTATATCTTTTATGCACTAGGGCTTAAGTTGAGATATTAAGCAAGCATGTATCAAATCTTGGTTGATTTGATGCCTTGTTTGCACACCAACTGATATATCTCCAATCAGTTGAGATATAGGGTGATCTCTAAGTGTGACAAGATCAATAGGAGGAGTTTGTACAGCAATAACATTGAGAATTAATTTCTCTTGTGGAATTATGTTAGCTGTTGTAGGTTCAACAATTATTTCAATGATATCTTCTTCACTGTCTTCATCAACTTGTGGAGAAGGATGTGATATAACCTCTTGTGTGAGATTTAAATCTAATTTCTCACACAGTTGGGGTACCTGCAATAAATCTCTGGTAGAAGAATCCTTCTCCTTGTAAAACATGTTAGCTTCATCAAATGTTACATGTACATATTCTTATATTTTAAAGTTGATTTATTGAAAACCCTATAGGCCTTGCTGACTTGGGAATATCTAAGAAAAATTCCCTCTATAGCTTTGGCTTCAAACTTTCTAAGATATTTCTTGTAATTATTGTGTATATAACATCTACAACCAAATACTTTAAAATAGTTAACTTTAGGTTGCCTCCCTTTAAGCAATTTATAGAGAGTCTTACCCTTAAGTTTATGTATTAAACTCTTATTCAGAACATAGTTTGCTATGCTTACAGCCTCTGCCCAAAAGGATAGGGGGAAGTAAACATCTGCAAGCAATGTCCCTACAGCTTTCCTTTCTGCTACCCCATTTTGTTGAGGAGTTCTAGGAGTAGAGAAGCAATGCCTAATACCTTCCTTCTCACAGAATTCTTGCATAAGAAGAGATTCAAACTCAGTACCATGACCACTTCTGATCAATGCAACTGGAGTAGAGTACTCAATATTTATGCTCTTAAGAAAGTCTGTAAGAACTTTAAAGTTATCTAACTTATTTCTCAAAAAGAACACTCAAGTGAATCTAGAGAAGTCATCTACAATAACAAAAGTATAGGACTGGGTAGTCTTGCAACAGGTGCAAATGTTTGATCATAGTCAATCCCTTCTTCCTGTGAATATCCTTGTGCTACCAGCCTTGCTTTGTTCATTATAATAGCTCCTTGTGCATCCAATTTGTTTCTAAATACCCATTTAGTTCCAATGACTGGGTAGTCTTTTGGTCTTGGAACTAAATCTCAAACTCTGCATCTCTCGAATTGATTGAGCTCATCTTGCATTGCAATAATCCAATGTGGATCTTGCTCTGCATCTTTTATGCACTGGGGCTTAAGTTGAGATATTAAGCAAGCATGTATCAAATCTTGGTTGATTTGATGCCTTGTTTGCACACCAATTGATATATCTCCAATCAGTTGAGATATAGGGTGATCTCTAAGTATGACAAGATTAATAGGAGGAGTTTGTACAACAATAACATTGAGAATTAATTTCTCTTGTGGAATTATGTTAGTTGTTGTAGGTTCAACAATTATTTCAATGATATCTTCTTCACTGTCTTCATCAACTTGTGGAGAAGGATGTGATATAACCTCTTGTGTGAGATTTAAATTATCCAATTTCTCACACAGTTGGGGTACATGCAATAAATCTCTGGTAGAAGAATCCTTCTCCTTGTAAAACATGTTAGCTTCATCAAATGTTACATGTACATATTCTTCTATTTTAAAGTTGATTTATTGAAAACCCTACAGGCCTTGCTGACTTGGGAATATCTAAGAAAAATTCCCTCTATAGCTTTGGCTTCAAACTTTTTAAGATATTTCTTGTAATTATTGTGTATATAACATCTACAACCAAATACTTTAAAATAGTTAACTTCAGGTTGCCTCCCTTTAAGCAATTTATAGAGAGTCTTACCCTTAACTTTATGTATTAAACTCTTATTCAGAACATAGTTTGCTATGCTTACAGCCTCTGCCCAAAAGGATAGGGGGAAGTAATCATCTGCAAGCAATGTCCCTACAGCTTTTCCTTTCTGCTACCCCATTTTGTTGAGGAGTTCTAGGAGTAGAGAAGCAATGCCTAATACCTTCCTTCTCACAGAATTCTTGCATAAGAAGAGATTCAAACTCAGTACCATGACCACTTCTGATCAATGCAACTGGAGTAGAGTACTCAATATTTATGCTCTTAAGAAAGTCTGTAAGAACTTTAAAGTTATCTAACTTATTTCTCAAAAAGAACACTCAAGTGAATCTAGAGAAGTCATCTACAATAACAAAAGTATAGGACTGGGTAGTCTTGCAACAGGTGTAAATGTTTGATCATAGTCAATCCCTTCTTCCTGTGAATATCCTTGTGCTACTAGCCTTGCTTTGTTCATTATAATAGCTCCTTGTGCATCCAATTTGTTTCTAAATACCCATTTAGTTCCAATGACTGGGTAGTCTTTTGGTCTTGGAACTAAATCTCAAACTCTGCATCTCTCAAATTGATTGAGCTCATCTTGCATTGCAATAATCCAATGTGGATCTTGCTCTGCATCTTTTATGCACTGGGGCTTAAGTTGAGATATTAAGCAAGCATGTATCAAATCTTGGTTGATTTGATGCCTTGTTTGCACACCAACTGATATATCTCCAATCAGTTGAGATATAGGGTGATCTCTAAGTGTGACAAGATCAATAGGAGAAGTTTGTACAGCAATAACATTGAGAATTAATTTCTCTTGTGGAATTATGTTAGCTGTTGTAGGTTCAACAATTATTTCAATGATATCTTCTTCACTGTCTTCATCAACTTGTCGAGAAGGATGTGATATAACCTCTTGTGTGAGATTTAAATTATCCAATTTCTCACACAGTTGGGGTACCTGCAATAAATCTCTGGTAGAAGAATCATTCTCCTTGTAAAACATGTTAGCTTCATCAAATGTTACATGTACATATTCTTCTATTTTAAAGTTGATTTATTGAAAACCCTACATGCCTTGCTGACTTGGGAATATCTAAGAAAAATTCCCTCTATAGCTTTGGCTTCAAACTTTCTAAGATATTTCTTGTAATTATTGTGTATATAACATCTACAACCAAATACTTTAAATAGTTAACTTTAGGTTGCCTCCCTTTAAGCAATTTATAGAGAGTCTTACCCTTAAGTTTATGTATTAAACTCTTATTCAGAACATAGTTTGCTATGCTTACAGACTCTGCCCAAAAGGATAGGGGGAAGTAAGCATCTGCAAGCAATGTCCCTACAGCTTTTCCTTTCTGCTACCCCATTTTGTTGAGGAGTTCTAGGAGTAGAGAAGCAATGCCTAATACCTTCCTTCTCACAGAATTCTTGCATAAGAAGAGATTCAAACTCAGTACCATGACCACTTCTGATCAATCCAACTGGAGTAGAGTACTCAATATTTACGCTCTTAAGAAAGTCTGTAAGAACTTTAAAGTTATCTAACTTATTTCTCAAAAAGAACACTCAAGTGAATCTAGAGAAGTCATCTACAATAACAAAAGTATAGGATTTCCCTCCCAAGCTCTGTACTGCAATGGGTCCAAAGAGATCCATATGTAGCAAGTACAAAATCCTGGGTGAATCACTCTTATTAATAGATTTAAAGCAATTTTTAGTTTGCTTGACTAATTGACAAGCCTTATAGAGGCCTTCCTTCTTGTAGGGGCCAAAAGGCAATTCTCTAAAAAGGTTGTCCCTAGATAATTTAGCAATATTTCTAAGGTTAACATGTCCTAGTATTTTATGCCATAAATAATTATTATTACTAATCTGATTGAATAAACAAATTTCTGAACTAGCTGACTTGAAATTAACTACATAAATATTTCCTTATCTAAGTCTAGTTAAAACAATTTTGTTATCTATTGAAGTAATAATACATGAAGATTGGTTAAAAGATACCTGATAATCTTCATCACATAACTGGATTATGGATATCAGGTTATGTTTTAGACCACTCACATAGGCTACCTTCCTGAAGGTGACAACTCCAACTTTGATATTCCCATAGCCTTCTGTTTGGACATAGTTGGAGTCTCCAAAGATCCCCTTTGGTCTAAGCTTTGACTTGTAGTTAGTTAGGTTGTCCTTCCTTCCTGTCATATGCTTTGAACACCCACTATCCAAGTACCACTATTCCTCTGTGGTAGGATCACCTGCATAAAAATAGATCAGGTGTTCTTGACCCAGGTAACCTTGGGTCCTTGATTCTTTTCAAATTTAAAACTAGAAATATAAGAAAATTCTGGTTGACTTTTATATTCTAGAGGATTAAATCTCCTAGGTGGAATTATCCACTGGGTAAAGGGGTTAACAAAGTCTCTTGGTTGATTAAAGTTTCTGAAATAATTTAAGATTTTATTAAAGTTAACTGGGTTTGACGAATTCTGAAAAGTTCGTCGATCTGCGTTTGATGAATAAGGATGAGTTCATCGAAATTCGCTCAAAGAATGAAAGTATTCATTTTTTGTGCCCCAATTTTGTCGATCACGGTTCGACGATCCATATTGATTTCGTCGATCGTAGTTCGAAGAATAATTATATGAAAAATCTCCGTTCACAGTTCGTTGATCTGAGTTCGATGAACGGTATACATTTTGTCAATCTGGGTTCGATGAAAACTGTTGAACATTGTTTTTATTAAAGTTTTTCTTTTTCTTTCTCTTTTCTTTAGGTTTCTGAAATACTTCAATTTGTTGGTTATTTCCATCAAAATTTTCTTTTCCTTTTTCAGATATAAATTTAGTAGGGGTTGAAAGAATATTTTTCTTTAGAAGATGAGGTTGGCTTGATGAAGCACCTAAGCCCAGTTTGCCATTAAGCCTAGCATTGACAGTGCTTGTGATGTCCATCAATTTGATGCTTCTCCCATTCAGGGATTCTTCAAATTGCTTAGCCTTATTTAGTTCAGTTTTTAATGAAATGATTTGTTCAGAAGCTATATCTAGTTCATATTTTAATTTTATGTTTTCATAAAGCAAATTATCATATTCAATTAATTTTTCTCTGAGAAGTTTGATTTCCTTCTCAGATTTAATTAAGTCATTGCATAGTAACTTAAATTCAGTTTTAAAATGTTCTGAAGTAAAATCAAAGGAGGATATTACCTGATCCTCTTCTGACTTAGAATCCTCAGCTTCTGATGGATTGCTTAATGCATTGATAGCCATCAAACAAATCTCTCTGGCTTTGGCCTCTTCTTCATCTTCACTGGAGCTGGAAGATGAAGACTCTTATTTAGACTCACTCCAAGTCTCAGCAACAAAGCCTTTTTCCTTCTTCTTATACTTGCTGGAAGAAGGCTTGCTGTAGTGCTTCTTAGAGTCCTTGTCTTTCCTTTTATCATTCTTTTGCTTCTCTGGACACTCTGGTAGAATGTGTCTAAGCTTCCTATAACCATAGCAAACAATTTCCTTGGTAGGAGTCTTGTCATACCTTGGTTTGTCTTCATTCCTTATTGATCTTCTTCTGAAGTCCTTCTTAGCCATTTTATAGAATCTCTTGGATAAGAGACTCATCAACTCTTCATTTGCTGGTAGTGCTTCTGATTCTTCAGATGCCTTAAATGCAATATTTTGCTCCTTCCTTCTTGAGGTAGAAGTCTTCTGTTCAACTGCTTCTCTAGTCTTGATAAGCTGCTCATAAGACTTGAACTTGCCTAGCAAAGTCTTAGTAGAAATTTCATTTAGGGTTCTGGCCTCCTTGATTGGCCAGATCCAAGAGTCCCATGTGCTAGGGAAGCACATGAAGATCTTATCATTAATCTCAGTTAGTGATATTTTCTTGTCTAGGTTCTTCAGCTCTTTGATGATCAAGCTGAGTCTGTTGTACATATCAACAACTGACTCTGACTCTTCTTTCTTGAAGTTCTCATATTATGAAATGAGAAGAGATCTCTTGTCTTTCCTTTCATCAGCAGATCCTGCTACCATTTGATTAAGAGAATCCCAAATGGCTTTAACTTATGTACATTCTGCAACCTTCTGAAATATGTCATCAGACATGGTTTGGGCCAGAATATTCATTGCTTTAGCATTAGCAATCTTGGCTTTATTTTGAGCATCAGTCCACTCAGGTGGTGGAATTGCACTTGTGTTGGTTGTTGTAGTTGAAGTAGGGGGACCTGTCAAGATGGAATTATAAATGTCTTCATCAATTGAATTCATATACAACTAAATCCTTGCCTTCCAAAGTGCAAACTTATTAAGGTTGCACACTGGAGGTCTTGTGCTTGAGTATTCCTTATTCTGTATCATGATATAAAACCAACACTAGAGATAATAAGATCTATCAAAGATCTTTTGGTTCAGGTGTTAGCCTATGAAATCAAATAACCTTATCCTCTGATACCAATTGAAAGTGAGGGATAAATCTGTCTTAACTCTAGAAGGGGTGGGGGGGGGGAGTGAACAGAGTATTTTAAAAACTTTGATTAATTTTTATAGCGGAATTAAAATAAGTGATATCTATATGTATAGAGAGAAATAAAGACAAAGACAATCACAACACAACAAATAAAAGAATAGAGCAACCCAAACGACACAAAGATTTTATAGTGGTTCCCCAAATCTGGGTACATCCCACTCTAATACCACCTTGGTAGGAAATCACTAACAGGTTTTTGATCAGGTGCCCTGCCATCACAGGTGTTTGCTCAGGTGCCCTATCACCACAAGATCTATTTCAAGGGAGATCTAGCAACCCTTTGAGCTTTTGATCAAGTGCCCAAAAACCAAACCAAGTCTTTTGATCAGGAGACTTGACAACCAAAAGATAAATTTTGAAGGGAGTTAAAAACCCTTTGTACAAGAAAGTTAAAAAGAAAATGATTTTTGTCTTCTATTTCTCAAATCACTGAGAAGACTAGTGGATGTTGTTTTTGTCAAAACTCACCTTGAGATGTAGAAGAGTTCAGGAGAATGAGAGCTTTGCTCAGGGTGTAGGCTTTCAGATTGAAGAAGATCTTCAGGAAACTTTTAGACTAATGAAGATTGTTTGTCTCTTGAACGTCCTGAAGCAAAACCGAAGAAGACTGAAATATATGAGAGCTGTGTTCTTCTTTCAGTTTTCTGTATTCACAATTCATTAGCTTCTGTATATTCTGTCATTGCATTCTTTTGAAAAAAAGTCTTTTTTATTCCTTATAGAAATCAGCCTTTGAATTTTAAATCCTATCCTTGGTTGACTGCAAAAAATCTGGGAGTTGAGCGGCTAGAAAAAGTCTTTAATTTGTTTCCTCAACTGTCCCAGTAAATAAGCTAAATAATTACTCTGTGAATACCATAATTAATGTTGCCTTGGAACGGCTATATTCTAGAGAAAATGGAGCATTAATTATCAGAGCATTATAGGCATATAATAATAAATTTTGAAATCAAACTGCCTTAGTCAATACTGGAAAACTGCAGGGAAAATAGACGAACAGAACCTGGATGAAGTTAGTCGAACTCAGGAAAAGTTTGTTGATCTGAGATCCAAGTTCGTCGAACTAAAACCTCTCTTTCGTCGAGCTGAGCTCCAAGATCTCCGAATAGAAAATTCACTTTCCAATCTGAGCTCCAAGATTATCGAACTGAGATAGTCTTTTCGTCGTGCTGAACTTCTGGGAAGAGATCGGAGTTCGTCGATCTCAGCTAAGATTTCGTCGAACTCAGCTCAAAGAAGAAGTCCGAGTTCGTCGATCTCAGCTAGGATTTCGTCGAACTTAACATAGAGAAAGAACTGAGTTCGTCGATCTCCGATCGACGAAAGTCGAGCTTAGTTCATCAATCTTCGAACGACTTTTCTGCTCTTAGAAATCTGCTTTTCTCTGAAGGTCTTCTGTCTCTATGTCTTCTGAAGGTTGATCCAACCAAACTAAGTTTGTTGACCTGACCTGGACCTAGATAAAAAACCTATGACCCTAGACTATACATGTTGGGTCAATCTAAGCAATTCTAATAGTGAACCTAGCCCAAATCAACCCTAAACAGGTGGGGTTCCAACAATAATCCTTCAACATGGGGTGTGTTTAGTAAAATCCCACATCTAGGGATGCGAATAATAAAACTTCCATCATGAGAGTGTGTATAGTGAAATCCTCCATCATGAGGGTGTGTATAGTAAAATCCTTCATCACCAGAGTGTTTATAGTAAAATCCTCTATCATGAGAGTGTGTATAGTAAAATCCTCTATCATGAGGGTGCGTATAGTAAAATCCTCCATCATGGGGGTGTGAATAGTAAAATCCTTCATCATGAGGGTGCATGTAGCGAAATCCCCATCATGGGTGTGCGTATAGCGAAATCCCCATCATGCATGTGTGTAGCAAAATTCCCATCATGGGTATGTGTATAGCGAAATACCCCCCTCGTGGGTGCGGGTATAGTGAAATGCCCAATCATAGGTATGCGTATATTGAACTGCTCCCATCATATAACACCTCCCCTGCAATGACCATATAATATGGGTCTGGTAGGGACCCTATAATATATAATCATCACAACTCTTGTATTAAAACTTGATATAAGAACATTACCCAACAACAAACACAAAACATAAATAGCGGAAACATAAAACAAAACCAAGAAGTTGTCCACATCTACATAGGATCGAGTAGCCTGGCCTTATGATCTTACAACAAGATTGTTCAAATCAACATCCATACATCATGTCAAAAATATAGTAGCAACTCCTAAGCTATCTCGGCATGCAAGCCAGAACAATGTAAAAGAAACAAGAAAATATAGAAAAGTTGAGAAGGCGCACTTCATGATGCTTAGGCCTTTTAGGTCGGTGAGTTGGTTCCATCTTGCGATTCTTGCCCTGAAACCAACACAAAAGACGTGGTACAACAAGGGTCAGCAAGGGCTGACCATAAATACGTAACAACACCCCTCCTCTCGACTGTCCTAGCAGACTATATGGAACTATATTATGTTGCAATTCAATACTACATATGCAAATGAAGTAAAAAATAAAACAACATAGAAACTAACATGTATAAGTATCACATGCATCGAACACATTTCTATATTGAGCAAGTAAATAAAAGGAGGTCTATCAATGCAGTATGTATGCTAACTAGGGTTTCACCCTAGGCACCATATATCGTGTATGATTCTAACATATTATAACACATCCACAAAACCATCACAAAACAACAACAACAAGGGTACTCCCATTTCCCCAGTGGGTACCCTCATTCCCCCCAATGACATCCAAATAAATTCTGAGAACTTCCAATGAGACTCGACCAGCACATGGGTACTCTCATTTCACCATCGGGCTTATCTGTCATCTTAGTTGTTTTTGTCAGTTTCACTAAAACCAACTTAAAGGGCAAATGGTTATACCTTTGAGAATTCTCTAGATGGGTGTGGATATAGATTTAAAATAATTTATTCAAAACTGTAAACCAAATTCAAATATTTTCATAATAGCATCCACAATCACACAACCACAATCTAGTTTGCACTGCAGAAAAAAAAATAGAAAGTAAAAAATAAAAATAATATAGAAAATAAGCACAACACAAAAGACACAAAAAATATAGTGATTCCCAAAATCTAGGTACGTCCATTTTTCTACCACTTTGGTAGAAATCCACTATCATAGTGTCTGAGTCTTTTGATAAGGAGACTCTGAACCAGAGACTGAGTCTTTTATTGAGGAGACTCTCAGAACCAATGAATAAGTCTTTTGATAAGGAGACTATCATAACCAATATAACTAGATCTTTTAATAAGAAGATCTTGAACTAGACATCTAATTCTTTTGATAAGAAGATCTTGAATCATACTGAAATCTTTGAAGAGGGATTCTAAAAACTCTTTCACAAATCAGAAGTGAAAGAGAAAGTGAGAAGACGTAGTATTTCTTCTGAATTGAATCTTATTTCATTAATTTCTGAGGATTCATTTTGGCATTATAGTGGAATCGATCTTTGTATATGATTAATCCTTTTTAGAAGAAGAAAAGATTACTTATGTTGGGAAGATTGCCCTCAATCTTTCAAGATTTGAAGAAGCATCACTACCAATGCTAAGAAGATAATGTAGTTGATACATATCCACTTTATGAGCATGCAGGGCTCTTGGAAGAAATGGTTAAAGTAAAGCTGAGCTATAATACTGAGACAGTTTATAATTCTCAGCTACATCTTGAGATAATGATCCATAACACTGAAATCCACAGACCTCAGTGTCAAAGAAAATAACACTGAGAATGAAGGATCTTCTCAGCGGTACAGTTGAGAAGATTCAAATACAACCGCTGAAAGCCACAGGTCTCAACACCAAGTCTAATTCCGCTAAGAATAGAATGAATACTCAGCGATATAACTAACATGATTCAAATGTTATCATTGAAGCTCAGATTACTTAGCAGAAGTAATCTTTGGTGCTAGTACCGAAATCAGGATAAGATATTCTATTCTTACCCATGCTTCGTAAAGACGTTTTCTCAAGACCATTGCAGTGTGTCAAGGTCTATAAAGATGAAGTACCAGGTCAATAGAACAATGCCAACGCTAGAATTCGTAAAACCAGAAACAGTGCACTGCTTCCCGCAATCTGCAAGCTAGTTCTTCCCTGAGGCCTTCTGAAGAACAAGTTAAATCAATCTAGACTCATAGCCAGGTCTTCTTCCAAAAGAAGAAGATCGAGATGAAGAACCCTTGATATGCACTTCCTGAAGAGATCTTTGAATCAAGGGATGTTTCAAGTGAAAGCTTATTCAAGCAGTGACAACTGAAGGCTCAGCTTCTAAGGTCAATCTTTTGAGTCCTTTAGTTGTAGTTTCCACAAACATTTAATTATGTAGTATTTTGTATAAGATCTGAGTTGTAAGGCTATTGACTGATCTGTAGGGGTGTTGACCCTGAGGTAGGACTGTCCTCTCAATCTAATTTATAGGGCTGTGCTCCCAGCCTGAGCTGTAGGACTTCTTGTTAAGTCTGAGGTAGGATCTTGTTAAAATCTGAGGTATGAGACCAGCTGGGTCTCTGAGTTGTAGGAGGTGGAGCACTCTGAGGTAGGGTTGTTTGCCTGAGGTAGGGTCAGGGAGGAGGAATGAGAGATCCTGAGGGGCCTGTGTTGTAAGCTCTTTGAGCTAGTTTTTGGAGGAGATTGTCTTATGTAGCATACTTCTATAAAGGTGGTGAGGGAAATTAGATGTACCCAAACCTTGGGGAACCACTATAAATGTTGTGTGCTTTTCTATGTATGCTTGATTTGTTCTAAATTTATTCTAATGGTTGAAAATAGAAAAGAAACCATTTAAGTATAAAGACCACCTATTCACCCCCCTCTAGGTGAGTTAGTCTATCCATATTACAAACTATCAAGTGACATTAGAGGGAGGTTGGTCAAAAAGTACTTAATAGTCTGACCAAGATACTAAAAAGGGTAGTCTAAGTCTTCACCATGTCTTCTAGTGGGTATAAGGAGTTGAGCTCTATGAAGTTACCCATATGCAAAAAGGAAACTTTTGGTATGTGGAGGAAAATAGTAAAGTTGTTCATGGAGGTATCAAATCTTTTTACATAACTATTGTGGAAGGGCCTTTTGTCCCAATGAAAGCAGCCTCAATTGATCCAACTCAGAGGGTTCCGAAGCAATTTTCTAAAATGGATAAAGATGAAATTATGCTGGCTACAATGAACATAATAGTCAGTGCAATAGATGATTCCACTTTCCTAAACTTTGTGCAATGCCAAACAACCAAGGAAATGTGGAACAAAAGAGGTAAGGGATGACAGGAAATCCCTCCTCAACCAGGAATATGAGGCTTTCAGGCATGGAGAAAAGGATAGCATAGTTGATTGCTATGAGAAATTTTCAAGATAGTAAATAAGCTTAGGACCTATGGTAGAGTTTCTCTGATTATGAGCTTACTGATAAGTTTCTTAGATCTCTAACTAGAGACTGGGATAATAAGATCTGTACCATCCGGGAAATGGGGAGCATCTCCACCATTCCTCCTCACACCCTATTTGGAAAGATGATCTCCTATAAGATGCAGCTAAAAGCAAGAAATTAGGAGGAGATTGCTGCCAAGGGTCTTCAAAAGGAGAAGACAGTGGCTCTCAAAGCTGGAGAGTCAAAGAAGAACAAAGATAGGATGCCCTCTCCTCCTAGGAGACCTGTTGACTTAGAAACTTCTGATCCCAGCACATCAGATGAAGATATATCTGATAGGAAGTTTGCTTCCATCTCAAGGAAGTTCAAGAAAATTATGTCCAGAAAGAAGAATTGGAAAATAAGCCTTCCTTGTCCTCCAGCTATAAGAAAAACCCCAAGGGGGGCAGGTATGGCTCCTCCCACAACAAACAGATTTCTACTGACATTATTTGTTATTATTATAGAATGCCTGGACATGTCATTATTGACTGCCCAGTGAAAAGAAAAGAAAGAATTGTTTCCAAGGAGAAGAAGCATGATGGTGAAAGGAGACATCATCACAAGGGTAAGAAGTCTGAAAAGACATTCATTGCTAAGAAGGAGGAGAAGAGATGAAGTCAAAGTGACTCAAATTCTTCAGATTCTGCGAAAGAAGAATCCTATATTGGTCTGCTTGCTGTTGCTGAAGAAGACATATATCCTACTGCCAGGATAGGGATCAGGGCCCCACTCTCAAGCCCTGAAAGTGACTGTGAAGTTGAAGAAGAAGAAGAGGATTGTTGTGGCCTGTTGTCCATAACAGAAGACATCAACCAGGATGATTCTGAAACTGATGAGGTAATCATTCTTCCTCACACTCCTTCTGATTCTTAGTCTAAAATTGGCCCAAATTATGAAGCATCCCCATCATCTAGTGAAGAGGATGGATCAGAATCTGAAAAATGATATCAATCAATTGATTGACAAGTATGGTGCTCTCTTGGAAGCTCTGAAAAAGATCAAAAAATCTAGTCAAGAGACAAGCTGAAGAGATTGCTTCCCTTCAGCCTACTAACCTGAATGCACTGAGTCTGCTATACAGCTAGCTCAGATGAGTAGGTAAATAAGCAAGATGGAAGGAATTATAATTATCCAAATGAGCACCATCAGCCAGAAGTGCAAGATCATTGAGGATTTTGAAGTGAAGCTTCATCAAATGGTCTCTAAGTCTAATGAGCTTAAGGGAATCATTAAAAAGCATTTTGAAATTAGAGTTCAAAATGATAAGACCATTAAGAAGCTTGAGAGTGGGCTCCTCAAAGAGAGGAAGCTAGTGGCTCAATTCTCTAAGATAAAATCTGTGATGACTATCATTGACTCATTCACCTCCCAAACTAATAGGAGGGGGCTGGGCTTCAAGGGATACGCAGCAGGAACTTAGAATAGAAGAAAGGGAAAGGCTGCAACAAAGCCTCAGTCCACCTTTCAAAAGGTTCTGCTTCCATCTAACAGGTATGATCATAATACTATGTATGGTAATTGGAAGAATGGAAATTCCTATAGTAAGGGAAATCATGCTCCTAACTATGGAGGGATAAAGGGTAAGAGGATGAGTGCTTTGAAAGCTCCCCATGAAGAAATTCAGATGCCTCAGTATGAGTCATTTGTGTTTGGTACTCCAGCCCCAACACTTAAGGGCAAGGAAGCTGCATCTTCCAAACCTCTTCCAGCAAAGAAGAATGTTGTTGGAAAGTCAGTGACTAACCCTCACAAGGCAATATCAGATGTCATCAACACCATCTCAGCTGCTAAGCTGATACCTATTCCTATCAATCTGATGCCTCTGAGTAAGGCTACTTCCCATCGAGCAAACAGTCAAGGACTAGCTGAGAGAGATAGAAAGAATAAAACTGCCTTCTCAGTTGAACATGGACATACAAATGTACCTTCCACTTCAATAAGTGTTCAAAAGAGAAGGTACAATATCTTTGAATGTTGGTGTTGTGGTAAAGTGGAACAATTTTCCCAAGATTGTTGGCACAATCATAATGTGCGGAGTACAAAGAAGAGCTTTCTAGTTAAGGCAGCTCTAGGGAAAAATATTGTTGTTTATGTTAACAAGAACCTAGGACCCAAAGTCATTTGGGCTCCTAAGGTAAAATAAATTGCATCTTGCAGGATAGTTCAAGTGTCAATCTCAAGCAAATATGGTACTTGGATAGTGGGTGCTCAAGGCACATGATAGGAATAAGGAGTCTTCTAAAAGACTATATTCCTGTGAAGAATGAACCTAAAGTCATTTTTGGAGGCTCAGATAGGGGATTCACAAAAGGATATGGTATGATCTCCAATGACATGATCTCTATCACAAGAGTAGTCTATGTTGAAGGGTTGCAACACAACCTTGTAAGCATAAGTCAGCTATGTGACTTAGGGCATGTCATTGAATTCCATAATGATAAGTGTTTGATTAAGAAGTCAAGTGACTTAGAGGTTGTCCTCTCAGGCACCAGTAGTGGAAATGTTTATTGTTTGGATTTCTTTTGCAATTATTCCTCTACTTCTATGTTTCTTGTAGCTAAGGAGAATGAGTCTCTTCATGTTCAATGGAATAAGAAAATTACTCATATTAACTACAAGACAATTAACAAAGTATTTTCAGAAAACTTAGTTAGAGATTCTCCTAAGTTAAATTGTGTTAAAAAATGGTCCTTGTCATGCATGCCAAATGGGCAAGAAAACAAGGATCTCTTTTTAAGAGCATTGACTCCAAAGACTCTATAAAATGTCTTTATCTGTTGCATATGGCTTGTTTGGTCCTTTGCCCATTAAGATCTTAGGAAGGAAGCAGTATACCTTTGTGATTATTGATGATCAATCAAAGTTTACATGGGTATTCTTCCTTTAGAAGAAGTCTGATAACTTGGATGTCTTCATGAATTTGTCAAGGCAATCCAGAATATGATGTGCTGCATAGTGGTCAAATTTTGAAGTGACCATGGTATAGAATTCCCAACTGGGGTCATGACAAAGTTCTGTGAAGAACATGGTATCACCCAAAAAATCACTTCTCCTAGAACCCCACAACAAAATGGGGTGACTGAGAGAAAGAATAGGACTTTGATTGAGGCTGGCAAAATCATGATCAGTGATTCCTCACTTCCAGAATATTTCTGAGCTGAGGCAATCAACACTGCATGTCATATTCTGAATAGGGCTTCAATCAACAAAGTCTATGATAAGACCCCCTATGAACTCATGAAGGGCAGAAAATCAACTATTTCATATTTTAGAATCTTTGAGTGCAAATGTTTCATTTTAAATAATGGAAAGTCATATTTGACTAAGTTTGTTGAAAAATGTTATGTGCAAATACTTATTGGATACAACTCCCACAGTAGAGCTTATATGGTATTCAACAAGAAAGCCCAAGTTATAGAAGAATTTATGCATGTTATTTTTTATGAGACTGGCCTTCTATACAAAGGCTGGTCCAGTGTGCCTAATGATGCTAGTTCATTTCCCAACTTAGAAGATCTGTTCATTCAATACAAGTCTAGTTCAAGCATGAGTAACTCTTAAATTGATGTGCTTTGTGAGGAAATCCAGCCAGCTAAAATCATTTCTAAAGAACAGCAAGGTGCTGACAGATTGTCTGCTGCAACCAAGCATATTAGAGATTATCCCATAAATCTCATTATTGGAAATGCAAGCCAGGGTGTCACCACCAGAAACAAACTTCACAATGAAGCTGTCTTCTTGAGCTTCTTTTCCTAGGTGGAGCCCAAGAAGTTTGAAGATGCAAACAAGGATCCATTTTAGATCAATGCCATGTAAGAAGAACTCCAGCAATTCAAGAGATGCAAGGTCTGAAAGTTGGTGCCAAATCCACAAGGACACAACATTATTGGCACCAAATGGATCTTCAAGAACAAGATGGATGAACATGGAGCGGAAGTAAAGAATATGGCTAGATTAGTTGCCAAGGGGTACAAACAAGATGAGGGAATTGACTTTGACCAGACTTTTGCCCCAGTAGTAAGACTGGAGGCTATAAGGATATTCCTAGCTTATGCAACATTCAAAAGGTTTAAAGTCTATCAAATGAATGTAAAATTTGCCTTCCTCAATGATAATCTGAAAGAAGAAGTATATGTGGAGCAACCCTCAAGATGCAAATAAGACAGGAAAAGTATAAATGGTACTTGTCAATTCCTTGGAAGGAGATTGATCTCCTTGTGTAGCAAGAAGCAAAATCGTGTGGTTATATCCACTGTTGAGTCTAAATACATTTTTGTAGGCAGCTGCTGCGCACAATTACCATGGATTCAACATCAACTGGAGGACTATAACCTCGAGGTGAGTAAAACCCCCTTATTGTGTGACTCATCAAGTATTATTTCCATTGCTAAGAATCCTGTCTCACATAACAGGACTAAGCACATAGAAATAAGATATTTTTTCATTAGAGAACATGTTGAGTGTGAAGATATCTGTCTTGAATTTGTCCCCACTAACAAGCAAGTAGAAAATATCTTTACAAAGACACTGGATGAGGCTAAGTTTACTTCATTTAAAATTGATTTAGGTATGTTACATATGGAATAGCCTATCCCTCATCATTTCTACTCTCAATTATAAATTTCTATGATATTATTTACCATTATCTAAATAGGTGACAATATCTAGCTAAGAAATATAGCTAAGGAAATCCAGCTGAGAAATCTAGCTGGGCAAGCTCAGCTATTTGGTGAAAACTACTGAGAAAACACTCAGCGGTATTCAGATATTTCATTATTGACATTAAAATCCGCTGAGACAATGCTCAACGGTATAAATCCCAGTCTCAACGATACCGTTGAGACATGTTATTATTGCTATAAATGATCGATCTCAGCCATTGGTTTAATTTTTTGATCACCCAATAGCATGACACTTCTAAACCCATTTATTTCAATTAAATAAATATAAAATTTATAGTCTTTATAAATCTAAGTAAACTAAGGACTTAAACTCTAAACCCTAGAAAGTCATCGAAACCCCTCCATATTTCTCAGCGACTCAACGACAAGGATTTCAACTATAATGGTGCCAAAATTAGGAAACACTCTTCTCAAAGGATATGAAGTAGTCAAAGATGGATTTCAGTTTGCCATAATAGAGATTAGAGAAGTTATCAGTATGTTGGAAGCCGTCGGGCTTGAGTTCATTCTGTCAGGAACCAACTCCAATTCTGAAAGATGAAGTTTTGGAGCTGTATTCCAATGTGAAGTCCTCCTCATCAGGTCAATCCATTAAGAGCAAAGTAGGGGGAGTTAAGATCAAAATAACCCCAAGATGGCTTGCCAAAGACCTGCAAATTCCCTCTACAGACATTGAAGAGGACCAAGATATATCCACCAATGAAATTGACCAAGCCCTGGAATGGTATGGTCATGGGTGTGAAAGGAATGGTTCCCTAAAAAGGAAAATCTTTAACCAAAAAGGAAAATTACTTGCTGATATCATTGGGAAGGTCATCCTATGCAAACCAGGCTCCCATGACAACATATCAAAACCAACAGGGCGGTTGTAATTTATCAGAAGATTATTGAGTGTCTAAAGGCTCCAAACCTAGGCAGGATTCTATCCCTATATCTGATTAATGCTTACCCTGAGCATTTCTCCAAGAGAAAAGGGGTTCAGATCCATTACATGAAAAAATGGATATCAAGACGTTGGAAGGATTCAATAGGGTGTTGCCCTCTAGCCAAACAGTTCAGTCTAAGATCATATCAAAGGTCAAGGGAAAGAAGATGATTGCTGTGGAATCCTCTGAATCAGAGAATGAGGGTCAAAGCACTCCAATTCATTATCCTAACCTTTCCTCATCTAGTGACGAAGCAGCTACTTTTCGGTACATAAGTATTCAAATCGATGGAGATTCAGCTCAAGTTCCTGCAGAAATGGAGAAAAATGCATCAGAAATGGATGTTGAGTTAGATCCAAATGATATAGACAGGACTGAAGCCCCAGCCGAGGGGGAGCTGGTGCAGTCAACTGTTAATTTATAAGGAGAGATTGACCATTTTCTAGAAAATCTGCATAACAGAATAGCTTCAATTCTAAATGTTTCTCAGGAGAGAAGTGAGGCAGAGCTAATGGCTCTAAATCAGTCTGATGCTCTAATTGAGGGGGATCATGAGCAATTGAATGAAGGTACTCTAGATATTGATCACAATAAGTTTATTTAGATTGATGATCAAGTTGAGGGGGAGACTCACACTAAGATCCCTGGTCAGGTAGATGTTTTACCTTCCCCCAAGTGGCTAAGACATCTATTCAATTTGAATTGGATGGTCAAGAGGACCAAGGAACAAGGGTAAATCCTGCTGAGATTCTACCACCATAGATGCCCCAACATCTATCCTCTACTAGCAGTACTGAAAGCTCCATCATAGCTTCAGTCAAAGATCTACTAGATGAGCAAGAAAAAACACTAAAAACCTATATTGATGAGTCTGTCAAAGGATTGAAAGCTGAGGTCTTGTCAGAAATACAGAAAGTCAAAACTGAGATGATGGGTGATCTTAAGGTCTTGAAGGATGATACTGCACACATAAACAAAGAGATCACCAGATGGTTTGACTTGGCTGCAAGCATAGTAAAACAAAATGTCAACATTAAGAAATCAATGGATGACAACCTCAAGGATGCTGCTTGAGATATTACTAGTGTGAAGAACTGGGTTAGTCTGACTGATGATGTAATAAGGGATGGAGTTGATCATATTCAACAGTACATATACTCTACTCAAGGACAAGCTATAGGAAGAGAAATTCAGAATAGAGTGGTCATCCAGGATGAACTTGAAAATATATTCCAGACAATATCTAATAGGATTGAAGCCAACACCCTCCATCTGACCGATAGATTTAATGAAGAAGCCAGAAAGGGGGAGAAGTCCAATGCTGAGCAAGCCCTAAAGGTCCTTCAAGGCACAAGAAGTGATCTAAATCTTCCCCTATTGGACAAAAATAGGTCTGAACATTTTGATTTCCAAGAACAAGAAAGATTTGCTCAAGATACTTAGATGGCTGCTAGGAGGAAAAGAGTTGGCCTCATGTATCACGAAGAATTCATGACTAAGAGAAGAGTAGATCAAGATGATGATCTAGATTATGAGTACTAGAGTGATGATTCAAGAGATATCATAATCAATGCATGGATCCATCATGGACAAATTTTGAAGAATATTGACAGCATCTACCCAAGTGAAGAATGGATCAAACATCTTGAGAGAAACTCCCTAAGGGAAAGAATTCTCAAAGAAAATCTTGTGAGAAGGAACAATCCAAGGAGAATGCCCTTTAAATACATTCCCAAGCCATTCCTTTACTTCAAAAGACAAGATAACAAAGCCAAGCAAACTGAAAGGTTGGTTGTGGTTCAAGGAGAAGGCTCAGGTTCTGATTCCAAAAAGATGAGAACTGATACTGAAAGTTAGCCAAGTGGCTATCACTTTATATATTCTGAAATTTCATTGATTGTAAATCAAACTAGATTAGTATTATGGTTCTTGATTAAAATGATATGTTTACATGTCTAAATCTATAATGCTTTCATGATTAGTTGATCATTTAATTGATATGCTATCTATGTTATCATTTCTCAGACTATATCATGATGTATGTGCTATCCAACTGCTATACCTTTTGGTAAATATTGATTTATTGGTGAATGTTACTTAACATTGTTAGGTGTTCTGCTTTCTTCAAATATGATGAGATTGTTGGGACGATTGTACTCAATCTTTCAAGATTTGAAGAAGCGCCACTACCAATGCTAAGAGCATAGTGTATTTGATGCATATCCACTTTATGAGATGCAGGGCTCTTAGAAGAAATGGTTAATAGTCAAGCTGAGCTATACAGCTGAGACAGCTTGTTGGGTACATTGGACACAATGTATTTGATTTGAAGAAGCCCTTTTCAACTCAATGATATACACATGTTTGTATTTGATCTATATTTTAGTTTATGTATGCAGGTTGTCTATTTCATATTGATTGGTAATGTGGACACAAGAAGCTGACAAGATTTTGAAGAAAAATTGTCTAAGTACAAAAGCGTCGAGTGAAATCAGCAAAGTGCTGAGTAAAGTCAGCACAGTCTATATACATCAACTTGCAGTGCAGAAAAATGGCTAAGTATAAAAGTGTCAACACACTTCAACTATGTCAACACCTTTGCAGAAGCTGTGTCGAGACAAGTAAGTTGTCTCGACACCTTGAAGGCCAAGTCAGCACAGTCGGGATAAGTCAGCTTACTTGACACAATAAAGCTTAAGATAGTTGTGTCGAGACAATACAACTGTCTCGACATAAAGTAGACAGAAAATTATACTAAGTAAAATTGTGTCGAGACAAATCAACTATCTCGACACATTGAAGGATTAAAGTATAGAAGTCTCCATACAAGCCAGAATTAAAATATGTCGACACAGCATACAGTTGTGTTGAGACAATCAAACTGTCTCGACACAAGACATAATTAAAAGATGTCGACACAAAAAATGGCTATGTTGAGACAAATCAACTATCTCGACACTTTCAAGCTTCAGATAAAAATTCTTCCAAGTAGAATTGTGTTGAGACTGCTAAGATGTCTCAACACAAGTGTCGAGACACTTTGGATAACTCGACACTTATGTTTCAGAAAATGTGCAGAGTCAACAAAAAAGTTTCAAGATAAGTAAAAACTGTCACATCAGCTACAAAAATAGGAAATTTTAACAGAAACAGTCTGAGGGAGAATTTGAAGTATGATGTCAGATGTTGATGTCATCATTCAGTAACTAGCCATCTATGAAGGAGATAAATAAAGGGGTTGTCTACACCAACAGTAGAAGAGATAGAATCGATCAAGAAAAAACAAAATTCTCATTTCTTTTTACAATCCCGAGGAGGAGGAAGAAGTCGAAGGTCTTCAAGAAAATCTACAGATCCTTTCACCAAGTTGATTTGAAGATTAAGGTGGATCTGATCTACAATTTCTTCAAGGAAAACAAGCCTATCAAATTCAAGAAGATTGTAGATTCAGAGAAGCAACTTTTCAGCAAGCCAATTTTTCAAGAAGAAATCCAATGTTGTTGATTTGAAGAATCTGTGCTAACAGATAAGTCAGATTATAGAATTCCTGTTTTCTGAAGATTATTTACCTCTTAATTTTGTAAGATCTGCTTGAGATCTGAGTGAGTATGAGATCTAATCTCTGAGTTATAAGCCTAATTTATAAAGGCTGAGGTAGGGTTCTTGAGGGACCTGAGGTAGGTGATTTGAGTGAATCACTGAGTTATAAGCCCAATTTATAAAGGCTGAGGTAGAGTTCTTGAGGGACCTGAGGTAGGAGATTGGTAGAATCTCTGAGGTAGGACCTGTTGGTCTGAGTGTAGGTTTCTTAACAGAAACTGAGATTGTAGGATCTGTGGATCTGAGTTAAAGAGGAGGAGCTATAACCTTATCTAGCACATTGCTAGTGAGGAAGAAGGGAGAAAGTGGATGTACCCTAGATAGGGGAACCACTATAAATTCTTTGTGTGTAGTGTGCTATGAATTATTATTGCTTGTGCTATGATCTGAGTTTTGTAACTGCTAAAATAGTTAAGTGATAAAGAATTGCTAAAGTATTTTAAAAAAGTCACATATTCACCCCCCTCTAGGTGGTTATCTACCCATAGAGTTATCTTTCAAGTGGTATCAGAGGAAGGTTATTCAAGAAAGACCTGATAGTCTGAAAAAGATCCAAAGGGTATTAGAAAAATTTCAGATTAATGACTTCTGAATCTCATAGAGAACTCAGTCATATAAAACTGTCTATATGTACTAAGGATAACTTTGTTATATGGAAACAGAGAGTGAGATTGTTCATGGAAGCCTCAAATCCAAGAATCTTTATCACTGTACAATAAGGACCATATGTATCAAAGAAGGCATCTGTCTTAGATGAAAATTTTCAAACCCCCAAGAAACTGTCAGAAATGACAAAGAATGAGGTGGTACTTACCACTATGGACAAAAGAGCACGAAATATAATAGTCAGTGTAATAAATAATTCAACCTTCTAGAATCTTGTGCATTATAATACATCCAAGGAGATGTGGGATACTCTGATAGTATACATGGAAGTTATAGAAGAAGTAAAAGATGATAGAAAATCTCTCCTCAACCAGCAGTATGAGGCTTTCAGACAAGGAAAGACTAATTCTGTAGAATAATGCTATGAAAAGTTCTTTAGAATAGTGAATGACTTAAGAAACTATGGAAGAAATTTCTCAAATTATGAGCTGAATGACAAATTTTTGAGATCTCTAAATAAAGAA
Organism: Platanthera zijinensis; assembly: GCA_039513925.1. Taxonomy (NCBI): domain Eukaryota; kingdom Viridiplantae; phylum Streptophyta; class Magnoliopsida; order Asparagales; family Orchidaceae; genus Platanthera; species Platanthera zijinensis. The sequence goes on from CM077079.1 coordinate 232,364,318, forward strand.
TGAGACATCAAGATTCTGATGTAAGAGAAATAGGGAATCTAAGAAATATGTTACCCCAAGACTTGTATGGGAAGCTAATATCACATGAGCTTCAGCTAAACTCTAGAAAAGCTGAAGCAGAATCTGCTAGAAGTTCAACTCAGACTAAATCTGTGGCCTTCAAAGCAGATAAATCAAAGAAAGCTAGAAGAGAAATCTCATCATCACCTAAAAGAGATTAAGATACAGACAACACTAGAGCATGTTCTTCATCAGAAGATTTATCAGATGATGAATTGGTACGGTTTACCAGACAATTCAAGAAAATGTTGAGAAGAAGGATGCAGTGGAATAAAAAGAAACCTTTTGAGTCAAGCTCTATTAAAAGCAAAGACAATCACAGAGACAAATCTGTGGTTAAGTATGATTCTCATCAAAATAAGTAATTTAAGACTAACATTATTTGTTTTTGCTGTAACAGGCCTGGGCAAGTCATAGCTGACTGTCCAGTAAAAAAAGGATAACAAAAAGTCAAAAGAAAAGAAGTTCTATAAAGACAAGAAATCAGAGAAAGGTCTGATGTCAAAGAAATCAAAGACCTTATCTCATAGTGATACTGATTCAACTGAATCAGAAGAAGAACTTGCTGGAATGTTCTCCTATGAAGAAGAATTTATCAGAAAGGATATATACAAAGGGAAAAGCTCCACAACTTCATCACTTTAATGACACTTTCTGATGATCAATTTAAAGAAGAATATGTGGAGATCAATTTAATGACACTTTCTGATGATCCAGAAATAGAAACTCTTGACTGTCAGGATACTCAGGTAATCTATGACAATTCAACATGTTTTAAAACTTCTTTATATGAGACTGGGGATGAGCGAGAATCATGTGACTCAAAGTTTGATTCACATAAGACTAACTCAGTAACTGAACTACAATAGCTCACAGTCAAATTTGAAAAGCTGTTGGAAGCTCTAGTAAATAGCTAGAAACTTATCAAAGAACAAGCTATAGAGATATCATCACTAAAAAGTTTTGAGTATCATCATAAGATGGATACTTAAAAAATTGGTCTTCAAAATTCTAAGTTGGAAAAACTGAATAAGATCATTGATGATCAAATCATATTACAGAAGCAGAAGGATGCAATTATTCAGGAGCTGGAACTCAAACTCATGAATGAGAAAAGACTAGTCCAACAATTTTCTAAACCTAAAACTATATTGCCCATTATAGATACCTTCTTAGGAACACCTGGAAGTGGTCTTGGGTACGTTAAACCCAAGAGGAAAAGTGGCAAAAAGCTGACAGGACAAAAGAGTCCAGTCATTTCACAGCTTGTGTTCCAACTATGGGAAAAGAAACCTAGAAGTTTGGACTAGTTGGACCAAGATCATATGTAAATATGAAAACTATTCATAATATGCCTGCTCCAAGGAGGATAGTTATAACTGAGAGGCAAAATAACTTGTTTGCTCCTAGTCAAACTATAACTGTCAAGTGTGTTGATTCCTATCCTAAGGAATGTCAGCACAAAGTTCCTTCTATTCCTCCAAAGAGGAGGTACAACAGGTATGAATGCTGGTGTTGTGGAAATGTATGACACTTTGCCTTGGACTGTTGGTTTAATTACACTGTATCTCATATTCAAAAAAGATATCCAGTTAAGAAACTCACTAGTAGTTTCAATAGAGCCATGACTAACAAGAACCTAGGATCCAAAACAAGTTGGGTTCCTAAGGAAAAATAAATTCTTATTTTGCAGAAATGTCCAAGCACTAGAGATAGACCAATCTGGTACTTGGATAGTGGGTGTTTTAGACACATGACTGGAACAAGAGACAACTTGAGGGAATTTATCCCTATGAAGAATGGACCAAAGGTGATCTTTGGTGGAGCTGACAAAGGAATAACCAAAGGTTATTGTAAGATCAAAAATGGCTTGGTCACTCTCACCAAAGTAGCTTATGTGGAAGGGTTGCAGCACAACCTTATAAGCATAAGCCAACTTTGTGATCTTGGCTATGACATTTCATTCCACAAAGATGAGTGTCTAATAAAGAAGTCAGGTGACCAAGAGGTCATCTTGACAGGCACTAGATGTGAGAATGTGTATTGTTTGAATTTTCTTTGCTTAAAGTCAGACTCACCCTTATGTCAAGTTGCAAATGAGAAAGCCTCACACTGTGTCAAATGGAACAAGAGGCTAGCTCATTTGAACTACAAGGCCATAGGCAAACTTTTCAGTAAAGAGCTTGTTAGGAATGACCCTGATATTAAATGCTCTAAGGAGAGCATTTGTTCTGCATGCCAAAAAAGGCAAGCAAACCAAAATTTCATTCAAAAGTATTGAATCCAAAGACTCATCGAGGTGTTTATATCTCTTTCATATGGACTTGTTTGGTCCTATACCATTTCATAGTTTAGGAAGGAGAGTCTACACATTTGTAATTGTTGATGATAATTCCAGATTCACTTGAGTTTTCTTCTTAAGGAAAAAGTATGAAACTCCTGAGGTCTTCAAGACTTTTGTCAAACAAATACAGAATTAATTGAACAGCTCTGTGGTTAGAATTAGAAGTGATCATGGAACTGAGTTTCAATCTGATTATATGACAAAGTTTTTTGAAGAACTAGGGATTCAATAAGAGTTTTCCTCACCAAGAACACCCAAGCAAAATGAAATTGTTGAGAGGAAGAATAGGACTCTCATTGAAGCTGGAAGAACCATACTGAATGATTCTTCACTCCCAAAATATTTCTGGGCTAAAGCTATTAACGCAGTATGTCATGTTCTAAATAGAGCTTCAATCAACAAAAGATTGAATAAAACTCCTTATGAATTAATGAAGGGAAGAAAACCAAACTTGGTCTATTTTAGAATCTTTGGATGTAGATGTTATGTCCTAAATAATGGGAAAACATATATAACCAAATTTGCTGAGAAGTCCTATGATGGCATATTTGTTGGTTATAGTGACCACAATGAGTCTTATAGGGTCTACAACTTAAGGGATCAAGTTGTGGAGGAGTCTGTTCATGTTGTATTTGATGAAAGTTCTATATTTTATAATGATAAGCCAAGTTCATCAAGCACAACATGTGAAGACTTGCAGCTAAAGGAGCTTACTATAGAAGATATTGTTCCAGCAAGCCAGAATATGCAAGATGGAGTCATCATAGTTGAGGAAGTGCTTGCACAAGAACAACCAGGAGAAGAAACTAGACATGATGCAGGTGGTCCAGGAGAAGAAGTCACATTACCTGTTGCTATCAGACATTGAAGGGATCATACAAGGGAATTGATCATAGGAGATACTGCACAGGGTGTGACCACAAGAAGCAAACATCACAACACTGTGATGTACTCAAGTTTTCTATCCCAAACAGAACCATGAAATTTGAATAAGATAATGTGGATCCATTTTAGATAGGTGCAATGCAGGAAGAATTGAACCAGTTCAAGAGATGCAATGTCTGGAAGCTGATTATAAGACCAGATGACTATAACATCATAGGAACCAAATGGATATATAAAAATAAACTGGATGAGAATGGTGTTATAGTCAGAAATAAAGCTAGACTGGTTGCAAAGGGATATAGACAAGAAGAGGGAATAAACTTTGATCAAACCATTGCATCAGTGGCTAGATTAGAGGCTATAAGACTCTTTCTAGTATATACAACCTACAAAAGTTTATCAAATGGATGTGAAGTCATCCTTCCTAAATGGTAACCTTAAATAAAGAGTCTATGTTGAGCAACCCTCAGATTTTGTTGATTCTACTAAACTTACTCATGTATATTTGCTATTAAGAGATCTCTATGGTTTAAAACAAGCACCAAGGGCTTGGTATGAGACTCTGTCTAAGTTTCTTCTAGAGAATAAATTCTCAAGAGGGAAAATAGATAAAACATTATTCCTAAGGGAAGTCAAAGGCAATATCATCTTAGTATAAATATATGTTGATGACATTATATTTGGATCTACTGATAAGTCACTTTGCACTAAGTTTGCCAAATTAATGCAAGGAAAGTTGGAGATGTGTAGCATGGGTGAACTCAAGTTTTTCTTGGGTCTCCAAGTTAAGCAAACTTTAGATGGACTATTCATTAGTCAGTCTAAGTTCACTAAGGAGTTAATCAAGAAGTATGGCATGGAAACAACCACTTCAATGAGAATTCCTATGGGGTCCAGTATGTCTTTAGACAAGGACGGTGCTGGGAAGCTAGTTGATATCACCTTGTATATGGGCATAGTTAGATCACTGCTCTATTTAACAGCCAGTAGACCAGACATAATGTATGCCACTTGTGTCTGCGCTAGGTATCAAGCATGCCCTAAGGAATCTCACTATACAATAGTTAAAAAAATATTGAGATATCTAAAGGGCACACCTAATCTTGATCTATGGTATCCCAGGAATAGTGATTTTGAACTGACGGGCTTTTTAGATGCAGATTATGAAGGATGTAAAGAAGACAGGAAAAGCACATCAGACTCGTGTCAATTTCTTGGAAGGAGGCTGGTGTCATGGAGCAGCAAAAAGCAATCATGTGTAGCAATATCCATAGCTAAATCTGAGTACCTTTCAGCTGGTGGTTGCTGTGCACAGTTGCTTTGGATTAACCATCAGTTACAAGATTACAACTTACAGCTAAGTAAAGTTCCTTTATTCTGTGATTCTACTAGTGCTATTTCTATTGCAAACAATCCTGTGTCACATAGTAGAACAAAGCATATTGAAATTAGATATCATTTTATTAGAGAATATGTAGAAAATGAAGATATTAGCTTAGAATTTGTTCCAACAAGTAAACAAATAGCTGATATTTTTACTAAACTTCTGGAAGAAGAGAAATTTAATTTCTTCAAATTTGAACTTGAAATGTTGAATCTTGAGTAAAACCATTATAACATAAGTATAAAACTGATTAATTAATAATTATGTCTACTCATGTAGATTTCAAGGGTAAACTTCATAAGTGTCAAGAATTTACACATAAGAAAATCAAAATGTTGACTAGTCAGTGTGGAGACACCAGAAAGTGTGTCGATACTATAGATAGTAATGTGTCGAGACACATGATAGTGAGTTGACACAGGATAACTTTATGTATCGAGACACTAAAGTAGGTGTCGAGACATACGAGTGTCGAGACCCTAAAGTATATGTGTCGGGAGACATAATCCTTGTGTCGACATGTGTCGACACATCTCAACAAACGACGTATCCTTGTGTCGACACTAGGTATTTACCCAAAAATTTGGAATAGACTAAATGCAGCGCGCCCTTTCGACTTCAGAGAATATATGACTATAAAAAGGGTAAGGGAATAGAAGTCTACTACACTTTGTTGATCTTTTGAACTTCTGCTCCAGTAGTGTCGAGACCTAGAATTCCTTTAGTCGGCACCTCTCTTCCATAATTTCTCTCATCTCCAATGGCTCCCAAGAATGTCGACAACATCAATGAAGGTTATAAACTCGTGCGCCAAGATTTTGTCTCTGCACAGGAAGAAATCAGAAACGTCATTGATCTAATCAAAGAAGTAGGACTAGATTATCTGCTTTCTGAACCAACAAACATATGGAAAAGAGAACTATCAAAATTCTTCTCTAATGCAACACTGGATTCAAGCTCAACAAAGATCAAGTCTAAGGTAAATGGATCCAAAGTAAAAAATCACAATAAGGAAATTGACCAAGGTGTTTCAATTACCAAGAATCGATCAAGAAGATGCAATGGACAACACCAGAACTGCTGAAGCATTGGTGTGGTGTGGATTGCCGCCAACCACTAAACCTGGAGGTACCTTAAGGAGAAAGGGTATGAAAATCTAAGGAAAATTTTTGTCTGAAGTTATAGGCAAAGTGCTGCTGTTAAAGACAGGTGCACATGACAGGATCTCAACGGTTATGTTTGAGATGATGAACGGAATAATTTTCAAAATCAAGACTGACTGGAGTAGAGTGGTCTTTGATGAAATAGTAGAAATTATCAAAAAACCAAACATGGGCAAAATTCTGAGTCTTTACCTAGTCCAAGTCATTCCTAACAGTCTCAATCTTAAGCTTGGATCAAAAATCAACCACATGAGAAGAATGGATATGAGGATTCTATCAAGATGGGACAGAGTTTTGACAAAAGAAACACCTGAAACTGACAAGAAGAAGGATAAAAAGGAGAAGACTGTAGTTGTGGATGATGATTCTTCTAGTGAATCAGGAGAACAAGTCAGTTCAAGCTCTGAGAAACAAAATGAAGCAATTTCTGAGAAATCTCCAAACTCATCACCTGGAATTGATGATCAAGTGTAGGGGGAGATAACCCCAGATAAGGATCAAATTGAGGGGGAGAACCTCCAAGATCTGCCAGAACCTAAAATGGATGTAGTGGATACAATAATAATGGAGGTTGAACAAGACCTAGAATAAAGCAAGGTTCCTGAAATGGACATGCCTGACAAAGAAATGGTGGATGAAATCCCCAAAGAAATTGAAGAAGAAACACTTCTGGATACAAATAATCATATCCAAGGAGAGATGACAGTACTTCTAGAGGAACCTGATCCAGATGCTGAAGGTCAACAAGATGATATCAACCGGGATAGCATCAATATTGGTGAAAAAGATGCAATGGTTAAGGGGGAGTTTGCAGCCATGGACCCAAATACTGAAGGTGTTGAACATCAAAAATTTATTTAAGTAGTTAGTGTATCTGCATCAGAAGAGGAAGAAGCCTCTCAGATAAAGAAGAAGAGACTAGTTGAACTAAAGAAGAGGAGTAAAAGCTATAAGAAAATAATTCAGTCTGGAACAACTCCTGCTCCTGATATGGATTTCAGTTCTTTTAAAGTTTAACTACAAATTATGCTTGATCAACAGAGAGTTCAACTAGAGAAATATGTGGATGAAAGCAACAAGTAGTTGTAGTTTCAACTGACCCAAGATATCAAATCAATAATATTTGAAGTAAATCTTTTAAAGAAAGATATGACAGATTTCTTCCAAAGGGGAGCAAATGTTGTGGTATATATTGCAAAACAGCAGTAAGAAATAAAGACAACCGAAGATGAAATAGCTATAAAATAAGGCTGTGTCATAGAGAATCAAACCGGATGAATGAGAATATGATCATTATGTATGATACAACTTTGGAGGACATTAAGACAAAAACTACAACCCTAGAAGCAAAGATAGCTTCAACTTCTACTATTGTTGAATACAAGATTTAAATACAGTCAGATTCTATGGTTCAAGCTATCATGGATTCTGCAAAAACAATCACTCATAACTTGGCCAAAGTAAAGGCTCATCTTACCTCAAGACTACATCATACTATAGATCAAGTGAGATTTCAAAAGAATGATCTGATAGATCACATTGAAAGAGAAGTCATAAAGGGGGAGAGAATAATGATAAAAGCCAGGTCTGATCATGCTAAGTGGACCTCCAATAACATCAGAGCCACTCTAGACTATCCCCCCTATGTGATGATGATCAAACAGCTGAGTCTGGATGCCAACCAGCTCAGTTGGAAGGTATTCACACAGCTATAGAGCAGATCATATATCCTCCTCCACAGTTTGAGGATATTCATCATGCAGTTCTGACCATGCAAATTCCTCCACCTAATGTTCAAAATGTGTTATGTGAAGAGGTGGAGATGACTGAGGCTGTCTTCCTCAAGGAAAGAGAAGCTCAACTTTCAAAGAAAATATTCAGAGAGCAGGTTAAAGCTAAACTAGGCTTTGAGCAGTGGAGCCCAACTTATAGAAACATTATACTCACTGCATGGCAATCTGTTAACAATAATAGATATGATAAAGGAAAATGGTACTCTGAGCAAGAATGGGAAAAACACACTAAGCAGCAGGAGGTCATCCACAAAATCAGAAGAGATCTGGAGGTAGGGGTGATTCCAGCTAATTCACTTGAACCCTGCAAGTATTTTCCAAAGCATTATCACTATTTTTAAAGACAAAGGCTCAAGGCAGAACAGATCTCCAAATCAAAGATTGACAAAGGAAAAAAGTTGGTAGATGACAAAGTGCATGAATTAAAAGCAAAGATACAATCTGGAAAAGGAATAATCATCAAAGAGCCAGAGGAGTCTTAGAATATGTTTTTAGGCATTTTTGTAACTTACTTTTTAGAACTGTGTAACAAATCAAACAAATGCAATTCCTAAACAAATTTAAAATGGATAATTTGGCTGCACTTAGTGTTATCTATGTTATTATTGTAGTATATCTTTACATATTTTGCTCAACATTTTTTTTCCCATATATTTTAATTATCATATTTTGGTATTGAAATGTATATCACTGAATTGGGGTTAAGACTTCTCCAAATAGGAGGAGATTGTTGGGTACATTAAACACAATGTATTTGATTTGAAGAAGCCCTTTACAACTCAATGATATACACATGTTTGTATTTGATCTATATTTCAGTTTATGTATGCAGGTTGTCTATTTCATATTGATTAGATAGGTGGACACAAAAAGCTGACTAGATTTTGAAGAAAAATTGTCTAAGTACAAAAGCGTCGAGTGAAGTCAGCAAAGTGCTGAGTAAAGTCAGCAAAGTCTACATACAACAACTTGCAGTGCAGAAAAATGGCTAAGTACAAAAGTGTCGACACACTTAAACTGTGTCAACACTTTTGTAGAAGCTGTGTCGAGACAAGTCAATTGTCTCGAAATCTTGAAGACCAAGTCAGCATAGTCGAGATAAGTCAGCTTACTTGACACAATAAAGCTTAAGATAGTTGTATTGAGACAATGCAACTATCTCGACACAAAGTAGACAAGAAATTATACTAAGTAAAATTGTGTCGAGACAAATTAATTGTCCCGACACATTGAAAGATTAAAGTATAGAAGTCTCGATACAAGGCAGAATTAAAATACGTCGACACAGCAGATAGTTGTGTCGAGACAATCCAACTGTCTCGACACAAGGCAGAATTAAAAGATGTCGACACAGACAACGACTGTGTCAAGAGAAATCAACTGTCTTGACACTTTCAAGTTTCAAATGAAAATTCTTCCGAGTAGAATTATGTTGAGACCGCTAAGATGTATCGACACAAGTGTCAAGACACTTTTGACAACTCGATACTTATGTTTCAAAAAATGTGCAGAGTCAGCACAGAAGTGTTAAGACAAGTCAGAACTGTCACATCAGCTACAGAAATAGGAAATTTCAACAGAAACAGTCTGAAGGAGAATTTGAAGTATGATGTCAGATGCTGATGTCATCATTTAGTAACCAGCCATCCATGAATGCTATAAATAGAGGGGTTGTCTACACCAACAGCATGAGAGATACAATTGATCAAGCAAAAACAAAATTCTCATTTCTTTTTACAATCCCGAGGAGGAGGAAAAAGACGAAGGTCTTCAAGAAAATCTCTAGATCCTTTCGCCAAGTTGATCTGAAGATTAAGATGGATTTGATCTACAATTTCTTCATGGAAACAAGCCGATCAAATTCAAGAAGATTGCAGATTCAGAGAAGCAACTTTTCAGCAAGCCAATTTTTCAAGAATAAATCCATTGCTGCTTATTTAAAGAATCTTTGCTAACAGATAAGTCAGATTAAAGAATTCCTGTTTTCTGAAGATTATTTACCTCTTAATTTTGTAAGATTCCTTGAGATCTGAGAGGGTAGGAGATCTAATCTTTGAGTTGTAAGCCTAATTTATCAAGGCTGAGGTAGGGTTCTTGAGGGACCTAAGATAGGTGATTTGAGTAAATCAATGAGTTGTAAGCCTAATTTATAAAGACTGAGGTAGGGTTCTTGAGGGACCTGAGGTAGGAGATTGAGAGAATCTCTGAGGTAGGACCTGTACGTCTGAGTGTAGGTTTCTTAACAGAAACTGAGATTGTAGGATCTGTGGATCTGAGTTAAGAGGAAGAGCTATAACCTTATCTAGTACATTGCTAGTAAGGAGGAAGGGCGAAAGGGGATGTACCCTAGATAGGGGAACCGTTAAAAATTCTTTATGTGTAGTGTGATGTGAATTGTTATTGCTTGTGCTGTGATCTGAGTTTTGTAACTGCTAAAATAGTTAAGTGACAAAGAATTGCTAAAGTATTTTAAAAAAGTCACCTATTCACCCTCTAGGTGGTTATCTACCTATAGGGTCATCTTTCACAGCTTATAGTTCTCAGCAACATCTTGAGATAATGGTCCATACCATTGAAAGCCAAATATCTCACCGTCAAAGAAAATACCGTTGAGAATGAAGAATCTTCTCAGCAGTAGAGTTGAGAAGATTCAAATGCAGCCGCTGAAAACCACATGTCTCAGCACCAAGTCTAATTCTGTTGAGAATGGAATGAATACTCAGGGGCACAACTAACACGATTCAAATGTTGTCGTTGAAGCCCAGATTGCTTGGCGGAAGTCAACTTTGGTGCTAGCTCCAAAAGTAGGGATAAGATATTCTATTCTTACCCATGCTTCGTCAAGTCATTTTCTCAAGATCTTTGGAGTGTGTCAAAGTCTATAAAGATGAAGTTCCATGTCAATGGAACAGTGTCGTTGCTAGAATTCGTAAAAATAGAAATGAAGCACTTCTTCCTGTAATCTGCAAGCTAGTTTTTCGTGGAGGTCTTCTGAAGAACAAGTTAAATCAATCTAGACTCATAGCTAGGTCTTCTTCCTAAAAAAGATGATCAAGAAGAAGAACCCTTGATCTACACTTCCTGAAGAGATCTTTGAATCAAGAGCTGCTTCAAATGAAAGCTTATTCAAGTAGTGACAACTGAAGGCTCAACTTCTAAGGTCAATCTTTTGAGTCCTTCAGTTATAGTTTTACACAAACATTTAATTCTATAGGATCTTGAATAAGATCTGAGTTGTAAGGCTATTGTCTGATCTGTAGGGGTATTGACCCATAGGTAAGATTGCCCTCTCAGTCTGAGTTGTAGGGTTGTGCTCCCAACTTGAGCTGTAGGACTTCTTGTTAAGTCTGAGGTAGGATCTTGTGAAGATTTGAGGTAGGAGACCAGCTGGGTCTCTAAGTTGTAGGAGATGGAGCACTCTGAGGTAGGGTTGTATGCCTGAGGTAGAGTTAGGGAGGAGGCCTGAGAGATCCTGAGGGGCCTGTGTTGTAAGCTCTTGGAGCTAAATTTTTGGAGGGGGTTGCCTTTATTGAAAATTGTGAAGTGAAAGTGGATGATTGAGCGACTTGGGCGACCTATCCGCATAGACTATGCAGACAGGACTGGCGGTTAGCCAGGTCGGCAGAGCTGTTGCAGACAACTTGTTCTTTGGCAGCCTGGGTGGTCTGTTCGCGCAGACTCTGCGGACAGAGGCGGCGGTCAGCCAGGCCGGCTTATGATCAACAGGTAGTTGGATCCCATAAGATAACCGGGCAGATAGCTTATCTATCCGCGGAGTCCAACAAGATGCGTACTGGGCTGGAGCTCGGCAGACTTGCAAGGCCATTGTCTATGTCTTCCTCTAGTGGTGCGACAAGAATCCGTGGAGATCGCCAGTTAGTGCGGACTGGATATGGAGGTCGCCGGGATTGGCGGACTATTTCTAGTGTCTGCTAGTAAGAGCGGACTGGCCCTTGTGGCCGGTGGTGTGGACTTGGTTGGTTCTGAACCAAGTCCATGTTGGCTCAGTCCGGGAGGTTGTGCGGTTAAAGAGCGAATTTCTCCTCAGTCCGTCAAGCTCAGCAACGGTTGTTGTGCGTGCCCTTGTTGCGAGCTTGGGGAATGCGGATTGGAGGTGAGTCCGGAGGGCGTGCAAACTGGAGTGGTGTCCGTAGATAGGCATACAAGGTGTTGCTGCAGAGTTTGGCTGGAGGAGGTGTCCTGGCTAGGCCTTTGGCGACAAGACGGATAGAGATTATTGTCCGGCCTTGGTGTTCTTGGCGGGCTGGCTATCCGGCACAGGTCGCGGTGGACTGGCTGTGTATCCGCAGATTGCGGATACACTTGGTGCCATGGGATGGGGGTGGTTATCCTATAGGCTAGGGCGGTGACCACACTCCTCATTGTTCCTATAAATAGGACCCCCTGTCACATCAATGAATGAAAAAAACTGAACACTAAGTGAGCTCACAGATAGTTGCTGCGGATAGGATCTTTGTATCCACGCGGTTTGAAGGAGGCTGACCAGTTTGTGCTGTGCAGGTTGTGCGGATAATGCTGGAAGCCATTGACTTGGTTCTGATTACGGTCAGGGACAATGCGAACTCTGCGGATAGCAACTAGCAGTTAAACAGCAGGTCATGGGTTGTGGCTAGGCGGTCTCTCTTCTGCAACTAGTTTCCTGGTTCAATAAGTTGTCAGCATCTAGCGGCATGGTTTAGTTCGGCAGCAGCTCGCGCAGTCTGGCGGCTAACAACTTTGCGGTTAGGCGGCTTGCAGATCGGTGGTTAGAGTTCAGCATTGGAATAACGGGCAGTCCGCTCGGCTTGGTTACAGTTGGCGATTAGGAGGGTTGAGAGGACTCCGTAGCGGATAGCAGTAGTGCCGACGGCCTATTTCTTGAGTCCGCGCGGCTTGATTTCTTGCCTTGTAATTTGTTTCTGTTTTTCCTTGGGTACTTTGGCGAATCATGTCTCGTCATGTATGTCTCGCCTTGTAAAGAAGATTGATTAGTACAAGTTTCTTGTTCTTTCGGTTTGCATCTGGTTTTTTTGAGCTCGGATAGGTTGAGTGTTCTTGCGCCTGATTTCCCGTTTTTTGCTATATCAAATTCTTAACATGGTTTCAGAGGGAACAGAGGCTTGTGCAGTGGATCAACTGGCAGTTTGTGTTGGTACCCTAGTTTGATTTGAGTTCAGTCCTCTCCTTTGTGCTCCTTGACCCAAGAAATATCTATGGTCAATGGTTAGGAGTCTAGCTGTAGAGTCCTCGCTTTTCCAAATTGAGAATTTGGTTAAGTAGTTTTTTCGTTCGACCATAGTCGAACGCCGTTCGACTATCGTCTATCGATTGATCGACGATCGTCTATCAGTTGGTCGACGCTTTGGTCTGCGCTGATAGTTCGACTATCTGTTGATAGGTCGACTATCTGTTCTGCGCTGATAGGTCGACTATCTGTTGATAGGTCGACTATCTGTTCTGCGCTGATAGTTCGACTATCTGTTGATAGGTCGACTATCTGTTCTGCGCTGATAGGTCGACTATCTGTTGATAGGTCGACTATCTGTTCTGCGCTGATAGGTCGACTATCTGTTGATAGGTCGACTATCTGTTCTGCGCTGATAGTTCGACTATCTGTTGATAGGTCGACTATCTGTTTTCTGAGGTAGGTCGACTATCTGCTTGATAGGTCGACTATCTCTGTGCGCTTGATAGTTCGACTATCTGTCCTGATAGATCGACTATCTGGTAGTTCGACTATCTGTTCTGATAGGTCGACTATCTCCCGGGGTAGTTCGACTATCTTCCTCGATAGATCGACTATCTGGATCGTTCGACTATCTGCCCGATAGATCGACGATCTCCGTGCGTCGGTCGACGATCTCCGAAGGTCGTTCGACGCTTTCTGCCTGCCTTTGTATTTTGTATTTATTTATTATATTTAATTATTTAATACATTTTCTGGCACATTATTTCAAGCTGTATGATAAAGTTTCCAGGCATTATTTGCTCTATTCTTTTTGCCTGAGTTCAAATCTTTTAAGATAAAGTTGTTTGTCTTATTAGCTGTCTATTTAAATTACTTTATCTGCTGACAGCCCCTTTATAGCCGTTAGACTGAAAAGTCTTCTTTTGCTATAAAGAGATTGTTTCTGATGTGACTTTATTTAGTCCTTCTGTTATCTGATTTAAGCCTGCAGCTTCTTAGAAAGTGATTTATTCCCTTTATAGAATGTTTGGCTGCAGAGATATTTCTGTCTTCTTGATATTTACAGCCCAGGCCTCAAGGCTCAGAAGAAGACAAATTAATTCAAATGGAAGAGAGCCGTTGCTTGATGATGATTATAAAAAGAACCCCTTTGCAGAAGGATTAAAGCTAGTGTTACACACATATTCAAAAGCACTCAAGCCTTCTTCAAGCTCAAGCTTCCTGCTCTCAGCAAAATCCATCTAACTGAGAAGTGTTAAGATCTTCATCTCTTCTTCACCTGAGTTCTCCTGCTTTCAGGAAGTTCAACTCAGAGTTTCTTTGAAGAAGAAGAAGAAGAAGATTGCTGCTTGAAGACTGTTTCCTTTTTATTATTTACTTTCTTCCTGTAGCTTTTCTTTCAGAATTTTCTGAAGAGTTTTCTGCACTGAAGCAAGACTTCACCTGGACATCTTTGAGCCAGGGGGAGCCTTGATTCTTTAGAGCATTCTAGCTCAGTGCAAGCTTTTTGTGCTTCTCTAATCTATTGTAAAATAGAGAAGACATCTAAACCTTCTTCCCCCTCCTGTACAGGGTTATTACTCCCTTCAAAAGTATCCCTTGGTGGCAGGGCACCTGATCAAAAACCTGTGCTTGGTTTTTAGACACCTGATCAAAAGTCTAAAGGGTTTCTGAATCTACCTGAATCAGATTCTGTTGGTGGCAGGGCACCTGATCAAAAACCTGAGTGGATTCCTACCGTGTGGGTAGAAGAGTGGACGTACCCAAGTTGTTTGAGGAACCACTATAAATCTCCTTGTGTCGTCTGGTTTCAATTGTTTAATTCCTGCATTGTGGCTGTGATTAGATATAACTAGGCTGCTAGTTGCTGATTAGGTTTTTCCAAGGTTAACTGTAATTACAGTTAGCTTGTGTTTGTACACATCACTTATGTTAGGCTTTAAGGTTAAATCAATATCTATAATCTTTTCATTCCGCACTTCACTCCAAGGGAGTTGAGTAGACTATTAAGTTTTGTCTGTGCAAAATTTGATAACTCTATTCACCCCCCCTCTAGAGTAGTATCTATCCCTTCACTTTCAATTGGTATCAGAGGGAGGTTGACTGACTGAATAGGCTAACACCTAAGTCACAAGATCCTGATAGATACCAAGAGCTTATAGATATTCACTATCATGGCCCAGTCTAAGGATTATTCAAGCACCAGACCTCCAGCATGCAACTTAGCAAAGTTTGGCATCTGGAAGGCAAGGATCAAACTTTATATGAATTCTATTGATGAAAGTATTTTTGCTTCTATTTTGTCAGGTCCCCCAAGAGCACCTGCTGCTGCCACTGCCTCATCATCTGATATGAGTGCAGTGCCTCCTCCAGATTATAATGATGAGTACAAGAAGGCCAAAATTGCTGATGCCAAAGCAATGAACATACTGGCTCAGACTATGTCTGATGAGGTGTTCCAGAAGGTTGCTGATTGCTCCTCAGCAAAGGCCATATGGGACACACTGAACCAGATTGTAGCTGGTTCAGCTGATGAAAGGAAGGACAGAAGGTCCAACCTGATCTCTCAGTATGAGAACTTCAAGAAGACTGATGCTGAATCAGTTGAAGCTATGTACACCAGGCTCAGCTCAATCATCAATGACCTGAGGACCCTGGACAAGGACATATCATTGACAGAGGTCAATGATAAGATTCTTATGTGCTTCCCTAGCACATGGGATCTAAGAATCTGGCCCATCAAAGAAGCCAGAAGTACTAATGAGATATCCACTGAAGCTCTCCTCGGCAAGCTCAAGTCTTTTGAGCAAGTGCTGAAGACCAGAGAAGCAGAAGCTGAAGCCAAGACCCCCACTCCTACAAGAAAAGAGCAATCTCTAGCTCTTAAGGCTACAGATGTTTCTGAAAGCAGCCAATCCAATGAGGAACTCATGGCACTGTTTGCCAAGAGATTTCTCAAGATGGGGAGAAAGGAGTTCAGAAAGAAGTCTTCACGTTATGAAGACAAACCAAGGTATGATCGCTCTCCTGCTAAAGAAATTATATGTTATGGTTGCAGGAAGCCTGGACACATTTTGCCAGAGTGTCCAGAGGAGAAGAACAAGGAAAAGAGAAAAGACAAAGAACAACACAGGAAGCACTCCAAGCCATCCTCCTACAAAAACAAGAAGAAGGAGAGAGGTTTTATTGCTGAAACCTGGAGTGATTCTGATGAAGAATCCTCCTCATCAAGCTCCAGTGAAGATGAGGAAGAGAAGAAGGCAAAAGAAATTTGCCTCATGGCAATAGATGCCTGCAGCAACCACTCTGCTGCAGAGAGTTCTGATTCTGATGAAGAAATGCCCACTGAAGATGAGGTACTTTCTTCTTATGATTTTACTTCTGAAGAATTTAAGTTAGAATTTAAATCTTTATGTTTAGATCTAATTAGCTCAGAGAAGGAAATAAAAGAACTTAGAAATAGGTTAGTTGACTCTGAATCAATAGCCTCTGAAAATGTTAGGTTAAAAGAAGAACTCACTACTTGTAGTGAAGAAATTAAATTTCTTAAAATAGAATTAGCTAAGTCTAAGAGATTAGAAGAATCCCTTAATGGTAGAAGCCTTAAGCTGTTAGAAATTACCAGCATGACTAACACTAGGTCAGGTAATGATAAACTAGGCTTAGGAGCTTCTCCCAGTGAACCCCCAGTCCTCCTTAAAAATAATCTTTCAACTCCAGTGAACTTCATTTCAGCTAGTGGAAAGAAGAACACTGAGCAAGTAAACCTTGTAAATAAAACATTAAATAAGGCTAAGAGAGAAAAGAGAAAGAAGTTTTTCAAAGAAATGCAAAGAGCGTCGAACGAAGCTCGACGATCGGAAGCTCAATGGTCGAACGAAGGTCGACGATCGGAGCGCCCATCGTCGAACGTCGATCGACGATTTCAATATGATTTTCAAAATCATCATCAATTCCATAGAAACTTAAATGAGAATAGAAACCCTAGGTTTGTTGACCCATCATCAGCATGGAGAATCCCACCTAGGAGATCTCATCCACTAGGTTATCACCCTCAGCCTGCATTTTCATACATTTCCAGTTTTTCTTATGTGAAAAACAAGGGACCCAAGGTTACCTGGGTCCACTCTGTCTAAATAATTGTCTTGCAGGTGAAGGCCTATCCAATCACTCAAAACAAGTGGTATTTGGATAGTGGATGCTCTAAGCATATGACAGGAAACAAAGAGCTTCTGTCAAAGTACAAAGCTAAGCTCGGCCCAAAGGTTATCTTTGGAGACTCCAGCTGTGGTCAGACAGAAGGATATGGCAAGATCACGATTGGAGCTGTTACATTCAAGAGAGTTGCTTATGTCAATGGACTAAAGCATAATCTGATTTCAGTTAGCCAGCTATGTGATGCTGGCTACCAGGTTTCATTTTCTAATTTCTCTTGCAATATTACTCTAAATAATAATGTTGTTTTAGTAGGTATTAGAATAGGTAATATATATTTAGTAGATTTTAATTCATCTCAATCTGAAATCTGTCTGTTTAATGAAGTAACCCTTAATAATAATTCCCTTTGGCATAAAAGGCTTAGTCATGTAAACCTTAAAAATATATCTAGGTTATCTAAGCACAACCTTGTTAGAGGTTTACCTTCTTGCCCCTACAAGAAGGAGAACCTTTGCAAGGCTTGTCAGCTAGGCAAGCAAACCAAGAACTCATTTAAATCTGTTAATAAAAGTGATTCTCCTAGAATCCTGTATTTATTGCATTTGGACCTCTTTGGCCCAATAAATGTACAGAGTTTAGGAGGGAAGTATTACACTTTAGTAATTGTAGATGACTTCTCTAGGTTCAGTTGGGTTTTCTTTTTGAGAGCTAAGTCTGATAACTTCAAAGCCCTTACAGACTTTCTACTTTGTGTGCAGACTGAGTACTCTACTCATGTGGCCTTGATCAGAAGTGATCATGGTACTGAGTTTGACTCTCTTCTCATGCAAGAATTCTGTGAGAGAGAAGGTATCAAACATAGCTTCTCAGCTCCTAGAACTCCCCAACAAAATGGGGTAGTTGAAAGGAAGAATAGAACACTAATTGAAGCTGCTAGCACATTGTTGGCAGATGCTAACATGCCTATATCCTATTGGGCAGAAGCTGTTAGTACAGCCAACTATGTCTTGAATAGAAGTTTGATACACAAACTTAAGTGTAAAACTCCTTATGAGTTGCTTAAAGGAAAGAAACCAAAAATTAATTACTTTAGAGTTTTTGGCTGTATTGTGTATATTCATAATAATAATAAAGAATATATTAGAAAGTTTGAAGCAAAAGCTTCAATGGGAATCATGCTTGGATATTCCCAAGTAAGCAAAGCTTATAGGGTTTATAACAAATCAACCTGTAAGATAGAAGAATCTGTGCATGTATCATTTGATGAGCATCAGATGTTTTACAAGGAGAAAGAAAATTCTCCTTCCTCCAGTTCTTTGCAGGTACATGATGCCCCTCAAGAAATCCTTCAACTTTCAACTCTTCAGATCACTGAATCAGACAGTGATGAAGACATTGCTGAAGCTGTTGAAGCTGTTGTTGTTCCACCAACAGTAGATCAAATTCCTCCTGAGGAATTAATCCCAACTGTTGCTGAAGATCACATCCCACCTGCTGATATTGTCACACTTAGAGATCACCCCACATCTCAAGTGATTGGAGACTTATCAGCTGGTGTGCAAACAAGACATCAATTAAGACAGGATGTGATGCATGCTTGTTTCCTCTCACAGGTTGAACCCCTCACCTTTAAAGATGCAGAGCTAGATCCCCACTGGATCATTGCAATGCAAGAGGAGCTCAATCAGTTTGAGAGGTGTAAAGTTTGGACTTTGGTTCCAAGACCTAAAAGCCAACTGATCATAGGCACCAAGTGGGTGTATAGAAACAAGTTAGATGCAAATGGAATAATAGTAAGGAATAAAGCTAGGCTTGTAGCTCAGGGCTACAGACAGGAGGAAGGTATAGACTATGACCAAACCTTTGCTCCTGTTGCAAGGCTAGAAGCAATAAGGATCTTCTTGGCCTATGCAGCCTTCATGAAGTTTAAGGTGTTCCAAATGGATGTCAAAAGTGCATTCCTAAATGGTGAGCTTAAGGAAGAGGTGTTTGTTGAACAACCACCAGGGTTTGTTTCATCAACTCAGCCCTCTCATGTTTTTAAGTTGCAGAAAGCTCTTTATGGACTAAAGTAAACTCCTAGGGCCTGGTATGAGACCTTAGCTAGTTTCCTGCTAGAGCACAACTTCACTAGGGGAGTAGTTGATAGAACCCTGTTCATTAAGCATCACAAGGACACAATCCTGTTAGTTCAGGTGTATGTAGATGATATTATTTTTGGCTCCACTGATCCCAAACTGTGCAAAAAGTTTGCTAACTTAATGCATTCCAAGTTTGAGATGAGTAGCATGGGTGTGCTGTCTTACTTTCTTGGTCTCCAAGTTAAGCAAGATGCTGATGGTATCTTCATCTCCCAATCCAAATATGCCAAGGAATTGGTAAAGAAATTTGGGATGGCTGATGCTTCAGCAATGCCTACACCCATGGCTACTAATGTAGTTATTGATTCTGATGATCACGGCAAGCCAGTTGATCAAAAGAATTATAGGGCCATTGTTGGTTCCCTATTATATCTAACTGCAAGTAGGCCAGATATAATGTTTGCTACATGCCTTTGTGCTAGATTCCAGGTCAACCCCAAGGAATCTCATCTGATTCTTCTAAAGAGAATCCTGAGATACCTGAAAGGATGTCCAGATCTAGGACTTTGGTACCCAGCTGAGTCAGAGTTTGAATTAATTGGATATTCTGATTCTGATTATGCTGGTTGCAGAGTTGACAGGAAGAGCACCTCAGGAACTTGTCAGTTCCTGGGAGAGAGATTGGTCTCTTGGTTCTGTAAGAAGCAGGCTTCTGTCTCAACTTCAACTACAGAGGCTGAATATATAGCAGCTGCTAGTTGTTGTTCACAGATCCTGTAGATTCAAAACCAGCTTGTGGATTATGGTTACTCACACAAGAACACCAAGATCATGTGTGATAGTACCAGTGCTATCTCAATTGCACAAAATCCAGTGCACCACTCTAGAACGAAGCACATTGAGATTAGGCACCATTTCCTGAGAGATTGTGTGGAAAAGAACAAGATCTGTCTTGAGTTCATATCCACTGAGTTTCAGAGAGGTGATATATTCACCAAGCCTTTAGATGAACAGAAGCATCTGTTCTTTTTAGTTCAACTAGGCATGATCAATGGACGAGACTAAGTGTGACTTTATCTGCCTATGTTGAGGTCTGTTTGAAGGTAGTCGAACGACGTTCGAAGATAGTCGAACGGTTTAAGCCTATCGTCGACCTCTGGTTAATGATAGCTTATCTGTTTGAAGATCGTCGATCGACGTTCGACCATCGTCGAACAGCTTGGGCTCATCGTCGATCTCTGGATGACGTTAGCCTGTTGTTTGAGAAGCCAGAAATAGTCGAACGATTGTCCGACTACTCTGCTTCTGAGCCGATCGTCGAACGACCGTTTGACCATCGGGTCAAGATCTTTTTAATAGACCGACTATATCCGGTTCGATATAAAGCCGATAGTCGACCTAGGTCAAAAGATCTTGTGCTTTATCGTCGACGGAGCGTGCCCTTTCGCATTCTGCTTTCCCGCTTGCGATTTTCTGCTGCTCCGTCCCCTTCGTCTTCCTCCTCCTTCTCGCGTTTCTCCAGCGATTCAATGGCGGTTTCCCCAGCTGTTCTAGCCGTCGTCAAGTTCGATGCAGGATTCAGTGTGGATTTCGAAGCTTTCAGCAGTTGCGATGCCGGGATAGTGGAAGTTCTCCAGCTCTGCAGGGATCAAGGTTTAGAGAAGCTGATGTCTGAAAGGATCAAGATCAACATTCCAGAAATTAAAGAATGGGCTTTCACGTCGTCTTCCTCAGACGAAGCGATGACTGGCACCATAGGCGGAGAAGAAGCTATCCTGACTCCGGCCGTTCTTTCTGATGTTTTTGGTTTAGTTATTGGTGACGAAGATTATGAGCAAGACGCTCAGGAGTTTGGAAGAATGCTGGTCGAGCTGGGACATGCCGAGGGCATTCCCACCAAGCTGCTCAAGGTAAACTTCCCCTTCAAGATTAAGTTTTTGGCTGAGATAGTTGGAAAAGTGATTCTGGGCAAGCACTCTGCCCATGATAACATAACAAGGCAGCAATTCGCACTTATGTGTGCAATTGTTAATCGTAAAAGGATCGATTGGGCTGCAGTTCTGTTTGATTTGATCAGGAAAAAGAATGGAAAGAAGGAAGTTACCCTCGGAAGGGTTATAGGTATTTTCCTGAAGGAAAGATATCCCCAGCTGCTGAGCTCTACTGCAACAACCATCAATGCCAGCAAGAAGATGGATCCCCATCTGTTCTCAAAGTGGAAGAGGACGTTCATGAAATCTGCTCCAGCACCATCTGAGGACACAAGGACTGAATCAGTCGCTCCTCAACCTATAGAAGCTGGCTCAGCTCTTCCTTCCTCCTCCTCTGTTTTGCCGTCTGCCTCAACTGAAGTACCATCAACTTCAGTTGAAGTAAGACTTTCTTCCTCTGCTGTCCCTGAAACAACTACGGTTGTTCCTTCTTCCCCTCCAGCCTCTCCTCTACCTACATATCTGGCTAGGATATCTGCTCCTAGCTTCGATTTGTTAGGATCAGAGAGAATTCTTATTCCTCATGTATCTCCCATTCATTCTCCTGCTCATTCTCCTGCTGCATCTCCAGTTCGATCCCCTGTCCCCATTATTTCTCATCCCAGCATCACTACCATATCTGCTGCTGCTCCATCCTCCTCTCATCCATCATCTTTTGAAATCTCTCCAGAGATTATCATCCGCATCGTGGAGCTGATTACCCCGTCAATCAAAACCATGATTGACGAGGCAATCGCTCCCCTTGCCGCCTCCATTGATCGTTTGACTGCCTCCATCCAATCCATCTCAAAATCTGCTGAGCCATCTACCTCTAGGTGCCTGGTTTCAGTAGCTACTGAAATCAGGCAGGGGGAGATGTTCAATGAAGATGTCTCAGGCCTTCCTGCCTCTCCTCCAGTTGTGAAAGATTCAGTCTTGTCTGCCCAGCCAGAATCTGCTTAAGTTGAGCCAGAAGAAGTTCCAGATGTTGTTATGACTGATCAGGAAGAGACAGCTCCAGCTGAGGAAGTGGTAACTCCAGCTGAGGAAGAGATTGCTCCAGTTGAGCAAGTTGTAGCTCCAGTTTTGACTGAGAAAGAAATAGCAGATGGAATATTATTATCTGAAATTGCAGTGAAAGTATGCTTAGAAGATCTAACCTCTCCTGTGATAGTTAGATTCCTGGAAGGAATTATAACTTCTTATCTGAATGACTGCTGGGAGATGGTTAAATATGAAGGTAACTCTCTCATTCGTTTTGTCGATGAGTCTATTAATTTGATAGACTGTGAATACATTGAAGGAATGATATCTGTTTATTTAGCAGATCTATATTCATAATTTTACAGATATTATTAGAGAAGATTTAGCTGCCCAAATAATAGAAGTTGTTTCTGAGGCTGTACCAAGTATTCCCGATATTCAAGTTGACCCTGAGTTGGAATCCTTCTTGGATAATAAAGAAGATGAGTCTGAGAAAGAGGAAGTCAAAGTTGACTCTCCAGTTCTGAGTATGGAAGAAGCTCAAGCAAGAGCTGCATGGAACTTAAGAGTTTTATCTTTAAAAGAAAAAGAGAAAGATTTGCAATTTGAAAAGTCATCCATCTGGGATGACTCTCCTGGATTAGATTTAGACTCCCTTCTGGCTTTGGATGCCATAGAAGAAGAAAGGGAGAAATCTGCTTCAAAGATTAAAGAAAAGGCTGTCTCAGAAGCCTATGATCCCTATGAGAACCCTCCATCATCCCATTCTGATGATGATGATGATTCTGATATTTCTGAAAAGTCAAAGAAAAAGAAATCTGCTGCAAAGAAAAGAAAAGCTGCTCCTCCTCCACCTCCAAATAAGGATAATGACACTCCGTATTATATTTTGAAGGGCATTGACCCCAAATCTAAGGATTTTAAGCATTGGATGTGGTTTTCGAAAAATCAGCAAAAAGAAAGGAAGAGAACTAAGAGGTATGACAGTCCAGTCTCCAGATGGACTCCCAAAGGTCCTCCTCCACCTCCAGGTGCAGGAGCCTCTGGGAATCTACCTGCTAATCGATCTGCCGCCTATGCAAAATCTGCGTCCGCTCAGCCCCAACCAAGACAAGGTCATCAAAGTTCACAAAGCAAATCATCTTATGGTTCTCAAAGACCAGTGAAGGGGGTTGTGGCCCAAAGACCAACTTTTTCCCCACCTCCTTCTCCAGTTCAATCTGAGAAAAGTGTTTCGAAAGGTAAATAGTTTACAGTGTTTTAAAATCTTCTAGCAAGTCCCTTTTGCTAAGTTCTCTAATGTTTTTATCTAGATATAATAGCTGATGCTGCTTCTCCAGAGCCCGTATATGAAAATCCCGAGCTCGATCCTAATTTTAGGATGGCTCGCTTTCAAGAGCTTGTAGGGGCAACCCAAATAAGAAAAGTAAGAGCTGAAGGAAAAGATATAACTGGTTTTACTACGATGTCAGCTTATAGAAAGAAAGAATTTGAGAAATTCCAGGTAAATCCTGAGATATTTGATCCGTCAAAGTACATGGAAAAACATCCTGAAGCTGTTGTCCCCAGAGCTACAGAACTGAAGATTATTGGTGCTCAGGACCTAAAGATGTCGAAGAAAGAATCAGATGACCCGCTTAGAAAAATTTCCTTTGTTTCTAGTTCTTCTGATCCTTTACCAGATTCTAAAGATTCTTAATAGTTTAATTAACTGCTGTGGTATATTTATTTATCTGATTGATAATCTGCCAGTTTATTGTTATCTATTTGCTTAAATCATTCTTTAGTACTCTATTGCTAGCTGCTTTTAGTTTTTGAGAGACTTAACTCAAATAGGTGGAGATTGTTGGTACCCTAGTTTGATTTGAGTTCAGTCCTCTCCTTTGTGCTCCTTGACCCAAGAAATATCTATGGTCAATGGTTAGGAGTCTAGCTGTAGAGTTCTCGCTTTTCCAAATTGAGAATTTGGTTAAGTAGTTTTTTCGTTCGACCATAGTCGAACGCCGTTCGACTATCATCTATCGATTGATCGACGATCGTCTATCAGTTGGTCGACGCTTTGGTCTGCGCTGATAGTTCGACTATCTGTTGATAGGTCGACTATCTGTTCTGCGCTGATAGGTCGACTATCTGTTGATAGGTCGACTATCTGTTCTGCGCTGATAGTTCGACTATCTGTTGATAGGTCGACTATCTGTTCTGCGCTGATAGGTCGACTATCTGTTGATAGGTCGACTATCTGTTCTGCGCTGATAGGTCGACTATCTGTTGATAGGTCGACTATCTGTTCTGCGCTGATAGTTCGACTATCTGTTGATAGGTCGACTATCTGTTTTCTGAGGTAGGTCGACTATCTGCTTGATAGGTCGACTATCTCTGTGCGCTTGATAGTTCGACTATCTGTCCTGATAGATCGACTATCTGGTAGTTCGACTATCTGTTCTGATAGGTCGACTATCTCCCGGGGTAGTTCGACTATCTTCCTCGATAGATCGACTATCTGGATCGTTCGACTATCTGCCCGATAGATCGACGATCTCCGTGCGTCGGTCGACGATCTCCGAAGGTCGTTCGACGCTTTCTGCCTGCCTTTGTATTTTGTATTTATTTATTATATTTAATTATTTAATACATTTTCTGGCACATTATTTCAAGCTGTATGATAAAGTTTCCAGGCATTATTTGCTCTATTCTTTTTGCCTGAGTTCAAATCTTTTAAGATAAAGTTGTTTGTCTTATTAGCTGTCTATTTAAATTACTTTATCTGCTGACAGCCCCTTTATAGCCGTTAGACTGAAAAGTCTTCTTTTGCTATAAAGAGATTGTTTCTGATGTGACTTTATTTAGTCCTTCTGTTATCTGATTTAAGCCTGCAGCTTCTTAGAAAGTGATTTATTCCCTTTATAGAATGTTTGGCTGCAGAGATATTTCTGTCTTCTTGATATTTACAGCCCAGGCCTCAAGGCTCAGAAGAAGACAAATTAATTCAAATGGAAGAGAGCCGTTGCTTGATGATGATTATAAAAAGAACCCCTTTGCAGAAGGATTAAAGCTAGTGTTACACACATATTCAAAAGCACTCAAGCCTTCTTCAAGCTCAAGCTTCCTGCTCTCAGCAAACTCCATCTAACTGAGAAGTGTTAAGATCTTCATCTCTTCTTCACCTGAGTTCTCCTGCTTTCAGGAAGTTCAACTCAGAGTTTCTTTGAAGAAGAAGAAGAAGAAGATTGCTGCTTGAAGACTGTTTCCTTTTTATTGTTTACTTTCTTCCTGTAGCTTTTCCTTCAGAATTTTCTGAAGAGTTTTCTGCACTGAAGCAAGACTTCACCTGGACATCTTTGAGCCAGGGGGAGCCTTGATTCTTTAGAGCATTCTAGCTCAGTGCAAGCTTTTTGTGCTTCTCTAATCTATTGTAAAATAGAGAAGACATCTAAACCTTCTTCCCCCTCCTGTACAGGGTTATTACTCCCTTCAAAAGTATCCCTTGGTGGCAGGGCACCTGATCAAAAACCTGTGCTTGGTTTTTAGACACCTGATCAAAAGTCTAAAGGGTTTCTGAATCTACCTGAATCAGATTCTGTTGGTGGCAGGGCACCTGATCAAAAACCTGAGTGGATTCCTACCGTGTGGGTAGAAGAGTGGACGTACCCAAGTTGTTTGGGGAACCACTATAAATCTCCTTGTGTCGTCTGGTTTCAATTGTTTAATTCCTGCATTGTGGCTGTGATTAGATATAACTAGGCTGCTAGTTGCTGATTAGGTTTTTCCAAGGTTAACTGTAATTACAGTTAGCTTGTGTTTGTACACATCACTTATGTTAGGCTTTAAGGTTAAATCAATATCTATAATCTTTTCATTCCGCACTTCACTCCAAGGGAGTTGAGTAGACTATTAAGTTTTGTCTGTGTAAAATTTGATAACTCTATTCACCCCCCCTCTAGAGTAGTATCTATCCCTTCACTTTCAGTTTGCTTTAGTGCTTCTGTGAGTATATGTAAACCAGGGTTAAGTGCAATGGAAGGTGATTTGGAAAGGGATCTTGGAATGGAGATTCTTACATGGAATAACTTTGGAAAGTGGAAGTCATGTATGGAAAGCTATCTTCTTGGCGAGGACCTTTAGGAGGTAGTTTGCGGAGACAGTAGGCAAGAGGTTATTGCTGGCAATACTGAAGGGATGAGAGCTTGAAAGGAGACAAATGCGAAAGTAGAGTCTATCCTCAAGCAGGTTATCTCATCGGAACTCTTGGACCACATCGATGGATGTCAGTCAGCTGCGGAGGTTTGGACTTCCCTTGATGGGTTGTTCAACAAAAAGGTAAAGTTGGCTGCAGAGGTTGGTCCCTCTACTTCTGATCAACAAGAGAGGAGTGTTTCTCCTAGGCGTGATGGGAAGAGGAAGGTAGAACCAAGATACTACAAATGCAAGCAGCTTGGTCACCTCAAGAAGGAGTGTAAGGTTGTCTTGCACTCATTGAACGTTGCTCATGTTGGGAGTAAAGAAAAGGACTTGGTTGGGTCGTCAACAAGTTTTGATGCTAATCGGATGAATGCCAGTGATAGTACAGCTATCTGGCATGAAAGACTGGGTCATGTTGGGATGGGCAAGCTGAAATCAATGACGGTAAGAAGCCTTGTGAGAGGTTTGCTTAGGATGTCATCCTTCGGCGATGGTCAAGCTAGCGCGGGATGTCAACACGGTGAAGTTTATCACTTTACATTTGATAAGTCGCAGTCCAGGTGTAAGGCACCATTGGAGGTTGTCCATGGTGATCTGGTGAGACCGACCGTCACCGCAAGTCTTGGAGGTAGCAGGTACATGCTGGTATTGTTTGATGACTACTCGAGGTAAACTTTGGTGTATTTCATGAAGGAGAAGTCGAGCATGTTCCGGTTGTTTATGAAGTTCAAGAAGCTTGTGGAGGGCCAGCTTGGTCTGCAGATCAAGAAGTTGAGAATGGGCAACGAAGGTGAGTTCGACTCAACCGTATTCTCCAACTTCTGCAGGAAGCATGGAATCCAAAGGGATCTCTCTTGTGGACATACTCCAAAACAAAATGGAGTAACAGATCGGAAGATCCGTCTTTTGACGGAGACCTGCAAGTGCTGGCTTCAGGGCAAAGGCATTCCTAAGGATTTTTGGGTGGAAGGGATGTCCTGCGTGGCACATGTCATCAATCGTATGCCCTTGAGTCTGATCAACACGAAGACTCCATATGAGATGATGTTCAGGATAAAGCTAAGCGTGAAGCACCTTCAGATGTTTGGTTCTACCTGCTACGTACATGCTCCGGATGTTGTCAAGACGAAACTAGTCTTCGTTGGGTATGATGAGCAGAAGAAGAGATGGAGGTGTATGGATTCTGCGATGAAGAAGTTCATCATATCAAGATACGTTGTCTTCAATAAGCTGACGTCGTATTGGGATAGCTCATGCGTGGAGCTAGAGGTGAGCAGGTCAGATGGTGGGTTGGAGAAGGCTGCTGCAAAGGTTCTGATGGAGCTGCCTGTGTCACCAGGAGCTCAAGGTTGTTCTAGCTCCGGGGCAGATGCGTATGGGTCAGGAAGCAGGGGATCATTGCTCCAGGTGCTTCTAGTTCGAAGACGATTGCTTCTGGTTCAGGAAGCATGGGGAGTAACACTCAAGTTATTTCTTGTTCAGGTAGCAAGGGGAGCGATGTTCCAGGCAATTCTTATTCAAGAGCGGAGGCTTCTGGTTCAGGTAGCAGGGGGAGCGTTGCTCCAAGTGCTTCTGATTCTAGTGCGGTGGCTTCTTGTTCAGGAAGCAAGGGGAGCATTATTCCAGTTTTTCCCGGGAACAGAGCTTGTTTAGAAGGAGCAGTGGAGGTGGTTAGCCGTGATCAGTTTCTTCGGAGATCGAAGAGGATCACCAACCCACTAGCTCGATATTGTGGAGAAAACACGGTGAGCTTGGTCTCATGTTTTCTCGCAGGCCCTTAGATCGAGTAGGGGTCTTCTAGCCATGATGACACCACTAGAGTCAAGGAGGAGAATGACGTCAAGGCTGAGGAGGTGACTACTCTTAGAGGAGATGAGGCTTGTGGTCTTGTGCCCAAGATCATTGGTGATACTCCTGTGACGCACAAGTGGAGGTCGAAGCTAAAGAAGAAGGTGGAGGGAAGCATGGCTCCCTTTAGGAGATGCTGGAGGGATCCCTTATGGTCTAGGATATGCGGGGTAGGGACTATGTTTCGTACATCCTCTCGAAGGCGCTATCAGAGGGACCAGGTGCAAGGTTACGTGAACTGCTGGGGTCATTCATCACTTCTCACTTCAAGGGGGAGTGTTGAAAATGGTAAAGTGAAAATGGATGATTGGGCGACTTGGGCAACCTGTCCGGACGAACTATGCAGACAAGACTTGCGGTTAGCAAGGTCGACAGAGCTGTTGCAGACAGCTTGTTCATTGACGTCCTGGGCAGTCTGTTCGCGTAGACTATGCGGATAGAGGCGGCAGCCAGCCAGGCCGGCTTATGATCAGCAGGTAGTTGGATCCTAGAAGGTAACCGGGCTGATAGCTTATCTATCCGCGGAGTCCGGCAAGATGAGGACTGGGCTGGAGCTCGGCTGACCGACATGGTCGTTGTCTTGGCTTGCTCTGGTGGAGTGGTAAGAAGTCGCAGAGATCGCCGGTTAGTGCGGATTGGATCTGGAGGTTGCCAGGATTGGCGGACTATTTCCAGTGTCCGCCAGTAAGCGTGGACTGGCCCTTATGGTCGGTGGTGTGGACCTTGTTGGTTCTGAACCAAGTCCATGTTGGCTCAGTCCGGGAGGTCATGCGGTTAAAGAGCGGACTGCTCCTTAGTCCTCCAAGCTCGGCAGTTGTTGTTGTGCATGCCCTTGTTGCAAGCTTGGGGAATGAAGACTGGAGGTGAGTCCGCAGGGCGTGCGGACTGGAGCGGTGTCCGCAGATAGGCGAACAAGGTGTTGCTGCAGAGTTTGGCTAGGGCGGTGTTCTGGTAGGCCTTTGGTGACAAGATAGATAAAGGTTGTTGTCCAGCCTTGGTGGTGTTCTTGGCGGGCTGGCTATCCGACACAGGTCGCGGTGGACTGGCTGTGTATCTGCGGCTTGCGGATACACTTGGTGTCGCGGGATGGGGGTGGTTATCCTATCGTCTAGGCGGTGACCACACTCCTCATCGTGCCTATAAATAGGACCCCCTGTCACATCAATGAATGAAAAAAACTGAACAATAAGTGAGCTCGCGGATAGTTGCTGCGGACGGGATCTTTGTATCCGTGCGGTTTGATGGAGGCTGACCGGTTTGTGCTGTGCAGGTTGTGCGGATAGCGCTGGAAGCCAGTAACTTGGTTCTGATTGCGTTCACGGACTGTGCGGGCTTTGCGGATAGCAACCAACGGTTAAACAGCAGGTTGCGGGTTGCGGCTAGGCAGTCTCTCTTCTGCAACTAGTTTCCTTGTTCAATAAGTTGTCCACATCTAGTGGCGTGGTTCAGTTCGACAGCAGCTGGCACGGTCTGGCGGCTAGCAACTTTGTGGTTAGGCAGCTTGTAGATCGGCGGTTAGAGTTCAACATTGGAATAACGGGCACTCCGCGCGGCTTAGTTGCGGTCTGGCAACAAGGCGGGTTGAGCGGAATCCGTAGAGGATAGCAGTAGTGCCGATGGCATGTTTCTTGAGTCCACGCGGCTTGATTTCTTGCCTTGTAATTTGTTTCTGTTTCCCTTGGGTACTTTGGCGAATCATGTCTCGCCTTGTAAAGAATATTGATTAATACACGTTTCTTGTTCTTCCAGTTTGCATCTAGTTTATTTGGGCTCGGATAGGTTGAGTGTTCCTGCGCCTGGTTTCCCGTTTTCCGTTATATCAAATTCTTAACAGCTTTATCTAGCATACTTCTAGAAAGGTGGTGAGGGAAAATTGATGTATCTAGACCTTGGGGAACCACTGCTATAAATGATGTGTGTTTTTCTGTGTGTGCTTGATTTGTTCTAAATTTATTCTGATTCCTATAATTAGAAAATAAACCATTAAAGTACAAATGCGGCCTATTCACCCCCTATAGGTGAGTTAGTCTATCTATATAACAAACTATCAACTTGCTATTTTTTTCCACTTTTAGATTTTTTTTCTCAGATTGCTTGTAGTAGAGATAATAGAGGAAAAAGAAGATGAAAATCTGAGTTGTTCTTTCTATATTCATCTGGTTTCTTTTGTTTGAAATTTGTGTATAGCAATCTCTAAATAATTTTGAATTTCTTCCTTTAGGAGATTGTCTTCAGAAGGAATGATATAATATCTTTCTATACTTGTCTTTAGAAATCTCATTTATCTATTCAAAATTCTTTCTTATATTCTTTAGAAATTATATTAGAAATTTCTTTCCTTGAATCAACTTTCTAATATTCAAATAAATTCCATAGTTATAGTCTTCAAATATTTCTGAATGAGAGCCTCTGAAATTTCCTTTCTGGATAGATATCGGCGCTATTTCGAGTTCTAGTAGAGGGAGTGTCAAATTCTGCTTCAGAATGAGAATCTATCTACTTGACTAAATACTCGACTTTATGTGGATACCTTATCGATGTATGCGTCGACTTCTACTCTGGAGATGCATTGACATCACTTCAGAAGATGCGTCAACAACTAGTCGAAGGTACATCGACTTCTAGTCGATGTTGCGTTGATGTCTACTTGACATAATTATGAATTGACTGCTTTTCTCCTTGTTTTCAGCTTGCCTTTCTCATGCATTTGACTAGACTAATTTCCTAGGACATCGATGATCAAAATACCCTCTCTATATAACATGGATAATTATCCTATGATGTAAAATCACTTATGAATAATTTGTTGAGTTAAATCATAAGATTTTTCCCAACACCAATACAACAGGTTTCACCAGAATCAAAAATATAAGTGATTCTAAGAACACTCGTTGAGACTTTAACCACAAATGCTTGATCAAGCCATCGAGCTTGCCCTCCAGCGTAGCAGTTCTCATCAGTTTCACAAAAGGATATTTGTCTTAACGGGGCATTATGTGTGTGAAGCACCTTGGTAGTTGTACTTTCTTTTATGTGCATTGAATTTGTGTGGAAGTAAATATATTTGAGTACTTTAATGTTGTGTTTTTTCATTACATATTTTCTTATTTTTCAATTAATATACTTATACACTTTATCAAAACACTTTTTCTACACATCATTATCTCATATAAAAAATCTACTCATTAGAATTGGATTCTAAAACGCATATACATTATTCTCTTCAAACTTTAGTAAATACACCATATATCAAAACATGACTGCTATAATATTCATTTTTTACTTGAACTGCAAATTGTATTACATTGTAGTTACATATCCTTTTTTGATAGTTTAAATCATGTTTGTTATAAAATTCAATAATATATCATCTCTTATACTTAAATTCAAAACATCTTCTTATCAAACTTAAAATTCTTATTATTTTGTACTTGTACTATTTTCAAGATGTTGATTTTAAGAATGCTTACTATATTTTTCACAGTGCGAACTACTTGTGCTCCAAAAAATGGGAGTTGCGGAGATGAGAATGCTTAGGTGGATTTTTGGACACACGAGACTGGATAAAATTAGGAATGAATGTATCAGGGATAAAACAGGAGTAGCACCATGCAAAGAAGATGCAAAAAGCTCGACTAAGATGGTTTGGACACATACAAAGGAGTCCATTAGAGGCACCTATTAGGCTTGTGAGAGTCTAGTCACTGGGCATATTTAACAAGGGAGGGGTAGATCGATAAAAACTTGGAATGAAAGTATCAGGAAATACATGATATACTTAGGCATTAGTGAGATTATGAAAAAAGATAGGGAACAATGGAGAAAAAGGATCCATATAGCCAACCCCACTATAATGGGATAAAAGCCTGAGTGTTGTTGTACTACTTGTGCTCGATCTTGAATATTTATTTTTTCAACAAGTGTTATTTATAAAGTTAATACATCTTTTCAACTCAACATATGACACAATAAAACTTATTGCTAAAACGCACCACCAACCTCTTTTGATAATATCAAAAGAGGGAGAATGAATTGAAGAAATTTAAAATTTAAGGGAAACACAATAAAAAGTTCATAGGAAGCATCTATGTAGGGGAGCATCCAAATTTGAGGAGTATACACATTTATCACGATTATCATTTACTATATTTTCTATAAACACCACAATAGTTATAATTGATTTTATCTTAAATGATTTGTTATTAACAAAAGAAAGAGTTTGTTGCAGCATGCGTTCTACATCTCTTGATTTGAGAATAACAAATCTCATTATATATTTGATCGTGCTTGTTTTGTGTTTATAGCGTGCAGGGACTACATGTACAATACCTATATGCGTGTGATGCAGAAGGAAGATAGCGGTTAGGTAGCACTAGCTCGACGAGGTAGCACTAGTGTGGCGCGGTAGAAATAGCGAGACAGGGTAGCACTAGCACGGCGCAGTAATTATTTTCACATATGACAATGCCTAAAATTAAGAACACCTACCATGTCTATCGCGATCCGCGTGCCTCTCAATTTCAATAACCGATACTACATGACATTAGCTCTACCGTCGACGGTAGCTCTCTGAATCTATTTAAAGGCCAGATCCTCTCCTTCTATTGCATCGAACGATCACCCAACAAAGCTATGACTGATACTTTTGTGAGATCCCTCATCCCTGAAGTCAAAAGCACTCCCAACTCCCTTGAAGATCAAGAACATGGAGGAGGATTCAAAACGCTCATACAATGTGAAGGACGCATGCATCAACTTTGATGACTTCTTTGTCGTGCCTTCATCATCTCTTTCAGAGTCATTCAATATAAGGAATTTTTATTTCTGAGTTAACCTTATTCAATCTCTTTCTTTTTTTTGACTGACTTTTTATTAGTAGTGAAATTTGTTGTGGTTGTTGGCGACTAGGTCTTGCGAGCCTTAGGAGAAATTCACTGCGGGTGTTGGTGACTAGGTCTAGGTTTAGATCTAGAGGGAGGCTTGAGGACTTATCTGGGGAGAGATAGGCTAAAGTCAATCGATCCTTGGGAGAAGGGTCGGTATTTAAAAAGAGGTTTTTTCTTTTACTCCTTGTTTTCAAGCGTCATTGAGACCAACAATTTTGTATTCCACTTTCATATAAAATAAAATCATATATTTGTTTGTTTTTCACCAAGTTTATTTTATTTCTTATTTTCTAAATGGTCTGAAAATTATTTTCATCTTAAGTTTTGAAGAAAAATAATTTTACTATAATTCCTAATAAAACTTAAATTTCATAAAGCTCATATTCACCCTCACCCCTCTAAGGACGTTAGTAGATCCAACAAAGAGGGCAGGACCTGGAGCCTTCGCGAAGGCTATTGGATTTCCCGAGAGCTTTTCTACCTTCTTCTCCGGTGAAGCCACCCCG
Organism: Platanthera zijinensis; assembly: GCA_039513925.1. NCBI lineage: Eukaryota > Viridiplantae > Streptophyta > Magnoliopsida > Asparagales > Orchidaceae > Platanthera > Platanthera zijinensis. The sequence continues at coordinate 232,397,747 of CM077079.1, forward strand.
CACCCGTTCAGGTTGTTTCAACCCCTCAATGGTGAGTGACCAGACTCTCCTTTGATGTTAGATCTGATAGGATCTATTAGTCACCACCTCCGTCCATAGGAGGAGAGATTCTAGGCTAACCCATGCGCCTCAGACCACTATTGAAGAAGAGATCATTTCAAGCGCCTAGGGGCTCACTAAAGGGATCTACGAGATCGGGGATGAATCCATGTTTCTCCCCGTGGATCCTTGAGGCAGCGCCATTGCCTATATTTTGGCATCCAGGTCAATCGCACGTCGACATGGAGAACATGAGCTTCAGAAGCTACATGAGAGCACGTTTGGTTTTGAAATTATCTAGTACCTAAAGAAATAATAGTCTTTAAGTTGTGATATTATATAATAAGTTACCATTTCATAGTAGACTACTTGTGATGGTTGTAAGTTGTGGGCCCCATCCAGGACCATGTTATACATAAGTTATATGTGAATTGTTATAATTTGGCATTAGATCTTTAAGAATCATATTCCATATTTTTTAGGTCTATGGATAAGCCATTTAAATGGGTGGTGTATGCATGCAATGCAAGACTTATAGTTCCTAAAATATTGTTTAGAAAGAATGCCACTTAAGGATAAATGTAATTGATTGTTTGTGAACCTGAGTGTTTCATGCTTGTTTTTATTGATACGCTAAATCATGTGTTTTGCATGTATAGGCCACTAGGAGTTGTGTAGGGTCTTCCCAATCCCGAGAAATTAGAGATAGTAGTACATCTGCTTCTCCTGTTGTGAGTTAACCATCTGCCGAGATGTGTAGGATGATCGTCGAGGCGATGATTGCAACACTTGATGCATGTACTAGCGAGACTTACACCGATTGCTATACCTCTCACTCCAAAGGGGCCTCGGTGCCCATTGTCATTGCAGCCTTGTTCGCTGAACCCAGAGCATGTGATCGCCAGCTAAAGTATTTATTGAGTTTCAATTCTCCATCATTTTTCGAGACTAAGACTGCAAGTGTACCTGAAGAGTGATTGGCTAGGGTGAAGAGAATTTTGATTGCCATGGTATTGAAGGGAAGATGATGACCTTGGCCACTTTCCTATTAAGGGAAGGCTAGAATTTTGTGGGAAGAAAATGTTGAGAATCATTTTGGTGGGTTTCATCTGACAAATCTCTATGGAAGATTTCTCCAAGTCTCTACCATGTGCTTGGCAGTACAAAGTTAATGAAGTAACTCTTTGACTTGTTCAATAAATTACTTGATTTATATGTAAATTTTGATATATAAAATAAGATGAGATAGTTTGCAAAACTCCTTAATGTTGAAACCGGAACTCGGTCTTGAGAAGAGTTCAGACCTAAGGGATATATCCCACACCTACTTTTCCTAAGCCAGAACACTTGACTGGTGGTCAAGAACTAAAGAACAGACACAGAGATGCAGCAAGGAGGTCCCGCCACACACCCGAAAGATCGAAGAGAGCTTCCCCTCCTAAGCTAGCATTGGAGCTGGGCACCTTAGAGGGCACTGGAAGTCAACCAAAGCTGACCAGAGGAGGAATACGCCAACGAAATGGTCCCCTCCAAAGGTGACCTAAAGGGTCTATTTATAGTTTTCCAAGTCTGACCTGTAAATAGCATAACCCCTCCATTTGATTATACTATATGCAACCCAAAGTGATCATGTCAATAGCGAAACTCCGTTGTTTGGGAAGGATATTAGCAGACCCAAGAGGGGTCCTCCTGGGGAATTATCCCTGAGCGAGTAGACCTCTAGCATGGGGAGGCGAGTGCCTAAAGTTGCCAGCACTCGCTATCTCCCCTACCATGATCATGAGTGCTGACCTTGCCGCCTCACTCTCCGCACTCGCTATTGAGGCACACTGCGTGCGAGTGGGGGGAGAAACACCCCACTCGCTTGCTCGTCCAACCTGAGCCTGAATGGCTCTACCTGATTCCCAATCTTACCTGCGGGCCCCACTCGCTAAATAGGGGGGTTGTACACAATCCCCGCTCTTTGCGAGGTTGTCCCATGCTTGGAAACAAAAGGTCCAATCCCAAGTATTTGACGAGACTTTGAGAGAATCTTGAGTAGGCCCCCTCTTCCCCCCATAGGCCTATAAATAAACCTGTCGTAAAGGGGGGTGACTGCACTTACTTCCTTTCTTTTTCTATCACTGCTACAGAATGTCTCACTGAGGTGCGGGAGCTGAGTAGGTCTTCCACATTTGAGGTCTTTCCCTAGCTCTCCCGAAGGCCCTCAGACCCGCCTTCCAAGGGTAGGAAAAACAAGAAGGTCTGCCACGATCCCACCCCGAGCGAGCCTGCTCCTTTCAAGATACCGGCGTCGACAAACGTCCAAGGGGGCTAGGACGTTGGGGAGAAGCCGGTGGGTGATGGTACGCCTACTCGCGGCGATGCGAGATGTCAAAAGTCCCTAGAGGCCCACCTTCTTGTGGTCGCGGCCAATCATGACCCCTCCAACGATCCTCCACCGGTCCCTGGTAATCCATCCACCGCTTAATCCTGTCGATTTTTTCTGCTCCTTCCTCAAAACTACACATGTATCACTCTGCAGCTTCTCACTTCGGGACCACTGGTCTGGGCCCCCTTCCACCGGAACCGTCGACTCGTAGGCTTTCTGATGAACTCCCTCTCTGCTCGCCCCTTGCATTGAAAAGCGTCATTGAAATTCACGTTCCCTCTTCCTCCTTGATAATAGATCTAGACCCCTCCTGCCTTGGTCTCGAGAAGTCGCTCACCATTCTATTCCAGCAACCCTGCCAGGGACAACCAAGCTCTTATCATCAGCACTCTGGAAAAGTGCTATTGGTTTCTTAGGGTGAGTTGTAGCTTTCTTCCCCTCACTCTTGCCATCTTTACCTTTTCCTTGGCGCCTACTAACTACACTGACTATCCTAGGGGCTTCCAAGACTGAAGAGTTGTCTGAAAGGGACACCGAGTTGCCACCTCCCTCCCCCCATTTGATCGTCAGATACCTGGGCTACCCCAGCAACCTCGAGGAGATGAAGAGGAAAACAACAGATATCTTGACGAAGTACGGGCTCATGCTGCGAGGACTCAGGGAAAATAAGACCATGAGTGACCATCAGCTGTGTAAAAATAGAGAAGAACGACTAGAAAAACAGGCCGGAAGTTTGAATAATTGAAATTTTTATTATCCAAAAAGATATCATTTACAAAGGTATGGCCTCCCTTTTATAGAATGGAGGAGATAGAGGAGAGTACAAACTAACAATGTGGGACTAAATAAATGTACAAAGACTGGGCGGTTTAACATGTACAGACCGCACAGTCCGCGCGGTTAGACAACAGGCTAACCGCCCGGACAGACCAGAAGAAGATGCCGTAGGAGACCGCAAGACTGCCAGACCGCCAGACCGCCAGACCGCCAGATATACAAGTCGCTGGAGACAACCCGCAAGACCGCCGAACCATAGCATCCACCAACTGGATATTTAGCCCGTCAGCCCCAGACCGCTAGACCGCGCGGTCTCCAGACCGTCATATTCAGACCGCCAGACCGCCTACTTCAACACTCCCCCTCAAGCTGGAGCATAGATATCGATCATGCCCAGCTTGTCACAAATGTGGAAGAATGAAGTAGACACAGGCTTGGTAAAGATATCTGCCAACTCTTTGTCGGAGGTGACGAACGGAGTGCAAATCTGTTTCTTCAAGATCTCTTCCCGGATGAAATGGCAGTCGACTTCAATATGTTTGGTTCTCTCATGGAAGACCGGATTTTTGGATATATATATAGCGGCCTTGTTGTCACAGAACATAGGAAGAGGATAGTCGTAGACCTCTCCTAGATCAAGCATGAGAGCCCGCAACCATTTTAGTTCGCAAGTGGTGGACGCCATGCTCCGATATTCAGCTTCAGCACTAGACCTTGAAACTACAGACTGCTTCTTGCTCTTCCAGCTCACAAGATTACCTCCAACAAATGTGTAGAAACCAGATGTAGATTTGCGGTCATCTTTATCATCAGCATAGCTCGAATCTGAGTAGGCTTCAACTCTCAAATGACCATTCTTCTGAAAGAGTAGTCCTTTGCCAGGTGCTGCTTTAACATACTCTAATATCTTCAAGGCAGACTGAAGATGACATTCCCTGGGAGCTTGCATGAACTGACTTACCTTGCCAACAACATAGGCAATGTCAGGTCTGGTCACCGTGAGATAAATGAGTTTACCCACCAGACGTCTATACTTTGTGGCATCAGACATAAGAGGAGAGTCATCTGTCCATGTTTTGTCTTCTCCAGTAGCCATGGGATACCGTGCCGGTTTGGCACCGGTCAATCCTGCATCCCGTAGAAGATCAAGAGCATACTTCCGTTGGGAGAGAACCAGAGAGTCGGGCTTCCGACAGATCTCTATCCCCAAAAAGTATTTCGGGGAGCCCATATCCTTTGTGACAAGATGTTGACGGAGGTGCTTCTTTGTCAAGTCCACCCCAGCTTGATCATCACCGGTAAGAAGAATGTCGTCAACATAAACCGCCAAAACTACAAGGCCCGATGCGGTTTTGCGAATAAACAGGGAATGATCAGCCGTACTTCTTGTATAGCCAACAACAGCCACAATGCTGCTGAACTTGTCGAACCATGCCCGAGGGCTCTGCTTGAGGCCATAGATAGCCTTCTTTAGCTTGCATACACGGGTCTCCCCCTGAGCAACATACCCCGGAGGTTGCTCCATGTAAACGTCCTCATGAAGATCCCCATAAAGAAAGGCATTCTTGACATCAAGCTGGGAGATAGTCCAATTGCGGTTGACAGCCACAGAGAGAATAACCCGGATGGTGCTGAGACGAGCAACCAGGGAGAAAGTATCAAAGTAGTCAACCCCATAAGTCTGAGTGAAGCCTTTGGCCACCAGTCGGGCTTTGTAGCGGTCCACAGTCCCGTCTGGGTGAAACTTCACAACAAACACCCATCGACATCCAACCACATCAGTACCCACTGGAGGAGAAACAAGGGTCCAAGTGCCCCGTTCAGTAAGAGTAGCGATTTCCTCATCCATGGCAGACTTCCAATGAGGAATAACAAGCGCCTCCTGGTAGGTACGGGGAGTAGTAGTAGCTGAAATAGCTAAAGCAAAATGCCGGCGAGAAGAAGTAAGCCGATCATAGGACACAACTGCCGCAAGCGGGTGTTGAGTGCATGCCCGCACCCCTTTGCGAAGAGCAATGGGGAGATCCAGGTCGTCGGGGGCTTCAGGGACCGGAGCGTCCGTAGCGGAGAAAGCTGGCCCAGGACTAGAGAGAGACGGCTCCGGAGACGGGGGGGAGGAGAGGGGAGAGGAATAGACGGAGGAGGGGATGAGGAAGGGGGAGGAGAAACATGGATAGGCTGAGAGGGAACAGACAGGGAGGGTGATGAGTCAGGAACAGGAGGAAGAAGGGGTGGAGAGGAGAAGTAGGCTGCATTTTCGAAGAAGGTGACATCTGCAGAAACAAACTGTTTGCGCAGAATGGGGTCAAAGCAACAGTAGCCTTTCTGAGTGACCGAGTAGCCCAAAAAGACACATTTGGTGGCACGGGGAGAAAGTTTGTCACGGGTAGCGGACGGGGCATGCACAAAGGCTGTACAGCCAAAGATTCGAAGAGGGAGGGGAAAAGGTTCCTTGCCGGGGTAGAGAATGGAGAAGGGAGTCTTACCCTGAAGAACAGTAGAAGGAATACGATTGATGAGATAACAGGCGAGGAGAACAGCATAGCCCCAATAAGAGCGAGGCACATGCATCTGCGTTAGGAGAGTGCGAGCGACATCGAGGAGATGAATGTTTTTACGTTCCGCCACCCCATTATGCTGGGAGGTGTAAACGCAGGTGGTCTGATGAATAAGACCATGTTGCATACAGAAAGATGAAAAAGCATGACTAAGATACTCTTTAGCATTATCAGAGCGAAGACATTTAATAGAGACATGAAACTGAGTTTTAATCATATTATAAAAGCATTCCCAAACAGAGAAGAGTTCAGAGCGATCTCGTAACAGATACACCCAGGTACAACGAGAAAAGTCATCAATAAAAGTTACAAAATACAAACTACCCCGACCAATGGTTGGAGTAGGAGCCGGACCCCATACATCAGAATGGATGAGATCAAACGGGCTAGAGGAACTGCGAGCATGCTTAGGCGGGAAGGAGGAGCGGTGATGTTTGCCAAGTTGGCAGGCGTCACAGTTGAGCGGAGGACTGGTTGGCGGTAAGTGGGGCAGAAGCTGTCGAAGAATGCGAGCAGGAGGATGTCCAAGGCGAAGATGCCATTGAAGCAGATCAGGAGATGAGGAAGTGAAGGCGGACAGAGCGAAAACGTTGTCGAGGAAGTAGAGGCCGCCGCTCTCAGTCCCAGTAGCAATCGTCCGTTGGGTTCTCGGGTCCTGAAAGCAACAAGAAGTAGGAGTGAATACAACAGAGCACTGAAGTTGCTTGCATAAAGTAGTAACAGATAGAAGATTGCAAGGAAACTTCGGGACATAGAGAGTGTCCACCAAGCGCAGCGATGGGGTGACTTGAACCATGCCTGTCCCACGAACCGGGGAAGGAGAACCATCCGCAACAAGGACAGGAGGCAACCGATCATGCGTTTCGAGAAGCGAAAAACATTGAGGATTGCCTGTCATATGATTTGTAGCACCAGAATCAATCAACCATTTACCTTGGATAGCGACATGAGCACTACCTGAGGTCGTCGCCACCGAAGCAGACGACCGAGAGGAGGGGTTCGGGGAGGGCGAAGCATCACCAGATGGGCGCAGATGAGGATGTTTCTGCCAACATCGGTCAATGGTATGACCGGTACGACCACAGTGAGAACAGAGGAACCTGGACGGACCGCGCGCCCCAGAGTGGCTGCGGCCACTATTGCTGCCGCGCTGAGTGTACTGAGCATAAGAGTCCTGCGGAGGAGGGGAGGATAACAGAGGGCGCTGGAGCAGAGAAGTAACGGCGGCTACGCGAGCGGCGGTGGCATCCAAGGTGGGAGACTCAGCTTCACCCAAGATCTGCTGGCGGATGAGATCAAAAGACTCGGGAAGTCGCAGAAGATAACAAACAACCAGGAGTTCCTGGAAGTGTTTGTGTTGCTGAGCCAAGTCCGCAGAGAAGGGGCGATTCTGGAGGATCTCAGCGCCAAGAGCCTGAACTTGCTGATAGGCTGCAGCGGGAGTCATGGACGAACGGGCGAAGAGATCCGCATAAAGAGTATAAATCCGGGAGGTCTGCGTCCCCTTGGAGTAAAGAGCAGCCAGATGAAGCCACGCGGCCTTTACCGTCTCATCATGACGGATGACGGGAAGGCACTCATCAGAGAGACTATTAGCCAGCCATGTGCGGACAAGCGCATCACTCGCATCCCATTCGTTAAAGAGAGGAGAATTAGGAGGAGGCGGATCATCGGTAAGATGATGACGTTTGCGCTGAGAACGAAGAAGGAAAGTGAAAGAGACGCTCCAATCCGGATAGTTGGAACCAATGAGCTTAGAAACAGTGCCCAGATTTCCGGAAGGAGTAGGGATAGAAGGCGGAGCCGGAGTGGCTGCAGGAGTGGTGGCAGTGGAATTGTCAGAGATATCCATAGAAGAAGACCGAAACCGGACGGTTAGGAATCAAGTCGGGCGGTTAAGGGAGAAGGGAAAAGCTGCAGCGGTCACGATGTCAGACACCAGCGGCTAGAGAAGCCACGACCAAGCCGCAGAGCCAAGACAGAGGGTAAGAGGTCGAGCGGTTGGAAGACAGACCGCACGAACGGGAGAGAAAGAGGAATCCGGCAAACAGGCCGGGGCGATAAGAAAGAGAAGAAGGGAGGCTGTGACAAGAACAGATCGCAAGCAGACAAAGAGAAACAGGCCGCGCAGACAGGGCGCAGGCAAACAAGACAGGCCGCGGGAAGAAGAAGCAGGTCGCACGGCTAGAAAGGAGCACAGAATCAGGAGGCAGAGATCGAGTGCTCTGATACCATGTAAAAATAGAGAAGAACGACTAGAAAAACAGGCCGGAAGTTTGAATAATTGAAATTTTTATAATCCAAAAAGATATCATTTACAAAGGTATGGCCTCCCTTTTATAGAATGGAGGAGATAGAGGAGAGTACAAACTAACAATGTGAGACTAAATAAATGTACAAAGACTGGGCGGTTTAACATGTACAGACCGCACAGTCCGCGCGGTTAGACAACAGGCTAACCGCCCGGACAGACCAGAAGAAGATGCCGTAGGAGACCGCAAGACTGCCAGACCGCCAGACCGCCAGACCGCCAGATATACAAGTCGCTGGAGACAACCCGCAAGACCGCTGAACCATAGCATCCACCAACTGGATATTTAGCCCGTCAGCCCCAGACCGCTAGACCGCGCGGTCTCCAGACCGTCATATTCAGACCGCCAGACCGCCTACTTCAACAAGCTGCAAGACCTAGAAGATGGCTATGCTCAACTTACTAGAGAGGTATGAGGAATGACTAGCGCTAAGGCGACGTGTCCGCAAGCTCATATTGAACGGGCGAAAGATAAGGGTGTGCGTGATGCAGTTTGGTACGGTTTTGGCCCAAACCGCAACCGCCCCACAAGAGCACGGTTTTGGCCAAAGCAAAACTGCACTGCACCGAAATTACGCGGTGCGGTTTCGGTTCGGTGCGATTTTGGCCCAAACCACAACCGCCCCACAAGAGCACGGTTTTGGCCAAAGTAAAATTGCAATGCACTGAAATTATGCGGTGCGATTTCGGTTCGGTGCGGTTTTTTGTGATGCGGTTGCAATTTTGATGCGGTGTTTAACAAGTGATATATATAGATACAATAAAGATAATGTGAGATAAAATAAGATACGTAATTTAGATAAAAACACAATTATATGAGTTATATCACAATAAACTATTGCAAAAAAACAACTAAAACAAGGAAAAAAGCAAAAAAATGACTATATTCATTAATATAATTAGTTAATTACTAATATTAATTAATAATTTTTAAAAGTTATATTTTTATTTAGGTGTATGTGATATGTCACGTGCTTATGAAAAATAAAATATATAAATAATCAGTGTTATGTGGTTTTCAAGATCCGAAAACCGCACTGTACCGAGTCGCGCTCGGTTTGTAAAACTTCCAAATTGCACCGCACCGAAACTATGCGGTGTGGTTTAAAAATTGGTGTGATTTGTGCGGTGCGGGGAGTTTTTGCGGTTTGCGGTTTTTCATGCTCACCCCTAGCGGAAGAGCACATGCGCCTCGCTCATCTGGTACTCAACGCTCTTCGCGAGTACAACAATCCTCGCCGACCGTCGGGGACAGGGGCGCGAGGTCAGGGAAGATGGAAATGGCTCCCGTTTTGAGCTTACCGGCACTCACCCCCTCTCCCCTAAAGTTCTTATCGCGCTTTCGTTTTCTGCAGATTAGGCTTTCAAGATGTTTTAAATTTTTTCTTCCTACGTTTATGCACTCGCTAGACGATGGTTTGTAATAATAAATAGCATGTGTCAATTTCTCACTGCTGTGATATCGTCGTTTTCCTTGATGTTTTGCGTTCATGGTGAGCTTATTTTCTTGACTAACTCACGGGTAGGTGTTGATAGGTCTCGTGTAATACCGCCCTGGGCGGGGCGGGCGACTCGCGGGTAGGTGGGGAGAGGTCTCGGGGCTACGACATCGAGCAAAGCGAGCAACCACCGGATTGACGCTCGCTCACCCTCACCCCCCAACCCTGGTGCCAACCTGAATTTCTCTATAAATATGCCCCCTACCTCCTAACCACCTACCACATTAATTGCTACCGAACCCCCTCGCTCCCTTGCCTCCCAAACCTGTCGCATCTCCCGGTACTCGCAAATTCTGCTACACTTAATGGGAAAGACAAAGTCAGACACGGAGGGCCGGACGAAGTGCGCAAAACAATTTGTCAAGTACCCCTTCTTTGATGGGAACCTGACTGAGGTAGAGTACCTCTCCTTCGTGGCCTACTACGTCCCGTAGGGATACAAATCGCATCCTAAGAGGAAGGAGGTGATAAACACCTTCTTGGACAATGAACTTTCCTTCCCCATTTCGTACTTCGACGTGGAGCTGTGACTCCCTCTCTGGCCCGCAGTGCGACAAGTTCCGAAACACTTTGGAGTTGTTCCCGCACAGTTCAACCCCAACTTAATCGCCATGATAGTCACATTCGCTTCCTTCCTCCGCAGGGAGCGGATGGAGTTCAACCTGACCATCTTACAAAAGCTCTTCATTTCCAGGGCAAACAACGACGGGGTCACCTTCTTCTTCGGATCACAGATCAAGGTGTGTAAGACCGCGAATAAGAACCATCACTGGAAAACCAAGTTTGTCCTCGTCTCGGTAAACCTTGGAAACATCCCCCACTCGCCAGTGTAGCAAGTCGAGGACATCCTCTGTCCCCCAATCCTAGCGGGAAACGGGTCCACCCTCCACCAGTTCTTTATTCACAAAAACTTCAAAGTCGCCTACCTGAGGAGGGGACTCGATTCGTTCCTCCCAGTTCTTCTGGGTGAAGGTACGACTACACCTCGCCTATTTTTTTTTCTCGCACTGTTGCGACCATCTTTTATTGGATACCAAGTCGTTGTCGCATAGGAGAGCGTCTGATCCCAGAGAACCAACCCTACATGAGTGCTGAGGGATCAACCGATCCACTTTCCCTAGCAAATCCTGCCTCAACGACATTCAAGGAGATGTTGAAGACCTATGTCCCATCAAGTAGCTAGAAGTGGGTCGGGCCGGCTGACTCCAGCCAACCACGAAGCTCACCTTTGCCCAAAAGGCTTAAGAAAATCACAGCGCCAAAAGGGAAATAATTTCAAACGACCCCTCGGGAGGAAGGATCAGACACGAGTGAGGTCCCTGAGCCATCAATCGGGTTTGGGTTTTGGACTCGCATGGAGGGAGCACCCGACTCGCACTGCAACTTTGGGCTTCGTATAAATATTAAGGATAACACCTGGAGTCGATGGTGCTTTGGGAAAAGAAGGTCCACCGAATCTCGATATCCTATCTCCACCTGTCGTGGTCAGAGCGATGCCCCCAGCGGGCATGCCTTTGCCCTTGCCTTCGGGATCTATGGCGCGAGGAAGCAGAGATCTATGAGTCCATGTCGAAGTATGAGACCGGGCGGTCTGCCGGTTTGAGCATGGCGGGTTGTTAACCGGGCGGTCTGACGGATTATCTCCGGCGGCTTGGAAACCGGCCGGTCTAGCGGTCTCCTACCGCATCTCTCTCTTGGTTCTGGTATTGCCGAGCGGTTAGAACCTTGTCTAACCGCGCGGCCTGTTCCGGTCTCTTATTCTAGCCGCCCAGAACTGTTGTATAGCTTTAGTCCCACATTGTTAGTTTGTATTCTTCTCTCTCTCCTCCATTCTATAAAAGGGAGGCCATACCTTTGTAAATGATATCTTTTTGGATAATAAAAATTTCAATTATTCAAAGTTCCGGCTTGTTTTCTAGTCGTTTATTCTCTGCTCTAGTCGTTTGTTCGCTACTTTTAACATGGTATCAGAGCCAGCGATCTTCTCATCCTGATTCTGTGCGCCCTGTCCGCGCGGCTTGCCCCTTCTTCTCGCGACCTGTTCTCGCTATTTGCGCCCTGTCCGCGCGTCCTCTTTCTCTTGCCTTTCAGTCGCAGCGACCTATCTCCTTGTTCGTCGCGACCTGCTGCTTTATTCGCCTTGTCTGTTCGCGCGGTCTATCTTCTAGCCGTTCGACCTCTTCCCCGTCTTGGACCTGCGGCTTGGTCGTGGCTTCTCTGGCCGCTGGTGTCTAACATCGTGACCGCCGCAGTTCTTCTTCTTTCTATCCGCAAGGCTTATCTTCTAACCGCGCGGCTTCTCGCAGTTTTCTCCTATGGCCCTTTCTGAAACCTCCACCACCACCACTCCTATCGCCACTCCGGCGCCGCTTCCTACTCCCTCTGGCAACCTTGGCACGGTTTCTAAACTTGTTGGCTCCAACTATCCGGATTGGAGTGTCTCTTTCACATTTCTTCTCCGCTCTCAGCGCAAACGTCATCACCTCACCGATGACCCTCCTCCCTCAGACTCTGCTGAATTTGATGACTGGGATGCCAGTGATGCGCTTGTCCGCACGTGGTTGGCTAACAGCCTCTCCGATGAATGTCTTCCTGTCATACGCCATGATGAGACGGTCAAGACCGCGTGGCTTCACCTTGCTGCTCTCTACTCAAAGGGGGCCCAGACATCCCGCATTTATACTCTCTACGCGGATCTCTTCGCTCGCCCTTCATTGTCTCCTGCTGCGGCTTATCAGCAAGTTCAGGCTCTTGGAGCCGAAATCCTCCAGAATCGCCCCTTCTCCGCGGACTTGGCCGAACAGCACAAACACTTCCAGGAACTCCTGGTTGTTTGTTATCTTCTACGGCTTCCTGAATCCTTTGATATGATCCGCCAGCAGATCTTGGGCGAAGCCGAGTCTCCCACCTTGGATGCCACCGCGGCTCGCATCGCCGCTGTAACTTCACTGCTCCAACGTCCTCTATTGTCCTCCCCTCTTCCACCGGACTCCTATGCTCACCAAGTCCAGCGGGGTGGCAATAGTGGTCGCAGCCAATCTGGCACGCGCGGTCCGTCAAGATTCCTCTGCTCTCACTGTGGTCGTACCGGCCACTCTGTTGACCGCTGCTGGCAGAAACATCCTCATCTTCGTCCCTCTGGTGATACTTCTTCCTCCACCTCCACCTCCTCTCGGCCATCTGCTTCTGTGGCCACCACCTCAGGTAGTGCACACGTCGTTACCCAAGGTAAATGGCTGATTGACTCTGGTGCTACAAATCACATGACCGGAAACCCTCACTGCTTCTCTCTCCTAGAGACGCATGATCGGTTACCCCCGGTCCTCGTTGCGGATGGTTCGCCTTCCCCGGTTCATGGGACGGGCATGGTTCAAGTCACTCCCTCGTTTCGCTTAGCGGACACTCTCTATGTCCCGAAGTTCCCTTGCAATTTACTCTCAGTTACTACTTTATGCAAGCAACTTCAGTGCTCTGTATTATTTACCCCTACTTCTTGTTGCTTTCAGGACCCGAGGACCCAACGGACGATTGCTACTAGGACTGAGAGCGGCGGCCTCTACTTCCTCGACAATGTTTCCGCTCTGTCCACCTTCTCTTCCTCGTCTACTGATCTGCTTCAATGGCATCTTCGCCTTGGCCATCCTCCTCCTCGGATTCTTCGTCAGCTTCTTCCCCACTTACCTCCAACCAGTCCTCCGCTCAACTGTGATGCGTGTCAGCTTGGCAAGCATCACCGCTCCTCCTTCCCGCAGAAGCAAGGCCGTGGTTCCTCCCGCCCTTTTGATCTCATTCATTCTGATATCTGGGGTCCTGCTCCTACTCCCACCGTTGGTCGGGGTAGTTTTTACTTTGTAACTTTTATTGATGATTTCTCCAGATGTACCTGGGTGTATCTATTAAAAGACCGCTCTGAACTCTTATCTGTATGGCAATCTTTTTATAATATGATTAAAACTCAGTTTGCTATTTCTATTAAAGTTTTGCGCTCTGATAATGCTAAAGAATATCTCAGTCATGAGTTTTCATCTTTTTGTATGCAACATAGTCTTATTCATCAGACCAGCTGTGTTTACACCTCCCAACAAAATGGGGTGGCAGAACGTAATAATCGTCATCTCCTCGATATCGCTCGCACTCTGATGACACAGATGCAGGTGCCTCGCTCCTACTGGGGCTATGCTGTTCTTCTTGCCTGCTATCTCATCAATCACATTCCCTCTTCTGTTCTTCACGGCAAGACCCCCTTCTCCATTCTCTACCCGAGCAAGGAACCCTTTCCTCTTCCTCTCCGTATCTTTGGGTGCACAGCCTTTGTGCATGCTCCGTCTGCTACCCGCGACAAGCTTTCCCCCCGCTCCACCAAATGTGTCTTTTTGGGTTACTCGACAACTCAAAAAGGCTACTGTTGCTTTGATCCCGTTCTGCGCAAACAGTTTGTTTCCGCAGACGTCACCTTCTTTGAAAATGCATCCTACTTTTCTTTCCCGTCTTCACCTCCTCCTGCTGTCTCTGACTCTCCTCCATCTCTCTGTGAGCCTTCCACACATGTCGACGTCTCCCCTCCTATGCCGTCTCCTCCTCTCCCTATTATCTCCCCTCCTTCCTCTCCGCAGCCGTCTCTCTCTAGTCCCGGGCCAGCCTTCTCTGCCACGGATGCTCCGGTCCCTGAGGCACACGACGACCTGGATCTTCCCATTGCCCTTCGCAAAGGGGTGCGGGCGTGTACCCAACACCCGCTTGCGGCTGTTGTTTCCTATGATCGGCTTACTCCCTCTCACAGGTGCTTTGCTTTGGCCATCTCGGCTACTACCACTCCCCGCACTTACTAGGAGGCTCTTGTTATTCCTCATTGGAAATCTGCCATGGATGAGGAAATTTCCACTCTTACTGAAAGAGGTACCTGGACCCTTGTTCCTCCACCAATCGGTACTGATGTGGTTGGCTGCCGCTGGGTGTTCGTTGTGAAGTTTCGCCCGGACGGCACTGTGGATCGTTACAAGGCCCGACTGGTGGCCAAAGGCTTTACTCAGACTTATGGAGTTGACTATTTTGACACTTTCTCTCCGGTTGCTCGCCTCAGCACCATCCGGGTTCTTCTTTCTGTGGCCGTCAACAGGGAGTGGGACATTTCTCAACTTGATGTCAAGAATGCTTTTCTATATGGGGATCTTCAAGAGGACGTCTATATGGAGCAACCTCTAGGGTATGTTGCTCAGGGGGAGACACGAGTATGCCAGTTGAAGAAGGCCATCTACGGCCTAAAGCAGAGCCCTCGGGCGTGGTTTGACAAGTTTAGTGGCATTGTAGCTGCAATTGGCTTTGCAAGAAGTTCCGCCGATCACTCATTGTTTATTCGCAAAACCGCATCTGGCCTTGTGGTTTTGGCGGTGTATGTGGATGATATCCTTCTTACCGGTGATGACCAGGCTGGGGTGGACTTGACAAAGAAACACCTCCGTCAACACCTTGTCACGAAGGATATGGGCTCCCCGAAATATTTTTTGGGGATAGAAATCTCTCGGAAGCCCGACTCGTTGGTTCTCTCCCAACGAAAGTATGCGCTTGATCTTTTACAAGAGGCAGGATTGACCGGGGCCAAACCGGTCCGGTATCCCATGGCCACTGGAGAAGACAAAACATGGAAAGATGACTCACCTCTTATATCCGATGCCACGAGGTATAGACGTCTGGTGGGCAAACTCATTTATCTCACGGTGACCAGACCCGATATCGCCTATGCTGTAGGCAAGGTCAGTCAGTTCATGCAAGCTCCCAGGGAATGTCATCTTCAGTCTGCCTTGAAGATACTAGAGTATGTCAAAGCTGCACCAGGGAAAGGGCTACTCTTTCAGAAGCATGGTCATCTGAGAGTTGAAGCCTACTCAGACTCAAGCTATGCGGATGATAAAGGTGACCGTAAATCTACATCGGGTTTCTGCACATTTGTTGGAGGTAATCTTGTGAGCTGGAAGAGCAAGAAGCAGTCTGTTGTCTCAAGGTCCAGTGCAGAAGCCGAATACCGGAGTATGGCGTCAACCACGTGTGAGTTAAAATGGTTGTGGGCTCTCATGCTTGACCTAGGAGAGGTCTACAATTATCCTCTGCCTATGTTCTGTGACAACAAAGCCGCTATATACATATCCAAAAATCCGGTCTTCCATGAGAGAACGAAACATATAGAGGTCGACTGCCATTTCATCCGAGAAGAGGTCTTGAAGAAACAGATTTGCACTCCGTTCGTCACCTCCGACAAAGAGTTGGCTGATATCTTCACCAAGCCGGTTTCTACTTCCTTCTTTCACATTTGTGACAACCTGGGCATGATTGATATTTATGCTCCAGCTTGAGGGGGAGTGTCGAAGTATGAGACCGGGCGGTCTGCCGGTTTGAGCATGGCGGGTTGTTAACCGGGCGGTCTGACGGATTATCTCCGGCGGCTTGGAAACCGGCCGGTCTAGCGGTCTCCTACCGCATCTCTCTCTTGGTTCTGGTATTGCCGAGCGGTTAGAACATTGTCTAACCGCGCGGCCTGTTCCGGTCTCTTATTCTAGCCGCCCAGAACTGTTGTATAGCTTTAGTCCCACATTGTTAGTTTGTATTCTTCTCTCTCTCCTCCATTCTATAAAAGGGAGGCCATACCTTTGTAAATGATATCTTTTTGGATAATAAAAATTTCAATTATTCAAAGTTCCGGCTTGTTTTCTAGTCATTTATTCTCTGCTCTAGTCGTTTGTTCGCTACTTTTAACAGTCCATGTTGATGCAGAGGCTTTCCCACTAGAGAGCACAAGCCCAGCACCGCGCCCTGGAGCTCTCGCACATGGCGGTGCGTCACGACCTTGCCCTATCTCGATATGGCTACAAAATTGAGGCCGTGCGAGAGGCTTTGGAAGTTGAAATGAAGGTCCTTACCAGAGACTTGGGACCGCAAAAAGCCTCCTCGAAAAGAGCTCTGGCGGGGTGGTATGTACCAAGTTCTTTTCGCATCAACTTGCGCATTCCCTCCTTTGACTAACCATGCCCTCGTGAATATTACAGGATGCCAAGATGGCCGATCGGATGCGCGGTGTGTGCTGCCATTTTAGAGGAGGAGAACAAGGCTCTCAAAGACCAGATCAACCATCTACTCGCAAATTCCCTTCCACCGAGCCGCAACGAGTCGTCCTAGCTCTACTTCGAACACGAGATCGACGAGATGATGAGGGGAACCTCAAACAAGGTCGTTGAGAACTTACTTCAAATGATGTGGTGGTTTGGGGTGTTGAAGCCAGACTGCGAAAACATCAAGGCCAATGATCTGGTTCCTGAGCACTACCTCCCCATCAAGTCGCCAAAGGACTCCCTGGGCTTGCTTTTCGAAGATTGGGGTGGCGAGGACGATGATGATGATGATGGCGATGAGCAAGACGATCAGACTTGAGGAGATGATCACATGGAGATCCTATTTTGCCTTTTTTTTACCTTTTTGTAACATTTTTTCACACCCTCCCGTAAAGCGAGGTCATAATTTATTGGACACCTCGCCTTCCAAAGCTTTCTAAAAATGATGAATTTTGTTTTTCATTTGTCACGCATTTGCTTAGCTGATCTATTCCTTTTCTCGGCGTCTTGTTTACTCTTGTTTATTATTAGGACTAGGTCGATTATGATCGCACGTGGCCTTGGGCACTCGCTACTTCATAGGTGTGTTGATTATTTGCTGCCTCGACAACTGGAGAGTACTCCAAGGCTGCGGGGAAAGGGTAGTCTACTCGCCTTTTACTTTGGGCCGACTTTCCCAAGGAATGACGCGTATCCAATCGGCAAGAGGGCACCGGGGGGGGGGGGGGGTCCACTCGCCAACTTTCTGATGGACTAAATTACTCACCCCTTTTATGGAATCAATCGATGAGGTAGACCTTTATTTCTCGAACGCACGTGTCTGCTGGCGAGAGTCTAGTCGGCGGGTTCGCTTAAATTCTGCTCTGGGTAAACTTTTTCAACCACAACTTTCTCATTTTAGTCTGCCTCCGAGTGAGTCTTTGAACCTGCCAGCTAGTGATATTCTGTTCAGCGGGTCTGCTCGAGGCTAACATTTCAATATCTTTTTCATTTTAACTTGCCTATGAGTGAGATTTTAGAACTGTCAGCTAGTGAGAGTCTGGTTAGTGGGTCTGCTCGGGGCCAATATTTCAACATCCTTTTCATTTCAACATCTTTTTCATTTCAATCTGCCTCTGAGTGAGCCTTCAGACCTGTCAGCTAGTGGGAGTCTAGTCAGCGGGTCTGCTCGGGGCAAAAAATTTCAACATCTTTCACAATTCAATCTGCATCCTAGTGAGCCTTCGAAACTGCCAGTTAGTAAGAGTCTGGTCAGCGGGTCTGCTCTGGGCCAAAATTTCAACATCTTTCTCATTTCAACCTGCCACTGAGTGAGCCTATGGACATGCCAACAAGCGAACGCCTGGTTAGTGGGTCTGCTCGGGGCCAAAATTTCAACATCTTTCTCATATCAACCTGCCATCAAGTGAGCATTCAGACCTGCCAGGTAGTGAGAGCCTGGTCAGCGGGTCTGCTTGGGGCCAAAATTTCAACACCTTTCTCATTTCAACCTACCACCGAGTGAGCCTTCATACCTACCAACAAGTAAGAGCATGGTCAGCGGGTTTGCTCGGGGCCAAAATTTCACCACATCTTTCTCATTTCAACCTGCCACTGAGTGAGCCTTCAGACCTATTAGCTAGTGAGAGTTTGGTCAGCGGGTCTACTCAGGGCAAAATTTCAACATCTTTCTCATTTTAGCCTGCACCTGAGTGAGTCATCGGACATGCCAGCTAGTGAGAGTCTGCTCAGCGGATCAACTCCTGGACAAAATTTCAACATCTTTCTCATTTCAACCTGCCGCCGAGTGAGCCTTCGGACCTGACAGCTAGTGAGAGCTTGGTCAGCGGGTCTACTCGGGACCAAAATTTCAACATCTTTCTCATTTAAACCTACCATCGAGTAAGCCTTCGAACCTGCCAGCTAGTGAGAGTCTGGTCAGCGGGTCTACTCGGGGCTATCATTTCATCATCACCATATCATGAGAGAACCTCATCCATAATCAGAGAGAAATAAATTTCAAGTTATACATTACAAAAATATACAGTCTTGTCATTCAAACTATGGGCAGAAATGTTTCAGGACACCCCCTCCACATTCTGGAGGCGGTACCCTCCCGACTTTAGGACCTCCTCGACTATGTAAGGACCCCCATGTTAGGATTGAGCTTCCCAACGGCCACTGACCTCCCGGCTACATCGACTTTCTTTAGGACAATGTCTTCTTCTGCAAACTGCTTGATCCAGACGTGCTTGTCGAAGTACCTGGTCAACCGGCGTGTAACGACCCAGGTTTCCTGTGACCAGAGAATGATTCTATGAGCTACTGCCCGACGGTAGGGTTTTCTCCGGCGGTAGTGTTGTAAATTTTGTGCAAGTGTTCTTTGCGAGATACCGCCTGGCAATAAGTTGATACCGCGTGGCGGTAGTACTCAATGCAGTTGTCGCAATGATGCGTCGAATGGTATCGCGCAGTGATAGTGAGTTACCACGCCATAGTAGCTTGGAAGTATTAGCAGCAGAGCTTTCGGTAAGCTAGTCCTCGGCGGTAGCAATACCGCTGGCGGTAGCGTGGTCATTTTATTTGTTAAGGCTCTTGGTGGGATACTATGCGACAGTAGCGATACCGCATGGTGGTAGTGGCTCATTGTTGTAACTAGCGCGTCGATACGACGCATCGCCAACCACACGACGGTAGTGAGTAACTGTGTCGTGATAGCAGAACAGTTATGACGCGGCCCCGTTTCGGCGTGTGATTGGAGGTTTTGGGCAGTGGGCTTGCGGAACAAGCCAATGCTTAAGGTACCGCGCGATGATAGCTAGTTACCGCGTGGCAGTAGCTCGGTTTAAAGCAGAGAAAATGAGTTTCAGTTTCATTTCACTTGGCATTCTCCTCTAAACACTACAAAAATGGATAAAGAGCAAAGGAAGAGGAATGAGATCCTCCACCGTTGGAGTTTCGGAGCTCCAAGTCGCGAGCCAAATTCAGATCCGCGGAGGCAAGTCCGTTGCGGTCATTTTCATCCGGCTAGATTCTCTCCCATAGTATCAAAACGAACGTCAACGGTAACAATCTTCCTCCTTGGACATGTGAAGTCCTTTGTTTTGACATGAGAGGGTAGACGCTCCATGAACATGTGGAAGCGGTTCTCCCAATGGGCCGATCAGTTGTATCCCCAATACCTTTCATTTATAATCTAGAATCGAAGTACGGAATAGGCATGTTGTGTGAAGCCCATCCAGACAGATTGGTCTGGATTGGTGATGATTATTTTGTATGTCAGAGAAGACTCGGTTGTAAACGTGTAATTTCCTGAGTCACGGGGTGTGCAGGTTGCTGCTGTGAGAGTACTGAAGTAGGTCTCTAGGAAAACACACTTTTTGAGAAGAAACGATATTTTGTCCCCTACCGCGCGGCAGTAGCGCTACTGCCGGCGGTAGCTCCCAGTGAGCAATGATTGTGAGGTCTATCTCGTGGAGACTTGGGGGTCTATCAATTGAACTATGAGTTTAGATTTATCCTTTATGGTGGTCGTAAGAGCCAGCCTTAGAACATAACGTGATTATTGTTGGTGTTACCATTGTGATCTGAAAATAATCAAATATGTAGTCTCACTGCCAACGCAGTATGAGCCTATCAGGGTCGTACATAAGAATGTTTAGAGAAATTGGGAGATTGGATTAGTTTGGCTATACTCATATGATGAGTGGAATGACTTAGCTCAGCTAAGATTTGAAAGCATCGAGTGCGTTGAGACCATTCAACGCTTTTGTCGAGTCAAGTGTTGACTCGTCGGATGATGGCGTTGAGTGTGTTGAGTTTACTCAATGATTCGTTGAGTCAAAGTGTTGACTCGACGAGTATGGTACTTAAGCGTTGAGTGTGTTGAGTTCACTCGACGATTCGCTGAGTCAAGGTGTTGATTTGATGAGTCTGGTTCTCAGGCGTTGAGTGCGTTGAGTCCTCTCAATGCTTTTGTCGAGTCAAAGGTTGATTCGACAAATCTTGCACTTAGGCATTGAGTGCGTTGAATTCACTCAACGCCTTCGTCGAGTCAAGTGTTAATTCGACGGGTTTGGCACTGAGAGCATTGAGGGCGTTGAGTTCACTCGATGCCTCATCGAGTCATTCGACGCATTCGTCGAGTCAAAAGTTGATTTGGCATGACTGGCGCTGAGTTCGTCGTGTATCTTATGGATACTCGACGATTCGTCGAGTATGTTATGTATACTCGACGATTTGTCGAATATGATATGGATACTCGACTATTCGTCGAGACAAGGGTTATCTGGTCGAATTCTGTATTCCAAGTCTTGGGTCTACGAATAGCGGCTTGCTGTTCTGTTTATTCCTTGGGTATAAATATAAGATTTTAGGGCTTCTCTTTATCGATTTTGATGGGTTGCCTTGCCTAAGCACACGAGCCGTACTGTGCAAAATCCTGAACCTAAAAAGCTGACGAAAGTGTTTTGCCTTCGCCGATCCCATTGCCATCGCTACCCCGATTCCGGAGATTGTCGTCGCCGCCTCTTCTGAAATGGACCTAGCAGTCCGTGAAGACGCAGGGTGCCTTCTCCCGACCTAGATCATGTTTGACAAGAGTCTATTGGTTCTCCCATTCGTTTGGATTTCCTATAGAGGTGCAGACAATATTCTGCACTATAGGACTATAGCCGCTTAGTGATCTGCAAATTTCCTGGAGCATCTAGGTTGAGTATAGACTCAATCCCGCAGAGGTAAATTTTATTTACTGCACTTTCTTCTTGATACATATCCATTGCTAGATCCGAACTTCTTTTGGATTTTGTTGTTCCTTATTTCCGTGGCGTGCATAAGTGTTGTGTCATCCTGTAAAACTCAACTGTGGTATCAAAGCAAGGTTCCGACAATGATCATGGTATCCGAAGTGATAAATCTGTGGTGTGTAGATCTGGAAATTTAGAAATATTCTAAATGCCCAAATCGATTCTTGGGATCCCACAAAGAACACATATGATTTTGCTGTGATATCATAATTGATATCTTTGTTACTCATTAACAGTAACCGTCCCTCTTGTTGGTTTGTGAAACCAAGTCTGTTAGATTTTGAATCTCACATAGAGAGACGAGCTTGTCTACTATGTAAGTAGAGTCTGTGTTGCTCATGTCTAGTGCATGTAAATTTGAATATTTAGAAGGGTTCTAGATATTAAGATTTAGCTCAGTTCATAAAGTGTTGATGATTTTACTATGCATATTTGGGATGCATTTGGATTATGTTTGCTGTTGTTTTATTTTGCCAATATGCACATTGGTTAATTGTTAACCATGTTTAAGTGTTAATCAATAATCTAAAATCTCTTAAGAAATATTAAGTATTTTGATGCCTTCCGATGGATGACACTCTTCTGGTCTCGATCGATGAATTGTGGGCTTGCCAAAGCAAGGTGCATTAATCTATCTTGGTGAGGGTACAACGGATAATTGTGATATCTCATTGTCGACATCGGGTCAAACTTAACTGGGTGACCTCAAAGGTTGAGTTCCCAGAGTCATAGGGTTGGCATGCACTATATGATGAATCCAAAAAAGAGTTATTCACTAGCCATACAGGAGTTGCATTGTGATGCAATCAGTAAGAATTGCCTACCTAAATAACTGCATTGTGAGAGAAAAGCCAAAGCTGACTCATAGTGTTGGTGAAATATGGATCTTGTCCACTAAGAGAGTTACTCGCATAAACTCTTCGAATTAATATCGAGGGTTATCTGTTTGATAAAAATAGTGGGAGTGTTTTGATTAAAGTCCTAATTGAAATAAATAAAATGTATTTTGAAATGTAGTACTGATTTTACTTTGCATTGATCCTTATAGAATTTCCATGGCAAGTGGTTCACACTCCACCCTATTCCTTAGAGCCATCCTTGAGAAGGAGAAGCTGAGTGGCACGAATTATTTGGACTGGTACTGGAGCTTGAGAATTATTCTCAGGCAAGAGCGCAAGCTCTATGTTTTGGAAAAGGAATCCCCTGAAGAGCCTGTCGGGAATGGGTCCCGTTCTGACAAGGATGCTTACAAGAAGTATCTTGACGACTCCTTAGATGTCGAATGCCTCATGCTCCTAACCATGAACTCTGAGCTCCAAAAGCAACATGAGAACTTGGGTTGTAAGGAAATTGACGAGCATCTCAATAAAATATTTCAAGGGCAAGCTCATCAAGAGAGGTTTGACGTCACTAAGGCGTTGTTCCAGTGTAAGATGGGAGCTTGGGACCTAGTAGAGACTCACGTACTCAAGATGATTGGGTATATAGAGAACCTTGAGAGACTAGGCTTCCCTCCAGGTCAAGAGTTGTCCACAGACTTGATCCTACAATCGTTGTCGAACAGTTATGAGCAGTTTGTCATGAACTATATCATGAATGAAATAGACAAGACACTGCCCGAGCTCCTAGGCATGTTGTGAACTGCCGAGATCAATATGAAGAAGGTCAAGCCTTCTAACCCCATACTGATGGTGCATAAAGGCAAGGGCAATGTCAAAGGCTTCAAGAAGATGAATGTAGGACATAAGTATGTTATATAGCCCAAGTCTTCAGCACTGAAGAAGAAAGGCTTGGCGAAAGAAGGGAAATACCACCACTGTGGCAAGGCTGGTTATTGGAGGAAGAATTGTCCTTTGTACATTGAGGGTCTGCACAAGATGAAGGGAGGTATTAATTCCACTTCAAGTATCTATGTTATAGAGATAAACTTTTCTGCTATATCCTGGGTATTGGATATCAGATGTAGTTCTCACATTTGTATAAATATACAGGAACCGGGAAGGAGAAGATTGCTGAGTAAAAGGGAGGTGGACCTGCGTGTTGGCAATGGAGCAAGAGTTATTGCAATCGTCATAGGAGTTTACCGTCTTTCTTTGCCCAGTGGGCTTGTA
This sequence comes from Platanthera zijinensis, assembly GCA_039513925.1. Taxonomy (NCBI): domain Eukaryota; kingdom Viridiplantae; phylum Streptophyta; class Magnoliopsida; order Asparagales; family Orchidaceae; genus Platanthera; species Platanthera zijinensis. The sequence goes on from CM077079.1 coordinate 232,421,297, forward strand.
ATAGAACTTGAAAATTGTTATTATGTTCCTTCTATAACTAGAAACATTATATCTATTTCATGTTTGGACATGATTGGATTTTCTTTTGTTATTAAGAATAATTGTTGTTCGATATTTAAAAATGATGTTTGTTATGGTATAGCCCAAATGTTTAATGGTTTGAATGTTTTGAACTTAGACCATCAGATCTATAATATAGAAAATACTAAACGACTAAAAATGAATGACTTGAACCCTACGTACTTTTGGCATTGTTGTTTGGGCCACATAAATGAGAAACGCATATCCAAGCTCTATAGAGATGGACTACTGGACTCATTTGATTATGAATCATTTGAGAGATGTGAATATTGTTTGTTAAGCAAGATGACTAAGGCCCCTTTCGCTTGTTTCAATGAGAGGGCTGATGATCTCTTGGGTATAGTACATAGTGATGCATGTGGACCCATGAGTTCTATGGCTAGAGGTGGGTATTTCTACTTTGTTACATTTACTGATTATTTCAATAGATACAGATACGTGTATCTTATGAAGTGCAAATCCGAAACCTTTGAAAAATTCAAAGAGTTTATGAACGAAGTAGAGAACCAATTGGGTAAGAAGGTTAAAGCACTCTGATCTGATCGAGGTTGTGAATACCTAAGTCATGAGTTTCGTGATCATCTGAAAGAATGTGGTATTGTATCACAGCTCACTCCACCTAGAACACCACAGTATAATGGTGTGTATGAGCAGAGGAATCGTACTCTGTTAGACATGGTATGGTTGATGATGATTCATGCAGATCTGCCTGTTTTTTTGGGGTTTTGCTCTAGAAACTACTGCTTTTACACTAAATCGTGCTCCAACGAAAACAGTTCTAAAGACACCATATGAGATATGGACTGGGAAGCATCCTAGTATGTCGTTCATTAAGATTTAGGGTTATGAGGCTTACGTAAGATGTCAAATGCCTGACAAGCTGGAACCCAAATCAGATAAGTGTTATCTTGTGGGGTATCCTAAGGAAACTAAAGGGTACTATTTCTACCTATCGTCCGAGGGCAAAGCATTTGTCGCGAGGACTGGTGTCTTTCTTGAGAAAGAGTTCTTAAGTAGAAAGACTACTAGGGTAGAACTTGAAGAAGTTCAAGAAACACAAACTGTGAATGAACCAAAATTGGAACTTGAGCCAGGACTATAAGTTGTTGTAGCCAGAGAGCCTGCTCAGGAAACACAAGTTCCACGTAGATCTGGTAGACCAAGGTTTGAGCCTAAGAGATATGAATTTCTCGTGTCTCAAATAGGTAATGTGTTTCTTATGGATCATAGTGATGAGCATGCAACATTCCAAGAGGCTTTGAGTGTACTAGACTCCAAGAATTGGCTTGAGGTCATGAAATCTGAAATGGAATCCATGTATGGAAACCAAGTTTGGACCTTGGTGGAACCACCTGAAGGGATATGACCGACTATGGCTACTATAGCCCATGAATATGCCTTCGAAGCATTTTTCACCAAATTTAGTATGCGGGTACTTCCCGTTATTGAGTACATAGCATCTGCAGCCAAAAAACCTCAAATAGGACATGGTCGGTTTCCTGCCTTTCAATAGCTCATAAGGCGTCTTGCGATGATTCTTGTTGATCAATGCTCGGTTTTGTACATGACAAGCTGTGTTGACAGCCTCTGCCCAGAAGTACTCTAGAAGAGAGGCGTCATTCAACATTGTCATACATGCTTCAATGAGTGTTCTATTTCTCCTTTCCGCAACTCCGTTTTGTTGCGGAGTATGCGGGGAGGAAAACTCATGAAAGATACCAAGTTCTTCACAAAATTCTGTCATAGCACCAGATTCGAATTCTGTTTCATGGTCACTTCTGATTTTGACCACTGAGCAGTTAAGTTCGTTCTGAATCTGCTTGACAAAACTCGTGAAGATATCAAACGTATCTGACTTTCATTTCAAAAAGAACACCCACGTAAATCAAGAGTGATCATCAACAATCACTAGCGTATACGATTTGCCTCCTAAGCTATGAACTTGCACTAGACCGAACAAGTCCATATGCATAAGATAAAGACATCTGGAGGAGTCTTTGTCTGCAATGCCCTTAAAGGTAGCCCGAGTCTGTTTGCCCTTCTGGCATGCAGGACAAGGGTTATCTTTGATGCACTTAATAGTGGGGGCATCCCTTACTAAGTTCTTAGAAAATAACATATTAATTGTCTTGAAATTAATATGTGCTAATCTTTTGTGTCATTGTTCACAAAGAGATGCACTGCCTTTTGCTACTAGGCACACGGGGGTAGAAGAATCTACGCTAAGAAAATCTAAACAAAATATATTTCTGCTCCTAATGCCAGTTAATAGCGTCTCCGAAGAGGCACATGATATTATCAAGTACTTATCCTTGCAGAACTTAACGTCATATCCTTTATCACACAACTGACTTACACTGATCAGGTTATGATTTAACCCTTCAACATAGGCCACGTCGGTGATAGAGATTATACCGTTGGAAATCATACCGTAACCTCTGGTGACTCCTCGATCTGATCCTCCAAAAATGACTTTGGGTCCATTTTCGACTGGAGAGTAATCACGCAGCAGGCTTCTAGTCCCAGTCATATGCCGGGAACATCCACTGTCCAAGTACTAGATTGGAGTTTTGGTGGCCTTTGGACATTCCTGCAAAATAGAATTAATTTCCCTTAGGAACCCGATCGAACTTGGGTCCTAGATTCCTTATAGCATACTCCCGCTCGGGTGGTTAACCCTACGAGTGGTCGGCCTCGCATTGCTAATATGAGGAGTCTCGTTGAATCTTGGATTAAACCAGCAATCCACGGCAAAGTGACTAACTTTGCCACAGCACCAACAGTCAAATCTGTTGTACCTTTTCCTAGGCTCCTTCTTCACCCTTGGAACGGTGGGTTCAGCCGGGGCCTTGGATCTGGAGGTGGAGGCATCATGATGACAGCAGTCACATGATTTCTTCACCTCCTGTTCCTTCAGTATAACAGGCTTGGCTTTTGGTGCCTGCTTCCTATTATGGCCGCAAGAGAAGTGGCCATAATCCTCCACTTGGATTTCCTCATAAGGTGCCTTGAAGACACTCTCACCGTAGTTGTGGGGGAAGGCCCAACCATTATACCGGCTCTTGGGCTTTTCAACCGAGGGCCGGAAGAAGTGGCCATAGGTTGACTCAAAGTCCTATTCATTGCAGGGAAAGCCAGGCTTCCTGAATTCAATAGGGTTGAGTGGGGTCTTTCCCTTTTCTGCAACAGAGGCCTTCTTAGCAGCCTTATTTTTCCTCTGCTTTCTGTTTCTCCTGGATGATTTACTAGGCACACCCACATGCCCCAAGCCAGCCCCCTTAGCCTGAGCAGAGAAGGTATCAACCAGTGGAAGAACAGTCTTTGGCATAGAGAAGCTTTTGACAATCTTCCTTTCTGCCGCAAGTTGTTATTCCAACTTGTTGATTTCTTCCTGTTTAAGGTCAAGGAGCCTTAGAGACTCCGAGTGCTTAGAATTCAGGCCCAGGTGTTCCTGTCAGAGAGAGATCAAGCTAGTGATCTCTTCTCTTAGAGACACACCCTCAGCCTTAAGGAATTTGACTTCCTTTTTCTGAGCCCTCAACCTCTTACGGCATTCCTCAAAGGTATTGAGCAGAAGCTCATACTTTTCGAGAACTCAGCTTCACGGGCAAATGGGTTGTCCTCGAGATCATCATCAGGAGACTCATAGTCAGAGTTAGAGAGGGGGGTACGAGATTTTACCTTCCCAGTAAATGGGGGGCAGTCTCCTTCTAAGTCAGAGCGACCCACTAGCCCGAAGTAGGCTTCCTCATCTTCACTGGAGTCTGAGGAATCAGACTCACTCAGTGTATTTGGCTTTTTGGCTATATAGCTCCTCTCCTTCTTCTTATCTCTAGAGGACTTGTGCTCTTCTTCCTTCACCTTATCTCTCTTGCCTTGGTGGTAGTCGGCGATAACGTGACCTGGCTTATTGCATCCAAAGCAAATAATGTCATTAGAACGATGTTTGTTCTGTTTGGATTCATACCTGTCAGAAGAATAATTTTTCTTCTGATGTCTAGAGGAGGAGCTGTCTCTCTTTCTTTGATTCCTCAACTTAAGGAACTTCTTGAACTCTTGAGTGATGAGGGAGAAGTCTTCTTCAGATAGCTCTGAGCCGGAAGAGCATGGCTCAGAGTCTTCTTCCTCATCCATTTTCCGATAACGGGACGAGGCTACACCCTTGCCTTTCCTTGAGTGATTGGCTTTTAGGGCCATAGTCTTCTCTCGGGCAGTGGCTTTATCGGCTTCTTCTTCAGCTTTTCTGGTGTTCAGCTAAAGCTCATAGGACAGAAGTTTCCCGAACAGAATCTAGGGATCTATTTCTGCCAGCCTGCCAAATTCTCTGATGGCGCAGATCTTCGTGTCCCATTCCTTAGTAAGGGATCTAAGGAATTTGTCATTTAGTTCACCATCGGTGAACACTCTGCCATAGCCCTTCAGGGCATTGACGATCTTCAGGAAGTTCTCGAATGTCACTCCAATTTCTTCCTTGGGACCTTGCCTGAAGGCCTTGTACTTCTGGTTTAGAAGGGATCTTCGATCGTCCCTTACTTCATCAGTGCCTTCCATCAGGATGATCAGGCAGTGCCAAATGTCCTTGGCAGTCCTGCAGTTGCAGAAAACCTGCATCATAGAATCATCGACGGCGCTTACCAGAATGTTCTGAGCTTTCTTGTCAAGTTCGACAAGCACCATCTCATCCTTATCAATTTCAGACAGTTTCTTGGGCACTTTCTTGGTTGGATTAATGGTGGAGGCCTTAGTGGGGATATAAGGTCCCTCCTCCACTATCATGAAGAGTCGTGGGTCGACTGCTTCCATGTAGTACCTGATCCTTCCTTCCAAATAGGAAAGTTTAGCTTGGTGCACACTAGGATCTTCCCTGAATACTTGAGTCTTTCCATTTCAGAGACCTTCTTTCTTCTTAACACTAGAACCAGGATCTTACTCAAGGTGTTAACCTTATTGACGAGGAACCTCGCTTTGATACCACTTGAAAGTTATCTAGTGTCAACTAACTTCACCTATAGGGGGGATAGGTGATTTGCAGTCTTTTGCGGAATGGAAAATAACCTGCACAAGAAAACAACCATAACACAGAAAAGCACAAAAGCAATTATAGTGGTTCCCCGATTTGGATACGTCCACTCTCCCCCTACGACCTATCTCCCAACAAGGGACGACTCGGTCACTTCACCAAACTGATTGAAATCCAATCCTCACACTATGGAAGCAACCCTTCCACCCGAAGGAGTCACTACTCCACCACGGGTTGCACCCAACCCTTACAACGAGGAATCACTATTCCTTTACAACAACACGAAAATTAGAATGTATAAAAAATACAAACTTCAAGTATGGAGAACCCGATGTCCCTCTTCGTTCGTTGATGCGTTCTTGATGACGACGAAGAGTCCACGACCGGAGCACTCTCTTGGGCAGGATCTTCCTGAGATCGGCGGCGAAAAATGATTGCGGCAGCGATGCTTTGTAGATCCAAACTTCTTGACGAAGCAAGCAAGGTCTACAAACAATCTCAATCGGACCGGTCGTCTCAATCGATTCGGAAAGAAGATCTAACTTCGTTCAACAAATCAAGAGACAAGGGATCTCAAGAGAGAAGCGTGAGACGCGTTACTTAGCTTCGGTTCTGTCGACGAGCGATCAAAGAAGGTCTCAGATCGGCGGCGGCGACAACTTTGCGAGCGGCGACGACAACGGAAGAAGATTAGCGATCTGCTAGGTTACGCTCGGCGGCCGTATGCCTTTTTCGTTTCTTCTGTTTGATCCCTTCGTAACTTCAAAATAGGCGAGTATATATACTGTAGATCATCCCTACAAGACCATTGTGGGGCCCACAAGAAGTAACCCTAGGCTCGGTCAAAACTGCGCCAGTTAACTTGGTTCAGTCCAGCGAACAGATCAAAATCGCCTAAGGCAAATTCAGCGGGAATCATTGGTGATTCCCGTCAAAGTCGGCGGGAATCACTCATGATTCTCGTCGAATTATACTTGGTAAAGTTTCAGTTGAAAAGCTTGCCATCCGGAGGGAATCAGCGAGAATCAAGACCATTCTCGACGAATCGGCGAGAATGCAAAGTCATTCTCGACAATTCGGCGAGAATCAGTTAATGATTCTCGACGATTCTGACTTAGCAGAATTCTTGAAGGCGTACTGTCAGCCGGATGTAGTTGGCGGGAATCGGCAGGTGATTCTCGATGATTCGGTGGGAATCACTAGTGATTCCCGTCGAATTGGCGAGAATCACTTAGTGATTCCCGTCGAATTTTCCTTAGAAGATTTTTCTTCTTTCTTCCCATGACTTGGTCTTTGACCCATCCTTGCTCCTTTTCTACTCTTGATCTATCTCAACCATGTACTTGAAAATAAGTACACTCCAATAGAGAGAGCACACATGAGTCAACACACTGATCTGCTCAACGAGGGATTACGTTGCGCAGACCCGTATATATTAACCCACTGCACCCTGATATTGGTGTGTACTTAGCATATAATAGCTGCAAGCACAATTTTGAAGAAATATCGTCAAATACATTGTCAATTCACCTTAGCTGGTTCAGGGGTTTCTTCAAATCAGGTACATTGTGGATACAATACCCAACAGGGATTTTTGAGAAACATTTTCCTAAAGTTTTTGTAGAAATTTAATAACCAATGTATGAATTATTTAAGGGGTCTAAGGACTTCTAAACCCACCAAACATTTGTTGTCTCACGCTTGGGGTCATGGCATGACTATAATAAAAATCTCAGCCCAATTGGGTTAGATTTGAATAGGTTTTTGTGAGACCAAAGTGTGGCCCTTTAAGGGTTAATTAGGGCAAAAGTGTGCTAGGATCATAGAGGGGCCAATTCTCACCCAAAGGTGTTGGGACTTGGACCAGAGTCCCATGGTTGGTTTAAACACCCTCACATGGAGTTTAGGGTGGATTTGCCCTAGGACCCAAGTTCAAACCCTAAGGTTGAACATTGGGGGTTTGTGAAGGACATAGAGTGATATGTAATTGTATGGACTTGTTGTTTAGTCCATGAGATCCTAGGATGGTGAAATGCCCTAGGAAGGAATTTGGTGACATTTAAACTTAGACACACAACATAAAACAATTAGGGGTAGTTTAGGCCTATACCTTTTATGAAAATATTGAAGGGGCATATGACTTTGTGTTGGGTATTGCATCCACAATGTACCTGATTTGAAGAAGCAATGGACCAGCTAAGGTGAATTGACATTGTATTTGATCATTTGTATTCAAGTTGTGCTTGCAGTTATTCCACGCTAAGTACACACCAATGTTAGGGTGCAGTGGGTCAATATACACGGGTCTGTGCAACGTAATCCCTCGTTGAGCAGATCAGTGTGTTGGCCTACGTGTACTCTCTCTATTAGAGTGTACTTATTTACAAGTACAGGGCTGTGATAGATCAAGAGCAGTCATGGAGCAAGGATGGGCCAAAGAGCAGCTCACGGGTGGAAAGACGAAATATCGTCTAAGTAAGAATCGACGAGAATCACTAAGTGATTCTCGCCGATTTGACGAGAATCACTAGTGATTCTCGCCGAATCGTCGAGAATCACTGGCTGATTCTCGCCGACTATCTCCGGCTGACTCATCGCGTGCAAATCTCATGCCAAGTTAAAATCGTCGAGAGTCATCAAGTGTTTCTCGACGATACGTCGAGAATGATTCTGCATTCTCGACGATTTGTCGAGAATGATTGATGACTCTCGCCGATCCTCTCTGTTTTGCCAAGTTGTTCAGCATGATTTCTGCTAAGTAGAAATCGGAGAGAATCGTAGGTGATTCTCGCCAATTCGTCGAGAATCACCTATGATTCTCGGCGAATTTGCCTTAGGCGAAATTCTGGTGCTCGCTGGAACGGACCAAGTTTCAGGCGCTGTTTTGAACTGGAGCTAGGGTTTCTTTTGGTGGGGCCCACAACGGTCATATTGTATGACCTACTGTATAAATACTTCGGCATTTTGAACAGTAATCAGTACGAATACACAAGAAATAAAACCGAGCCGCCGACGTGACCTAGATCGCGGATTTCTCTTCCGCCGCTGCCATCGCTGCTCGGGAAGTTAGTCTCCGCCATTGATCGTGGATACCTCCTGATCCCCCGGCGATAGAAGCTTTGCCAAGCAACACGTCTCACGTGTCCTTCTTGAGATCCTTTGTCTCTTGGTTTGTAGATCGGGAATACCTTCCCTTTATGAATCGATCGAGACGATTGATCCAAGGAAGACCGTTGGTAGACCTTGTCAGCATAGCTATGAAGGTTGGATCTCTAAAGCTCAGCCGCCGCACTTCTTGCTGCCGCCGATCCCAAACGCCAAGCCACCGCTCTTCTTGCCACCGCCGGTTTCGTGGAGATTCATTCTAAGTGAGAGCTAAGGTCGTGGACTCTTCGTCTTCGTCAAGATCACATCATCGAACGAAGAGGGACACCTAGCACTCCATAAGTAGTTTGTATATTTTATACATTCCATTTTATTTTTGTTGTAAAGGAACGTAGGTTCCTCGTTGTCAGGGTTGGGTGCAACCTGTGGTGGAGGAGTGGTGACTCCTTCGTTTGGAAGGGTTCCTTCTGTTAGTGTGAGGATTGGATTTTGATCCGGTTGGTGAAGTGACCGAGTCGTCCCTTGTTGGGAGATAGGTCGAAGAGGGAAAGTGGACGTACCCAAATCGGGGAACCACTATAACTGCTTGTGTCTGTTTGTGCTGTGTTTTTTGTTTACTTGTGCAGGTAGAATTTTAATTCCGCTAAAATCGCTGCAAGACACCTATTCCCCCCCCATAGGCGAAGATAGTTGGCACTAGGTGGACTTTCAAGTGGTATCAGAGGGAGGTTACTCATCAAAGGGGTTAACACCTCGAGTAAGTTCCTGCCTCTAGTGTCAAGAAGAAGGCAGATATCTACTATGGACGGACTCAAGTACTCAGGCAAGATCCCAATGTGCACCAGACTAAACTTTCCTATCTGGAAGGAAAGGATTAGATTTTACATGGAAGCAGTCGACCCTCGACTCTTCATGGTTGTGGAGGAGGGACCTTATATTCCCACTAAGGCCTCCACCATTGATCCTACCTAAAAGGTGCCAAAGAAGCTTTCTTAAATGGACAAGGACGAGATGGTGCTGGTCGGACTTGACAAGAAGGCACAAAACATACTTATCAGCGCAGTCGATGACTCCATGATGCAGAACTTCTGCAACTACAGGACAACCAAGGATATCTGGCACAGCTTGATTATCCTGATGGAGGGCACGGATGAAGTGAGGGATGATCGGAGATCCCTCCTGAACTAGAAATATGAGGCCTTCAGGCAGGGGCCCAAGGAAGAGATCGGAGTTACCTTCGAGAACTTCCTCAAGATCGTCAATGCTCTCAAGGGATATTGAAGAGTGTTCACTGTTGGTGAACTTAATGATAAATTCCTTAGGTCCCTTACTAAGGAATGAGACACGAAGATCTGCGCCATCCGAGAGTTTGGCAGATTAGTTGAAACTGATCCTCAGATACTCTTTGGGAAGCTCATGTCCTATGAGCTCCAGTTGAACACGAGGAAAGCTAAATAATAAGCAGAGAAGGCCGCAGCCAAGGAAAAGACTGTAGCCCTAAAAGCCATTCACTCTAGGAAGGGCAAGGGTGAGGCTTTATCCCGTGCGGGGAAAAAGGATGAGGAGGAAGACTCCGAGCCATGCTCCTCCGGCTCAGAGTTGTCTGAAGAAGACTTCTCCCTCATCACCCGAGAATTCAAGAAGTTCCTCAAGATGAGGAATCAAAGAAAGAGAGATGGCTCCTCCTCCAGAAATCAGAAGAAGAATTATTCTTCTGACAGGTATGAATCAAAACCGAACAAACATCGTCATACTGACATCATTTGCTTTGGGTGAAATAAGCCAGGACATGTCGTGGCCGACTGCCATTAAGGCAAGAGAGAGAAGGGGAAGGGAGAAGAGCACAGAACCTCTAGAGATAAAAAGAAGGAGAGGAGCTACATCGCCAAAAAGTCAAAGAAACTAAGTGAGTCTGATTCCTCAGACTCCAATGATGATGAGGAAGCATACTTCGGGCTGGTGGGTCGCTCTGACTCAAAAGGAGAATGCCCCCATTCACTGGGAAGGTAAAAGCTCGTACCCCCCTCTCCGACTCTGACTATGAGTCTCCTGATGATGATCTCGAGGATAGCCCATCTGCCCGAGAAGCTGAGCTCCTCGAAAAGTATGAGCTTCTGCTCAACACCTTCGAGGAATGCCGCAAGAGATTGAGGGCTCAGAAAAAGGAAGTCAAATTCCTTAAGGTCGAGGGTGTCTCCCTAAGGGAAGAGATCACTAGCTTGATTTCTCTCCGACAGGAGCACCTAGACCTGATCTCTAAGCACTCAGAGTCTCTAAGTCTCCTTGACCTTAAATAGGAAGAAATCAATAAGTTGGAAGAATAACTTAAGGCAGAAAAGAAGATTGTCCAAAGCTTCTCTATGCCAAAGACTGTTCTTCCACTAGTTGATACCTTCTCTACTCAGGCTAAGGGGGCTGGCTTGGGGCATGTGGGTGTGCCTGGTAAATCATCTAGGAGAAACAAAAAGCAGAGGAGAAATAAGGCTGCTAAGAAGGCCTCTACTGCAGAAAAGGGAAAGGCCCCACTCAACCCTGTTGTATTCAGGAAGCCTGGCTTTCCCTGCAATGAACAGGACTTTGAGTCAACCTATGGCCACTTCTTCCGGCCCTCGGTTGAAAAGCCCAAGAGCCGGTATGAGGTGTGGGCCTTCCCCCGCAACTTTGGCGAGAGTGTCTTCAAGGCACCTTAATAGGAAGTTCAAATGGAGGATTATGGCCACTTCTCTAGCGGCCATAATAGGAAGCAGGCACCCAAGGCCAAGCCTGTTACACTGAGAAACCAGGAGGTCAAGAAATCATGCGACTGTTGTCATCATGATGCCTCCACCTCCAGGTCCAAGGCCCCGGCTGAACCTTCCGTTCCAAGGGTGAAGCAGGTGCCTAGGTGAAAGTATAACCGATTTGACTGCTGGTGCTGTGGCAAAGTTGGTCACTTTGCCGTGGATTGCTGGTTTAATCCGAGGAATAACGAGACTCCTCATGTTGGCAATGCGAGGCAGACCACTCGTAGGGCTAACCATCCGAGGGGGAGTATGCTAACGAGGAATCTAGGACCCAAGTTCGATTGGGTTCCTAAGGGAAATTAGTTCTGTTTTTCAGGAATGTCCAAAGGCCACCAAAACTCCCATATGGAACTTGGACAGTGGATGCTCCCGGCATATGATCGGGACAAGAAGCCTGCTGCCTGATTACTCTCTAGTCGAGAATGGACCCAAAGTCATCTTTGGGGGATCAGATCGAGGAGTCACCAGGGGTTACGGTATGATTTCCAACGGTATAATTTCTATCACCAACGTGGCTTATGTTGAAGGGTTAAATCATAACCTGATCAGTGTAAGTCAGTTATGTGATAAAGGTTATGATGTTAAGTTCTGCAAGGATAAATGCCTGATAATATCGTGTGCCTCTTCGGAGACGGTATTAACAGGCATTAGGAGCAGAAATATCTTCTGCTTAGATTTTCTTAGTTTAGATTCATCTACCCCCGTATGCCTAGTAGCAACAGGCAGTGCATCTCTTTGTGAACAATGACACAAGAGATTGACATATATTAATTTCAAGAATATTAGTATGCTGTTTTCTAAAAATTTAGTAAGGGATGCTCCCATCATTAAGTGCATCAAAGATAGCCCCTGTCCTGCATGCCAGAAGGGCAAACAGACTCGGGCTACCTTTAAGGGAATCGTTGACAAAGACTCCTCCAGATGTCTTTATCTTCTGCATATGGACTTGTTTGGTCCAATGCAAGTTCATAGCTTGGGAGGCAAGTCTTATACGCTAGTGATTGTTGATGATCACTCTCGGTTTACTTGGGTGTTCTTCTTAAAACGCAAGTCTCATACATTTGACATCTTCACCAGTTTTGTGAGGCAGATTAAGAATGAACTTAACTTCTCGGTGGTCAAAATCAGAAGTGACCATGGAACAGAGTTCGAGTCTGGTGCTATGACAGAGTTATGTGAAGAACTTGGTATCTTTCATGAGTTTTCCTCCCCGCGCACTCCTCAGCAGAATGGAGTTGCGGAGAGGAGAAATAGAAAGCTCATTGAAGCCTGCACGACAATGTTGAATGATGCTTCTCTCCCAGAATATTTCTGGGCAGAGGCTGTCAATACGGCGTGTCATGTACAAAACCGGGCCTTGATCAACAAGAGTCATCATAAGACGCCTTATGATCTACTGAAAGGCAGGAAGCCAACCATATCTATTTTAGGATCTTTGGCTGCAGATGCTATGTACTAAATAACGGGAAGTACCCGCATACTAAGTTTGGTGAAAAATGCTTCAAAGGCATATTTATGGGCTATAGTAGCCATAGCCGGGCATATAGGGTTTTCAATAAGAAAACCCTAGTGGTAGAGGAATCCATAAATGTGGTATTTGATGAAGGAAGCTTGCTTAACAGCAATTCTTCCAGTGGTCTTCTTGAAGATGCAGGTACAAGAATTGAACAGCTTAGTCTCGATGAGACCGCTAAAGATGCAACTCCCAAGTACGTCACAGTCACCACCATAACACTTATCGGAGATGATGACGGTCAGAATGGAGTTGTCCTCCCTGAAGAGGAAGGAGCCCCAGAAAATGTTAGAGCTCCAGATGCTAGACTGCTAGAGCTTCGTAACGTGAGGGATCATCCTAGAAATCAAATCATCGGAGATCCCCGTGACGGTGTCAGAACTCGCCGAGGTACAATTAACGAGATTCTGCATTTTAGCTTTCTGTCACAGGTTGAGCCAAAGAAGTTCGACGAAGCGAACAAGGATACAGCATGGATATTGGCCATGCAAGATGAACTGCATCAATTTGAACGATGCAACGTCTGGACGCTGGTTCTCAGACCAAAGACGCAGAACGTGATTAACACCAAGTGGATCTTCAGAAACAAGCTGGATGAACATGGGGTCATCATCAAGAACAAGGACAGACTGGTGGCTCAAGGATATAGATAGGAGGAGGGGATCGACTTCGACCAAACGTTTGCGCCGGTTGCAAGGCTCGAAGCAATCAGACTGTTTCTGGCATATGCCTCTCACAAAGGATTCACTGTCTATCAGATGGACGTGAAATCGGGATTCTTGAATGGAGACCTGAAAGAGGAAGTATACGTCACTCAACCCCCAGGTTTTGTCAAACCTACTTATCCTAATCATGTATACTTTCTTAATAAAGATCTATATGGCTTAAAACAAGCTCCACGAGCTTGGTATGAGACTCAGTCTAGTTTTCTTCTTGAGAACAAGTTCTCTAGAGGAAAAATAGATAAGACATTGTTTCTTAGGGAAGTCAAAGGCAAGATCTTGCTGGTGCAAATCTATGTTGATGACATTATATTCGGATCAACGGATAACAATCTTTGCAAAAAGTTTTCTAAACTTATGCAAGGAAAGTTTGAAATGAGTAGTATGGGAGAGCTAAAGTTTTTCTTGGGACTTCAAGTGAAACAGTCTGAGGATGGAATTTTCATTTCTCAGACGAAGTTCACAAATGAACTCCTCAAGAAATTCGGAATGGAGAATGTAACCTCTATGAGGACTCCAATGGGATCCACTATGTCTCTGGATAAGGATGAGAAAGGGAAACCTTTTGATGAAACCAAATACAGAAGCATTATTGGATCCCTGCTCTACCTTACTGCAAGTAGACCGGATATTATGTTCTCCACATGCGTTTGTGCCAGATATCAGGTGAACACTAAGGAATCTCACTATGTCGCTGTAAAGCGAATTCTTAGATACCTTAAGGGTACACCTAATCTTGGCTTGTGGTACCCGAGAAACAATGATGTCGAACTAATAGGCTTTTCAGATGCTAATTTTGTAGGAAGCAGGGATGATCGGAAAAGCACTTCCGGGACATGTCAATTCCTCGGAAGAAGGCTTATATCATGAAATAGTAAGAAGCAGAATTGTGTCGCAACCTCCATAGCTGAATCTGAGTACATCTCAACAGGCAGCTGTTGCGCACAACTTCTATGGATCAGAAATCAGCTAGCAGACTATGACCTTCAGTTCAAGGAAGTACCAATGTAATGCGACTCCTCCAGTGCAATTGCCATTGCGAACAATCCGATATCGCACAGCAGGACGAAGCATATTGAAGTGTGCTACCACTTCATTTGGGAGCACGTGGAAAACAAGGACATCTCTCTCTGCTATGTCCCCACGGATAAGCAGATTGCAGATATTTTCACAAAGCCCTTAGACGAGGCCAAGTTCAGTCTCTTTAAAACTGAACTGGGGATGCTAAACTATGAGGAATGAAGACTACAGAAGCTCCAGGCTCGTGCATCTAGGGGGAGCATCTGCTAGGAACTCAAGTGTAAGCACAGGTGCAAGAACTGAGGGGGAGCATTGTGGCAAGTGCTAAAACCCCAGATTTGTAGAAGCCAAAAAGGGGGAGATTGCCCTCTCGGCTAAGGTGCTAAGGGCTAAGGTGCTCTCGCAAAGTATACTCCAAATGCTCTAAAGATAATGGTATGGAAATTCTTTCTCAACTGATTATTCAGTTTATGTTTTTCTTCCATCTGTTATATTCGCCTTAGCTTGTAGGGTTTAGGATTCTTCAAATAGGGGGAGATTGTTGGGTATTGCATCCACAATGTACCTGATTTGAAGAAGCCCCTGGACCAGCTAAGGTGAATTGACATTGTATTTGATCATTTGTCTTCAAGTTGTGCTTGCAGTTATTACACGCTAAGTACACACCAATGTCAGAGTGCAGTGGGTCAATATACACGGGTCTGCGCAACATAATCCCTCGTTGAGCAGATCAGTGTGTTGGCCTACGTGTACTCTCTCTATTGGAGTGTACTTATTTACAAGTACAGGGCTGTGATAGATCAAGAGCAGTCAAGGAGTAAGGATGGGCCAAAGAGCAGCTCACGGGTGGAAAGACGAAATATCGTCTAAGTAAGAATCGACGAGAATCACTAAGTGATTCTCGCCGAATCGTCGAGAATCACTGGCTGATTCTCGCCGACTATCTCCGGCTGACTCAGCGCATGCAAATCTCATGCCAAGTCAAAATCGTCGAGAGTCATCAAGTGTTTCTCGACGATTCGTCGAG
Source organism: Platanthera zijinensis (assembly GCA_039513925.1). Classification (NCBI taxonomy): domain Eukaryota; kingdom Viridiplantae; phylum Streptophyta; class Magnoliopsida; order Asparagales; family Orchidaceae; genus Platanthera; species Platanthera zijinensis. Next base: position 232,436,568 of record CM077079.1, read on the forward strand.
AATGATTCTGCATTCTCGACGATTTGTCGAGAATGATTGATGACTCTCGCTGATCCTCTCTTGTTTGCCAAGTTGTTCAGCATGATTTCTGCTAAGTAGAAATCGGCAAGAATCGTAGGTGATTCTCGCCGATTCGTCGAGAATCACCTATGATTCTCGCCGAATTTGCCTTAGGCGAAATTCTTGTGCTCGCTGGAACGGACCAAGTTTCAGGCGATGTTTTGAACCGGAGCTAGGGTTTCTTTTGGTGGGGCCCACAACGGTCATATTGTATGACCTACTCTATAAATACTTCGGCATTTTGAACAGTAATCAGAACGAATACACAAGAAAGAAAACCGATCCGCCGACGTGACCTAGATCGCGGATTTCTCTTCCGTTGTCGCCATCGCCGCTCGGGAAGTTAGTCACCGCCGTTGATCATGGATACCTCCTGATCCCCCGGCGACAGAAGCTTTGCCAAGTAACGCGTCTCACGTGTCCTTCTTTAGATCCTTTGTCTCTTAGTTTGTAGATCGGGAATACCTTCCCTTTCTGAATCGATCGATACGATTGATCCAAGGAAGACCGTTGGTAGACCTTGCCAGCATAACTACGAAGGTTGGATCTCTAAAGCTCAGCCGCTGCACTTCTTGCCGCCGCCGATCCCGAACGCCAAGCCACCGCTCTTCTTGCCGCCGCCGGTTTCGTGGAGATTCATTCTAAGTGAGAGCTAAGGTCGTGGACTCTTCGTCTTCGTCAAGAACGCGTCATCGAACGAAGAGGGACACCTAGCACTCCATAAGTAGTTTGTATATTTTATATATTCCATTTTATTTTTGTTGTAAAGGAACGTAGGTTCCTCGTTGTCAGGGTTGGGTGCAACCCATGATGGAGGAGTGGTGACTCCTTCGTTTGGAAGGGTTCCTTCCGTTAGTGTGAGGATTGGATTTCAATCCGGTTGGTGAAGTGACCGAGTCGTCCCTTATTGGGAGATAGGTCGAAGGGGGAAAGTGGACGTACCCAAATCGGGGAACCACTATAACTGCTTGTGTCTGTTTGTGCTGTGTTGTTTTGTTTACTTGTGCAAGTAGAATTTTAATTCCGCTAAAATCGCTGCAAGACACCTATTCCCCCCCCCCCCCCCCATAGGTGAAGATAGTTGGCACTAGGTGGACTTTCACCTTAAATCCTTATGAAATTTTGGTAGAAGAGTTTTTATAAAAATATGAGTCTCTGGAAATTATTGTATGATGTTTGGAAGACATTAGCTCATATTTGTAGTTATAACTTTTATGTTGCCCCTAAGGATGATTTTGATAAAATCATGGTTAAACTAACTTATAATGTTATGAAAATTGATCAGTGATGGTTTATGATCATATTAAATCCCTGGTAACTTTTGTGTAATTGTTGGATAATATTTTGAGGCACTTCTCTCTTTAATTCTATTTATTGTATTTATCTCGAAATAATTATTTTGGGGCTGATACTTCTATGAAAGTTTGTGAAACTTAGCATTATCTGTTATTTTGGCATCATATGTTGATCATAATTTTTTTATGGCCATAACTTAAGTAAATCTAGTACTTCATGTTCAAAATTACCCTTGGCCTAACTTTTGAAAAATTTAATAAATGCCAAATTATTTAGTAAAATTACAAGTTTCTGGATTTAGGCTAAATGCATCATGATAGACCCACAATAATTATCTTAGGGCATTTGGATGAAAATTTGGAGTACCTCCTATCATGTACATCATATAACTTAGGTTAGTCTGCATTTAGTAAAACTACGGAAATTGGGATAACATGGCGTATGGGCATAGGAAGTTGAGAGTAATGTATGCTGATTTGGTAAGATGAAAAAAAAGAGAGCTTCATTAGGAGACATGATGAGGAGGGTGTTGGATTGACTAGTGTTAGGAGGTGCTCGGGATCGACGAAAGATCGTCTTTTCTGTGGAGAGAAAGAGTCAAACACACTAGGGTTAGATTAAGATAACTTTGAATGGGGTTTGTTATGGGTAGATACCAATAATAATAATTACCTTACGAAAGGGAGCTTTGGGCTTCAGCCCTTAGTAGTTCCTAGTGCCCTCAAGAGCCCTTCACAGGGAATGCCTTGGGTAGTCCAAGGTTAACGTAAGTCGTAAGACTAAATGGAATATAAGAGTAAGTAGAAATACTCTAGGATTACACTTACACTCACACTCCCCAGTGCTGTGGGAGTTAGGTTGGGTCTCACGAGCGGTAGACTCGGTGGTTTTAGTGATGGGCAGGTTAGCCTGCGGGCCAATGTCTCGATAGATAATTGTGACGGGTAGGATAGTTCGGGGAGCTTTGGCTCGGTTGAAAAATATGGTAATATTGCATGTGCATAAGATAAAATGTGGTGGGTCTTCGGTATTGGAGAGTCGTCGCACCGACACCAATATGTTGACTCAGCAAATATGGTTTAGCACTTAGCCAAATAAAGTCTAGTGCGTCAGCTGGCAAGAGTACGCAAGATCTCCGCTTAGTGCACCAACGTTGAGGTGTACGATAGGTCTGACTAGTAGTGCTGATACCGATTTAGAGGTGGGCGAGGCCCAACCCACCGCTTTCGTTTTCCACTACGGAGGTATCCTGGGAGGTTAGCCTCCAAAAAAAGGGAACTAAAGGTCTGTGTGCACAGAGTCGAGTGTGTATGCTCACTTAAATGTTCACATCATAGCATACTTGCACAATATAACATCATCATTGTATATAACCCTTAACACATATTGTATAAATTGGTATGAGACACTTTATACAATAGGCCTTGCAAAACGACCATTTGGTCTATAGGTTTGTATGGGCATTCCTATAGGTCATGGTTACTTACTTAGTTTACCTTCTCCTACTTTGCTTGCATATAAACCTGACACCCAATCGTATAAAATGATATGAGACTTTTTGTACGATGGGAGTCTTGCAAAAGACCCCTTAACTTATAAGTTTGTATGGGCATTCATATAAGTTAAGGTTACATATTTCTTAGTTTACCTTTCATATACTTATTGCTTATCTACTTGTTAATACTATTTTCTTACTCATATTTGTTGTAACTTTATACTCATGATATACTAGTTTCTCCGTCACCTGCTTTCTTTGTACTCTCCACCTTCTTTACCTTCCCTTTCCATCTCCCCGCTCGGTGCCTAGGATCCATGGGGGAGGGGTGGGGGATGATATGACTTAGTATTTTAGACTAACGGTCGTTGACCAAATCATTTTAGGGGATCGTGGAGCAGAAACAGGATATGCAGCCCCAGAGGTCGGTGCGCTTGGAGACGGGACAGTCTTGTAGTGGAGTTAAGGTAGCAGGGACAGTGAGTCCCAATCATTAGTTGATATTTAAATTTGCTTCCGCGATTGAGTGATTTGTAGTGAGGATTTTGGTGTATCGGGCAGGATCCCTCTTTAGTACTTTGCATTATCATTTCTGTAGACTCTCTGAAAGACTTTATTTCAAGAGCCTGAACACCTAGAGGGGAGGGGGGGGGGAATAGGTTCTAATCTTTTTTTTGGTGTCTTTTTAATTTTTAGGTAACCAGTTATAAGACTTCTTTCAACACAGATTAATCAATCTACAGAAAATAAACACATCACAGTAAACACCAGACTTATAGTGGTTCCCCAAGATATGGGTACATCCACATTCCCCCTTCGCCTATCCAGTAGATAACTGGATTCAGCCTAACTTCCTTCCACTGGCTCAGATCCTCAGATCTTACAATCTCAGAACCAAAGATGGTTCTTACACCTCAGACTTAACACAAGTCCTACCTCAGATTCTTCTCCAAAATCCTACCTCAGGCCTCAGCCCTACCTCAGCCTTTATAATTAGGCTTACAACTAAGACTTTCCACAAGTCCTACCTCAGGCACACAGCCCTACCTCAGCCTTTATAATTTTATGCTTACAATCTCAGATCTAACAGAAGATCCTACAAGAATTTATGAGTAAATAGTAACTGAAAACTTCACCAGCTAAATTTCTCTATTGATGTAGTCTTCTTGATCAGTTCTTGGATTGACTGATCCTTCTGATCCAACCTAACTTAGCTTTTCAAAGCTTCTTGATTAGAACAAAATAAGTTGGATCTTCTCTATTGATGAAGATGATCTTCAATCAGCTTCTTCCTTAAATTCAGATAGAACTCTGAATCTTTCTTGCAGACCACCCTTGATCTGTCAGAATTCTTCTAATAGATGCATCACATTTTTGTTCCTTTTTTTCTGTCGTTTCCGATCTGTATCTTATATAGAGCTTGCTTCATAGTTACTGGCTGATCCGGTTCATAACAAACTTCTGACAGTTCTGACAGTGGTGTCAGACCGGCTAGTTATGACAACTATCAAGTCACCAGTCACGTCGCCAGTCACATCACCAGGTTCTTCAATATCTTTTCAACTCAGCATACAAGACTCAGCAGACTGCTTCACATGTGTCGACACATATAGACTAAGTGTCGACACAAGTCTTCATGGTTTCGACATAATTACTCCAAGTGTCGACATAGTCATACTTCTGTTTCTCGACACTGCTTCTGTTGTATGTGTCGACACAAGTCCTGTGTGTCGACACAGCAGCTTCTTGTCTCGACATTTCTGTTGCAGACAGTTGGTGTTGAGTGTTTGTCAAATGGCGTTGAGTATGTGTCGACACAATTACTTCTGAACTCGACACAGCCTTTTGAGAGTTGGTGTGTCGACACAATTGCTTCAGGTGTCGACATATCTCCTGAATGTCGACATAGCTTCAGTTTTAAGTGTCGACACAAGTCCTGCTTCAGATGTCGACATATTTCTGGATGTCGACACAACTGCTTCTTTAGGTGTCGACAAAGCTCTGAGTGTCGACACAGCTTCTTTATAAGTGTCGACACAACTTCCCTGAGTGTCGACACAATTTGCCTGTGTGTCGACACAGCTTGCCTGAGTGTTGACACAAGTTTCCTGAGTGTCGACACAGTTTCTTCACAAGTGTCGACACTTGTACTTAGAAAATTTCCTTCAAATACTTAAACCTGCACAATGAAACTCAAACTCCCATCAAATACAAATTGATGCAAATCATTGACTAAGTTGTGGCTTCTCCAAATCTAGTACACATTTTCCAATGTACCCAACAATCTCCCCATATTTGGAGAAGTCATAACCCTTAGTCAAAGATATACATCTCTTAAGATAAAACAAAATTGTAATAGAAGTAAAAACATTTCAGAGCAGGTTATTACATAATCATTGTAAACAACAAACACTTAATACTGAAACAGATTTCATTAATCAGAAAAACTTTGGTTTACATGAATTTCTTATAGAACAAAAAAAATTAGTATATTGTTCTATTACATAAACCTAGCAATCCTATTAATGACTAGGCTCTTTAATAACTATTCCTTTGCTAGACTTGATTTTAGCTTGCACAGAAGGTTCAGCAACCTCAGCTGGCTTTTTCCCTTTTAGAGCTTTCTTCTTTAATTCTTCAGCCTTGATCTTTTGTCTTTCAAAATAGTGGAAAGGTTTGGGGAAGTACTTGCTTGGTTCTTGAGCATTAGCAGGTAGCTTCCCAGCCTTAGCACTTCTTCTATGTTGAAGAATTACTTCTTGTCCTACTTGATATTTATTCCACTCTTGTTCAGAATACCACTTACCCCTGTCATGGGTTTTATCCTTTACAGCATTCCAGCCAGTAAGTATGATGTTTCTAGAAGTTGGGCTCTACTGCTCAAAATCGAGCTTCAGCTCAGCCTGCTCTCTAAATCTCTTCTTGGAAAGTTGAGCTTCCTTCTGAGCTTCTAATGCAGCTTCTAACATTTCAACTGTTTCTAGAATTACATTTTGTGCCTCTGGTGGAGGACTATACATTTTCAGCACTTCTTCTTAAACAATCTCAAAATCAGCTGGGGGTTAGATCACCTGAGCAACTTCAGGCTGATCTCCTTCAAAATATTCAGGTTGTTCCCAGACTCAGCTACATTAGCATCATCACAAAGAGGAGGATATCCAAGAGTAGCTCTGATGCTATTGGTAGTCCATTTAGCATGGTCAGAGCTGGCTTTAACTAGTAATCTCTCCCCTTTATGACTTCTCTTGCAACATGATCTCTTATATCTTCTTTCTGGAATCTGACTTGATCAGCTATATATTTAGTTCCCTCTTTAAAATAAGCTCTGAAGTTTGTCAGGAGAGTTTTAATTTTCTCCTGAGATTCTTGAAATGTGGCTTTGATAGCAGATATATCTTCCTGGATTTTCTTGGAGATTTCAGCCTTTAGAGTAGTGCTAGAATCAGTGAGCTTTGTCAATATTTCATGATGTGAATCCTTGAGATTTTTATTCATCCTTAACTGATTCTCCAGTACATATCCCTGCTTTACTTCAATTTCATCCACTTTAGCTTGGATATTTTGCTGTTGCTTGGCCAGGAACACCACAACATTACCTCATTTATGGAAGCAATCTGTCATCTCCTTCTTATGTTGATTCACTTCAAATCTAATGGATTTGATGTCCTGGGCCAATTGAAACTGTAACTCCTTATGAGTTTCATCCACATATTGCTCTATAGATTGTATTTGATTATCCAGTTTTATTTGCATCTGGACCAGTAAAGAACTGAAGTCCACAGTTGATGTAGATGGTGTTGTTCCCACTTGCAAAGCCTTCTTGTATCCAGAACTCTTTTTCTTTAAAAAAGTTAGCTTCCTTTTCTTAGCCAATGTGGCTTCTTCATTTTCAGAAGATTCAGTTGTACTATTAATATTAATAGTATTCTTTTCAGCTGGGGTATCCTTCTCAGTATCCTTTGATAACTCCCTCTCAGTCCTTGGAATATCTTTTCCTTTCTCAATATGCTCCCCCTCAGTTCTATCTGGAGGAAGATCGGGAAACAATTCTTCCATTGTAAATTCCTTCTGAATTTGTACAGAAAGAATAAGATTAGTTTTGGTTTAATGACTTAAAAGACTTTCTTTTTACACAAAAGTTTCCCCCCTGAGCAATTATTGAGAAGAATACTATCATATATCACTAGATTGTGGAGAAGATACTTACTGGCTCATTTTGAGCATATGTCTTATCAGTTCCTTCAGCTGCAGTGTTGATTTCAGATACTACCTTCATGATTGTATCTACAGCTAAATCACTGTCTAGGACAGCATCATCAATACCTCTCCCTTGGGCAGGCAGCTCAGTTCCTTATTCAAAGTGTTCTCCCCCTTGAGTGGAGTCAACTTGTTGCTCCTGGGGCTCACTGTCCTTTACTTGATCATGTGCTTCATGTTGGTGCTGGTCTTCATCAGAACTAAAGATCACTTCCTCTTCAGAATCACTGGAGGAATCAGCCTGTACAATCACTTTCTTTTTCTTCTTGTCTTTCTTAGTTTGCTCCTTGGGAGCAGGGACTTCCTTGGTCAGAACTCTGTCCCATCTTGACAGTATCCTCACATCCATTTTCCTCATGTGATTTATCTTAGAGCCATTTGCTTGTTTCTGAACATCTGGAATTACTGATGTTAAGCATAAACTGAGAATCCTTCCCAGGTTAGGTTTCTTAAATCCTTCTTGTATTTTATCAAACACTACTACTGCCCAGTCAGTATTTATCTTGAATATAACCCTCACCATAAGATTGAACATATGGGCAGAAATCCTATCATGTCCACCAGTCTTGCAGATTATCACTTTGCCACAACTTCTGAAAGAAATTTCCTTGGGAATTCATCCCTTTTCTATTGATAGATGATCCAATCTTAATACTGGGACTCAGTCCACACCAGCATAAAGCTTCAGTTATCTGGGAAGGAGTTATTTCGTCTGTATCCTTAATCAATGGTAGATGTAGTGCTTTCCTGATTAATCTCAATGTGAGCTTCACCCGAGTATCTTGAATAAACGCCTTGATTTTCTGTCCTCTGTGTCCACAGTAGCGGTTGAGTAGAACTCCTTGACTTCCTTTTCCATATTTTGGTCGGTTCAGAGACCAAAATTCTAATCCATTTTCAGAAATTAGGGCAATGACTCCTTGAATTTCATCAGAAGCAGTCGTGAATCCTTCGGCGAACCAAGTCTCAAACTTCATTAAACCTTATATTCTTGGTTGGGTTCCATTGACACACGTGTAAAGAGAAAGAAGATAAGGTCTATGTCGACAGAAGTTTGTAGAGTCAAAAATTCTGATAGCGTTTAGTCGAACAAAAATTTGGTCTTCACCTATTTAAAGTACTTGAGACAAGGTCAAGTCAAAAGTCGGGCTTACGTCGACAAATCATTTTTTTGAGTCGACACAAAAATGTACTTAGGTCGACTTTGACACATTCTACAGTTTAAGTCGACAAGACTATGTGTCC